>JAWIIG010000033.1:1215000-1816250 GCA_033557465.1 Ichthyophis bannanicus | reverse complement strand
GGAAGGCTGGCAGGGGGGGATTATATGAGAGAAAGATGCTGGGGGAAGGCTGACTTGGTGGTAGTGTATGAGAGAGACACCCTGGGAAGGTAGTATATGAGAGACTGGGGGAAGGCTGGCAAGGGGGGTGGTACATGAGGGGGAAGGCTGGGGGGGTAGTATATATGAGAGAGACACTGAGGGAAGGCTGGCGGGGGGAGGAGTATGTGCGAACCACTGGGGCAGTAGTATATGAGTGAAATGCTGGGGGAAGGCTGGCACGAGGGGGCGTATACGAGAGAAACGCACTGGGAAGGTAGTATATGAGGGAGACACACTGGGGGAAGGCTGGCGGGGAGGGCGGTATGAGAGAGATGCTGTGGGGAAGGCTGGTGGGGAGGGTGGTATGAGACACTGGGGGAAGGCTGGCGGGGAGGGCGGTATGAGAGAGATGCTGTGGGGAAGGCTGGCGGCGAGGGCGGTATGAGAGAGATGCTGTGGGGAAGGCTGGCGGGGAGGGTGGTATGAGACACTGGGGGAAGGCTGGAGGGGGGGGGGGGTAGTATGTGAAAGAAACATTGGGGCAGTAGTATATGAGTGAAATGCTGGGGGAAGGCTGGCACGAGGGGGAGTATACGAGAGAAACGCACTGGGAAGGTAGTATATGAGGGAGACACACTGGGGGAAGGCTGGCGGGGAGGGTGGTATGAGAGAGACACTGGGGGAAGGCTGGCGGGGAGGGCGGTATGAGAGAGATGCTGGGGGGAAGGCTGGCGGGGAGGGCGGTATGAGAGAGACACACATACTGGGGGAAGGCTGGTGGGGGTGGGGTGTGGGTAGTGTATGAGAGACACACCCTGGGGAGGTAGTATGAGAGACACTGGGGGAAGGCTGGCGCGGGTGGTATATGAGAGAGACACACACACACACACACCGGGGGAAGGCTGGCGGGGGGGGGGGGGTAGTGTATGAGAGAGACACTGGGGGAAGGCTGGCGCGGGAGTAAGAGAGAGACACATGCACGCACATGTCTGATTCTGTAAATGGGTAAAACGCACCATTGTGTCATGCTGCCAGTCTACACTTGTCAACTTGTTTTAAACCTAGCTACACTAACTGCTTATACCACATCCTCTGCCAATGCATTCCATAGCTTAATTATGCATTGTGAGAAAATATTTTTGCCTATTAGATTTGAATACACTACTGTATAAGGTTATGTTATTGGGTTTTGAAAGAGTAAACAATCTATCCACAGGATTTTATGGACGTTTGTCATGTATTCTCTCAGCTTTTTCTTCTTCAAGCTATAGATTTCTAACCTTTTGGCCTTTTATATGAGAGTTGTTCCATGTTCTTCTCAATTTGGTTACCCTTTGTACATTTTCTAATTCTCCGATAACTTGAGATGTTGCAACTATAGAAGTACATCTGGTACTCGAGGTGTGATTGCACAATAGAGTGAGACAGCAGAAGCATTGTGATATTCTTAGCTTTATCCTCTGTGCTTTTCCTAAGAATTCTTCTTAATACTCTGTGCGGTGTGTGGTGGCAACCAAAAAGCAGACAGAGGATTTCAGCAAACTGTTCACAGTGACACCTGGGATCTTTTTCTTGGGTGGCAAAGCCTAATGTTGAACCTAGCATTGTGTAGCTATAATTTGGTTTATCCCCTATGTGCATCACTTTGCACTTGTGAAATTGGGCATCTAAACAGCAGATGAAATTTAATGTGGACAAGATCCTCCTGCATTTTTACATAATCTGCATGTGGTTTAACAACTTTGAAATTTGATCACCCTGTTCATTATTCCCATTTCCAAATTATTTATGAGCATGTTAAAAAGCACCAGTCCCAGTTTAGATCCCTGAGGAATCCACTATTCACTTTCCTCAAATGAGAAAATTTGTCCATTTAACCGTACTTTCTCTTATCCACAGTAGGACAGTACCTCCTATCCCATAGCTTTTTAATTTCCTCAGGAATCTCACATGAGGTACTTTGCCAAAATCCGGGTATACTATAGAGGTTATATTAGAAGCTTTAATTTGCAATTTCCACAAGTAAAATCAGGCATTTACATGTAGAAATAGGCTCCAACCTCTACATAGCAGGGACAAAGAGCCTGGGTGGGTCAAATCTATTTGTATATTCCTGAATACGCACACAAATGACTGTGCTTCTGCATGTTCCTAGTTACACTTGCTCCCTGGCATGTATAGCTTTACAAAAAAAATGCTCTGGTATGGGCCAACCCTTTAAGGGCCCACTACTATGACCAGGAAAAAGGAATAACAAGTGAGGTGATCAAATTTGCAGATAGCACAAAATTATTCAGAGGAGTTAAAACACAAGAAGATTGTGAAAAATTGCAAGAGGATCTTGGGAGATTGGGCGCCCAAATGGCAGATGAAATTTCATATGGACAAGTGAAAATTTATGCACTTAAGGAAGAAAATCCAAATTATAGCCACAAGGTGCAACGTTCCAAATTAGGAATCGCCACCCAGGAAAAGGATTTAGGAATTATCATGGATAATATGTTGAAACCATTTGTACAATGTGCAGCAGGGGCCAAGAAAGCAAATAGAATGCTAGGAATCAGAAGGAATATATATGTAATGCCCCCATTGTGTGATTGCACCCTGAATGTTGTGTGCAATTCTGCTTACCATGTCTTAAAAGGGATGTAACTGAATTAGAAAAAGTATGGATTAATGTTGCTAAAAGGGAGGATAGCGAGGTTTCTGGAGTCCAGTTGATTGCAGGATCCGAGGATCCATTTCAAACTTCTCCTGCTGACCTATATGTGCATTTACTCTACAGATCCACAGTATCTATCTTCTCTTATCTCTCCTTACACCCCGCTTCTGGAACTCTGCTCTTCTGGCAGATTGCTTCTAACTGTGCCCTGCTCTTCTATTGCTAACTCCAGACTTTGCTCCTTTCACCTTGCTGCACCTTACGCCTGGAACAAACTACCTGTGTCTGTATATCGGGCACCTTCTCTGACCCTTTTCAAATCTAGGCTGAAAACTCACCTCTTCGCTGCTGCTTTTGGATCTTGACTCACCTGATCGCCTTGTTTCTTTACCTTTCCCCCTTGTGTTGTTCCTCTCAACACCTTCTGCGTTGTCTGTCTTGACTAGATTGTAAGCTCTGATGAGCAGAGACTGGTCTCTTACATGTCTGTGCAGCACTGCATATGACTTGTAGCGCTATACAAATGCTCAGTAGTAGTGGTAGCATGCGTTTACCAGAGGCAGGTCTTGTCAGACAAATCTGATTTCTTTGATTCTGGGTGACAAGGGAGTTGGTCTGAGGGAGAGCCCTAGATGTGATGAGCCTTTGACACTGTTCCACACAGTTGACTTAAAAACAAACTGAGCACCCTAGGGATGAATTCTAAAGTGACTGACTGCGTTAGAAATTGGTTACGTGGGAGGTGACAAAGGGTACAGGTAAATGGAGCTCTCTCTAACGAGAGAGGTTACCGGTGGTGTGCTGCAGGAATCTGTCTTTGGTCTGATTCTTTTTAACATCTTTGTGAGTGATATTGCAAAAGGGCTGTCTGGTAAGGTTCGCCTCTTTGCGGATGATTTGTTTTATTTAACAAGCTTTTATATCTGCCCTTTCCTGAGATCAGGGACGTTTTACATGGAACGTTACAGCAACCTTTACATTAAACTTAGAAACTATGTACAGTTAAGTTGTTATAACTATATACAGTAAACTGTAAAGCATGGTCGTAGACATATGTATCATGGAAATCTGATGTATTCTTCATTTTTGACATCACATTTTCATGGGAATGTGATTTACAGTGCTTCAGATTTCTTGGGATTTGGGGACATTGTAAGTTGCCAAAATGTTCAATGAATAGAAATGTCTTCAAATCCTTCCGTAATTGCAGGAGGTCTTTTCTAGCTCTTAAGTCATTGGGGAGGGTGTTCCACAACATTGGGGCATTGTAAGAGAAGGCTCTGGAGCTGGTGCATTGGTTTGTGTTGCGAATGTGGGAGGGTATTCTATAGGAGTTTTGGGAGCAATGTCTTCTTACCCTGGAAGTGTTGGGTGATATGAGGGCGGCAGAAAGATGTGTTGAGGCTATTTTGTTATGATGTTTAAATATAATCATTAGGTATTTGTATTTTATTCTTGAGGTGACTGGTAACCAGTGAAGGTCGTGGAGTATCAGGGTGATGTGTTCAGTGTGTCTTGACTTTGATACTATGTGTGCAGCTAGGTTTTGTAATAGTTGGAGCTGGTGAATGGTTTTCTTTGGAAGCCCCTGGAGGATACTATGATACCAAATCTGCAATAGAGTAGAGATCCAGAAAGGAGTAGATAACATGAGGAGAGATCTAGCTAAGCATGAAGAATGGTCAAGAATTTGGCAACAGATATTTAATGCTAAAGAATGCAGGGTCATGCATTTGGGCTGCAAAAAGCCAAGGGAGCAGTACAGTGTAGGGGGTCCACACAAAACAGCGGGAACTGGGTGTGATTGCTTTGTTTCTGATGATCTTAAGGTAGCTAGACAGGTAGAAAAGGTGATGGCAAAAGCCAGAAGGTTGCTTGGGTACATAGGGAGAGGAATAGCCAGCAGAAAAAAGAAGGTGATAGTGCCTCTGTATAAATCTCTGGTGCGACCTCATTTGGAGTATTGTGTGCAATTCTGGAGATCACACCTTCAAAAAGACATAAATAGGATGGAGTCAGTACAGAGGGTGGACAGACATAAAGATCTTAACATGTATTTGTTAGAGGAAAGGTGGGATAGCAGAGAGATGATAGGGACATTTTAAATACCTCCGTGGCATAAATGCACAAGAGGAGAACCTCTTTCACTTGAAAGCAAGCTCTGCTACGAGAGGACATAAGATGAGGGTAATATGTGGAAATATTTCTTTACGGAAAGAGTGGTAGATGCATGGAGGTAGTAGAGGCAAAGACATCAGAGTTCAAAGAAGCATGGGACAAACACAGAAGATCTGTAAAGGAAAAGAAAGGGACTGTTGTAGTTGATATGGAAGGGCAGACTAGATAGGCCAGGTGGTCTTTTTCTGCTGTCATGTTTCAATCTAGTCTGCCCTTCCATATCAACTACAATAGTTCCCTTTTTTACCTTTTAGATACCCTCTGTTTGTCCCATGCTTTTTTGAATTGATACTGTCCTCGTGTCCATCACCTTCACTGGGAGACTAGTCCATGTATCTACCATGCTTTCCGTAAAGAAATATTTCCCCATATTATTCCTGGTTCTGTCCCCTCGTAGCAGAGCTTGCCTTCAATTTCGAGAGACCCTCCTGTGCATTTATGCAACAGGGGTATTTAACTGTCTCTGTCATATCGCCCCATCCCGCCTTCCCTCTAAAGTATACATATTAAGATATTTAAGTCTACTACTACTACTGAGCATTTGTATAGCGCTACAAGTCGTACGCAGCGCTGCACAGACATGTAAGAGACAGTCCTGCTCATCAGAGTTTACAATCTAGTCAAGACAGACAACACAGAAGCTGTAGGCAGGGATAAAACAAGGGGGAAAGGAAAAGAAAAAGGAGATCAGGTGAGTCAGGATCCAAAAGCAGCAGCGAAGAGGTGAGTTTTCAGCCTGGATTTGAAGAGGGTTAGAGAAGGTGCCTGGCGTACAGACACAGGTAGTTTGTTCCAGGCGTAAGGTGCAGCAAGGTGAAAGGAGTGAAGTCTGGAGTTAGCAATAGAAGAGAAGGGCACAGATAGAAGTAGTTTGCTAGGAGTTCCCGAGGGGGGTTGTAAGGCGAGATAAGAGAAGAAAGGTAGTGAGGAGCTGCAGAGTGAATGCTTTTATAGGTCAGCAGGAGAAGTTTGAACTGGATGCGGAAATGGATAGGGAGCCAATGAAGTGACTTGAGAAGAGGGGTAATATGGGCATGATGAGGCTGGTGGAAGATTAGCCGTGCAGCAGAGTGTTGAACAGATTGAAGGGGAGAGAGATGATTCAAAGGGAGACCAGCAAGGAGTAGGTTACAGTACTATTAAGACGCTTATCCACTCCTTAATCACCTCCAGTCTGACTACTTAGTCAGACTGGAGGTGATTAAGGAGTGGATAAGCGTCTTAATAGTGTGTTGAGAAAGGAAAGGGTGGCTTTTGCTAATGTGTTAGAGAGAGAAATGGTAGGTCTTAGCTGTCAAATGGATGTATGTGGTCTCCCCCCGGCCTAGCCACCGCTCTCCCAGGTGGGATTGAGCACGCCGGGGGCAGCCCAGCCTGCAGCCGCCCAGAAGCCCGCCTGCCCAATCGGGGCAGCCCAGAGGACCATAAAAGGGAGCGCCGTCCAGCGCGAACTCCTCTTTGGTCTCCCCCCTGCCCTGGCCCAGCCACTGCTCTCCCAGGTGGGATCGAGCACGTCGGGGGCAGCCCACAGCCGCCCAGAAGCCTGCCCACCCAATCGGGGAAGCCCAGAGGACCATAAACGGGAGCGCTGTCCGGCGCACCCGTGCCTGAGGGCCCTTTGGTGTGGCCCTTAGGCGTGGACCTCTAACAGGATCCCCACAGTGATCCAACAGAAACCAGGCCCGCGAACAGAACGAGCTCCAGAGACACAAACAAACGTAATGCAAGGACGTCGTCACCACCCCTCAACGCAGACGAATCCTCAACGGAGCTTAACTTCCTTCAGCAAAATAGGTTAATCTAAGCCTTTATATAACACATGGACCTAGCCGATGACAATACTTAAATGAACCCAACAGTTCATGTGCATGCCTACAATACTTGTCCGGGATAGTACAAACGTTGTTTATTGCAGATGTGTACTGGTGATACCTGGCTATGATAGTATATGATGTGCCTGTGGTTAGCTCAGCCTGTGTACCTGCCTGCTTGCCTGTTATAACTGCACACCTGTGTCCTTGCCTGTGATAGCTCAAACTACTTCTCTATTCACCGGCCAGCCCAGATGAATCCCTTGGCCACACACAACAGGGTAGATACCAAGAATGGCCCCCTCCCTCATTGCCGTAATTGGCTGCTACCTCCTCTCTGGATGGCTCAGTAGCATTATGGCCTTATCTCCTACCCACAAGCACATACCAATCCTACTGAGCCATGGGAGGAGATGGTCAAGTGCTCCCTACTACAAGACAAAAGAAGATACCCGCACGCTCCACCCCCACTTACTACACGTCACACTTCAACATACTAAGAAAGCCAAACAAGAAGAAAGTGCCCTCCCCCAAAACCTAAAATGTGCCCTCATAAACGCTTGCTCAATCCGCAAGAAATGGCCAGTTATCTCAGACTTGATATCGCTCCATGACCTCGACATACTCCTGATCACAGAGACATGGCTATCCAGTGATGACAATGTCCTCCTCAACCGACTCCTACCCACCGATTTCTCAATACACACCTGCCATAGAGACAACAAAAGAGGGGGAGGAGTACTCGTCCTCACCAAGACAGACCTCCATTTCCACCTGATTAACGCCACTAGCACAACACACCTCGATACAATCACTATAGCAAACAAGCACTGCTCCATCAACCTTCTCTACAGAGCCCCATCAACCTCCCCTGATGACCTCGCAACAATAATTGATCTCGCCTCCAGTGTCCGGAGCCCTTGCATACCAAGCTGAGTACTAGGCGACTTCAATCTGCCAGCCCTGCAAGATACTCAGGCGTCAGCCTTCCTCGAAGCCCTGGAGAAACTAGGATACAAGCAACTAGTCAGTGAACCTACCCATGTGAAAGGAAACACATTAGACCTGGTATTCGCCCCAGACGACATTTGACTCAACCCATGTCCCCATGCTGTCCATTACTGCAGTACCCTGGTTCCAAATACCCTTGCCCAACAACTGCCAGAACGCCAGAAGTCAGAGCCGCACCACCTAAAAGGTTTCGACCATTCGACAAAGACTTTATTCTGAGTAAAACCCGCCCACTCCTCGCCTCAACAGCACCCAACCTCGATGATCTGGTCTCCGACTGGAAGAATAACCTCAGTGCCATTGCCCAATGTCCACCATCTAACGAACCACCGCAGCCTGGTACTCCACTGATCTTCGATCATCACTCGCCCTCCTCAGGAAGCTGGACAGACGCTGGCGTCGATCTCACTCCACAGAAGATCAGAGGGCATATAACCTTCACCTGATAAAACACCGTGAAGCAATAACAGAGAAAAATCAGACAATTCCACACGGACACCCTAAAACAATCACTAAACAAACCGCATGACTTGTTCAATCTAGTCAAGAACCTAACAGAGGAGCCAGTCCCTGACCAACCGAGATCCACCCTCAAGAATTCGTGAACTACCTGCAATCAAAGCTATGCCAGACAAATAAGCCCTCAGCACCCACCACCGTACACGAACAAACCTACCTAACTCCCCTGACCATCTGACCATATGAATGAATAAAATACATTCTCTAAAATGCTTGTATGCAAATGCTAGAAGTCTAAAAAATAAGATGGGAGAGTTAGAATATATAGCACTAAATGAAAGGTTAGATATGATTAAAATATCAGAGACATGGTGGAAGGAGGACAACCAGTGGGACACTGTGATACCTGGGTACAAACTATATCGTAATGATAGAGCTGATCAAATTGGTGGAGGGGTTGCTCTCTATGTGAGAGAGGGCATTGAGTCAGAAAGGATTAAAGTTTTGCAGGAAACAAAATCTGCTGTAGAATCTATATGGATTGAAATTCCATGTAAAAGGGGGAAGGCAATGGCAGTGGGGGTGTACTATCGAGCGCCTGGCCAGAATGACCAAATGGATGATGAAATGCTCAAAGAAATCAAGGAAGCTAACAAAAGTTACAGCACAGTAATAATAATGGGTGAGTTCAACTACCCCGGTATCAACTGGGTCAGTGTCACGGCAGGACATGCTAGGGAGATAAAGTTCCTAGATGAAATAAATGACTGCTTCTTGGAGCAGCTGGTTCATGAACCGACCAGAGGGGAAGCCATATTAGACCTAGTCCTTAGTGGAACACCAGATCTAGTGCAAGAGATAAGGTTGTTGGGGCCACTTAGCAATAGTGATCATAGCATGATCACCTTTGATTTAATTAGTGGAGGAGGGATAGTAAGGAAATCCACAGTACTACCTTTTAACTTTCGAAAGGGAGACTATGATAAAATGAGGAAAACAGTTAAGAAAAAACTAAAAGGAGCAGTTGCAAAGGTTAAAGAAGTACATCAGGCTTGGCTGTTGAAAAATACTATCTTGGAAGCCCAGATCAGCTGTATTCCACGCTTTAAGAAAAGTGGAAGGAAGTCCAAAAAACTGCCAGCATGGTTTAAAGATGAGGTTTAGAGAGGCTGTTGCCAAAAAAGCATCTTTCAGGAAATGGAAAAAAGAGCCAAACGACGAAACCTGGAAACAGCACAAGCACTGGCAAGTCAAATGCAAGGCATTGATAAGGCAGGCAAAGGGAGAATTTGAGAAGAAGCTTGCTGCGGAAGCAAAAACGCGAAGTAACGACCTTTTCAAGTACATTCGTAGCAAAAAACCTGTGAGAGTCAGTTGGTCCATTAGATGATAAAGGGGTTAAAGGAGCACTAAGAGGCGACAAGGCGATAGCGGGGAGACTGAATGAATTCTTTGCTTCAGTCTTTACTGAGGAAGATGTAGGGATGTTATCCATGACTGAAGTGGTATTTAAAGGTGCGGAAGAATTGAAGGAAATATTGATACATCGGGAAGATGTATTACAACTATTAGATAAGCTGAAGAGTAGCAAATCACTTGGGCCGGATGGTATACATCCAAGGGTGTTGAAAGAACTGAAATACGAGATTGCAGACCTGCTATTAGTAATCTGTGAACTATCATTAAAATCAACTCTAATACCTGAAGATTGGAGGATCGCCAATGTAACACCAATTTTTAAAAAAGTTTCCAGGGGTGATCCGGGAAACTACAGACCGGTGAGCCTGACATCAGTACCGGGAAAAATGGTAGAAACCATCATAAAGAATAAAATTACTCGGCATGTAGATAGTCATGACCTAATGGGAGACAGCCAACATGGCTTTAGACAAGGAAGATCTTGTCTTACTAATCTGTTATGTTTTTTTGAAGGAGTGAATAATCAGGTGGACAAAGGTGAGTCGGTTGATATTGTGTATCTGGACTTTCAGAAAGCCTTTGACAAGGTCCCTCATGAGAGACTTTTGGCAAAACTAAAGAGTCATGGGATAGGAGGCAGTGTACTATTGTGGATCAGGAACTGGTTAAAAGATAGAAAGCAGAGGGTAGGGCTAAATGGCCAATTTTCCCAATGGAGAAAGGTGAATAGTGGTGTACCCCAGGGATCTGTGCTGGGTCCGCTGCTTTTTGACATATTCATAAATGACCTGGAAAGTGGAATAACGAGTGAGGTTATCAAATTTGCAGATGACACAAAGCTATTTAAAGTTGTTAAAACCCAAGAGGATTGTGGAAAATTGCAAGAGGATCTTGATAAATTGGAAGACTGGGCATCAAAATGGCAGATGAAATTTAATGTGGACAACTGCAAGGTTATGCACCTAGGGAAGAACAACCCAAACTATGGTTACACGATGCAAGGTTCCACATTAGGAACCACCACCCAGGAAAAAGATTTAGGCGTCATTGTGGATACCATGTTAAAACCCTCGGCCCAGTGTGCAGCGGCGGCCAAGAGAGCAAATAGAATGCTAGGTATCATAAGGAAAGGAATGGAAAATTAAAACAAAAGAGATTATAATGCCTCTATATCATTCCATGGTGAGACCGCACCTTGAATATTGTGTGCAATTCTGGTCGCCGTATCTTAAAAAGGATATAGCGATTTTAGAAAAGGTTCAGAGAAGAGCTACCAAAATGGTAAAGGGGATGGAAGGATACTCTTATGAAGAAAGGCTAAAAAAGGTTAGGGCTCTTTAACCTGGAAAAGAGACGGCTGAGGGGAGATACGATAGAAGTCTCTAAATTAATGAATGGAGTGGAACGGGTAAACGTAGATCGATTTTTTTTTTTTTAACCTTATCAGAATATAGAAAGACTAGGGGACATGCAATGAAGCTACAGGGTAAACTATTTAAGACTAATAAAAGAAAATATTTTTTCACTCAACGTGTAATCAAACTCTGGAATTTGTTACCAGAGGATGTAGTAAAGGCTGTTAGTGTAGCTGGGTTTAAAAAAGGTTTGGACAAGTTCCTGGAGGAAAGGTCCATAAACCATTATTAAGAAGGGACCCAGGATATCAATGCTTGAACCAATACAAGCATTGCGCAACCTGTGTCCCTTGGGGAAACTGCTAGGTACATATGACCTAGATTGGCCACTGTTGGAAACAGAATACTGGGCTTGATGGACCTTGGTCTGACCCAGTATGGCATATCTTATGTTCTTATCTTCTCCACTCCACCCAAGTACATCAAAGACACTATTGCGATCAACACCATTGCGGCACAAACCGACCCCTGCCCCACCTTCTGGATAAAAGAGCTACGCTGCGATTTCAGCCCGTTCATAGCCAGGCTCAAGGACCTTTCCTTCGCAACAGGCTCGTTCCCCCAATGCCTCAAACATATATCCATCAGGCCTCTGCTGAAAAACAGCAAGCTCGACCCCCAGAAGGTGGACTCATACAGACCTATATCCAGTATACCACTTCTGGCCAAGATAATTGAAAAAGAAGTCCAAAGACAAATACAAGAGCACATTGAAACTGCCGCTCCACTGGACCCCTGCCAACACGGATTTAGAGAGTCCCATCGTGTCGAAACACTCCTCACCACCCTCTACAGCAGTGGTTCTCAAACGTTTTTGTACCGCGACTCCTTTTACCATTGGTCAACTTGTGGTGACCCCCAATGATAAAATCAAATGTGTCTCTTCCTTTACCGTTGCATTGTTGCTGTAATAATTTGTTGAATTATTAATATATTATAGGCCTTTGCAATATGTGTTTATTTATAAAATTTAGTTATTTAAACCACAATAATTAATCACAATAACAAGTAACAATATTTGATTTCAAAATTATGATTTTGTAGTCAAATCACTAATATGAAATAAAATTATTTTTTCTACCTTTGTTGTCTGGCCAATTTATTCTCTGATCATGCTGGTCCCGATCTGAGGCTTCTGCTTTCCTGTCTTCTCTTAACTCTTTCTGTGGTCTATGGTCCATATGCCTTTTCTTCACTTCTTTCCATCAGCCTATTTCCAGTCCCCTTTTAGTCCAAATACCATGGCAGCCAGTCTCAGCATCCACTCCCTTCCAGTCCCATTCTCCTATCCCTTCGCATCAGCCCATTTGTAGCCCTAGCCCCCAGTTTTCTTCCAAGGCCAGCAGCTCTCCCCTCCCCTCCCCCCCATCAGCCCATTTCCATTTGAAACCCCCCCCCCATCAGCTCACTTCCAGTGCTAGTCCCCCCCCCCCCCCAACCCCATTACCAGTGCTAGGCTCCCCTATTCAGCCCATTCCCAGTCCTAGCCTTCCCTAATCAACCCATTACCAGTGCTAGCCCCCCCCCATCTGCCCATTACCAGTGCTAGCCCCCCCATCTGCCCATTATAATCCTAACCCGCACTGTCTCTCCCCTCTGTCCAGCATTTATCCCGTCTGTCCAGTATGTCCCCCTGCCTCTCCCCTTTGTCCATGTCAGCCCCCCCTCCCTCCATGTCAGCCCCTCTTCCCTTCCTCCCTCCTCTATCCATGTCAACCCCCTCCCTTCATCCATCCCTCCATGTCAGCCCCATTGCAGGTTCCCTGCCTCCTCCTTCTCCTCCTCTCTCCTTATGTCTGCCTGCTACTGCTCTGTTCTTCTGCTGCTGCAATTCCCTGTCTCTTAGGGAACCGCGGCTGTGCCTGTGAAAATGTTGCAGAGCCTTTCTGTCTCTCGACGGGCTCCGTGCAGCATTGTCCCGCCTCCAAAGGAAGTTGTTTACCACTTCCTTTGGAGGCGGGACAATGCTGCACAGAGCCCGTCGAGAGACAGGAAGGCTCTGCAACATTTTCACAGGCACAGCCGCGGTTCCCTAAGAGGCAGGAAAGCCGCGGCTGCAGAAAAAGGAAGGCAGTGAGTTTGCCACTGCCGAGAAACAGACTCGGCAGCGGCAGCAACTTGTGTGATTTTTTTTTTTTTAACTGGAGTGAGGTGGCCCCTGCTAAATCCTGTGGTGACCCCCATGGGGGTCGCGACCCACAGGTTACTGTAGAGCAGCGGTTCTCAACCTAATTGCTGAAATTGATAATATCCATCAAGGGTTTGTCCTCATCTTCATGGATATAGCTGCTGCTTTTGATTCACTAAGCCACGAGCTTCTCCTGGGACGCCTCAAGGAGAAGGGTATCCGTGACACAGCACTAGAATGGTGCAAGTGATACTTGTCTGACAGATGGCAGCACGTACGATCCGGGGCCTCAACATCAAAACCTTTCCACCAGAGGCAAGACGTGCCACAAGGATCCTCCCTCTCCGCCCTGATGTTCAACATATACATGCAGCCCATCTGTAACCTCATCCGATCATTCAATGTCAACTGCTTGATATATGCAGATGATGTACTGCTCTACATGCCATTCTCAACAGAGCAGCTGGACCTCTCCCCACTGACAGACTGCTTTGACGTAGTATCCAACTGGCTCGAATCTCAAAACCTCTGAATACAGCACAAGAAAACAGAGGTCCTTTCCATTATGAGGAACCAAAACTTCACCCCACCACCCCACTTAAAGGTTAAGGAAGCAGAGCTACAAACCAAATCCACAATCCGATACCTTGGAGTCACATTAGACCAACGACTGGACATGAAGGTGCACATAAGCAACATAGCAAGAGCAATTTACCACAAAATCTGAACACTCAGGCACTTACGCTTCCTACTAGAGCCAGACGACTTCCGGACAATCTATCAAGCATTGATTATACCGCACTTTGATTACGTTAATGCAATCCTACAAGGGCTCCCACAATCCACCCTGAACCCGCTCCAACTCGCGATGAATGCCGCGGGGAGAGTTCTACACGGGGCTTCTAGGAGCGATCATGTTACGCCCATCCTGAAGCATCTCCACTGGCTCCCTATACATAGCAGACTCGCTTTCAAAACCCTACTGCTGACTTTCAAGGCCATCAATGGGTTCTCCTCCACATCACTAGCAGAGCTTATCCAAACCATGTCCCCCAATAGGTCCAGAAGATCTGCAGCAGTCAACACACTGGTAATCCCGAAGGAAATAACCCAATGCACCCATGCAACAGCAAAAAAGGGCTTTCAGATTCTGTGCACCCAGATGCTGGAACTCTCTACCACCCAGCATCCGGGCAATCCTTGACGTAACCCAGTTTAGGAAGGCATTGAAGCACCACCTCTTCCTCAAATACTACCCGGAAGACAGCGCTCCAATAGCCCCCTCCCCCATCTAGTACAGCCACAGCAACATACCCCGCAAGCCATCCATGACTACGATTACTTTTGACACGACATAATGTGTCGCCTAGATGTAACTAGTTACCCCTAGTTTTATCCAAGTTGTAGTACCTGTTCTTTGTAAACACAGATCAGCTTGCTGCACTGTGCTAGCCATTCTGTTTCATGTAAACTGCACTGATGTTGAATAGTGTAGTATAAGAGAGACTGTAAATAAATAAATAAAATAAGAAAGAGAGAGGAGTCAGACAACCCCAAGTTTGCAGGCCGAGGAAACAGGAAGGAGTACAGTTATATCCACAGACTGAGAAATGAGTAAGAAGAGGGGAGGTTTTAGGGGGAAAGATAAGAAGTTGTCTTGGCCATGTTCAATTTCAAGCGGCGGTGAGACATCCAGGCAGCAATGTCAGAAAGGCAGGCAGAGATTCGGGTCTGGATTGCCGGAGAGATTTCAGGTGTAGAGAGGTAGATCTGGGAGTCATCAGTATAAAGATGATACTGAAAGCCATGGGAAGAGATAAGCGTACCAAGGGACTGGGTATAGAGAGAGAAAAGGAGCGGACCCAAGACGGATCTTTGGGGTACACCAACTGGGAGCGGGGATAGCAGGGGAGGTGGAGCCACCAGAACACACATTGAAAAAGTCTGTCTTCATATGCTACATAACGAAGACCACTAACCATTTTAGTAGTCGCCCTCTGCATGGACTCTAACCTGCTTTATATCCTTTTGAAGGTGCGGTCTCCAGAATTGCACATAGTACTCCAAATGAGGTTGCACTAGAGACTTATACAGAAGCATTATCACCCTCCCCCCCCCTTTTTTTTTTTCTGCTGGCCATTCCTCTCCCTTTACACCCAAGCATCCTTCTGGCTTTTGCAGTCACCTTTTCTACCTGTTTAGCTGCTTTTAAGATTGTCTGACAATTATGCCCTGGTCCCACTCTACTTTGGTGGACAGAATTATCTTGGAAAAAAGATGACTCCTTCAAAAAGTAGAAAGACTAGGGGACACTCAATGAAGCTATAATGGAACACATTTAAGAGTAATCTGAGAAAATATTTTTCCACTCGGTGTATAATTAAACTCTGGAATTTGGTGCCAGAAGATGTAGTCAAAGCTGTTAGTGTAGTTGGGTTTAAAAGAGATACGGACTTTTCCTCCAGGAACTTGTCCATAACAATTATTAGAGAGGACCAAGGAAATTCACTGCTTATCTCTGAGATAAGCAGCATGCAATCTGGGTCTCTCTTTAAGAACCTGCCAGGTTCTTGTAACCTGGATTGGCTGCTGTTGGAAACAGGATGCTGGGCTTGATGGACTCTGGACTGATCCAGTGTGGCATGTTTTATGATATTATTGCCCGCAGAAAAGTGGGAGCTTGTGTGTTTGTGGGTCTTTTTTTTTTTTTTTTTTGGTAGTCGCTGCTCTACATCTGCTGGCATCGCATGATTTGAAAGCATACAGCATGTACTTCCCTTTCCTCACATGTTATAGGAACTACTTGCTTTCAGCTCCTGGAAGCTACTCTGCAGGCAATATAGGGGAGAAGGGCACTGGGATGGATGGCAGGAAAGAGCTCATGTTGATTGGGTGGCAGAAAGAAACATGCTGGTACAGGTGGGAGAAGGTAGCTGATGGACTGTAAGCCATCAGGAGGGACTGGAGATGGTGTGGGACAGGGTGCTGATGCAGAGGGAACAAGTGGGAGATAGGTGTTATGCTGTCATGGATTTTCACCATGGCTGCAGTTTTTTGTCCCCGGTTGAGCTACAATGCTCAGAGCACTCTTTTTGGCCAGCATCCTGACATCCCTTTCTGAGGGGGGGGGGGGGGGCAATGCTGAGCCTGTGGCTCCTGCTGCTCCTTTTTTTTTTTTTTTCTCTGCTGCTGGTGCACTCTAAAAACCCTTTTTGGATTGCATTGGCCCAGCAAGACCAGACTATAGCAGGATGTCACTAGCCAGGGGGCCTTTTGGGGTCCCAAGGTCTGCTTGCAACTCCTGAAGCAGCATTTGGCTAGCTGCTTTTCAGACCCCTGTGGAAGCATTTGGGGCCAGAGTGTACCCCTACCTCCCCCTCCAGGGTACCTGGAGCCCGAGTGCTCTTCTCATGGGCAGCTAGAGAATTCATGGCCCCTGCTTCACCCTTGGGCTTCTCTGTTCCTCAGCGAGCCCAGCCTTCCCCTTTGGGAGGTTATTTGAAGGTCTAGAGTGCTGTTCCAGCAGTCCAAGGCTAAATCTGAGGAGGGCAACGTGGTGGTTACTCCCCCGCCTCCAGGCCAGTTGGGATCCCTGCAAGATGCAGCTTTCCTTGACCATACCCTATTTAGGCTTTAGGGAATATTATGTCAGCTCCATAGGTTTCGGAGTTGGCTTTCGTGCGAGGGTAGCAGATTGGTCTCCTTTGTCCCCGATGGATCCATGGCTTTACAATGTTCCGCCTTCTCCAGGTTCCTAGTGTTAGTGTAGGCTTTTGGGGAGAGGGGGCAGAGCTGGGGTGCCTTATGGTTCTGTCTTGGCCGTTTCCTCTGATAGTGGCAAGCTGAATGAATTCATTGGGCCCCTTGGGTGATAGTACAGTTTGTGACTCTGAGGTGCATGACCCGTCCCAGGATCGAGGTTTGCTGCATGTATGAAATCTTGGTGTTGGGAGGCTTTGGGCCATTCAGGAGGATTTGACAGTAGCCACTTCAGACTTTCGGGAAGTACTATGGGCACTCCTGGAGTATATTTCTTAGATGAGTGCTGTGCCCTCTGCTAGTAGCCTAATGGCTCCAGCTATAAGTGCTAAGGCCCCTTTCTCCCAAGGTTGCAAGTTGTTTCTGGGAACACCTGACTTGGGTCGGGGCAAATAGTGAGGTGAGCCTCTTTTTCTTTAGGGTAGCAGGCTTGCAGTGGACCATTGAGGTAGTGGCTGCTTGTTGAGGCTGGCTCAATTTCTCCCAGTTCCATGATGGTGTTAGTGGCCAGTTAGTAGTTCTAGTGTTCTTCTGTGGATGGCTCAAGTGTGTAGCAGAGCACTTCCCTTACAGGTTGTTTTCTCTCTAGGATGAGAAGCTCATCCATAGCCACTCTGGGAGGATAAGCTTAGAAGGGGACCTTTTGGGGCTATGCATACAGCCTGAAGTTGCCCTATAATGAAGGGAAGCTGTTAGTGGCCTCCATCGCAATAGGAGCGATCCTGGCAGAGCTTCTCATTGGCTCTGATCACCTCTAGGCACCTTTGGGAGCCTATAATCCCACTCATTGGATGCCGCCATCCTCTCTCAAGGTACAGCTAGTTGGGGCTCAGAATATTTCCTCAGAGTGTGGCTGTACCATGTCAAGCTAGTGAGTTTTGGGATCCTTAGATAAGATAGTTTGTCAGCCCTGACTAGCCACTATCTTTGGTCTGGCAAGTTGCTGATTCTTGAGGATTTTGGTGGACTAAGGCTGCGGTTTTGTACCCCAAAGATGATTCTACTACTGAGCATTTGTATAGCACTACAAGATGTACACGGTGCTGCACAGACATGTAAGAGACAGTCCCTGTTCGTTAGAGCTTACAGTCTAGTCAAGACAGACAATACAAGGAGATCAAGATATAAGAATGACCTTGCATTGCTCCAACATACTCAGACACTTAAAAAAATGGAAATGAGATCTTTATTATGCCCAGTCAGTTACAATATTAGCCAAAAAGCAAAATGCAGCACTAGTTTTCTTAACAATACAGTTTGCCTGAGCCAGAGGGTGGAAGACAGACAACATAAGCTGAATTACCAATCAGACTCTATGGATTGCGTTTGTTTCCCCTCATCCACGCAAATGATACCAAGTGCTGCCCTTACATACATAAATTTAGCCTGTCACCTATCTGGGGTTGGGACTCTTTACTGTACTATATCCATATTGGTTGATCTAGCTCTGTTTCCTATGCAAGCACTTTCATAGATTTCCAGAACTCTGTAAATAACTGGAGTTTGTGTTATCAATTATCCTCCAGCCTGTCTCTGCTTTGTTTCTACTCCTTTTCCCTCCCCCTTTCTAGTCTGTGGTGGGCATATTTTCTGTTTCTGCATGTCCCGTATTTGACCTACTGCCATAAGTTCTCTGAAATCTGCCCAGCAACAAGACTGTGGCCACGTTTAGTTAGGCTCTTGCTACAGATCTATTTCCAGTCACTCTGTTAGGCCACATGATTGCTTTAGGATATGGTATGAAGTGGGCTTCAACCCGGTTCATCCCGACATGACCCAGGCCAGCCTGGGACTTCTGAAGTGCACTGTTTGAGTGGCAATAGAGGTTGAAAGATCTTCTCAGTAGTCTCCTTGTGGCTCTCAGCTCGGGGGGGGGGGGGGGGGAAACAGTTGTGGTTGTTCCTTACCACTTTTGGCAGTGGACAGGCTATTTCTCACATCTCCTCTGCAGCAGGGTCAGAGATGTTATCCTGGATACATGCAGATTCTGGTAGGGAGGTTCCTTCCAGCATATTCTGGTCCTAGAGCTGGTTGTCTTCAGACTGTCTGTCTCTCATTTTCATATGGGGACCCTTTGGGTCTGTTGTAGCATTGTTCCAATAGAGCGGTGCTCCCATGTCCTGGACCTTGCCAGGGTTTTTCTCACTTTGTGGCTCCTGTAACTTTCCCAAGATGATGATGGTGATAGCAGTGCCTTTCTACAGCCTGGTTGCTCATGATTGAACGTCAAGCTGGCTAGGTTTGGTATAAATGGCACAAGCCTGAAGAGTTCGAGCAAGAAAGTCTAGAGTTGGGAGAGAGGTGTCCTAAGAGCAGTCTGATTCATCTCCCAGGAGGTGTGAGAAGTACTTTGGCATTGGTTACTATTCCTTAGCATCAGTCCAGTCCCTTTCCTCTGGGTTGTGCTCCCCTTCCAGCAGCTTGGAGACTGAGCACGTCATCATTTTGATGACCCTCTAGTATAAATACCACTGGCACCTCCCACCAGCTCCAGTATGCTCAGTCTCCAAGCAGCTGGAGGGAGTCAGTAACCCAGGGGATAGGCTTACTGGAGAGACACTTAGGAACTAGTGGGGTTTGGTTTTTTTGTTTTCTGTATTCATTTTATTTCACCTTATATTTTTTTCTTCATTTTCTTCTCGGTAGGCGAGATCTCTCTCTCTCTTCCCCCCCCCCCCCCCATAGCTTCGGGGGACAGGAGGAGGCTTCGTGAAGCCCACATTGGAGAGTAAAAAAAACCCCAAAAAATAAGGGCGTGTGGCTGCACGGCCGGAGGGGGCCAAGGAGCAGGAGGAGGTGGGCGTACCACCTAAGCGGGCAAGACTTGCAAATTAGGAATCTCTCCGATCCCCCTCTGTCGGAGACTCTGGAGGGTGATGTCTCGGACTGGGAATTGGGGGAAGACGAGGAGAAGGCAAGGTCCCAGAGGAGGAGCAAGCCCAGATTGTTCGAGTCTTCCGTCGGGAGGAACTGCTGGCTTTGGTCGGCGAGTCTTTGAAGGTCCTCAATATCACTGCTGGCATTTCAGCAGATGAAGAGGTGTTGGAGGACCCACTGATTCAGGCGGTCAGGAAGTCTGAGGGTTTTTCCAGTCCACCGGGTAGTTCGGCAGATGATTCAAGAGGAGTGGGATTAGCCAGAGTCCTGTTTAAGGGAAGTATGGTCTATGTCACGCTTGTACTCCTTGCTGGAGTTGGAGAAGGAGTTGCTTTGGTTGCCTAGAGTGGATACAGCTGTGTTGGTGGTCACTAAGAAGATGACCATATCAGTTGAGGGCAGTGTGGCCCAGGATAGGAAGCTGGACACATTGCTAAAGCAAGCTTTTGATATCCGTGCCCTAGCTCTCCAGGCGTCAGTTTGTGGGGCTTGGGTAGCCCGGGCTTGCCTACGGTAGTCGCAACAGCTCCAAATGGCTAGCGACCTTCCAGGTGAATCGCTGGGGGAAGCGGCCAGGATTGAGTCTGGAGCGGCTTACCTGGCAGATAGTCAATACAATGTCATCAGGAGCTTGGCAAAGAACATGGCTTCGGGGGTAGCGGCTCATCATTACCTTTGGCTTTGCAACTGGGCGGCAGATGGTTCTTCTAAAGCCCATCTCAGCAGGCTCCCCTTTAAGGGAAAGCTGCTTTTTGGGATGGACCTGGACAAATTACTAAAGGAACTGGGCGAGACTAAGGATGGCAGGCTTCCTGAGGATAGGCCGAAGCAGAGCCGCTCTCCCGCTTCCGCCCATAGTCAGCTGCAGAGTCCTTGAGGTTTCGCTCGGTTAGGTCAGCACCCTTTCAGAGAGGTCGTTTCCTCTCTAGGGGGCAGGCTTTCTGGAGACTTTGAGGGTCAGGAAAGGGATTTGGGGCCTCTTCCTCTGCCTTTGGTCCTAGAAAGCCACAATGAGACAACGGGGGCCCGGGAGGACATCTAAGGTAGTTCTTCTCCGCCTGGGCCCAGGTCATGTCCAATCAATGGGTTCTGGAGGTGGTGCGAGAAGGATATGCTCTCAAGTTTGCAAGACCAGTTCTTCCATCGTTCATGCAGTCTCCTTGCAGATCTCTGGCCAAGGTTGCGGCGGTGGAGGAGACGCTCGCACGCCTGCTGTTGGGGGCAGTCGTGCCGGTTCCCATAGACCAGTACGGTTGCAGTCGATACTCCATCTATTTTGTAGTACCCAAAAAGGAGGGCTCTTTTCGCCCGATCCTCGACCTAAAGTGGGTCAATCGTTGCCTCCGGGTTACTCATTTTCACATGGAAACTCTGAAGTCCGTGATTGTGGCGGTACGAGAGGGAGAGTTTGACGTCTCTCGACCTCACAGGTGTATTTGCATATTCCCGTATGCGAGTCGTATCGGCAGTTTCTGCGGTTTGCGGTACCAAGGGGACATTTTTAGTTTCAAGCACTGCCGTTCAGCGTGGTGACAGCTCCATGGACCTTTACCAAAGTAATGGTTGTGGTGACTGTGGCGCTTCGTAAGGAAGGAATCCTGGTCCACCCTTACCTCGACGTCTGGTTGATCCGAGCAAAGTCCAAGGCAGAGAGTCTGAGGGCGACGGACAGAGTTGTCAGACTCCTGAGGGGTCTAGGGTGGGTTATCAATCTGGCGAAGAGCAGGTTGGTTCCTGCTCAGGAGATGGATTATCTTGGGACAAGGTTAGACACCGGCAGGGGCAGGGTATTCTTGCCGGTTCAGAGAGCAAGGGAACTGCGGCGTCTGATGCGTCAGTTTCTAGCCATGCCGGTGCCCTTAGCTTGGCATTATCTGCAGGTACTGGGGACCATGGCAGCGATGATCAAGTTAGTGTCTTGGGCCATGGCTCACATGCAGCTGCTTCAGAAGTCCCTGCTCTGTTGATGGTCCCATCAGTGTCAGCCCTTGTCTGTGGTGCTCCCCTGTCCCCCAGCGACCAAGGGGGCCTTGCAGTGGTAACTCCACCCAGGGATTTTTTAGCGAGGCATGCCCCTCGAGCCCCTGCAGTGGCTGCAGTTGATGACGGACACCAGTCTGACCGGTTGGGGGGCTCACTGCGAGGGTCGTTTTGCCCAGGGTCTCTGGAGTGTGTGAGAAGCCCAGTGGTCCATCAACAGATTGGAGATGTGAGCGGTAGCTCTGGCTCTCAGAGCATTCGAGCATTGGGTCCGCCAGAGGGTAGTCTGGGCGCTGTCGGACAACATGACCATGATGGCCTACATCAATCGTTAGGGCGGCACGCGCAGTCCTCTCTTGGAGGAGGAAGCAGAGAGCCTGCTGCAGTGGGCCAAAGCCCATCTAATGGCCTTGTCAGCGCAATGTGTAGCCGGAGTAGAAAATGTCACGGCGGACTACCTGAGCAAGTACAAAGTGGATCACAGAGAATGGGAGCTTTGTCAGGAAGTGTATGAGCAGGTGGTGTGCCGATGGGGAACTCGTATCATGGATCTTAGGGCATGATGGGAGTCGGCCAAGTCGAGCCTATTCTTTAGCCGGAGAAAAGAAAGGATGTCTGAGGGCCTGGATGCTCTGGTTCAGAAGTGGCCCACGGAGGGGCTTCTGTATGTGTTTCCTCCAATGGTTCTCATAGGCAGGGTCCTCCAGCGAGTACAGGCCCACCGAAGGTCCGTAGTTTTCATAGCCCCAGACTGGCCACGGCGCCTATAGTATGCTGACCTCATGAGGCTGCTGGCCTTGGCACCTTCCGTGGAGAGACAATCTCCTGGCTCAGGGCCCTGTGCGGATGCTGCAGGTGGATCGGTTCTCGCTTACAGCTTGGCTGTTGAAAGGGAAGGCTCCGTAAGCGGGGATATTCCGGGGCAATGATCTTGACATTGTTGAATGTCCGCAAGCACTCGACATGCCTTTCTTATGAGGGTCTGGTGCATTTTTGAGGGCTGGGGTGCAGCCCAGCAGAAGAGGCCCCTTGCGGTTTCAAAAAAGGCCTTGCAGCCAGCTCCTTGAGGGTGCAATTGGTGACTATTTCCATATTGCTGGGCAGACTAGATGGACCATACTGGTCTTTATCTGCCGTCATTTACTATGTTACAGGGGCAGGATTCAAGGAAAGGCATTAGAGGAACATTCGGACATAGGTTGGTTCCTCTGAGCAGTGCCTGTGACCCCAGCAGAGGTGGTCGGTCCCTCCTTGGGACCTCAATCTTGTGTTGGATGCTTTAGCTGGGGAACCTTACGAGCTGGTGGGGCGAGCCTCTTTGAAGGACTTAGCCACCAGAAAAACTGCGTTGAGAGTCATCTGTTCAACTAGGCATGTTTCGGAGCTTCAGGCTCTGTTATGTCATCCGCCTTTCATCTCTAAGGAAAAGGTGGTCTTGTGGACGGTACCTTCCTTTTTGCCCAAAGTGATTTCGCCCTTCCATGTGATTCAGTCCGTCTCTCTCCCTTCCTTCCCAAAGGGGGGACAGGGGACGGACGATGCACGTTTACACTGTCTTGACATGTGCAGGGTTCTGAAGCGTTACCTGAGTCGCCCGGAGGTGTTCCGTAAATCGGAGCGGTTGTTTGTCTTGTTCGGTGTGCCGTGTAAAGATGAAACAGCGGCCAAGGCTTCCATCTCCAGGTGGATCAGGGAGGCCATTGCTTCAGCTTACATCCTGAAGGGAAAGCAGGTGCTGGAGGGGTTTCGAGCACACTCGACCTGATCCCAGGTGGCCTCGTGGGTGGAGGTTAGTCTGGTTCTGCTGCTGGATATCGATGCTTGACCCAATACAAGCATTGTGGAACCTGTCTTTTTTGGAAACTGCTAGGTATGTATGACCTAGATTGGCCACTGTTGGAAACAGGATACTGGGCTTGATGGACCTTGGTCTGACCCAGCATGGCATATTTTATGTTCTTATGTTCCTGCATACTTTCGCCAAGCATTACCGGTTGGATGTTCAGGCAGCGGGATATGCTGGATTTGGAGGAGCGATGCTTCGGTCTGATCCTGCAAGCCCCTCCCAGGCTTGAACTGCTCTGTTACATCCCAGAGGAAAGGGAATGGACTAGAGGGACGCTAAGGAAAGAGTAATTAGGCCTTATCTGCTAATTAGCGTTACTGAAGGAAGTCCAGTCCCTGATCCCGCCCAGTTTTAGGTTTCAGGAAAGATGTCGCCCTGAAGCTTTAAGTAGGTGAGAAGAGAAGAGTTCTGGATACTCCTTGCTGAGAGTTTCAGTGACGAGGTGGTGTGGACAGGCAAGGTACCCTGCTGATTGTTTGTTTGGGTAAGGGCAAGTGCTGTATCAGGTAAGCTGCCTCCTCTTTGGGTGTGGGGGGGGAGGGTCCTTCCGGGGTAGGCAGGAGGTGGTAATCTAGAGTTTTTTGAGGTTAGTTATTGTTGGTTGATGTTGCTTAATTGTCTCTCCATTAAGTCTGCTTTGTCAGAGCTGGTGGGAGGTGCCAGTGGTATTTATACCCAAGGGTCGTCAAAATGATGACGTGCTCGGTCTCCAAGCTGCTGGAAGGTGAGCACAACCTAGAGGAAAGGGACTGGACTGGAGTTCCTTCAGGCACGCTAATTAGCAGGTAAGGCCTAATTACTCTTTACCCAGTGTGGAGTTTAATGTCAGTGGAAGGTTCGTTCAAGATGCAGCTGACTCAGAATGTCTGGTTCTCAGTCAGATCATTGGGTCTGATTTTTATTTGGCCTTCAGGTGTGTACATAAGAACATAACATAAAATATGCCATACAGGGTCAGACCAAGGTCCATCAAGCCCAGTACTCTGTTTCCAATAGTGGCCAATCTAGGTCATATGTACCTAGCAATTTCCCCAAGAGACACAAGTTCCACAGTGCTTGTACTGGGTCAAGCATTGATATCTTCGGTCACTTCTTAATAATTGTTTATGGACCTTTCCTCCAGGAACTTGTCCAAACCTTTTTTAAACCCAGCTACACTAACAGCCTTTACTACATCCTCCAGTAACAAATTCCAGAGTTTGATTACACGTTGAGTGAAAAAATATTTTCTTTTATTAGTCTTAAATAGTTTACCCTGTAGCTTCATTGCATGTCCCCTAGTCTTTCTATATTCTGATAAGGTAAACAATCGATCTACGTTTACCCGTTCTACTTCGTTCATTAATTTATAGACTTCTATCATATCTCCCCTCAGCCGTCTCTTTTCCAGGTTAAAGAGCCCTAACCTTTTTAGCCTTTCTTCATAGGAGTATCCTTCCATCCCCTTTACCATTTTGGTGGCTCTTCTCTGAACCTTTTCTAAAATCGCTATATCCTTTTTAAGATACGGCGACCAGAATTGCACACAATATTCAAGGTGCGGTCTCACCATGGAACGATATAGAGGCATTATAATATCTTTTGTTTTATTTTCCATTCCTTTCCTTATCATACTTAGCATTCTATTTGCTCTCTTGGCCGCCGCTGCACACTGGGCCGAGGGTTTTAACGTGGTATCCACAATGACGCCTAAATCTTTTTCCTGGGTGGTGGTTCCTAATGTGGAACCTTGCATCGTGTAACCATAGTTTGGGTTGTTCATCCCTAGGTGCATAACCTTGCACTTGTCCACATTAAATTTCATTTGCCATTTTGATGCCCAGTCTCCCAATTTATCAAGATCCTTTTGCAATTTTTCACAATCCTCTTGGGTTTTAACAACTTTAAATAATTTTGTGTCATCTGCAAATTTGATAACCTCACTCGTTATTCCACTTTCCAGGTCATTTATGAATATGTCAGAAAGCAGCGGACCCAGCACAGATCCCTGGGGTACACCACTATTCACCTTTCTCCATTGGGAAAATTGGCCATTTAGCCCTACCCTCTGCTTTCTATCTTTTAACCAGTTCCTGATCCACAATAGTACACTGCCTCCTATCCCATGACTCTTTAGTTTTGCCAAAGGTCTCTGATGAGGGACCTTGTCAAAGGCTTTCTGAAAGTCCAGATACACAATATCAACCGACTCACCTTTGTCCACCTGTTTATTCACTCCTTCAAAAAAACATAACAGATTAGTAAGACAAGATCTTCCTTGTCTAAAGCCATGTTGGCTGTCTCCCATTAGGTTGTGACTATCTACATGCTGAGTAATTTTATTCTTTATGGTGGTTTCTACATCAATTTATGGCCAGATTCTTGCATTAGGCACTAGATTGAGATACACAACCTAGTCTGGTAGTCATAGGAGAAACACACTTTCCCTTGCTAAAAACAGGCAACAAGCAGAGGCAAGAAAGTAAAACCAGCAGTCCTTTATTAAAATCACCAACACGGCTGCGTTTCAGCTGAGCCTTCGCCAGGGGAAACCTCAAAGTGAAATAGTTATATAAACAGTATGAGATCAATAAACATACTCAAGCAATTAGAAACACTTTTATTTCTGATTATTTTGAAATTAAGACAATAAAAATGAATGACAGTTAAATGGTAATAGCCATATAAAAACCATAGGATAATAAACATAGGCTAACATTAATCATCATACAATATAATTTATAAAATAGTATAAGGATAGCTATATGTAAAAATCAATAACTATACATATAAATGTTAATCGTATTTCACATAATCAATTTATATAAATAACATGTCGAACATGAAAAGGGACAGACAGTATTATAGCCCACTGTGATGAGGGATTTAATGTATCATGTGTATTGTGCAAATACAAAACAGGAGGAAACATAGAAACATGATGACAGAAAAAGACCACATGGCCCATCTAGTCTGTCCTTCCATAACAACAACTACAACAGTCCACTTTTTACCTTTAGAGATCCTCTGTGTTGGTCCCATGCGTTTTTGAATTCAGTTGCTGTCCTCATCTCTACCACCTCCACTGGGAGACTATTCCATGGATCCACTACTCTTTCCGTAAAGAAATATTTCCGCATATCACTCCTGAATCTATCTCCCTTCACCCTCATCCCATGTCCCCTCGTAGCAGAACTTGCTTTCAATTGAAAGAGGCTCTCTCCCTGAACATTTATGCCACGGAGGTATTTAAACATCTCAATCATATCACCTCTATCCCGCCTTTCCTCTAAGGTGTACATATTAAGATCCTTAAGTCTGTCCTCATATGCTTTATAATGAAGGCCACTAATCATTTTAGTAGCCACCCTCTGCACCGACTCCATCCTGTTCACATCCTTTTGAAGGTGCGGTCTCCAGAATTGAATACCATACTCCAAATGAGGTCGCACCAAAGACTTATACAGAGGCATTATCACCTCCTTTTTTCTGCTAGCCATTCCTCTCCGTATGCACCCAAGCATCCTTCTAGCTTTTGCCGTCGCCTTTCCTACCTGTTCAGCTACTTTAAGATCATCAGACACAACCACGCCTAGGTCCCGCTCTTCTTTAGTGGACAAAAGTACTTCACCTCCTATACTGTATTGCTCCCTTGGATTGCTGCAGCCCAAATGCATGACCTTACATTTTTTAACATTAAATCCCAGCTGCCAAATTCTAGACCATTCTTCAAGCTTAGCTAGAATCCTCCTCATGTTATCTACACCTTCCTGGGTGTCTACTCTATTGCAGATTTTGGTATCATCCGCAAAGAGGCAAACCTTACCCGACAGCCCTTCCGCTATATCACTAACAAAGATGTTAAAAAGAATCGGACCAAGGACAGATCCCTGGGGCACACCACTGGTAACATCCTTCTCCTCAGAGAGCGCTCCATTTACTTGTACTCTTTGTCGCCTCCCACCCAACCAATTTCTAACCCAAGCAGTAACTTTAGGGTCCATCCCTAGGGTGCTCAGTTTGTTTATAAGTCGCCTGTGAGGAACAGTGTCAAAGGCTTTACTGAAATCTAAATATACCACATCTAGAGCTCTCCCTCGGTCCAACTCCCTGGTCACCCAGTCAAAGAAATCAATCAGATTTGTCTGACAAGACCTGCCTCTGGTGAATCCATGCTGCCTCGGATCCTGTAATCCGCTGGACTCCAGAAACTTCACTATTTTCTCTTTCAGCAGCGTTTCCAATAATTTACTCACCACCGAAGTTAAACTAACCGGCCTGTAGTTTTCAACCACATCCTTACTTCCGCTTTTGTGTAAAGGCACCACATGAGCCTCTCTCCAGTCCTTTGGCACCACTCCCGACTCCAACGAGGCATTGAAAAGGTCAGTCAGTGGAGTTGCTAGAATGTCCCCAAGTTCCCTCAGTATTCTAGAGTGTATCCCATCCGGTCCCATCGCTTTGTCTACTTTAAGTTGAGCTAGTTTCTCACGAACACAGTCTTCTGAAAATTGTTCAAGATGTCCCTCGCTTCTGTTCCTATTTGTGGGTGTTTTCTGAGGTCCTGCTCCTGGTTCTTCATCTGTGAACACAGAACAAAAATATTTGTTAAGCAATTCCGCTTTATCCTTATCAGCTTCTACATATTCCCCCCCTGCACCCTTGAGTCTGACAATACCACTTTTGCCCTTCCTCTTCTCACTAATATATCTGAAAAATGTCTTATCCCCCCATTTTATTGCTTTGGCTATTTCCTCCTCCTTTTGAATCTTTGCCTTCTTGACTACTTTGCTAGCTTCTCTAAGTTTTTCCAAATACAGATGCCTGTCTTCCTCTCTCTGTGATCTCTTGTATTTCATGAAGGCCTCCCTCTTTTTCTTCACTTTTTCAGCTACTTCCTTCGAAAACCATAGCGGTCTCCTTTTTCCTTTTGCCTTTATTTACCATTTTAACAAAAAGGTTGGTTGCCCTTAAAATAGCCCCTTTCAATTTTGCCCACTTTTTTTCTACATCCCCCAGCTGTTCCCATCCCACTAACGACTCCCTGAGGTATTGGCCCATCTTCGCAAAGTTAGTCTTCCTAAAGTCTAAGATCCTCACCTTGGAATGGATTCTAACAGCCCTAGTCCTAATACTGAACCACACCATCTGATGATCACTGGATGCAAAATGATCTCCCACTACAACATCAGAAACACTTTCACCATTGGTAAGCACCAAGTCCAGTATGGCCCCTTCACGTGTGGGGTCTGTCACCAATTGCCTGAATAGTTCTCCCTGTAGAGAATCCAGGATCTCCTTACTTCTAGATGATACTGCAGCAGGAATGTGCCAATCAACATCTGGCATATTGAAATCTCCTATCAGTAGCACTTCCCCTTTCCTAGCAATGCTGCATATGTCTTCAATTAACTCTCTGTCCACCTCTTCCTCTTGTGAGGGAGGTCTGTATATCACACCAATGCAAAGAGATTTCTCTTTCCCTCTTTCTAGATTAACCCACAATGCCTCCTCTCTCCCTTTTAAGCTCTGTAATTCCAAAGCTTTAATAGTAGTTTTTACATATAGTGCCACTCCTCTTCCCCTTCTTCCTACCCTGTCCTTTCTGAATAAAGTATAGCCAGGTATAGTTACATCCCAGTCATGGTTTTCTGTGAACCATGTTTAGGTATCTTATTTCCCATGCTACGGGCATTAATACACACTGCTTTCCATATGTTACCCCTGTTAACCCATTTCCATAAAGGAGTTCTTGTTATAAAAGGGGAATTTGAAAAGGACCACAGAGAACCTATTGGGCTTGATGGTCTGACCCAATAGGGCTTATCTACACACTGGGCAGACGGTTTCAGCGTGTTAGCCACGATAATGCCTGAATCTTTTTCCTGGGTGGTGGTTCCTAATGTGGAACCTTGCATCATGTAACCATAGTTTGTGGTGTTCTTTGCTAGGTGCATAACTTTGCACTTGTTCACATTAAATTTCATCTGCCATTTGGAAGTCCAGTCTTCCGGTTATCAAGGTCCTCTTGCAATTTTTTGCAATCCTCTTGGGTTTTAACAACTTTGAATAATTTTGCATCATTTGATTACCTCACTTGTTCCTATTTCCAGGTCAGTTACAAATGTGTTAAAAAGCAGCAGACCCGGCACAGATCCCTTGGGTGCTCCATTTTTAACCTTTCTCCATTGGGGAAAATTGGCCTTTTAGCCCTACACTCTGCTTTCTGTCTTTTAACCAGTTCCTGATCCACAATGGTACACTGCCTCCTATCTCATGACTTTTTAATTTTGCCAAGAGTCTCTCTCTCATGAGGGACCTTGTCAAAGGCTTTTTGAAAATCCAGATACACTGTATCGACCAGCACACACTTTGTTTACCTGTTTGACACCTTCAAAAAAATAACAGATTAACATAGAAACAAAGGCCATGTGGTCTTTTTTTCTGTTGTCATTTTTCTATCTAGTCCTTCCATGTCAACTGCAACAGTCCCCTTTTTTCCTTTAGAGATCCTGTGTTTGTCCCTTGCTCTTTTGAATTCAGATACTGTCCTCATCTCTACCACCTTCACTGGGAGTCTATTCCATGGATATACCACTCTTTCCGTACAGAAATATTTCAGCATATTACTCCTGAATCTATCCCCCTTCACCCTCATCCCATGTACCCTCGTAGCAGGGCTTGCTTTCAATTGAAAGAGTGTCCTCCCCCCTGTGCATTTATGCCACAGAGGTATTTAAACGTCTCAATCATATCACCTCTATTCCGCCTTTCCTCTAAGGTGTACGTATTAAGATCCTTAAGTCTGTCCTCATCTGCTTTATAATGAAGACCACTAACCATTTTAGTAGCCACTCTCTGTACTGACTCCATCCTGTTCACATCCTTTTGAAGATGCGGTCTCCAGAATTGCACACAGTACTTGAATTGCACACAACACTCCAAATGAGGTCGCACCAAAGACTTATGCAGAGGCACTATCACCTCCTTTTTTTTCTGCTAGCCATTCCTCTCTGTATGCACCCAAGCATCCTTCTAGCTTTTGCTGTCACCTTTTCTATCTGTTTAGCTACTTTAAGATCATCAAACACAACCACACCAAGGTACCACTCTTCTTTAGTGGACAAAAGTACTTCACTCCCTATACTATACTGCTCCCTTGGATTGCTGCAGCCCAAATGCATGACCTTGCATTTTTTTAACATTAAATCCCAGCTGCCAAATTCTAGACCATTCTTCAAGCTTATCTAGATCCCTCCTCATGTTATCTACACCTTCCTGGGTGTCTACTCTTGCAGATTTTGCTATCATCCGCAAAGAGGCAAACCTTACCCGACAGCCCTTCCCCTGCTAAAGCCATGTTGGCTGTCTCCCATGACTATACATGTTCAGAAATCTTGTTAATGGTTTCTGCCATTTTTCCCAGTACTGATGTCAGGCTCACCAGTCTGTAGTTTCTCGGCTCACCACTTGGACCCTTTTTAAAAATTGGCATACCTCCAATCTTAAGGTAATACTGATGATTTTAATGATTAGTTCCTTATTGCCCCTCCAGTTCAGTCCTGCACCTCTGGGTAGTCTACCTCCTCCAGCAGCTTGGAGTCTGAGCATGTCATTTCTTTTGACATCACCATACTTGGGCAGCTTGCACCACCTACCAGCCCAAAAGTCTCCAAGCAGCTGGAGGGGTGATCCAGAGGATTGCACTCACTGAAGGGACAACTGAGGAGTGTTTTTAGCTAGTTTCTCAGCTGGCAGCTTTAATTTGATTTATCTGGTGGTTTAGTTGATTTCATTCTGCATCACGTTCTATTAAAAAAAAAAACAGAGTTCCTTATCGTTCCTCCAGCTTAGTCCTCGACGTATGGGGTAGTGCACCTCCTCCTGCAGCATGAAGACTGGACCAATCAAATTTCAGCTCCTCTGGAACCATCATACCAGGCATCTCTGGAACTCCAGTGTGTCCAGTCTTCATGCAGCAGGAGGACGTTAGTGAGCCTCACTGGGCTCACTAGTTGATTAGTTAGTTGTATTTTTTACCATAGCTAACCTTTTGGGTCTTTATTTTTTGTCCTATTAGGGCTTATTTTATTTTGGTTATTGTAAGGTTCCTGTTCCTTTAAATTTTACATTTCCCTTCACAGCACTCCGTGGGGGGGGGGGGCCCTGAGGAAGGTCCCTCTCCTGCCCAGTCTTTGCCGCTTCTATTTTTAGTCTCTTTCTGTTAAGTAAATTGGATCTCTGCCCCAGGGATCTTCGGGGCAGAGTTCCTGTGGCGGCTATACTGCAGCTCCTCTCCAGAGACTTGGTGAGTCTGCTACACTGGTGCTGGTGAGTGACGGCTGCGGGAGATCGGGACGGCTGCTGAGCCAAGTCCTGTGATCTCTTCGGCCGTTCTGGGTTCCCTCAGTGCGGGTGCAATTTGTTCGGGGGGCCCCCAGGGTCGCGGTAATCCGGAGGTGCACGACCGATGCTGCGGCGGGGTTGAGTTTCCATCGCGCTGCTTTCTCGGCGGGGGAAAAAAGCGCGCCAAACTTGACTCACTGCCGCGGCCATTTTTTTCTGCCTCGCGGTTTTTTCTTTCGTGTGTCCCGCGGTAGTTTTTCTTTATTTCCTTGCTTTCTCCCTTCCTTTTAACTGAATTGCTAATTTTCTTTAGTTCCTGTCAGTCTCTAATAGTTGCCTGCATTTTTTCTTTTTTCTCGTTTAGACCTCTTTGCCTCGGCCTACAGCGTTCCCGCGGTTAAAGGGGGGGGGGGGGAGAGAAGCTTAAGAGTGTACTTTCTTTTGTCGACTTCGGTGTCCCGGTGTGAGCGATTAAAAAAAAAAAAAAAACACACAAAAAAACAACAAAAAAACCCCCCACAAAGGGGCCAGAGCTAAGAAAGCCACAACTGCTTTTGCTGAGCACAGGGGAGACGGTACCCCTCTCTTCCCTGGTTTTCTGTAGCTGGCTACTACCCAGTCCCCGCATGGTTCTTCTGGGTCAAGTGAGCCGGTTTCGTCCTTTCAGTATTGCGCGCTGACGGCTAATCCCCAACAGTGTTAGAGTCCCCATGCCAGGGGGATCTCGTTGTCTCATTTGTGGTTCTCGTCGGGGTGCCGACGCGGAGACCGGTGTGTGCCCACGCTGTGCCTCGCTGTCTCGCAGCATGGAGCAGCGTCTGGAAAGTTCTTTGGCTGCGACGGAGCAGTCCGGAGCCGCAGCGGGGGACCTGGAGTCGCCGCTGGAGGGACCCTCGGGTCTTGCTTCTACCAGTTGCTTGACGTCTTGGGGACAGTCAGACCTCGGAGCGGCCTTGCCCTTGGAGGATTTTTCTCCCGATTTTGTCTTGCTCCTGCACCAGGCGTTCTGCCGTAGGTGCCAGGTTATGGGAGCTGCGCCTCTTCCAGCGCAAGGGGTCTCTGCCCAGTCTTCTTCGGGGGAGCCTCCGTTGGCCGGCAGCAGGCCCCCTAAGCGGCCACGGATGTCCGAATCTTTTCCTTCGGAGCATGACTGGCCTGAAGGTGATGACCCTGAGTTCGACCAGGAGGTGGATGCAGACGACTTGGAAGAGGGCGAGCTTCCAGAGCCAGAGGATCAGGCTAAGATTATACGCGTCTTCCGACGTGAAGAGCTGCCGGCTCTTGTGTCGGAGGCGCTTCAGACTCTGGGGTTGGCCCCTACTGCTTCAGTGGAGGAGGCGGACGGGGCGGATCCCATTATTCAGGCGGTACGACAGACTAAGGTGGTTTTCCCCATTCACAAGGTTATTGACCAGATGATTCAGGCGGAGTGGGACACTCCTGAATCGGGTCTCAAGGGCGTTAAGATCATGCGTCGGCTTTATCCTTTATCGGAAACAGATTTAGAGCGTTTCCGAACTCCCAAAGTCGACGCGGCCGTGTCGGCGGTGACTAAGAAGACCACCATTCCGGTGGAAGGGAGTGCGGCTTTACGTGAGCCGCAGGACCGGAAAATGGACGGGCTGTTAAAACAAGCTTTTGAGGCGGACGCGATGGCCTTACAGGCTTCAGTTTGTGGAGCTTGGGTTGCCCGTGCCTGTTTGCGCTGGGTTCAACGGTTTCAACAGACTCCTTCCCTGGAGCCCGACACGCTGACGGAGATCCACCGGTTGGAATCTGGAGCGGCGTATTTGGCGGATGTCCAGTATGATCTCATCAGAGCTCTCTCCAATAGCATGGCATCCGTGGTAGCGTCACGCAGAGCCCTTTGGTTAAAAAATTGGGCGGCCGATGGGTCTTCCAAGTCGTGGTTGGGCAAATTGCCTTTTAAAGGTAGATTGCTCTTTGGGGAGGATTTGGATAAGTTGGTCAAAGATTTGGGAGAGTCCAAAGGCGGTCGCCTGCCGGAGGATAGACCCAAGCGGGGTAGGTCGCTTCCGGTCGCTCGGGGGCAGTTTCGGGACTTTCGTCGGTTCCGGTCGCCCCGTTATGGGGGCTTTCAGCGTGGCAGATTTAGCTCCCGGGCGTCGAGTTTTCGCGGAGCCAGCCGAGGATTCGCGGCGGCAGGTTCTCCGGCCGCTCGCAAGCCTCAATGAAGGGCAGCGGGTCCAGGTGGAGCTGCCTGTGATCGGAGGGCGTCTTCGACGTTTTCTCTCCGCTTGGACCCAAATTACTTCCGATCAGTGGGTTTTGGATATCATACGAGATGGGTATGTTCTCGATTTGGCCCGTCCCGTGCTCGATTCCTTTGTAGCGTCCCCCTGCCGGGGTGTTCGCAAGACCCTTCAGGTCCGGCAAACGCTCGATCGTCTTCTCCAGCTGGGGGCAGTCATTCCCGTGCCGCAAGAGGAATATGGTCAGGGAAGGTACTCCATCTATTTCGTGGTGCCAAAGAAGGGCGGCGATCTTCGCCCTATTTTAGATCTCAAAGGAGTAAATCGTTGTCTGCGTATTCCCCACTTCCGGATGGAAACTCTACGGTCCGTAATAGTCGCCGTCCGCCGGGGCGAGTTTCTATCGTCTCTCGATCTCACGGAGGCGTATCTCCATATTCCTATTCGAGAGGATCAACAGAAGTATCTTCGCTTCGCGCTGCCGTGGGGTCATTACCAGTTTCAGGCTTTGCCCTTCGGTCTTGCGACCGCGCCGCGAGTCTTCACCAAAATAATGGTGGTTGTAGCGGAAGATTTGCGCAAAGAGTTCATCCCTATCTGGACGATTGGCTGATTCGCGGGAAGTCTCACGCGGAAAGCTTGACGGCTACGGCAAAAGTCGTGGCACTCTTACAGTCTCTCGGCTGGGTGGTCAACCCCCTCAAGAGCCATTTGGTTCCGACGCAGCTTCTCGAATATTTGGGGGTGCAGTTCGAAACGTGCGTGGGGTTGGTTTCTCTTCCCGAACGCAGGATATGGGCTCTTCAGTCTCTGGTGCGGCGGTTCCGAAAGACGCCGGCTCCGTCGGCCTGGCACTACCTGCAGTTGCTGGGAACGATGGCAGCTTCCCTGGAGGTGGTACCTTGGGCACGTTTTCACATGCGTTCGCTCCAGCGAGCCTTGCTCCGTCGCTGGTCCAACCAGTCCGATTCCTTGAACAAACGTCTACCTTGCCCGCTGGCAGTTCGGAGAGATCTCCGTTGGTGGTTGAGTCCCACCTCGCTTCGAGTGGGGATGCCATTGGAGCAGCTGGACTGGATGCCTGCCTGTCGGGCTGGGGCGCACACTTCGAGGGCCAGTTCGCTCAGGGTCTCTGGTCTCCGGAGGAGAGCGCTTGGTCGATCAATCGCTTGGAACTTCGGACCGTCCGATTGGCCTTACAACACTTCGAGACCCGGATATCGTCTCGGGCGGTTCGGGTTCTCTCCGACAATGCAGCAACTGTGGCCTACATCAACCGACAGGGCGGAACAGGAAGCGTCGGTCTGGAAGCGGAGACTCTGACGTTGTTCGAGTGGGTGGAACCCCGGCTGCCAGCCATCTCGGCGGCGCACATTGCCGGAAAAGACAACGTGACAGCGGATTTTCTCAGCAGAGTACAGGTGGATCCCGGCGAATGGGAGCTCCATCCGAGGGTGTTTGCGCAGCTGGTTCAGCGTTGGGGTCAAACCGGTCATGGACTTGATGGCCACGTTCCGCTCGGCAAAGGCAGCTCGGTTCTTCAGTCGTCGGAGAGAGCCGATGTCCGAAGGTCTGGATGCTCTTTTGCAGATTTGGCCCTCAGTGGGTCTTCTCTACGTGTTTCCTCCGTGGCCTCTGCTGGGGCGCGTGATTCAGCGTATCGAGGCGCACCGGGGTCAGGTGCTGTTGATAGCGCCGGATTGGCCTCGTCGGCCTTGGTATGCCGATCTGATGAGGTTGGTGGACGGTCCTCCGTGGCGGCTTCCCTTGGTCCCGGATCTGTTGTGTCAGGGTCCTCTTCGCATGCCTCAAGTGGGGAGATTCTCTCTTACGGCCTGGCCATTGAAAGGGCGCGGCTGAGGAAACGGGGTTATTCCCGTTCGGTCGTGGCGACATTGTTACAAGCGCGCAAACGGTCCACTTCGCTGGCCTATGTACGGGTTTGGCGTATTTTTGAGGACTGGTGTTCTCGGCATCAGATTCGAGCGGCTACAGCCTCTATTCCGGTGATTCTCGATTTTTTTTACAAGACGGTTTTACTAAAGGTCTGGCCGCCAGTACTTTGCGGGTGCAATTGGCGGCACTGTCATGTTATCGCGGAAAGGTTCAGGGCGTCCTTAGGTGCTCATGCTGACGTCGTTCGTTTCTTGCGGGCTGTTTCTAGATTGCGTCCGGCCCACAGAGTCTCGGTACCGCCTTGGGATCTTAATTTGGTGTTGCGGGCTCTCAGTGCAGCCCCTTTTGAGCCTCTTTCTCGTAGTTCGGTGAAGGATTTGATGCTTAAGGTGGTGTTTTTAGTGGCGATTTGTTCGGCACGCCGTATTTCCGAGCTCCAGGCTCTTTCTTGTAGGGAGCCTTTCCTGTCTTTCTCGGCTCAAAAGGTGGTTCTGCGGCCTGTGCCTTCCTTTTTACCTAAGGTGACTTCTCCTTTCCACTTGAACCAGGTAGTATCCCTTCCGGTATTTCCAGAGTCGGAAGGGCGTGCTTCTGATCGCGGTCTAAGTCAGTTGGATCTCAAGATAGTCTTGCGGCGCTATTTAAAGGTTACTAGCGATTTTCGTAAATCGGACCGCTTGTTCTGTTCGGCGGTCCTCGTCGAGGGGAAGCGGCGGCAAAGGCCTCTATTGCTCGGTGGATTAAAGAGGCGATTGGCTCGGCTTATCTGTTGCACGGTCGAGTTCCGCCGGTTGGGTTGCGTGCTCATTCCACGAGAGCACAAGCAACGTCCTGGGCGGAGTTCAGTTTGGTTTCGCCGGTGGATATCTGTAAGGCGGCCACGTGGTCTTCGTTGCACACTTTCAGTAAACATTACCGACTTGATGTCTTGGCTGCCAGCGATGCCGGTTTTGGTTCTGCGGTTCTGCGTGCTGGCTGGCAAAATCCCGCCCGTTAGGCTGCTTTGATACATCCCATACGTCGAGGACTAAGCTGGAGGAACGATAAGGAAATAGTAATTACACTTACCTGGTAATTGTAGTTCCTTGAGAGACGACAGCTTAGTCCTCCTGCCTCTCCCTATCTCATTCCTTTTAGCGCGGCACGCCTTGGGTTCAGAGGTCCGTATTCCCAGGTGAGTGCGTTCTTTTGTTTTCTTTCTTTTCGCTCCAATGTTTTTGTCTGTCTTTTATTCTCACTCTCTCAATATGCTGTGGCAGGGGCGGGACATTCCGTTCCTGTTACTTGGGGCCTTTGGCTACAATATAAAAAAAAAAAAGAACGTCACATACAAGAGGGCCCTATTAAAGGTTAGCTACGTGTTTAAGTTTGCTTTGACAATAGTTCACTGGAGTTCCAGAGATGCCTGGTATGATGGTTCCAGAGGAGCTGAAATTTGATTGGTCCAGTCTTCATGCTGCAGGAGGAGGTGCACTACCCCATACGTCGAGGACTAAGCTGTCGTCTCTCAAGGAACTACAATTACCAGGTAAGTGTAATTACTATTTCAGCTAGCGGGGTAATTATATGCTGACAGAAAGGAGCACGTCCCCCCTGGTGGAGCAGATAGGGGCTTATGAGTTCCGGGCCCAAGCTTTGCCATAAACAAACTGCTTTCAATACTCTCCTCGTGTCCCCCACTCACCGTTAACTGCAAGAGCGGCTTCTGTGTCCTATGCACCTTGCGCTCAGGCCGTCAGTGACTTCAGCGTTGTGACGGGATTCTTGGCAGCATATGCTGTCTGTGGGTCTTCTAAGCACCAGCAGCTCCCGAACCAGTCATTGGGTGAGGAGCCGTGACAGCTCGGAAAACCCACAGACAGCACGCTGCGAAGAATCGGTGATAACCGCTTGGCTCACAGGTTTCTCCTGAGCAGTGCAGGAAGTGCACCATTTTTTAGCAGCTCCTGAGTTTTTAGCTTCCTTCCAAGGGTGCAGAAGGGGCTGTTCTCCAGAGACAGGGTTTTGGCTCCTGCGCTTTGTTGTTTTTGGTGTCGTGGATAGGGCTCTTTTCTCTAAATAGAGAGAAAAAAAGCAGACACATGGAGTAAGGAGATCCAGGGGTTTTCTCTGCCCCCTCCTTTGATCTGAGGACATTTTTTGGTTGTCGTAGACGGGGTCTAATCCATTGCCTAAGCACCATGCTAGGAAGACCGCAATGTGGGGCTTGCAGAGTCCTCTGGGTGTCTATTTCAGAGGTGGGCCTTTGCTGCTGCTGTGAGCAGGAGGTCCGGACAGCAGAACATGGACTGTGGGAGGGGGCTGCAGGCTCCTCGGGGGCGGCAGGAAGTTCTGCTCAGTCCCAGAAGGGGCCCAGCATTGCAGTGGAGACTCTCAGTGAGTTGGGTACCCTGCCATCGCTGCTATAGCCTTACGGTAAGGACCAGGCTTCATCTGAACCCTCCATGTCCAAGGGGTTAAGTAGCAAAAGGGCCCAGGAAGGGGTTTTAGCCAGTTTGTTCTCCTTCTGCATAAGGCTGTCTGCATGAAACAGTGGGAGTCAGAAGAGCTATCTACAGTGCTGGAGCACGTAAAAAAAAGGCCTGTGGCTGCGAGGGAGCACAAGGCCAATGGGTCATTCCATGTCAAGTGGTCTAGTATATAAAAAGTGCCCTGCTCGACCATCTTGGATTTTGCTGAAATTTTGTATGTACACTACCATGTGTCTCTAACTTTGGTAAAGTTTGATTCTCTTGTGGAATACTTTGTTTATGTTTATTTATTTGATAAACCGCCCTTGACGGGAACATTGTTCGTTTGGAATATAACAGTACTGAAGATATATTATTAATTGCCAGATAAGAATTGTTTTTTCTACACCTAATCTTTGAAGCATGTGATTGATTGAGATATAGTAGGATTACCAACATACTTATCTGTTCCTTATCGTTCCTCCAGCTTAGTCCTCCTCGTATGGGTAGTGCACCTCCTGCAGCATGAAGACTGGACCAATCAAATTTCAGCATCACTGAAAACATCATACTGGCCACCCCTTCAACTCCAGTGTGTCCAGTCTTCATGCAGCAGGAAGATGTTAGTGAGCCGGGCTGGGCTCACTAGTTTGTCAGATTAGTTCCTACATATATAGCTAACCTTTTGTATTTTTCTTTATTGGTCCTATTAGGGCTTATTTTCTTTGATTAATTTAGGAGTACCTGTTTCTTTAAATTTGACTTGCGAATCGGCACTCTGAAGGGGGGGGGCCCGAGAGAGGTCTCTCTCCTACCCAGCCTAAGCCGCTTGCCTCTTGCTTGCTTGTCAGTCATTTCTTAATAGGATCTCTGTTCCCAGGGCTATTCGGGTCAGAGCTCCTGCGGCGGCTGTTCAGCAGCACATCTCCGATAAGGTGAGGAGTTTTGTGCGCTTGGGAAGTGCCGGCGAGTTTCTCGGGGCAGAGTCAGTGGGACAGCTGTGCCTGTCCTGAGCTTTGCGCGCCTTTTCTTTCTTGGCCCCTGTTCTTATTTTCTTTGGTTTCTTGGGTTTGTTTCTCGCTTTGTTTCCCGGCCGCTTGAGCTGCGGGGGAAGGGGGGCAGTCCGCGTCGTCGGTGTTTCCTCCGGGCTGTCTACCTCGGCGCCAAACAACACCGCGCCAAAAGTTTTACTATGCCGCGGCCATTTTGAGAGCCGCGGCTACTCCTGCGTGCAGCACACGTGGCGGTTTTTTTCAATTCACTGGGGTGCAGGGCTTTTCCTCGGTGTTCTGGCATGGCGGGCCTGAGTTGTGGGCTTTCCTTTATTTTCTTATTTTTCATTTAGTTTTCCTTTGTTTTTCTCGGGGTCCTGTGGTCCCTCAGCTGGAGGTGGGTCACTGTTGCTTGACTCTCTTTCTGCCCTTTTCGGAGGGGCTGTCTTTGTACCTACTACTCTGCTATTTCTGCGACTAGCAGCAGACGGGCACACTTCTCTTGTTGAGTCCCTGATTAGTGGCAGCCGCCCAGAGTCCAGCTTGTGTGCTGGTTCCTCTGGGATAGCGTGTTATTTTCCCTTCAGGGACGTGAGGCCTCTTCATCACTCTTGCGGATCTGAGTGGTCAAGGGCCCATGCCAGCGGGGTCCCTGTGTGTTATTTGTGGATCTCGGAGGGGCGCTGCTACGGAGACAGGCATCTGTCAGCGCTGTTCCTCCGTATCCCTCAGTATGGAGCAGCGGCTGGAGAGTTCCTTGGCTTCTTCTTCGCAGCCAGGTCCCGCCGCTGTGGAGTTGGATTCCCCCCTAGAGGGGCCATCGGGGATGGCTTCCGCTGTTTCTTTGGGCGCAGGAGAACAGTCAGACCTTGGGAGTGCTTTGCTCTTCGAGGATTTTTCCCCCAATTTCATTCTGCTGATGCATCAGGCGTTCTGTCGTCGCCGCCAGGGTATGGGCGTAGGTTCCCTTCCTGTCCCAGTAGCGACCGCGCAGCCGGCAGCGGCGGAGGGTGCGTTGTCCGGCGTCAAGGCGCCCAAGCGACAGCGTTTGCACGAGCCCTTCCAGTCTGAAGCGGATTGGCCGGAGGGGGAGGATCCGGATTTGGACATGGAGGCGGATGGGGAGGCCTTGGAAGAAGGCGAGCTCCCTGAGCCAGAGGATCAGGCGAAGATCATCTGGGTGTTAAGCAGGGAAGAGTTGCCCGCACTCATTTCTGAGGCACTTCAGACTCTTGGCTTGGCTCCTGCACCGCCGGTCGAAGAAGCGGATGGTGCGGACCCCATCATTCAGGCGGTGCGTCAAACGCAAGTGGTTTTCCCCATTCACAAAGTCATTGATCAGATGATTCAAGCGGAATGGGATACCCCTGAATCTGGTCTCAAGGGTGTGAAGATCATGCGCAGACTGTATCCTATGGCGGACAAAGACCTCGAACGGTTCCGCTCCCCTAAAGTTGATGCGGCAGTTTCGGCGGTGACTAAGAAGACCACGATCCCGGTGGAAGGTAGTGCGGCGTTGAAGGAGCCGCAGGACAGAAAGATAGACGGTCTCTTGAAGCAGTCCTTTGATGCGGACGCGATTGCGTTGCAGGCCTCCGTTTGTGGCGCTTGGGTTGCTCGTGCCTGCCTTCGCTGGGTTCAGCGGCTCCGGCAGGCACCTGCCTTGGAAGCCGAGGAGTTAAGTGAGCTACAGCGCTTGGAATCTGGCTCGGCGTACTTGGCGGATGTCCATTATGACCTTATCCGGGCACTATCCAATAGCATGGCTTCCTTGGTGGCAACGCACAGAGCCCTCTGGTTGAAGAATTGGGCGGCGGATGGATCTTCCAAGTCACATCTGGGCAAGTTGCCCTTTAAAGGTAAACTGTTGTTCGGTGAGGATCTTGACAAGTTGGTCAAGGATTTGGGTGAATCCAAAGGGGGTTGCCTGCCGGAGGATCGCCCTAAGAGAGGGAGGTCCCTTCCTTCCCCTCGGGGGCTCCTTCGGGACTTTCGTAGGTTTCGATCGCCCCGTTTTGGGGGGTTCCAAAGAGGACGGTATATTTCGCGGTCTCCGAGCTTTCAAGGCTTTCGGGGAGCCAGTAGGGGATTTGCAGCCGCAACCCCTGCAGCTGCTCGCAAATCCCAATGAAGGGCAGCGGGTCCAGGCGGAGGTCCCAGTGATCGGAGGCAGTCTTCGTCACTTTCTCTCTGCTTGGACCCACATCACTTCCGATCGATGGGTTTTGGAGATCGTTCGGGACGGGTATGCCCTGGACTTGGCCAAGCCCGTGCTCGATTCCTTTGTGGCGTCTCCCTGCAGGGGCCCTCGAAAGACGGCTCACGTCCGGCAAACCCTCGACTGCCTGCTCCGGCTGGGAGCGGTGGTTCCCGTTCCTCCAGCGGAGTATGGTCTTGGAAGGTATTCCATTTATTTTGTGGTGCCAAAGAAGGACGGTTCTCTTCGCCCCATCTTAGATCTCAAGGGGGTGAATCGGTGCTTGCGGGTTCCGCATTTTCGGATGGAAACCCTGCGGTCCGTACTTGTCGCCATCCGCAGGGGTGAGTTTCTTACCTCTCTCGACCTCACGGAGGCTTATCTCCATATTCCCATTCGGGAGGCTCATCCAGAAGTATCTCCGGTTTGCTCTGCCTTGGGGTCACTTCCAGTTCCAAGCATTGCCCTTCGGCCTGGCGACCGCTCCTCGCGTGTTCACCAAGATCATGGTGGTAGTGGCAGCGGCGTTGCGCAAGGAAGGGGTGCTGGTCCATCCGTATCTGGACGATTGGTTGATACGCGGAAAATCTCGCTTGGAGAGCGTGACGTCCATGGCGAGAGTCGTGGAGCTTCTGCAGTCTCTCGGCTGGGTAGTCAACCCGGGCAAGAGCCACTTGGTTCCCACGCAGTCTCTAGAATATTTGGGTGTCCGCTTCGATACTCGCGGAGGTTCCGTCTTTCTCCCCGAACGCAGGGTGTTAGGTCTCCGGACTCTCGTACACCGCTTTCGGCAACTCTCAGCTCCGTCGGCTTGGCACTACCTTCAGCTGTTAGGAACGATGGCGGCTTCCTTGGAGGTAGTACCGTGGGCTCGCTTCCACATGCGTTTGCTGCAGGGAGCCCTACTCCGTCGCTGGTCCAATCAGTCTGATTCCCTGAACAAGCGTCTTCCCTGCCCGCCGTTAGTTCGTCGGGACCTGAAATGGTGGCTTCGGCCGTCCTCGCTCCGTGTGGGAATGCCCTTGGAGCAGCCAGCCTGGATTCCACTCTTAACGGATGCCTGTCTGACAGGCTGGGGCGCGCACTGCGGCATGCAAGTGACGCAGGGTCTCTGGTCTCCGGAAGAGAGCAGTTGGTCGATCAACCGCTTGGAACTCTGAGCCGTTCGGTTGGCGTTGCAAAGCTTCGAGCGCCTGTTAACGCGCCGAGCGGTGCGGGTTCTCTCCGACAATGCTGCGACCGTGGCATACATAAATCGTCAGGGCGGCACCGGAAGCGTGGGCATGGAGACGGAAGTCCGGACGCTGTTCGAATGGATAGAGCCCCGGTTACAGGCAATATCGGCGGCGCACATTGCCGGAAAGGACAACGTGACAGCAGATTTTCTCAGCCGAATTCAGGTGGATGCTGGCGAATGGGAGCTCAATCCCAAAGTGTTCGAGCAGGTGGTTCTGCGTTGGGGTCAACCTGTCATGGACCTGATGGCCACGTTTCAGTCGGCGAAGGCGGCTCGGTTTTTCAGTCATAGGCGGGAACCGATGTCGGAGGGCATAGATGCTCTATTGCAGGACTGGCCCTCGATGGGCCTTCTCTACGTCTTTCCCCCGTGGCCGCTTCTGGGGCGAGTGATTCAGCGTATCGAGTCTCACAAGGGACGGGTGCTGTTGATAGCGCCAGATTGGCCCCATCGTCCCTGGTATGCTGACCTGGTCCGGTTAGTGGATGGCCCTCCGTGGCGTCTTCCCTTGGATCTGGATCTGTTGTGTCAGGGTCCTCTTCGCATGCCGCAGGTGGAGAGATTCTCTCTTATGGCCTGGCTATTGAAAGGGTGAGGCTAAGGAAGAAAGGTTATTCGAAGTCCGTCGTAGCGACTTTGCTTCAAGCAAGGAAGAGGTCCACCTCGCTGGCTTATGTCCGAGTTTGGCGTATTTTTGAGGATTGGTGTTCAAGGCGTCAGGTTTGAGCGGCTACGGCCTCTATTCCTGTGGTACTAGATTTTCTGCAAGATGGTTTTGCTAAAGGCTTGGCCGCCAGTTCCTTGAGGGTGCAGTTGGCGGCGCTTTCCTGTTACAGGGGTAAAGTGCAGGGCGTAGCGCTGGGTGCCCATGCCGATGTGGTCCGTTTCCTGAGAGCGGTCTCTAGGCTGCGCCCGGCTCGCAGAATTTGTTCCTTCGTGGGATCTCAACTTGGTCTTGCGGGCGCTCAGTGCGGCTCCGTTTGAGCCTCTCTCTCGGAGTTCGGTGAAGGATTTGACCCTTAAGACGATGTTCTTAGTTGCGATTTGTTCGGCACGTCGCATTTCCGAGCTTCAAGCTCTTTCTTGCAGGGAGCCCTTCCTCTCTTTCTCGGATAAGAAGGTGGTGCTGCGGCCCGTGCCTTCCTTTTTGCCTAAGGTGTCCTCCCCTTTTCATTTGAATCAAGTGGTGTCCCTCCCGGTGTTCCCCGCGTCGGGGGAGCAGGCTTCCGATCGCGGTTTTAGTCACTTGGATCTTAAGTGAGTCTTGCGTCAATATTTGAAGGTCACCGAAGCTTTCCGCAAGTCGGATCATTTGTTTGTCCTGTTTGGGGGCTCCAGGAAAGGTGAGGCGGCAGCGAAGGCATCCATTTCTCGGTGGATTAAGGAAGCGATTGTCTCGGCCTATCTGTTGCGGGGTCGGGTTCCGCCCATTGGTCTGCGGGCGCATTCTGCCAGAGCGCAAACGGCGTCCTGGGCTGAGTTTAGCCTGGTTTCGCTGGTGGAAATTTGTAAGGCGGCAACGTGGTCTTCCTTACACACTTTCAGTAAGCACTATCGCCTTGATGTCTTGGCGGCGGGCGATGCCTGTTTTGGTTCCGCTGTCTTGCGTGCCGGCTGGCAAAATCCCTCCCGTTGAGGCTGCTTTGTTACATCCCATACGTGGAGGACTAAGCTGGAGGAACGATAAGGAAATAGTAATTACACTTACCTGGTAATTGTAGTTCCTTGAGAGACGACAGCTTAGTCCTCCTTCCCTCCCTTGGGTGCTTTGACTCGGCACGCATTTGGTTCGGAGGTCCGTATTCACAGGTGAGTGTGTCAATTGTTTCTTCTTTTCTCTGTAGTTTTTGCTCCTTTATCTCGCGGGCGGCTTATGCTGCGGCAGGTGCTGGACACTCGGTTTGTGTTGTTTTTTAATGGACTGATATGTGTAAAGCAAAAAAAAACCCCTACATTTTATTGTACTCGACAGGTCAGTTATTCACCAAAAAAAAATAAAAAAATAAAAAATGCATATCTTAAAGGTTAGCTATTTCTTTGAGTTTGCTTTGACAGTAGTTCACTGGAGTTGAAGGGGTGGCCAGTATGCTGTTTCCAGTGATGCTGAAATTTGATTGGTCCAGTCTTCATGCTGCAGGAGGAGGTGCACTACCCATACGTGGAGGACTAAGCTGTCGTCTCTCAAGGAACTACAATTACCAGGTAAGTGTAATTACTATGTACACTATATCATATTTATGGGACTGTTAAACAAGTTGAAATAGTGCAATTAATTTAAAAAAATTCAAAACAGAATAGAAGTTCCTTATCGTTCCTCCAGTTCAGTCCTCTACTTCTGGGTTGTCAATCTCCTCCTGCAGCTTGGAGACTGGTATGTCAAACTAATGACATCACTGGATATAGCCTGCTGCACTCCGCCTTCCATCCCAGTGTTACCAGTCTCCATGCAGCAGGAGGACTTGACGAGCCTTGTAGAAGGGCTCTCTGGAGGAATGGATAAGGAGCTTTTGGTATTGTGGTAGATAAGGATAACATATTTAGTCTATTTTATTTTGATTGGTATCTCTTTAAAAAAAAAAAAAACAGGATTGAGGCACCTCCTATTTCTTCCGGCTCTTTTGCTTCTTGCCTGTGCATGAGAGGTGTTTGGGGGTTCTGGCTCAGGAATTTCGAGTCTTCCCTCCTTGGAGCACGGAGGTCTCTCCCCCAGGACTTTCTGGGGAGAGTCCCTCTTGACAACGGCAGCATATCTCTGCCTGTCTGCCTTGCCGCGGCTCACCTGCCAGCACCTAAGCCGTCGGGGAACTTCCCAGCCGGTGCTGCAAGCACAAAGCAGTTCCGTTTTTGTCAGAGCAGCTGCGGATCGAGCCGGTAAGCCTGCTGTCGGCTTCGTCCGGTTTTTCTGCGGTGAAGCCTTCTTTTCAGGTAGGAGGGCTCCTGCGGTGTGTTTGGCGCCTTTTTTGCCAGCGCGGTGATTTCTCGGCGGCCATTTTCTGAGCCGCAGAGAAACCGCGTGTAGGAGATCAGCCTGCCGTTGAGCAGCAGATGGACAGTGCAGTCAGCTTCAGGACCCCAATTTCTTTTGTTTTCATTTTCTTTACTTTGATTTCATTTGATTTCTTGCGTTTCCTTTTATTTTTTGATTGGTTTTATTGTTGGGGGCCTCCTTCATCGCTAATCCCGCTTCCTTCAGTCTTCCCACAGGGGATGGGGGGGGGGCTGGCTGGAAGGGATTTTTTCCTTGTGGTAGTAGTGTGTTTAAAAAAAAGGAGAAGTCCCTCTTCAAATAATATTTAAAAAAAAAAAAAAAAAAAAAAAAAAAAAAGGCTTGCGGTTAGGCTCTGGGGCTTTGGCTCGTTGGCCATATGGCTGCCAGACCTCAGTATATTGTGTGTGGCACCAGAAGAGGGACGGTGGCTGATACTGGCGTTTGTCGGGGCTGTGCAACGCTATCATCCGCAGTGGAGCAACAGATGGAAATGCAGGAGCCCACTGAAGGGCAGGGAGCGCCCGCAGGTGGGCAGGCTGCGTCCCCGCGTTCTGTGACGCAGGGGGCCGCGGTGGAGGAGTTGCCGGGATCTCTCTACCCGTACCGTCGCCGGCACTCGGTGAGTTTAGTCCGGAGTTTGTGCTGCTGATGCATCAGGCTTTCTGCCTAAAGCGACAAGGGGCAGCAGCGGGCCCTGGGTCGCTGGCGTCGCCACCTCCGCAACTGGAGGTCTCTGAGGATTTGGGTGAGGGCCCTTCGGCGCCTAAGCGGACGAGAACCAGGGACCCTACGCTGGCGGAGGGAGATTGGCCTGAGGTTTCCGTCCCGGAATGGGACCCGGAAGAGGGCACCCAGGATCTCGAAGGGGAGATTCCTGAACCTGAAGATCAAGCTACGATGGTTAGGGTCTTTCGTAGAGAGGAGTTGGCAGCCTTGATCTCGGAGACCTTACAGATGTTGCATCTAGCACTCCAGTTAGCGGTGGAAGAGGAGCTGGAGGACCCGGTTATCCGGGCAGTCTGACAGACTCAGGTGGTGTTCCCAGTACACAAAGTGGTGGACAAAATGATTCAAGATGAGTGGGATAAGCCGGAAGCAGGCCTGAGGGGCTTGCGGACATTGAAGAGATTATATCCGTTAGCCGATAAGGATAAGGAAAGGTTCTGGTCTCCACGGGTGAACGCGGTGGTTTCGGCGGTTACAAAGAAGACCACCATTCCGGTGGAAGGCAGTGCGGTCTTGAAAGATACTCAGGACCGTAAGGTGGACGGGCTCCTCAAGCAGGTTTTTGAGGCGGATTCTATGTCGCTGCAGGCGTCCATCTGTGGAGCCTGGGTGGCCAGAGCTGCTCTGCGATGGGCACAACGGCTACGTCAGTTTCCTCATTTAGATCTCGAGGAACTGAAAGAACTGGATCGCCTGGAATCAGGGGCGGCTTACTTGGCAGATGTTCATTACGATTTGATCAGGGCACTGGCTAATAGCACCGCATCCGCGGTAGCTGCCCGGCGTTTATTATGGTTGAGGAATTGGGCGGCGGATGGTCCGTCGAAGTCCCGTCTTAGCAAGCTTCCCTTTAGGGGCGGTTTGCTGTTTGGTGAGGAGTTGGATAAGTTGGTGAAAGACCTGGGGGAGTCCAAGGCGGGTCGGCTTCTGGAGGATAGACCGAAGCAGGCCAAGTCCGGACAAGGATTTCGGGGTCAGTTTCGAGATTTCCGGAGGTTTTGTTCGCCACGATTCGGAGGTTTCCAGAGGGGTAGGTTTCCGTCTCGGGCCCAGGGCTTTCGGGGGTTTCAGGGAGCGAATAGAGGTTTCGCTTCCATCCCAGCGAGCGCTGTCCGTAAGACACAATGAAACGAGGCGGGTCCTAGCGGCGGAACCTCCCATAGGCGGGCGACTTCAGGAGTTTCTTCCCGCTTGGACCCACATCACCTCCGACCAGTGGGTGCTCGATCGTTCAGCACGGCTATGCACTGGAATTTTTCGAAACCCATATCGGATTCGTTTGTCCTGTCTCCTTGCCGGGGTCCAAAGAAAACAGCAGCGGTTCGCGGAACCTTGGAGCGTCTGCTTCAGTTAGGGGCCGTGGTGGAGGTCCCCAAAGGAGATTACGGCTTGGGTCGATACTCTATTTATTTTGTCGTGCCAAAGAAGGGCTGCATGTTGCGACCTATCCTAGATCTGAAGGCTGTGAACCGTTGCTTGCGCGTTCCGCATTTCCGGATGGAGACTCTCCGGTCGGTTATAGTGGCGGTGCGTCAAGGGGAGTTCTTGATGTCTCTGGACCTTACGGAGGCGTATTTGCACGTTCCCATCCGTTTAGAGCATCAGATGTTTCTGCGGTTCGCTTTTCCTTGGGGGCACTATCAGTTCCAGGCATTGCCTTTCGGGTTGGCCACGGCGCCGCGAACATTCACCAAGATAATGGTGGTGGTGGCGGCGGCAGCGGCGTTGCGCAAAGAAGGCATTCTCGTTCACCCGTATCTCGACGATTGGTTGATCCGTGCCAAATCCGAGGAGGAGAGTCTTCGGGTGACAGACAGGGTAGTGAACTTTTTGCAGAGTCTCGGTTGGGTGGTCAACCCGGCAAAAAGTCAGTTGAAGCCAACCCAGGTCCTCTAATACCTCGGGGTTCGGTTCGACACCAAGAGAGGGCAGGTGTTTCTGCCGCACAAGCGGGCCGAGGGATTAAGAACCCTAGTCAGGCAGTTTCGGTCGGTGTGTGCGCCGTCGGCGTGGGACTATCTCCGAGTCCTAGGCACAATGGCGGCAACGTTGGAGGCGGTGCCATGGGCCAAGGTCCATATGCGGCCTCTCCAACGGGCGCTGCTTCGCCGGTGGTCGCATCAGACCGATTCCTTGAGCAAGCGGCTCCCTTGTCCGCTCAACGCCCGGTGCTCCCTTCGTTGGTGGTTGGTCAGGTCGTCACTGGCAGCGGGCATGCCGCTGGAGCAGCCGGTGTGGGTACCGTTGTTGATGGATGCCAGCCTAGCAGGCTGGGGAGCTCACTGCGAGAGTCAGTTTGCGCAGGGGTTTTGGTCTCCGCTGGAGGTATCCTGGTCGATCAACCGTCTGGAGCTGAGAGCGGTGTTCCTGGCCCTTCAGGCGTTCAAAGTCCTGCTCTGCGGCAGGCCCGTAAGGGTGCTCTCTGACAACTCAGCGACGGTGGCGTACATCAAGCGCCAGGGCGGCACGGGAAGTGCCGCCATGGAGGCGGTGGCGGACGAGTTGTTCGCCTGGGTAGAACTTCGGTTACCAGCGATCTCGGCGGCACACATTGCCGGAAAGGACAATGTCACCGCGGACTTTCTCAGCAGGGTGCACGTGGATGCAGGGGAGTGGGAGCTGCATCCCGGCATTTTCGCACAGATAGTAGAGCGTTGGGGTCCTCCGGTGATGGACCTCATGGCGACCTTTCGGTCAGCAAAAGTCGCCCGGTTCTTCAGCAGAAGGCGCGAGCAGATGTCCGAGGGCATAGATGCGCTGTTGCACCCGTGGCCGACAGGTCTTCTGTATGTCTTTCCCCCATGGGCATTGATCAGCAGGATCGTGCAAAAGATCGGGGCGCACAAGGGGAATGTTCTGTTGGTAGCGCCCGACTGGCCGAGGCGGCCTTGGTATGCGGATCTGGTGCGCCTGTTGGAGGGCGTACCCTGGAGGCTACCGGAGCGGGCGGATCTGTTGCGGCAGGGACCGCTGTTCATGCCGCAGGTGGATCGATTCTTGCTTACGGTATGGCTATTGAGAGGGCTAAACTGAGAAAGAAAGGCTATACGTCGGCGGTTGTGGCAACCTTGCTTAGGGGGCGCGGAAGCATTCGATGTCCTTGGCGTATGTACGCGTTTGGCGTATCTTTGAGGATTGGTGTTCTCGACGTCTGGTCCGAGCTCTCACTGTGTCCATTCCGGTGGTTTTGGAGTTTTTGCAGGATGGTTTTGATAAGGGTCTAGCTGCTAGTTCCTTGCGTGTCCAGTTGGCGGCCCTGGCCTGCTATAGGGGTAAGGTCATTGGAGTGCCTTTAGGGGCTCACCCCAATGTAGTTCGATTCTTGAAGGCGGTCGCTAGGTTATGACCGGCGCGTAGGGTGTGCATTCCACGGTGGGACCTCCAATCTCGTCCTCGCGGCTTTGGTCAAGTCACCCTTTGAGCCTTTGCGCCGGGCATCCCTTAAGGATTTGACATTGAAGACTGTTTCTGGTGGCCATTTGTTGGCTAGAAGGATTTCAGAGTTGCAGGCGTTGTCATGCCGTGAACCTTTCTTATCTTTTTCAAGGGAGAAAGTGGTTCTCCGCCCGGTGCCGTCCTTTTTTCCTAAGGTGGTTTCCCCTTTTCATTTGAATCAGGCGGTTTGTTTGCCCGTTCTGGGGACTCTGGAGAGTGGCGGTTCGGATCGCAGTCTTCATCTTTTGGATGTACGGAGGGCCTTACGTCAATATTTAAGAATAACGGAGTCCTTCCGTAAGTCGGATCGGTTATTTGTTCTGTTCGGTGGAGCGCGCAAAGGGGAGGCAGCGGCGAAGGCTTCCATCGCTCGGTGGGTAAAGGAAGCGATTGCCTCCGCTTATTTGATTCAAGGTCGAGTGGTGCCCGTCGGATTGCGGGCCTATTCCACAATAGCGCAGGCGTGTTCCTGGGCGGAACACGGTTTAGTTCCGCCGGGTGACATTTGTAGGGCGGCGACATGGTCGTCGCTACATACTTTCAGCAAGCATTACAGACTTGACGTCGCAGCGGTGGCCGATGCTTGCTTTGGGTCGGCAGTTTGTCCGCTGGCTGGAAGGGTCCCTCCCAATGATTTCAGCTCTGGTACATCCCAGAAGTAGAGGACTGAACTGGAGGAACGATAAGGAAATCATAATTACACTTACCTGGTAATTGTAGTTCCTTGAGTGACGACAGTTCAGTCCTCATTCCCGCCTGGAGATTTCTAGGAGGTTCCAGCCATGGTAACGGGCAGGAGAAAGTTACAGGTGAGCTCAGTTTTCTTTCTCTTGGTTGAGGTATTCACTTTCTCTATGGCAAGGCAAGGGGTAAGAAAGCCTGATCGGAGGGGGTGGATGCTTAGGAGTTTAGTTTTTTGGTTTCATCTGTTTGCAATGTTTGTAGTTGGCTACTTATTTGTTGCTCCTGTGAGTCTACTTTGTTAATAGTTCACACTGGGATGGAAGGCGGAGTGCAGCAGGCTATATCCAGTGATGTCATTAGTTTGACATACCAGTCTCCAAGCTGCAGGAGGAGATTGACAACCCAGAAGTAGAGGACTGAACTGTCGTCACTCAAGGAACTACAATTACCAGGTAAGTGTAATTATGATTTAAAATATTTGAAAAAGAAAAAAAAGATAAAAAACCACCAAGTTGACAACGGAATAAGGTCACTGATGCTATTTAAGGCAGTTCATTCCAGCAAGTCCGGTCTGAACAGTAACCTGATAAGTCTGAGACCTCGTTGCAACTGTGTGTGTTTTTTGATATTTGGATCAGAAAAATCTGAACTCACAGTTGAAGAGTAGAGCTGTAAAAGTTTTTTTGTTATTACTTACGTTAATTTAGGCTCTAAAAGGTGACTACATACGTTTATGGTGATCACATACCTTGACTTTATACAGTACGAGTCTGAGATTTCAGCAACTTTGAGACCCTATATTTTCTTTGCTATTTTATTATAAAAAATGAAACTTGACTGTCCTGTACAACGTTTTGCGCTCTATTTAATGATACTAATGATAATATTTTTTGAATATGTCGGAAGTAGATATATTGCAGCAAAGTCAGCCAAAAAAATTGATGTTCTAAAAAAATAAAAAAATAGACATTATGCAGCTTCCTAAATAATCAAGTAAAAAGTATGAAATTTTGCACATAATACCTCTATGTACTGAAGTTCTTGAATTTATAATTTCATGCTCTTAGCATTCTCCGTTAGTTTACAAATTAAGTGTAAAGTTGATGATTTTTTTGCAAAAACGTAAAAATAGGGTATTTTAACCTCCTTTTACACAAAAGTATCTTCTAAAATCGTTTTGAAACCAATTTCATTAGAGCATGTTTTAAGCTTTCTAGAAAAGCGGATTTAATTTACTAACCCTGGCGTACAATACCCTGAAAAGAGGGCTAAACATAGTGGACATTACCATGCTTGACAAAGGCATGTAATTCAACGTTATCCAAATGCTATATTTAAAACTCATTTATTTCCATAGGAGTTGCTCAATAACTGTTAAGTGCATATATGTCGTGAGCTTAACGTATAGATTTTCAGATTAGCATTAATTGGTACACATTTACTAATTAATTTACTTCGAAATGGACATCGAATCACTTGATAACAATCCTCCTATGCCTGAATGTACCGTTGGACAAAAATTGTCATCAAAATGTCACCATGGCTCATTTTATTCCAATAAAACCGGGCTCAATTCTGTGAGCTGCTAGTCAGCAAGCGAGAAATTGCTTATTACTCGACGATCAGAAGTTGACCTTACAGACAATGACAGTATCTGCTTGCATCACCAAGCACAGTATCTCAGCAAATATGAAATGAACCAAAAGTCGTGTTGCAATCCGTTTGAAAGCAGAATCACGTCACTAAAAGTGGATTATCAAAAGTAACTTTAGCCATGTCTGAGGGCTTGAAAAAAGTGACCAAAATGAATGTAAAGCCATTCCAGAAAATTTGTATCAGGTGCAAAGCAAAATATGCTTCTATGGTTGAAGCCACAGCATCTTCATCTTCGGATGATTTTCATCCAGATGCCTTGGACACCCTTGATCAAAGCTTGACTGCTTTAGGCACTTCTCCAGTAAAAATATACACGGAATTAAATATATTTATGTCACAAAAGATGAAATTGAAAAAAGCAGGAAGTTTCAAGAAGAAAGGTGAAAAGAAAGCAGCACAATAGCTGGCACTAAAGAGCATCACCAATTTGTACCAGTTGACTCAAACTTGGTTTGTCAGCAGAGTTTCAAATGATACAAAATGTTTTTTAGCCAAAATTTCCAATATTGCTATTTTGTATTTGAAATTATCTGAGTTGTCCCTTGGTTGCTACGTAGCTTGCATCTATGACAACAAATGGTGGATTGGCAATGTTGTTGAAGTTTCAGCTGAGGAAAATGATGCATTGATAACGTTTATGCATCCTCAAGGTCCTGCTCAGTCGTTTTATTGGCCAGAAAGGCAAGATGTTTGCTGGATTCCAGAGCAGCACCTCATTAGCATGCTCCCTGCACCTTCAGTTACATCATCTGGCCGACAGTATTAATTCCCAGAATCCATTTTGAAGGAAGTGGCTTGCAAACATAACAGAATGTAAAAAAATTGCTAGCATTAAAATTGAGGTGAGTACTTAGGCTTGGGAACCATATAAGATACACAATTTAGGCTTGGGAACCTAGGATAAGATGCCCAGTCATTGGCTTGGGAACCAGCTAGACACCCACTGAAGGCTTTGGAACCTCAAATAAAACCAAATTAAAGGCTTGGGAACCTAGATTAAGAAACCCACCCATGGCTGGTATTGCACAGCTATCGGGCGTGACCTCTATGGCGATGGGGTTGCCAGTTCATGTTCCTGAACTGGTAGTGACAATGTCACCATGGACCAACGCAATACAATATTGATAATTTTTCAATATAAAAATGTTTAAAACAAGAATGATCCAAAAAATAAACAATAATAATATGATGACATATACGCTGTTGCCATGGCAATGTCCGCTGACTTTGGTCCTCTTTTTAGAGCACTGTATGCCAGCGTTAGTCAATCAAATTAACACTTTTAGGGAGTTTAAAACATGTTCTTTCTAATGGTAGTAGTTTGAAAACGTTTCTAGAAGATACTTTTGTGTAAAAGGGAGTTAAAAATACCCTATTTTTAGCCTTCTTGCAAAAATTATCAACTTTACACTTAATTTGCAAATTAATGAAAAGGGCTAGGAGCTTGAAATTATAAACACAAAAACAACAGTACCACGAGATACTATGCCTCAAATTTCATGTTCGTTGTTTACTTATTTCAGGAGCTATGCAATGTTAAACTTTTAATTTTTTTAGGCCGTCAATTTCTTTGCCCGACTTTGTTCAGAAACAGACACATTGCACCAATCAAAAAAGCTTATTAGTCTCAAATTAAAAGAGCACAAAAAGATTTGCAGGGTAGTTAAGTTTCATTTCTTATAAACAAATAAGAACAATATTAGGTCTCAAAGTTGCTGAAATTTTGAATCGTACTGTACATGTTCAGGCTATGGGGTCAAACAAACGGCTATATCTCAACAGGTTTAACACCAGAGAACCTAAAACTCTACCAAAGTTCATTTGAGACATGGGGGGCTCTAAATATAAAATTTAGTCAAAATCCGTGATGGTCATGCGGGGAGCCCTAGACCACTTGACATGGAATGACCCCAATGTGGAGTTGATAAAATGTCCTCTGTTGAAGGGGAGACAGGTGGGAACAATCCCCCCCCCCCCCCACACACCTTTCAGAGGAGCTGGAGTTGTTGGAGACAGATTTGAATTACGTTGAGGAGCTGGAGGAGGAGAGATTCCACAGGAGGAAGAGTCCCGGATAGTCTGGGTTTTCTGCAGAGAGGAGCTAGCAGCAATCACTGTTGAATTGCTGAAGATGCTTAATGTGCCAGTGGGATGCCTGGCGGAGGAGGAGACACTGGAAGACGCACTATTCCAGGCGTTGCAAAAGACACAAGGTATTTCCCGTGCATAGAGTGGTCAAACGGATGACTCACAATGAATGGGATCTTCCGGAAGCCAGGTTCAGGGGGGTGAGGACCATGACCTGGCTCTACCTGCTGCCAGAACAGGAGTGGGAGATATTCTGCTCACCAAAGGTGGATAAGGCAGTTTTGTCCATTACGAAGAAAACAAGGTGGAGGACAGTATAGCACTCAAAGATGTCCAGGATAGGAAGTTGGACTCCTTGTTAAAGCAAGCGTCTGACATCTGTGCCCCCTCATTACAGGCTTCGGTTTGTAGGGCCTGGGTTGCCAGGGCATGCCTGCGGTGGGCTCAGGGGGTTCTGGAGCTGGGTGATACAGCTCTGGATCCAATAGCAGCTAGGCTGGAGTCGGGGGCTGCGTACCTCGTGGATGCTTTCTATGATCTCTGGTGAGAGGTTTATTGAAGAATATGGCCATGGTGGTGGTGGCTTGTTGCTATTGCTGGCTACAAAATTGAGTGGCTGGCGGCTTCTCTAAATCTTGGCTTAGCAAACTTTCCTTTAAGGGAAAGCAGCTCTTTGAGGAGGAGTTGGAAAAATTGTTGAAGGACTTGGGCGAGTCCAAGGGTGGACGCCTCCCCTAGGATAGACAGAAGCAGGCCTGCACTTTGGCAACGGCACTGGGCCAGGCACGGGACTTCCGTCTTTTTTGCTCGGTGCATTTTGTGCCTTACCATAGCAGTCCCCTTGCTTCTCAAGGGCAGGGCTTTCGAGTGTTTCGGGGAGCAGGATGCATCTTTTATGGCACCTCCCTGTCCTCAGGGCCTTTAAAGGATGCAATGAAACGAGGGGGGACCATTGGGCAGTGCAGCCCGTAGGGAGTCTGCTACAGGAGTTGTACCACGCTTGGGTCCAAATCACATCCGACCAATGTGTCCTGGAAGTCATCAGGGAGGGCTACCGTTGGAGTTTGCCAGACCACTCAGCCACTCCTTCATGCAGTCCCCCTGCAAAGCCTGCACAAAATCAGTGGCAGTGAGAGATACCTTGGGATGACTTCTTCGGTTAGGGGCAGTAGTTCACGTTCCCGAGGACCAGTGTGGGTTAGGTCGGTACTCCAATTTATTTTGTAGTGCCCCAAAAGGAGGGCTCCTTTCAGCCTATTCATGACCTCAAGCGTGTGAATCGGTGTCTACAGGTGCCCCGTTTTTCGTGTGGAGACATTCCTGCTCCCACCGCCACTATAAATGACTGCAGAGTTCTTGATGTCCTTAGATACCATGGCGGCGTATTTGCACATTCATATTTGCCTAGAACATCAGCAATTCTTCCGCTTCGTGGGGCATTTTCAGTATTGAGCATTGCCCTTCGGGCTGGCAACAGCTTCCTGTACTTTAACCAAGGTGCTGGTGCTGATGGCAGAGGTGGTCTGCCAAGAAGGGATCCTCTTGCACTCTTGCCCCGACGACTGGCTCATTTGGGCAAAGTCAAAGAAGGAAAGCGAACAGGTAATGGCGAGGGTGCTAGCGTGCCTGCAGAGTTTAGAATGGGTTATCATGTCCAATAGTTGCTTGGTGCCATTCCAGGAGATCGAATACTTGGGAGCTCATTTCGACACACGCAGCAGCAAAGTGTTTCTGCTGGAACAGCGGGCACAGGGGCTTTGGCAACTACTGTGTCAATGCCTACAGATTTATTTTATTTAACAACTTTTCTATACCGCTTTTCTTGTATTCAAAGCGGTTTACATTGAACAGTAATAATGAACATTGCATAGAACAAGGTCGTTAAACTTGGAGAGAAGGGGTTAACATATTTATTTTATGTAAGTTTTTCTATACCACCTTATCTTGAATCAAGGTGGCTTACAATAAAACTTCAGTTTACAGAGAACTTAGTGGGAAAAACAATGCTTAACCGATTACAGATTAACTTCATTGGTATTCACAAAGGGCATGGGAGAAACTGGGAGTGTTAAAGTTAAACTTATGTACAAATGTGTGTGTGTAAGTGTTCATGAGGGAGGGGGCAATCAGGTTTCATTGAAGTGTTCTATGAAAAGAAGAGCCTTGAGCTGTTTTTGGAATTCCTTTGTGGTAGTTCTCATTTTCTCTGGGAGATTGTTCCAGATAGAGGGAGCTGCAAGCGAGAAAGCTCTCTTAGAAGTAGTTTGTTTGGTATGGTGTTTTTGTTGCTGTTTCTCACAGGTCTATTAGGTTTTTGTGCAGATGAGGTCTTGGAGACTTCTGGCTGTCAGGTTGTTTTTTGATCTTGAAGATGGTCAGGGCAGATTTGTATTTGGCACATAATGTAATTGGCAGCCAATACAGTTGGTGCAGGAGAGGCATTATGTGTTCTAGCCTGGATGATCCCATGATGGTTCGGGCAGTGGTATTTTGGACCAGTTGCAGGGGTCGTGTCGTTTGTTTCGGCAGCCCTTGTAGAGAGCATTACAGTAGTGCAGAGATGGCGTTATGATGGACTGACATACTGTGCGGAAGTGTTCTTGACTGATGAGAGGTTTTAGTCTCCTAATTATTGCAAGCTTGTGGAAGGAAGACTTGGAGATTTTGTTAATGTGAGCTTGTAGCTTGAGGTTCCTTTCTATAATGACACCTAGGTACCGGACTTTCTTTTATTGTGATTTGTGAATTGGAGATTTTGATTGAAGCAGGTGGGTTGAATTCAGTGTTCCTTGTAATGATTGCTTCTGTTTTCTTGTTAATGTTGAGGTTGTTTTTGGTAAGCCATGTCATTTCGTGGAAACAGGTTGACATTGTAGTGAGTTCTAGAGAGTCTAACTGTATTGGTGTGTAAGCCATGATATCATCTGCATATGTGGCATATTGTATGTTGTGTTTCTTGAAAATGTTACAGATTGGCTGTACATAAATCTTAAGTAGGAGGGCAGAGAGCAAAGATCCTTGAACTCCTTGGACAGTGTGGAAAGTGGTTGAGGTGAGTGAACCAGATTTGACTATCTGTTGTCTGCCTTCAAGGTATAGTAACGCTAAACAAAAAAAGGGGGGTTTGTCTTCGTGAATGACTAATATAGAAAATGTAAATTCCTCATTCAACTCTTAAACAGTGCTACCAGAATCAATAATCCCAAAATTTAGTCACAGCACAGCCTCAGAAACAGCCTTAGGCACTTAGTTATTCTGGGTTAAATGTATAATACTCCCAGACTCGTGCCGGTGTTTACATCAATGGCTGAATATCATTTTTTGTAAATCATGTCGTCAGTTCTTATATTGAGCAATAATATCAAAAATAATGATAATAATCCAAAAAATACTTAGCTCATGTTAAGCCATAGGACTGTGCTGAATATTTCACTCATTTATAAAACTTTCTCTTCCTCTTTCTTCTTTTTGTCGTTTTATTTTTATATATAGACAACTTTCTTCCACATGTAATTGCTGATATGAACCACGTCCCAACGCCAGTTTATTAAGGCGCCCATGCGTTTCGCCAAATGGGTTTTTCAAGGGACTGGAACCACTGTATAGTGGTTCCAGTCATGCCTTCAAGGTATGACTGGAACCACTTAAGGGTGATGTCTTGGATCCCAATTGATGACGGTCACTCCAGGAGGATGTTGTGGGTGACTGTGTCAAAGGCAGATGATATGTCGATGAAGATTAATAGGAAATCTCTGCTTATGTTGTCAATACCTTTGAGCAGATTATCAAATAGATGGATGAGGTGTGTCTCTATGCTGTGATCTGGGCGAAAACTGTGTTGATGAGGATCCAGAGGGGCGTGTAGATCAATGTGGTCCTGGAGCTGTCTGTGAACAATCTTCTCAATTATTTTAGCTAGAAATGGAATGCTGGATATTGGGCGGTAATTTGCTGGGTCGTTGCTGTGCGGAGGTGTAGTCTTTGGGATAGGGCGGATAGTAGCGCTTTAGCACCAGGGGCATGAATCCTTGAGTAAGGGAGGTACTTACTTTTTGTATGAATTTTTAATTAGGTCATCCTTGACTGATTTGATCCATGCTACTGGACAGGGATCTGATTGTGCTGTGGTAGTGTTCAGTTATGGTGCGGGCTATTTGTTCTGTTGATATTTACATGATTGCTTGTTACAGGTTGTTGGGTGTTATATTAGGTGGTGGAGTTTGAGCCAGGTTGTAAATATTGGTTTTGTAGGTGGAGTCTGATTTTATTGTAGTGGCTGTTTCTTGTATTGGTTCTGCTTCTGGTCCGTAGTACTTCGAAAAGAGGTGTGTCTTTAAGGCTTTACGAAAGTCCCATAAGTCGTCGGTTCTTATTCTTTCTGGGAGTGCGTTCCAAAGAGATGATGCGTATATTGAGAAAGCTCTGTGACAGGTTGACTGTTTTGCATTGGTTTGTTCTTAGGTATTAGTAGGTTTTTGTTTTTCCTTTTATTCTGTTTTCAGAGTCTCTGCTGATAAGCGTTTGGAGTATTGGTGGTGATAGTTGGTGTGGGATTTTGAAAATATTGAGGATAGCTTTGTATTTACTTCTGGCGATTATGGGGAGCCAGTGGAGTTGTTCCAATGTTGGGGTTATGTGTCTGGTTCTTGTTGTACCCGTTATAAGGTGGGCTGTGGTGTTTTGTAGTAGTTGCAGAGGATAGATGGATTGGGTTGTTAAGCCTTGATAGATGTTACAATAGTCTAGAATGGGCATTATTAAGGCTTGACAAACTGTGCGGAAGTTGTTGGGATCCAGCAGTGGTTTGAGTTTTTGTAGTGTTCTAATTTTATGGTAGGCTATCTCTGTTAACTTACAGTGGTGAGCTTGGAAATTTAGGTTTTGGTCGAGGTGTTATCCCCAAGTATCTGACTTCTGTTTTTGTGGTTATGGAGTTGTGTAATAATTGCAGAGAATTTGTTAGAGCAAAGGAGTTGTTTCTTGTTATAAAAATTGCTGCAGTTTTATTGTAATTTATTACTAGTCTGCGTTCCTGAAACCATTCTGAAATCTCATCTATGTATGTTGTTGTTCTTGAGTAGTCAGGTTGATATATGTTGAATGGAGCATGTACCATGATGTCATCAGCATAGATACTATAGTTTGTTGTGTTTGATCATTATGTGTCAGAGTGGCTGGAGATAGATATTAAACAGCAGAGTGGAGAGTGCTGATCCTTGTGGTACTCCTTGTCCTACATCAATCGGCAGGACAGCAACGGGCAGTGTTTGATTGGAAACGGAGGCTGTGGTGCTACTCACATGGGTGGAGGAATGCCTTCAGGTGCTTTCAGCAGCACATGTAGCAGGAGCAGACAATGACAGTGGACACTCTGGCAGGTGACAAGGAAATGGGGCACACTGATCATGGACCCAATGGCAGTGTTTGCTACAGCCAAAGTGGGCTGCTTTTTTTCAGAGAATGTCGGAGGGCCAGGATGCTATGGGGCAGAGAGAGCCCATAGGACTTCTGTATGTTTTTTTTTTTCCCCCCGTGGGCACTCATAGGCTGCGTCATACAGGGGATCAAGGCTCATCTGAGTATGGTCATTCTCATTGCCCAGACTGGCCGAGGCGACAGTGGTATGCCGACCTGGTGCAGCTGCAAGTAGACCGGTCCTGGTGGCTGCCGACCCGAATGGACCTCTTGACACAGGGGCCAGTGCGAATGCCGCAGGTGAATCAATTCTCGCTTACGTCATGGCTCTTAAGAGAGCACGGTTGAGGAGGTACCTGTTATCTCTTCATTGCTGAAGGCTCGGAAGAGATCTACTTCACTGTCTTATATCTGGGTATGGTGCATCTTTGAGGCTTGGTGTGAAGAGAGGCAGTGTAGACGGTTTGCGGCTATGTTGCCAGACGTATTGGCCTATCTAGACATAGGTGTTGAGAAGAGTTTTGCCTCTAGTTCCTTGAGGGTGCAAGTGGCAGCCATTGTGCGTTATCGAGGCAGGATCCAGGGGGTGTCTTCAGGAACACATTTAGATGTGATGTGGTTCCTGAAGGTGGTAAAGCATATCCGTCCACCGCTACGGTCAATCGCTCCTTCTTTGAATCTCAATTTGGTATTGGCGGCATTGACAAAGGAGCCTTTTGAGTCCTTGCACGTTGCTTCGCTAAAGGATTTGATGCTTAAGACAGTGTTTATGGTGGCAATTTGCTCGGCCAGGAGAATTTACGAACTTCAAGCTCTCTTATGCAGGGAGCCCTTCCTCTCCATGTCAGAGGAGAAGGTAGTTCTCCATCCAGTGCCGTCCTTTTTGCCCAAGGTTGTATCAATGTTTCACTTGAATTGGCCAGTTTCCCTGCTTGCCCTCCTAAGCAGTATGGAGGGCAGCGCAGATCCACTGCTGTGCCTATTGGATGTACAGAGAGTATTACAGCGTTACTTGAAGAGAACAGCTCCTTTCCGTAAATCGGATTGATAGTTTTGTTCTGTTTGGAGCACCACGCAAGGGGGAGGAAGCAGCTAATGCCTCCATTTCCAGGTGGATTAGAGACGTTATTGCATCGGCTTACGAAGGATCGACCAGTGGCAGCAGGGTTGCGGGCACATTCGACCAGGGCTCAGGCAGCAGCATGGACAGAGTAGTATCTCATTCAGCTGGTCAAGATTTGCAGGGCAGCCATTTGGTCCTCCCTTCATACATTTGCAAGACACTATCAACTGGATATGCAGGTGGTGGGGGGATGCCAGATTCGGGGTAGTAGTGCTTCAGGCCAGAATCGTGGGTCCCTCCCGTTGATAGAACTACTCTGATGCATCCCAGAGGTGCAGGACTGGACTGGAGGGATAAGGAAGGTGAAATTAGGCCTTACCTGCTAATTGGCATTCCTTGAGTAACTCCAATCCAGACTCAGAACTCTCCCAGATGATTCATGGTGTTCAGTGATGCGACCCCAGGCCTGAAGAATGTGGCAGTTGTTTAGAGTGCTTGGGGGAAGTGCTGGAGTACAGGTCACGCGTTGCAGGCGAGTAAGGCTTGGCAGGTCTGCTGTCTGTACTTTTAGCCTGATGCCCTAGAGGTTTCGGGGGGCTCTACGCTCCGGGTTAGTTTGCCTGTTTTCTTAGCAGACTTCTTTGTAGGGTCTTAGGATCCTTTTCATCTATGCTGTTCACAGATAAGCCTCCTCGTTCTGGAGGGAAGGAGGTCTCCTACAAGGGTTGGGAGCTCCCAAGGTTAGATAGAGTTGTTGTATAGTTTGACTACTTACTTGTTGTTCCTGTGTGTCTGCTTTGTCAATAGGTTACTGGGGCTGTTAGATTGTGCTGGCTGCCTTATGGTGATTTCATCAAAGAAATGACATGCTCAATCTCCAGGAACAAGCAGGAATGAGTCTTCACATATGGGTATCGTCGGTACCGACGGAGCCTGCACGGGAACACTCCCCAGCGTCCAAAAGGAAAGCTTTTGGGAGCATCCCACAGCGCCTGGGCGCTGCCTTCCTGCCTTTCCCAACCGCCTCTCTCCAGTTCTTCTTTTCCACGGAGCCAGCAGGTTGTGATCCTGTCACCGCTGAAGAAGTTCTTTTTTATTTTATTTCTTTGGTCGTGCGTCTGCCTTCTTCGACGTGGGACCGGTACCGCCGGTCTTTCTTTCTTCTTAAAAATAAAAAATAAAAAAAGACTACTATTTTCACTTCTGTGCATTTTTCTTTTGGCCTTAGGCCTACGAAAAATTCTCCTCATGGAAAAGCCGGCTTCCGGGTTTAAAAAGTGCACAAAGTGCAGCGGCACTATTTCTGTCACTGACACCCATGACTGGTGTCTAAAATGTTTGGGTCCTGACCACTCCATCACGGATTGTGAGTCCTGTTCCATGATGTCTAAAAGAGGTCTGCAGAATCGAGCAGCCAAGCTCAGTACCCTATTTCCATCTGATGCAGCTTCGGTAGCATCGACGTCTTCCAGGGCTGCTTCTTCCTCCCATGGATCTCAGGTAACCAAACTCAAGTCCAGCCGGTCCTTGAAAGGTAGATCTCCCTCTAAGTATCGAGATGCCTCTGGGATTGCTCTCGAGGAATCCGCATTGGCAAAATTACCCCGGCGGGAGGCTCCGGCTTCCAAAGCTTTATCTATGGGGTCACAGGTTGACATCGATGGCTCGGCCTCGACCGATCACCTATTGCCATATTCTGGGGTACCGGTGGCTCCCACTGGTACCGACATCCAGACCTTGGTGGCGTCGATGGATCAGAATATTCTGACCATGCAGCGTGCCATTACGGCATTCATACAAGCTGCGACGCCTCCGGTACTGCAATAAACTCCGTTGTCGGTTCCGGCACCGGCACCGATTGCATCGACATCGGCTTCGGTGTCGACTGCAGCGGTACCCTGTTCTGTGATGCCCATTGGTACCGAATCGGTACCGATCACTCCCGATGTCAATACCACTCGGTACGCGTATCGGGTTCTGCAGGAGCATCCAGATAGGCGCTACTTCGATTCCTCTGAAGACTCTGATGAATCAGAGGTTTCTGTCGAAGCATCGGTACTCCTTCCTCAGGAGCCCTCTTCTCCAAAAAGAAGAATGTCTCCTCCAGAAGACTTGTCTTTTCAAGACTTCATTAGGGAAGTGGCCAGGGGCCTCTCCATTTCAGTGGCCCCTGAGGCAGAGCCTAGAGCCAAAAAATTGGGTATCTTACAATATCCTAAGGCTCCTAAAGAGGCAGCTACTTTACCAATTCATGAGATCCTTTATGATCAGATGTTGGGCATATGGGAGACACCTCTCACCACCTCCCCTCATTCTCGTAGGTTGGACACCATGTATCGTGTTCCTCCTTGTCCTGGCTTTCATAAGACTCTGCTTTCTCACCACTCTATTGTGGTGGAGTCTGCTATGAAGAGGATAAAGAGTGCAAAAAGGCACTCATCTAATCCTCCAGGAAGAGAATGCAGAACCTTAGATGCTTTTGGCAGGAGAATTTTCCAGGCCAATATGCTTGTTGCTAGAATCAACTCCTATAGTCTCTATATGGGGATGTTTCTAAAAGAAGTTGCAGATCACCTGCAAACTTTATCTCCTTTTGTTTCAGAAGATAAGAGAGGAGTTTCTCACCTGGCTTAAACATGCCCAGGATGTTTCTAAGTTTTCCAACCGTGCAGCCTTTGACTCTTTTGAGTGTGCTAGCAGAGCCTCCGCTATTGCCATAGGTACATGCAGAGTTGCTTGGCTACAAGCTTCTGATTTGGAACCCTGGGTTCAGGATGGACTAGGAAATCTTCCTTGTACAGGTGAAAACCTTTGGCAAAGATTGGCAAGCAAAGGCCACTCAGATGGTTGCTGAAAATTCTGCTTTAGATAGACTTTCAAAGTCTACTTCTACTCCTGTTAAGAAAAGGTTGTTCAAAAAGGGGAGATGATATTATCCTGTTTATGGTCAACAGGCATCTTCTGCAGGTCGTTTTGCTGCAAAGCGACAGCAACAACCTAAACAGGCCAAGCCTAAGGCTGCAAGGGCTGCTACGGCCCAACAGCCTCAGTCTCCTCAGGGCCTTTGACTTTCAACTAGAGAACTTAGCCTTTCTGGCTCTAAAAGAACCAGAGCCTCTTACCATTCCAGGAATTTTAGCTCACTTTGCTCCCAGGTGGGAACAAATCACAGCAGAGCAATGGACCCTCTCCATCGTTTTTCCGCGGAGCCAACAGGACGTACCTCCTGTCACCGCAGAAACGTTTCTTCTTTTCTTGTTTCCTGTGGTTGCGGGTTTTTTCCCGCTGACTCTGGCACCGCTGGTGCCCCCTTTTTCCTTATTTTTTGTTTTCCTTGATTTTCCTTCGAGGAGCATCCTCCTCGTATTTTTCTGAGGCCTACCGGGCTTTCGAGCATGGAGCCTTCTTCACCTAAGAAGTGCCCCCACTGTGGAGACGACGTCTTCTCCTTCGACTCCAACGCTTGGTGTCTCTCCTGTTTGGGCCCTGACCCCTTCTCCCCCGGTTCCCCGGGCTTCAGCGTCGGGAGAAGACCCTCCCTGTTTCGAGTGTCCCTCGATGACGTCTTTCCCACTGAGGTGCGGTCGTCGGCTTTCTCTCCTCGCCAGGATCAGGTAACCCAACAACAGTCTGTTAAGACTAACCGAGCCTTGAAGGGTGAGTCTCATGCGCTGCATGACGACGGCTCCGGCCTTCCCCTCCAGTCCCTTACACCCCGGAGGGAGTCTTCGGGCTCCAGAGCCTCCACGGGGTTTCGGGTTGTTCCTGAGGTTCACTCCTCACAGAACATTCCTGAGCCATGCCCGAGGGTGGCACCCGCTTCGAGCGGTGCAGATCCCTCGGCATCGGCGCCAGCATCGAGTGTTCCACTCTTCGCCAGGGACTGTCAGCTGGTGTCCTTGGTGCCTTCGGGGCCGATCGACTCGACCCAGTCTGGCTCTACAGCATCCTGGCCCTGCGCGGGGGCGGTACCCGCTTTCGGCGGTGCCGATTCCCCGGCGTCGGCGTCGAGTGTTCCACTCTTCACCGGGGATCGTCGGACCAACCTGACCTGGTATGGCGTGCCCACACTCCTGCCATGCGCGGAGGTGGTGACCGCTTCGAGCGGGACCAAGTCCTCGGCGTCGGTGGCCCCACTCCCCGCCGGGGATCGGCACCGGGTGCCCTCGGTTCTGTCAGGGCCGATCGACTCGTCCCCGGCTTCCGCGGGGGCGGTACTGGCCTTGAGTGGCTCCTCCCCTCCGGCGGCGGTCTCGGGAACAAGGGCCCCGTCCCTCGCCAGGGGTCGCCTCCGGGCTCCACCTGCGGAGCCGATCGATCTATCCCGGTCGGGCGGGACGGCACCCCCATCTTGCGCGGGGCCGGGGCCTCCCCGGACGCCACCGACCTCCCGGCATCTACGCGGGCGTCGAGTGCTCCACTCGTCACTAGAGTTTGCCCGCGGGACCCGGGACCTTCGGTTGAGTCGACCCAAAGAAGCGCCGCGGCTGGGCGTCTCGCTCCCCGCCAGGGCTCGTCGGCGGGTTACCTGGGTGCCCTCAAGGCCGCGTAGTACGCCCCGTAAGGGTTTCACGCTCAATAAAACAGGCGCGGGCAGAATCCCGGCGCCTAGAAGGGCCTCTCTCCCGACGTCGGAGCCGACTTCGGGTGTTTCCTTCTTTGCCGAGTTTCGGCCTGGGAAGCCCTCGGCACCGATCGTCGCGACCCCGACTCCATTTGCGGGAGTGGCAGCACCGGCGCGGCCGCCGACACCGGGGCCCCCTAAGGAGGCGTCGCTCGGTTCGATGCCCAGCCTCGAATCTATCTCCAGTCTGGAAAGCGTGGCTCCGACGCATTTCGGATCCGACCCCGGTCTCTTCCGACAGCGCAGTGCTGCGCGCGCCTGCTCTCCAGCTGCCTCGGCACCACTCCAGCCGCCCTTGCGGATTGCCCCGGGGGCGACCCCGCTCCCGGAGTCGGGGCCGAGGCCGAGTCCCGCGGGCCCGTCGTGGACGTCGCTCCCTTCGATGCCCCGCTTGGAGTCAATCCCGGGCTCTGACGATGCAGTACCGGCTGCTTCGAATTGGGACTGTCAGTACCCTCCTCTGTTTAGAGCAATTCCTCCCGTGCACCAGCACGGTGGGTCCCCTGGTATTCAGGCAGGCCCCTCCACCTCTGCCTCCCCCGGGATAGCCCCTCTGGGAGAGCCGTCTTTTCAGGACTTCCTCCTTGACATGGCGGACTTGCTCGCCATTCCTATCCCGGGCCCTTCGCTAAGTCCGGGTCCTGCGGAACAGGCAGCCGTAATGCTTCCTCTACATCCCTTCCTGCGGGATCTCCTGCTTGGGATTTGGCGCTCGCCCTTACAGGTACCGGCGCCGCCTACAGCCATGCATGCCCGGTATCGGGTGCCCCCCTCTCCGGGTTTCCAGACGCACCAGCTTCCCCATCATTCCATTGTGGTGGAATCGGCCCTGAGGAAGGTCGGAAGCAAGAAGAAGCACTCTTCCTGCCCCCCCCGAATCGTGCGTCTAAAGCTCTGGACAACTTTGGGCGGCGCACCTTCCAAACGTCCATGTTGGCTTCCAGGATTCTCTCATATTTTCTATATGAGCCTGACGCTTCGGGAGGTCACCGAGAGGTTAAGAACATAAGAACATAAGATATGCCATACTGGGTCAGACCAAGGTCCATCAAGCCCAGTATTCTGTTTCCAACAGTGGCCAATCTAGGTCATACGTACCTAGCAGTTTCCCGAAGGGACACAGGTTCCACAATGCTTGTATTGGTTCAAGCATTGATATCCTGGGTCCCTTCTTAATAATGGTTTATGGACCTTTCCTCCAGGAACTTGTCCAAACCTTTTTTAAACCCAGCTACACTAACAGCCTTTACTACATCCTCCGGTAACAAATTCCAGAGTTTGATTACACGTTGAGTGAAAAAATATTTTCTTTTATTAGTCTTAAAAAGTTTACCCTGTAGCTTCATTGCATGTCCCCTAGTCTTTCTATATTCTGATAAGGTAAACAATCGATCTACGTTTACCCGTTCCACTCCGTTCATTAATTTATAGACTTCTATCATATCTCCCCTCAGCCGTCTCTTTTCCAGGTTAAAGAGCCCCAACCTTTTTAGCCTTTCTTCATAGGAGTAGCCTTCCATCCCCTTTACCATTTTGGTGGCTCTTCTCTGAACCTTTTCTAAAATTGCTATATCCTTTTTAAGATATGGCGACCAGAATTGCACACAATATTCAAGGTGCGGTCTCACCATGGAACGATATAGAGGCATTATAATATCTTTTGTTTTATTTTCCATTCCTTTCCTTATCATACCTAGCATTCTATTTGCTCTCTTGGCCGCCGCTGCACACTGGGCCGAGGGTTTTAACATGGTATCCACAAGGACGCCTAAATCTTTTTCTTGGGTGGTGGTTCCTAATGTGGAACCTTGCATCGTGTAACCATAGTTTGGGTTGTTCTTCCCTAGGTGCATAACCTTGCACTTCTCCACATTAAATTTCATCTGCCATTTTGATGCCCAGTCTTCCAATTTATCAAGATCATACCAGGTTATCTCTTTTGTCTCCCTTTGTGTCGGCCCCTCGGGCCCCTGACTATTCCTTGCTTGTTTACCATTGCAGGAATATCTCTTGGTTTCTTTCTCGGGCTGCCGTCGACTCTTTTGAGTCAGTTAGCAGGTCCTCTGCTGTAGCCATAGGGGCGCGTCGTACAGCCTGGTCGCAGGCTTCCGACTTGTGCAGCTGGGGACAGCATAATCTGGGTACTTCCCCGTGCACCGGGGAGAACCTCTTCAATGGCGAGGCTTTGCGTCAGGTTGCTCAGTGCTCCGCCGACCTGTTTGGCACTGGCCGCCCGCAGCCCTCCCCCTCTCCCGGGGGTAGGAAATGTCCTTCACGACCCTCCTTTCCGAAGAAGAGGAAGTTTCATCCCTCTGCCCACCTGCCGGGTGCGCCCATGCCAGGGACGTCTCACACCGGTCGGCAGTGCCAGGGCTCGCACCAGGCTGCCCATGCCAAGCAGCCTTAGGCTCCGGTATGCGGCAGTTTGCGCTTAACTCCTCTTACCAGAAGTTACTGTCCAGTTCTACACTAGGGTTCTTTTCAGCGTGACAAGTGGTTCGGCTGCTTGATTGGAGGTATGGAGCCCCCTCCCCGGGTGGGGGGGGGGGGGTCCCTTCCCACTCTAGGTTAGCCTGGCTCCTCAGGGCCATGCTAGTCTTCTTCGGACTTACCCTCGGGTACTTCCCTTGGATTCCTCTCTGCCTGGTTCCCCCGGATTGAGGGGATCGCGCACCGAATCTCCTCCCAGTGTAGGCCTTGGCTGCTACTCTCCGAGCATGGCCGAACCAATCCTCGACAGGGCCGGACCACCCCCCCCCCCCCCCCGGTCCGTGTCTCCGCTCTCAGAGAAACCCCTGGGTCTGTCAGGTTACGGTGGACAGGAGTCCCACTGACCCATGTCGATCCCCGGCTCCGCTCCCTGCACTCTTCGGAGCGGCGGAGGGCTTTGGCCCTACCCCCGAGGGGATTTTTTTATATGGGCCGGAGATGACCCCCACGGTCACGCCGTGGCTATAGGGTTTTCTATCCTCCTGCCTTCCCTGTGGTAAGGAGGACACGTTTTTTTTTGCGTGGCTGTCAGGTGGACGCCTCAGGGGCCTACGTACTCCTGATGTGCTCCTCCCCAACTGATCTGGCGGTCACGCAACCATACTGCTACTCTCGCCGATCTGCCCTGCACCACGCACATCGGCCCATCACTTTGGATGGCCCTCCCCCTGCCACCTTCCAGGTGGGCGCCCTCCTGTGGATCAAGGGCCGGTCTGAGTTGGCAGTATCGTTCTCACATGTGCATACCGGTTTAGTAACCTGGGTGGGCGCTCCCGGGCCCACCTATAGCCCGATATACATCTATACCTGTATTGGATATATATCGGTACAGGTGGGCGCTTTTGGGAATTGTTATAGCGCCCTGTGTCTTACCGACTTCTCCCAATTGTCGGTACTGATGTTTTGTTATTTCTTACGGGGTCCGGCCGGCCCGCTTGCCTGCGTTCTGCGGCTCGGGTGCTCGGACCGGTTATGCTTAAACTTGCTGTGAAGTCAACAGCCCCTTGGTTTACGCCTCCTTGTCTGGAGGTTTTCGAACCCAATGTCTTCCTATCCCTTGCCGGCTAGGGTAGACAGTGTACTCCTCGGTGTCCAGGGGTACACTCCTGTTCTTCTCCGGGCTGGGTTCTCCCAGATCGGTCAGTCTTCTGATTAGTCCTCCGGATTGGGGACTCTGCTCCTACTGGAGTTCTCAGCTTCTTTTAGAGCTCCTCGTGAAGACCTGCCGTCTTTCCGGTGCCGGTTGACACCTGCGTCTCCAGCCAGCCCGGACTGGGAACTTCGTCCTCTTGCGGTGAAGTTCCCTTGAAGACTTCGCTACTGCATCTACAGTACCCGTCGCAGCTCTGCCTTCTACAATCCAGTAGGTAACCTCTAGATTGTGCTAGATCATTAACGGTTTAATGATATTTGACGTGGTTTTGAAGACTCCCCTGTAGTCTTCAGTTGCTGTGCCTTGGCAACTCTTCTCAACTCCTACCCTCCATCCCTCAGGGGATGCTGGGGATCCAGGTTGGGCGATGCCGCCCTGTCCAGTGGCGTGCATTCTGGGATCTCCTCTGGCACCCTCAGCTAGGGAGTCCCCATATGTGAAGACTCATTCCTGCTTGTTCCTGGAGATAGCACAGTTACTTACCTGTAACAGGTGATCTCCGGAACAGCAGGAATTAGTCTTCACATCCCACCCACCTCCCCTAGGAGTTGTAACTCTCTCGCTCTCGCTCGCTCTCTCGCTCTCTCTTGCTCTCGCTCGCTCTCTCGCTGTCTCTCTCTCTCGCTCTCTTTTCCTTCCTTTCCTCTCCTCTCCTCAGGAAAAAGATTTTGGCATCGTCATGGATAATGCGTTGAAACCCTCTGCTCAGTGTGTAGCGGCAGCCGAGAAAGCAACTAGAATGCTAGTAATCAAAAGGAAAGGAATGGAGAATAAAACAAAGGATATTATAATGCCTCTGTATTGTTCCATGGTTCAACCGCACCTTGAATATGGTGTGCATTTCTGGTCTTTATATCTTAAAAAGGATATAGTGGAATTCGAAAAGATACAGAGAAGAACCACCAAAATGGTAAAGGGGATGGAAGGATACCCCTATGAGGAAAGGCTTAAAAGGTTAGGGCTCTTCAACTTGGAAAAGAGACAGCTGAGGGGGGGGGGGAAGATATGATAGAGGTATATAAATTAATGAATGACATAGAATGGATTACGCCAGGGGTCTCAAACTCAAATTGCTTTGAGGGCCAAATGAGAACTTGTAAAATAACCCGGGGGCCGCATGAGACGTGGGACCTCATTTGCATAAATATTTGCATAATGTTACCATACCCTAACTTTTAGTAAACATGCCTCTTAATGAGTGCATGAATAAAGAAAGACTAAAAGATTTCTACATTACTATAATCCAGTGGCAACCGCCAGGCACATTAGGAACTACTACAAACAAACACTGCCCATTTAGAACCCATAGCAAACCCGCCATATCCTAACAGCACTACCAGGACTCACAAAGCACCATACCCTACCTATCAAAAGGCAACACTGCAAATATTAAATCAATACATTTCAGAGAATAACAATACATGACCTACTGGGGACAGAGAACAAGTAGCAATGTCAAATAGGAATTACATAAACAGAATACCTCAGCTCAGTTACACATGCAGAATACACCATCACCAAACAAGGAATCAAAATTTAGAAACAAGACAATTTAAACTGGGACCCCCAAAAGACAAACTTGGAATGTACAACAACACTGTAGAAATAAAACTATAAATTAATTTCCTCTTGTACTAAACAAAGCGCAGACGTTATTGATGCACATTTCCCAGAACTGACATATTCCAGTTAATAAATTCAAAATAAAGATATTTTTCTACCTTTTGTGCATTTTTTTTCAGTTCCAGCCACTTTCTTCTGGTTTCTTCGTGCCTTCTGCTAACTCTCCATCGTCTGCTGTCCATTTGTCCTTCTCTCTTCTAGCTTTTTCCATTCTCCCTCTACATCTGCTTTAACATATTAATCTTTCTCCTTTTGCTCTTTCCTCATTCCTATTTTCATCCACTCAAATTTTACCCCTCCATCCTCAATCCCCACTTACCTGGCCAATTGTAGATTTGTCTTCCCTCCCACACAAAATATTTTCCCCTCTCCATTTCACTCTCCCAGCTCCATCCCATTCTAATCCTCCCCAACATCAGCTCCCTTCTAGTTCCAGTCCCACACAGCACCCCCTCCCTTCTAGTCACTGCATCAGCCCATTTTCAGTCCTAGCCCCCCATCAGCCCATTTCCAATCGTAGCTCCCCCCCATCAGCCCATTTCCAGTGCTAGCTCCCTCCCCTCACAGCCCATTTCCATTCCAAGCCCCCCTCCCCATCAGCCATTTGCAGTTCAAGCCCCCCTTCCACTCAGCCCATTTCCAGTCCTAGCAGACCCCCCAGCCTATTATCAGTCCTAGCCCCCCCATAGCCGATTACCAGTCCTAACCCCCCATAGCCCACTTCCAGTCTTACCCCTCATAGCCCATTACCAGTCCTAACCCCCCCATCACCTCATTTTCAGTGTTACCCCCATCACCCCATTTTCAGTTACCCCCTCATAGGCCATTACCAGTACTACCCCCCATCACCCCATTTTCAGTGTTACCCCCATCACCCCATTTTCAGTTACCCCCTCATAGCCCATTACCAGTCCTAACCCCCCCATCACCTCATTTTCAGTGTTACCCCCATCACCCCATTTTCAGTTACCCCCTCATAGGCCATTACCAGTACTACCCCCCATCACCCCATTTTCAGTGTTACCCCCATCACCCCATTTTCAGTTACCCCCTCATAGGCCATTACCAGTACTAACCCCCCCCATCACCTCATTTTCAGTGTTACCCCCATCACCCCATTTTCAGTTACCCCCTCATAGGCCATTACCAGTACTAACCCCCCCCATCACCTCATTTTCAGTGTTACCCCCATCACCCCATTTTCAGTTACCCCCTCATAGGCCATTACCAGTCCTAACCTCCCCCCCGTCACCCCATTTTCAGTTACCCCCCTCATAGGCCATTACCAGTTCTAGCCCCCCCCCCCATAGCCCATTACCAGTCCTAGCCCCCCCCCCATAGCCCATTACCAGTCCTAACCCCCCTCCCACCATCAGCCAAATTAGATGAAAAAAATGTATATTTGCTGCTGCTGCAGTATTAAGCGTCCCGCGGGCCCCTCTGCCTGGTCCTCTCCTCCCTGCAGCATTCAGCTCCAAAAGCGGCGGCTTTCAGAGCCGCGAAGAGAGAGAGTTTCTCTCGCGCGGTTCTGAAGACTCTCGCGCTGCTCTTCAGAACCGCGCGAGAGAAACTCTCTCTCTTCGCGGCTCTGAAAGCCGCCGCTTTTGGAGCTGATACTGCAGGGAGGAGAGGACCAGGCAGAGGGGCCCGCGGGACGCTTAATACTGCGGCGGCAAGTTTGGAATTTTTTTTTTTACTCGCCGGTACTTCGCGGGCCGCACAAGATGCTCTCGCGGGCCGCATGCGGCCCGCGGGCCGCGTGTTTGAGACCCCTGGTTTACGCCATTAAAAAGTAGAAAGACTAGAGGACACACAATGAAGCTACAATGTAACTTATTTAATACTAATAAAAGACTATGGCCAGCAATGAGATGGATCAATACAACAGCAGCTATGGGTGTCACTCTGTCAACAGTGAGCCACCTGACTGAACACAGTTTAGGACAACTATCCAGAGGGTCACCATGAGTCGACACAGACTCAACGGCACTTAACAGCAAGAAAAAATATTTTTTTCACGCCACATGTAATCAAACTCTGGAATTTGTTACTGAAGGATGTAGTAAAAGCTGTTAGTTTAGCTGGGTTTAAAAAAGGTTTGGATAAGTTCCTGGAGGAAAGGTCCATAAACCATTATTAAAGAGGACCTGGGAAATCCACTGCTTACCCCAGGATGGGAACCTGCCAGGTACTTTTGATCTGGATTGGCCACTGTTAGAAGCAGGATACTGGGCTTGATTGGCCATGGTTTTGACCCATTATGGCATTTCTTATGTTTTTATGTTCTCTAAGGGTATAGTAATACCAGCAGTGACTTTGTGGTGCGAGGGCACCTATATACATCCTTATCTTGATGACTGACTGGCTAATTTGTGCCGGGTTGCACTTTGGAAGTGGTCAAGATGATAGTGCAAGTGGTACAATTTCAGGATGGCCTCAGTTGAGTGGTGATTTCAAAGCAAAAGTCGCCTAGCTCCCTCTTGGTCCTTGGACTATCCTAGAAACATAGGCCATGTGGCCTCTTTCTGTCATCATATTTTTATCTAGTCTGTTGTTCCATATCAAAAACTACAACAGTCCCCTTTTTTCCTTTAGAGATCCTCTGTGTTTGTCCCATGCTCTTTTGTATTCAGATACTGTCCTCATCTCTACCACCTCCACTGGGAGACTATTCCACGGATCCACCACTCTTTCTGTAAAGAAATTTCCGCATATCACTCCTGAATCTATCCCCCTTCACCCTCATCCCATGTCCCCTAGTAACAGAACTTGCTTTCAATTGAAAGAGGCTCCCCCCCCCTGTACATTTATGCCACGGAGGTATTTAAACATCCCAGTCATATCACCTATATCCTGCCTTTCCTCTAAGGTGCATCCAGTGATCACCAGATGGTGTGGTTCAGTATTAGGACTAGGGCTGTTAGAATCCATTCCAAGGTGAAGATCTTAGACTTTAGGAAGACTAACTTTGCGAAGATGGGCCAATACCTCAGGGAGTCATTAGTGGGATGGGAACAGCTGGGCAAAACTGAAAGGGGGTATTTTAAAGGCAACCAACCTTTTTGTTAAAATGGTAAATAAAGGCAAAAGGAACAGGAGACCGCTATGGTTTTCGATGGAAGTAGCTGAAAAAGTGAAGAAAAAGAGGGAGGCCTTCATGAAATACAAGAGATCACAGAGAGAGGAAGACAGGCATCTGTATTTGGAAAAACTTAGAGAAGCTAGCAAAGTAGTCAAGAAGGCAAAGATTCAAAAGGAGGAGGAAATAGCCAATGCAATAAAATGGGGAGATAAGACATTTTTCAGATATATTAGTGAGAAGAGGAAGGGCAAAAGTGGTATTGTCAGACTCAAGGGTACAGGGGGGGAATATGTAGAAGCTGATAAGGATAAAGCGGAATTGCTTAACAAATATTTTTGTTCTGTGTTCACAGATGAAGAACCAGGAGCAGGACCTCAGAAAACACCCACAAATAAGAACAGAAGCGAGGGACATCTTGAACAATTTTCAGAAGACTGTGTTCGTGAGAAACTAGCTCAACTTAAAGTAGACAAAGCGATGGGACCGGATGGGATACACCCTAGAATACTGAGGGAACTTGGGGACGTTCTAGCAACTCCACTGACTGACCTTTTCAATGCCTCGTTGGAGTCGGGAGTGGTGCCAAAGGACTGGAGAGAGGCTCATGTGGTGCCTTTACACAAAAGCAGTAGTAAGGATGTGGTTGAAAACTACAGGCCGGTTAGTTTAACTTCAGTGGTGAGTAAATTAATGGAAACGCTGTTGAAAGAGAAAATAGTGATGTTTCTGGAGTCCAGCGGATTACAGGATCCGAGGCAGCATGGATTCACCAGAGGCAGGTCTTGTCAGACAAATCTGATTGATTTCTTTGACTGGGTGACCAGGGAGTTGGACCGAGGGAGAGCTCTAGATGTGGTGTATTTAGATTTCAGTAAAGCCTTTGACACTGTTCCTCACAGGCGACTTATAAACAAACTGAGCACCCTAGGGATGGACCCTAAAGTTACTGCTTGGGTTAGAAATTGGTTGGGTGGGAGGCGACAAAGAGTACAAGTAAATGGAGCTCACTCTGAGGAGAAGGATGTTACCAGTGGTGTGCCCCAGGGATCTGTCCTTGGTCCGATTCTTTTTAACATCTTTGTTAGTGATATAGCGGAAGGGCTGTCGGGTAAGGTTTGCCTCTTTGCGGATGATACCAAAATCTGCAATAAAGTAGACACCCAGGAAGGTGTAGATAACATGAGGAGGGATCTAGCTAAGCTTGAAGAATGGTCTAGAATTTGGCAGCTGGGATTTAATGTTAAAAAATGTAAGGTCATGCATTTGGGCTGCAGCAATCCAAGGGAGCAATACAGCATAGGAGGTGAAGTACTTTTGTCCACTAAAGAAGAGCGGGACCTAGGCGTAGTTGTGTCTGATGATCTTAAAGTAGCTAAACAGGTAGAAAAGGCGACGGCAAAAGCTAGAAGGATGCTTGGGTGCATACGGAGAGGAATGGCTAGCAGAAAAAAGGAGGTGATAATGCCTCTGTATAAGTCTTTGGTGCGACCTCATTTGGAGTATGGTGTGCAATTCTGGAGACCGCACCTTCAAAAGGATGTGAACAGGATGGAGTCGGTGCAGAGGGTTGCTACTAAGATGATTAGTGGTCTTCATTATAAAGCATATGAGGACAGACTTAAGGATCTTAATATGTACACCTTAGAGGAAAGGCGGGATAGAGGTGATATGATTGAGATGTTTAAATACCTCCGTGGCATAAATGTTCAGGGAGAGAGCCTCTTTCAATTGAAAGCAAGTTCTGCGACGAGGGGACATGGGATGAGGGTGAAGGGAGATAGATTCAGGAGTGATATGCGGAAATATTTCTTTACGGAAAGAGTAGTGGATCCGTGGAATAGTCTCCCAGTGGAGGTGGTAGAGATGAGGACAGTAACTGAATTCAAAAAAGCATGGGACCAACACAGAGGATCTCTAAAGGTAAAAAGTGGACTGTTGTAGTTGTTATGGAAGGACAGACTAGATGGGCCTTGTGGTCTTTTTCTGTCGTCATGTTTCTATGTTTCTATATTAAGATCTTTTTTTTTTTAAAACTTTATTTAAGTCCACCATACAATCCAAACAACACATCAACAAACGGCACCACGGGGAAATATATTAAGATCTTTAAGTCTGTCCTTGTATGTTTTATAATGAAGACTACTAACCATTTTAGTAGCCGCCCTCTGTACTGACTCCATCCTGTTTATATCCTTTTGAAGGTGCGGTCTCCAGAATTGCACACTATACTCCAAATGTATTTTATTTATTTATTTACATTTCTTATATACCGCACTATTTGCCATCAGCGCGGTTCACATGGAACAGAAACATCCGACAACTTAAATATGTCTGGTCATTATATTAAACAGGAAATGCAACTTGGAAAAAGGGTACACTATATACATATGAGGTGTACTGAGAAAGGATGGTGTTTACATTGTAGGGGATGCCTGTTGCGAGGGCTTGCCTAGTTGACTACTATTATTGTTGAGGTGCTTGTTATTCAAGTGGGACTGAGGATCGGAGATGTCAGTGAGGTATTTGGTGAAGAGGAAATGTTTAAGGGCCTTTCTAAATTGGCTCAAGGGGGATTGCTCTGATATGTGCTGGTAAGGTATTCCATAGACTTGGGGCACAGAGTTGGAAGGCTCTGTTAGCTGTTGTTTTGGTGCATTTAGTTGCTTCTTTTGGAATTACTAGAATGTTGGACTCTGCAGATCTTCTTGGTCTGTTAGGTGCAAGTGGTTGGATGAGGTCAGAGAGGAGGAGGAGAGCCCATTGCCAGCTTTGAAAGTCATCAGCAAGGTCTTAAAACAAATCCTGGCTTGAATGGGGAGCCAGTGTAACTGCTTCAGGAGTCGTGTCACATGGTCTCTCCTGGATGCGCCAAAGAGTACTCGCACTGCACTGTTCATAGCAAGTTGAAGGGGATTCAGGGTGGACCGGGGGAGCCCTTGTAGTATGGAGTTTGAATAATCGAAATGGGGAATAATCAGGGCTTGGTAAATGGTGCGGAAATCATCTTGTTCGAGTAACGGGCGTAGGTGTCTGAGGGATCTGATTTTAAAGTAGATCGCCCTTACGGTATTGGCTACATGTTTCTTCATGTCGAAATTTTGGTCTAGCGTCACTCTGAGGTAACGTATAGCAGGTTTAACTTGTAGTTCGGCATCATTTTACCTTAACGCAGTTGGGTGGTATGAAATTTGGGTTCCTTGAGATGAAAAGAACCTCCGTCTTTTTGTGTTGGATTCGCAGGTTTTGTGATAGGAGCCACTCAGATATAGTGTTGAAGCAATTAGTTAGAGGGGCGAGGTCTAGTTTATCTAATGATATTGGCATGTATAAAAGCACATCGTCAGCATATAACATGCAACTAACATTGAAGGATCTTATTTATTTATTTATACACATTTATATACCGCATCTTCCACAGTTCAGTTGCGGTTTACATAGAACAACAATAAACAAAACAAGTTTGTTTTACAAGGAACGTCATATTATAAGTATGATTAACAGAATATAATTTACAAAGAACGTCGTCATAAGTATGGAGATAAGCAAAATAGTATATGTATTGAAGAACGAGGTAATAAACTAAACAGAATATATTGTCTAACAATGTAAGACAAAGCAGAACAGAATAAACTATATACAAATTTATATATATATATATATATATATATATATATATATATATATATATATGTATGTGTATATATGTATGTGTATGTGTGTGTGTAAATGGAATCAAGGGGTTTACCTATATGAGCTATCTGTGTGAGTTGAGAGGATGTTAATTGAAGCAGTCAGATGCCTGTTTAGCCTTTGTCTAAAGCAGGTGGGAGATTATCTATGTTATAGTATTTGGTGAACTGATACGTTTTCAAATTTATGCGGAGTTCCATGATCTCAGTTAGTATTCGTAACTCCTCGGGGAGGCAATTCCAGATAGTAGGGGCTATGTGGGAAAAAGCTCTATTGTTTGTTGATTTATGAGCTCTTGTGTAATCTTTTGGGGTTTTTAGTTTGTTTAAATGTCCTTTTCTGTGTGTAGGTTTATGTAAATTATCCTACTTTGAATTGGAAGCTAATGGAGGGAAGCTAGTATTGGTGTTATATGTTGGAATGAGTTAACTTTCAGTATAATTCTAGCAGCTGCATTTTGTGCTAATTGCAATCGTTTGATGTTTTGTTTTGATATGCCCATAAGTATTATATTGGCAAAATCAAAATGAGGAGTTATGGTGGCCTGGATTATATTGATGAAGTCTTGTGAGAATACAAGAGGGCGTAGTTGTTTGAGCATTTTTAGTTTGAAATAACTTTTCTTTATGGTATTGCTAATGTGCGTTTCCATGGTAAGATGTGTATCTAGTATAACGCCTAGGTATCTTATTTCATTTTTTATTTTAATTTCTTGATTTTGGAGTCTTATGTGTGTTGGAGGGATATAGGATTTGTGTTTAGTCACAATTAGGACTTCAGTTTTAGCGTGATTTATGTGGAGATTTTGAGCTTTTAGCCAAGTTGTAATTTCATTATAGCAGTCCGATAGGAGTTGGAGCGGTAGATTGGGTATCGTAAATGGAATATACATCATAATATCATCTGCATAAAGATGATATTGTACTCCAAATTTTTTGAAAATGTTGCAGACTGGCTTTATGTAAATATTGAAAAGTAGGGCTGATAACGCTGAACCTTGTGGTAATCCAATTTCTTGTTTATATGTAGTGGAGGTTTGATTCCCAATTCTTACATTTTGTGTTCTATTGTTTAGGTAGGACGAAAACCATTTGTGTACTGTGGAGTTTAAGCCTATTTGTCTCAAGTTGTTGAGCATTATTGTGTGGTGTACGCTATCAAACGCAGCTGAAATATCAATGAAAAGTAGTATGAAGGCCTGCTTTTGATTGTCAATGCCTCTTAGGAGCATATCTATTAGAACTGTTAGGAGTGATTCAACTCTGTGGCGGGGGCGAAAGCCATATTGTTGCTCATCAAGTGGGTAAGATGAGTCTAGAAAATCTTGTGTCTGAAGTTGGACCACTTTTTCAATTATTTTAGCTAAGAATGGGATGCTGGATATGGGTCTATATGATATGGGGGAGGTTTTATCGAGTTTGCTGTTCTTAAGGATTGGGCGTATTTGCGCATGTTTGAGTGATGGTGGGAGGTAACCTTGAGGTTAACCTCCAATGGTTAACCTCTCACTAAAAAGTAATTAGTCCTTACCTGCTAATTAGTGTTCCTTAGCAGAACTCCAGTCCAGTCCCTTTACTCTCGGGTTGCGCAACCCTTCCAGCAGCTTGGAGGCTGAGCCCATCATCGTTTTGATGATGGTGTGGTATAAATACCACTGGCACCGCCCATAGGCACCAGTATTCTCAGCCTCCAGCAGCTGGAGGGTTACCGTAAGCCGAGAGCTTACTGGTCCTTTTTGGTTTCTTTAATTTTCTTTAATTTATTTATTTAAATTTATTTAATTTCCTTAGCTGTGGGAATTTTCTCCTACACCCGTGCGTTTAATTGGCTTATTACTTACTTGAGTTTGCCTCACCCCCTTCCTCCCCCCCCCCCCGGCCTCCCGGAGGCCTTTGGAAGGAGAGCGCTTACTCGGCAGCGGGACGCCTCGGAGCCTCTCCTCCCGCAGTCGCGGAATCTTCATCCTCCTCTCCGTATTGGTCTTGCGCCGAAGCCCCCGAGGCAGGCTGAGCGCTGGAGGCAACGGCCCGTTGTAGCGCTGGTGGGGAGCTCAGCGCTTGAGTAAACAACGTTCCTTATCGTCACTCCAGTCCAGTCCCTTTACTTCTGGGTTGCGCAACCCTTCCAGCAGCTTGGAGGCTGAGCCCAACCTTTTTGGAGGTGGGGCGGTATAAATACCACCAGGACCACCCACCAACTCCAGTATTCTCAGCCTCCAAGCAGCTGGAGGGTTCCGTAAGCCTAGGGCTTACTGGAGCCTTTCCTATACCTTTACTGGCTTTCCTTAGTTGATTACTTTGTTTAATTCCTGATTTATTTCTTTATTTCTTTATTGCTTTTACCTCTCTTGAATTTTTCTCCTTCAGGTTTGAGCAGTCTCTGCTCCTTTAATTACTCCTGCAGGCTATCTCTCCCTCTCCCCCCCCCCCCCTCCTCCCGGTCGGGCCGAGCTTTCAAGGTGATCGGGCAGGCAGTCCCGGGGAGGATCTCGTTGAGCTCTGCGGCTGCCATCCGACGGTTCCCCGAAGTTGTTTCCATCTCGGATTGGCCCTGCCTCGCGCCGAAGCCCCACGGAGGCTGTGCGCTTGAGGCACTGCCGGAAGATAATCGGCAACGCCGGACCCGTTCTGCACGCAAAGGACGCGGCGGCGAACCACGGGCCTCCCGATCTCGGCCGGGAAGCCGATTTCGGCGCTTCTGCCCTAGGGGTCGACTTCCAGCCTCCTGCGGTTCCCGGAGGGGAGAAGAAGAACGAGACGGCCCAAAAGACGAACTCGCGGTCCCCCGTCTCTGGCTCCACGTGGTGAGGCCCACCACGTGTAGAGCCAACGGGCAGAGACCGCTGAGTCGGGCCTAGTCAGCAAAACCGCAAGTACAACTTATTTCAAGACTCCTTCAGGATCTTTTTAAGCTAATTGTAAACATTTTCAAACTTTATTTTATTTTAGTTTACTTATTTTACTGCAGTTAATTTGATAGATTTCACTGTTTTCAGTTAAGGGGGACTGTCTTCATAATATACAAAAGGCCCTGATAGCTGCCTCCTCTCCGGAGATATTGAGAGCTCATACAAGGAACGGAGCCGGACAGCGTGCTGCTACTTGGGCACGCTGCATAGTCCTGCTAGCAGCAAGGGCTTCGTTATCTGAACTACAGGCATGGCGGCAAAATCTAAATGCCCGTCCTGCGGCATGCGCAGGGGCACCTCCTCATAGGCAGGAGTTTGCAGGGCTTGTGCGGCAGTGGCTGCCTCAGTTGAACAGGAACTGAATTTGGCCATAGTCCAGCCTTCACAGGGGTCTGGGGACCCTTTAGAAGGGGAAGAGGGATCCCTTTTTCCCCCCTCGACATCCTCTGATCTGCCTACTCCTCTCCTGCTCCCTTCGCCCCCCTCCTCAGGTGCAGGGGGCGCCGGGGAATTCTTCTCCCCAGACTTTATCCTTTTACTCCATAAGGCCTATTGCCTGCGTAAACAGAGCTCAGGGACAGGAGAGGCGGCCTCAACGGCCGAAGCCAAGCCCCAAAGGGCAAGCAATCAGACTCAGACAGGCCACCCAAACGGCCTCGCCTGGGCGTTGAAGAGCCTCTCCCGCTCCTTTCCCAGGGCTCCCCGGAGGGGGACGGCTCTGACAAGGACTGGGACGAGGAAGAGGAGGAGCTAGAAGAGGGGGAGATCCCTGAAGAAGATCACTCCCGAATCATTAGTCTTTCGTCGGGAGGAGCACTCAGCATTAATTCAGGAGTCCCTAAAGGCTCTCAATGTGGCCTCGGACAATCCAGTAGAGGAGGAGGCTCTGGAGGACCCTTTAATTCAGGTCATCAGGAGATCTCAGAAAGTTTTCCCTGTCCATAGGGTAGTGCGTCAGATGATCCAGGAAGAATGGGATCAACCTGAGTCGGCTCTAAGAGGAGTCCGATCCATGTCTCGCCTATACCCAATCCCGGAGGCGGACAAAGAACTGTTGAAGTCTCCCAGGGTGGATGCAGCGGTATCAGCGGTCACTAAGAAGAGTACTATCCCGGTGGAGGGTAGCACGGCCCTCAGACGCTCAAGACAGAAAGTTAGATACCTTACTCAAACAAGCCTTTGATGTCAGTGCCCTGGCTTTGCAGGCCTCGGTGTCAGGAGCCTGGGTCGCAAGAGCCTGTTTAAGATGGTCACAGCAGCTCCAGGCAGCAGAGGGACCAACAGGCGAGGTCCAGACCAACTCAGCTAGATTGGAATCCGGGGCAGCCTTCCTGGCAGATAGTCAGTATGACCTCATCAGAAGCCTAGCCAAGAACATGGCCTCGGTGGTGGCGGCTAGACGTTATCTATGGCTACGGAACTGGGCAGCGGACGCCTCCTCGAAGGCACGCCTGAGCCGTCTTCCCTTTAAGGGGAAGTTATTATTCGGAGAAGACTTGGAGAAGTTAGTCAAGGACCTTGGCGAATCTAAGGGGGGCAGGTTGCCTGAAGACAGACCGAAGCAAGGTCGTCCCCTAGCCTCGGCGCGGAACCAGCCCAAGGACGCTCGAAGGTTTCGTCCGTCCAGGTCAAACTCCTTTCCCAGGGGCCGTTTCCCCTCGAAGGGACAAGGCTTTAGAGGGTTTCGGGGAGCAGGCCGAGGTTTTGGGTCTGCCTCCTCCTTCTCCTCTCAGGGTAATAGAAAACAATGAGGTGATGGGGGTCCAGGAGGAAGAACCGTCAGTAGGCGGACGCCTGAGGCGATTTCTTCCAGCCTGGTCCCGAGTCACGTCAGACCAATGGGTCCTAGAAGTCATCAGAGAGGGCTATGCTCTCGAATTTGCAAAACAAATACTCCCAGCCTTTGTCCAGTCTCCCTGCGGTTCTCTGGCAAAGAGAGCGGCGGTAGAGACAACTCTTACCCGCCTAATAAAGCTCTGGGCCGTAGTCCCGGTTCCACGAGACCAGTGCGGTACTGGTCGGTACTCGATTTACTTCGTGGTACCAAAGAAGGAAGGCTCCTTCCGTCCGATCCTAGATCTAAAACAGGTCAATCGCTGCCTCAGGGTGCCGCATTTTCGGATGGAAACCCTACGTTCAGTAATAGCAGCCGTAAGAGGCGGGGAGTTCTTAACGTCTCTAGATCTGACAGAAGCCTACCTGCACATTCCGGTCAGGGCATCCCATCAACCGTTCCTGAGATTTGCAGTGCCAAGGGGCCACTTTCAATTCCAGGCCCTTCCCTTCGGCCTAGCTACGGCGCAAAGAACATTCACCAAAGTAATGGTCGTAGTAGCGGCCTCCCTACGGAAAGAGGGCATACTAGTACATCCCTACCTGGACGATTGGCTAATCCGGGCAAAGTCGGAGGAGGAAAGCCATTCTGTGACGGCAAGAGTGTCCCAAGTCCTAGAAGAATTGGGCTGGGTCATCAATCGAACAAAAAGCAGGATGACTCCCTCCCAGGAACTCGAGTACCTCGGGGCAAGATTCGATACCAACAAAGGCAAGGTGTTCCTGTCTCGATCAAGATCAAGGGAACTGAGACTCCTGGTCACGCAGTTTCTGGCCAGACGAAACCCCACGGCGTGGCATTATCTTCAGGTCCTGGGGACAATGGCAGCGGCGATAGAAGTGGTGCCATGGGCCCGGGCCCATATGCGGCCATTGCAGAGGGCTCTATTGCGTCGGTGGTCGCCCCAACTTCATCCCATGTCAAGACAGTTACCCTGTGCTCCGCGGACCAAACAGGCTCTACGCTGGTGGCAGTCCCCCAAGAATCTGGAGTGCGGCATGCCCCTCGAGCCTCATCAGTGGTTATTACTGACGACAGATGCCAGCCTAGCAGGCTGGGGAGCCCACTGCGAGGACCAGTTCGTCCAGGGCAGCTGGACTCCGATGGAAGCACAATGGCCCATCAACAGACTGGAAATGCGAGCCGTCGGTCTAGCACTCAGGGCTCTTGAGGCCTTAGTGCAAAAGAGAGCAATTCGTGTTCTTTCCAACAATGTCACCGTGGTGGCGTACATCAACCACCAGGGCGGCACCAGCAGCCCCGCCTTAGAAAAGGAGACGGGCTCTCTGTTCCAGTGGGCGGAAGGTTGGTTGGAGGCCCTCTCAGCTCAGCACGTGGCAGGTACGGACAACATTACGGCAGATTATCTCAGCAGGTGCAAGATAGACCACGGACAGTGGGAACTGGAGCAGGGGACCTTCGACCAGATAGTGGCCCGGTGGGGTCTCCCGGTCATGGATCTCATGGCGAGGTTCTCGTCCGCCAAGGTGGACAGATTCTTCAGCCGACGAAAAGAAAGAATGTCCGAAGGCTTGGATGCCTTGTCCCAGAAGTGGCCTTCGGAGGGCCTGCTCTATGTGTTCCCTCCCTGGGCGCTCATCGGAAAGGTTCTACAGCGCGTGGAGTCCCACCGGGGATTCATAATCCTCATAGCACCAGATTGGCCTCGCCGCCCCTGGTATGCGGATCTGATGAGGTTGACCGCCGACCAACCTTGGCGGCTACCTTGCAAGAGGGACCTACTGAGGCAAGGCCCGGTTTGAATGCCTCACGTGGATCGATTCTCGCTTACGGCCTGGCTATTGAAAGGGCGAGGCTCCTAAAGAGAGGTTATTCAGGAGCGGTCATCTCCATCCTATTGAACGCCAAAAAGCGCTCGACCTGTCTCTCCTATGTTAGGACTTGGCGCATCTTCGAGGCATGGTGTGCGGAGCGCCGGCGAAAACCCCTTGCCGCCTCGGTTCCTGAGGTCCTCGAATTCTTACAGGCAGGATTTGACAAGGGGCTAGCACACAGTTCCTTGCGGGTTCAGCTGGCGGCACTCGCATGCTATAGAGGAAAAATCCGCGGCAAGTCTCTAGGGGCACACGCGGACGTCTCCAGGTTCCTAACAGCGGTGAGACGCCTGCGTCCTCAACGGAGGTCGGTCGTCCCCCCTTGGGACCTCAACCTAGTGCTTAACGCCCTGCTCAAGGAACCATTTGAACCAATGAAGACGGCCTCCTTGAAGGATCTAACCCTGAAGACAGTCTTCCTGGTCGCTATCTGCTCGGCAAGGCGCGTTTCCGAATTACAAGCGTTGTCCTTTCAGCCCCCATTCCTAGTATTCCTCAAGGATAAGGTGGTTCTGCGAACGGTCCCTTCCTTCTTACCTAAGGTTATCTCTCCCTTTCATGTGAACCAGGCGGTTATCCTTCCGGTCCTTTCCGCCGAGGGGCTGGAAGGCAGGGATAGAAATCTTCGCCTTTTGGATGTTCGGAGGACCTTGAAACGCTACCTCTCCCGCACAGCCCCCTTCCGGAAGTCCGAACGTCTATTCGTGCAGTTTGGGGGACCACACAAAGGGGAGGCGGCGGCCAAGGCCTCCATCTCCAGATGGATCAGGGAAGCGATCGCTTCCGCCTACATTTTAAAAGGGAAACAGGTGCCTGCGGGTCTCCGAGCACACTCCACCCGGGCACAGGCTACCTCTTGGGCAGAATTCAGTCTAGTGCCTCCGCTAGATATCTGTAGGGCAGCGACTTGGTCTTCGCTACATACCTTCACCAAGCACTACAGGTTGGACGTCCAGAGTGCGGCGGACGCTCGGTTTGGGCTGGCGGTCCTTCAGTCCGGGATGCCGGATCCCACCCAGGAGTGAACTGCTCTTGTACATCCCAGAAGTAAAGGGACTGGACTGGAGTGACGATAAGGAAGAAGTAATTAGATCTTACCTGCTAATTAGTGTTCCTGAAGGAACGACAGTCCAGTCCCTGCTCCCACCCGGTTAAGACCTAGCAGCCAGAAGGAAACTTTGGACCGAGCGTGGGACCAGTTCGGGGTGAGGGGACTCGGGGGAAAAGTCGGATTCGGCAGCCTCAAGCATACCTCTCCCCCCTCCCCTGTCATAATTCTATCCTCAATGCTCTCTACAAAAAAAAAAAAAAATATATAATAATAATAATAAAGGTTTATGCAGACATAGTCTATGTTATGTTCTATAGGTTTTTTAGGTTATATAGGTGGTTAATGGAATGGCGTGAGGTTTGCTTTTTCATTCGATTACTGGAGTTGGTGGGTGGTCCTGGTGGTATTTATACCGCCCCACCTCCAAAAAGGTTGGGCTCAGCCTCCAAGCTGCTGGAAGGGTTGCGCAACCCAGAAGTAAAGGGACTGGACTGTCGTTCCTTCAGGAACACTAATTAGCAGGTAAGATCTAATTACTTCTTCCTGCCTTCTGCCTTTCGCCGCCTCGCGCTTGCAGCGGCTGCCTGGCTGAGCGCTAGAGGCGGCGTACGAACGTCGAGGCAATTGCCCTACAGAGGGGGGATTCCAGCTCCGGCGGATTGATAAGATTTGCCGACCGCAGGTCCTGACTCCACGTGGCTATGGCCTACCACGTGGAGTCTAGCATCCGCCGGCATAAGCAGCGGCGCGCACAGCATCAGGTCTCCTAAACCGCAAGTATTGCATTCGGTTCTGAGGCCTGTATTTTAATTACTTATATTTTAAATTTGCTTATTTTGCTTATTTTTTTTTAATTTAATCTCGTTATAAGTTATCCGTGAGCGGGGTCAGCGTCCTGCTTCAGTCTTGGGGGTCAGGCCCTCCCCCCCTCCCCTTCTTGGGGGATCGTGGTTGGGAAGCTTTCATTTAATTTCATCTAATTTCTTTGATTTATCTGATTTATTTGATTGCCAGCCTTGTGGTTTCTTGAGTGCACTTTCTCCAGGGGGTTTTCAATTTTAACAATAATATTGATAGAGGAGGTAGAATGACGGGAAAACCCGCAGAGTAGCTGATTCTGAAGCTGGGATCTGCCGGGTTGTGCTGCGGAAGCAGTCTCTGTGGAACATGAAATCCAGGTGTCCATGGATCATCCTTCTCAGGGGTCTCAAGGTCTCACGGAAGGGTGGGGGATTCTTCCTCCTCTCCCCCGCACTCTAACCCTGCCTTACCAGGGCCCTCCCTGTCCCTCCCCCCTTCCGGTGGCGCGGAGGAAAGCTGGGAGCATTTTTCCCCAGAATTTGTCCTTCTCTTGCACAAAGCTTATTGTATGCGTCAGCAGGGGCTCATGGAACCCACGCTACTGAAAGAAGGTAGCCGGCCCGGTCCAGGGAAGACAAGCTCCCATGACTCCGGAGCCCCTCCCAAGCGTTCTAGGCTAATGAGCGAGGAACCTCTCACGTCTCCATCCCCGGCCCCTCCGGAGGAGGGGAGGGATCAGACAGAGAAGTGGGGGAGGAAGAAGAAGAAGAGCTTGAAGAGGGGGAGATCCCAGAGGAAGAGCATTCCCGAATAGTTAGAGTATTCCGTAGGGAGGAGCTCCCAGCCTTGATTAATGAATCCCTGAAGGTGCTCAATATAGAAACATAGAAACATGATGACAGAAAAAGACCACAAGGCCCATCTAGTCTGTCCTTCCATAACAACAACTACAACAGTCCACTTTTTACCTTTAGAGATCCTCTGTGTTGGTCCCATGCTTTTTTGAATTCAGTTACTGTCCTCATCTCTACCACCTCCACTGGGAGACTATTCCACGGATCCACTACTCTTACCGTAAAGAAATATTTCCGCATATCACTCCTGAATCTATCTCCCTTCACCCTCATCCCATGTCCCCTCGTCGCAGAACTTGCTTTCAATTGAAAGAGGCTCTCTCCCTGAACATTTATGCCACGGAGGTATTTAAACATCTCAATCATATCACCTCTATCCCGCCTTTCCTCTAAGGTGTACATATTAAGATCCTTAAGTCTGTCCTCATATGCTTTATAATGAAGACCACTAATCATCTTAGTAGCAACCCTCTGCACCGACTCCATCCTGTTCACATCCTTTTGAAGGTGCGGTCTCCAGAATTGCACACCATACTCCAAATGAGGTCGCACCAAAGACTTATACAGAGGCATTATCACCTCCTTTTTTCTGCTAGCCATTCCTCTCCGTATGCACCCAAGCATCCTTCTAGCTTTTGCCGTCGCCTTTTCTACCTGTTTAGCTACTTTAAGATCATCGGACACAACTACGCCTAGGTCCCGCTCTTCTTTAGTGGACAAAAGTACTTCACCTCCTATACTGTATTGCTCCCTTGGATTGCTGCAGCCCAAATGCATGACCTTACATTTTTTAACATTAAATCCCAGTTGCCAAATTCTAGACCATTCTTCAAGCTTAGCTAGATCCCTCCTCATGTTATCTACACCTTCCTGGGTGTCTACTCTATTGCAGATTTTGGTATCATCCGCAAAGAGGCAAACCTTACCCGACAGCCCTTCCGCTATATCACTAACAAAGATGTTAAAAAGAATCGGACCAAGGACAGATCCCTGGGGCACACCACTGGTAACATCCTTCTCCTCAGAGTGAGCTCCATTTACTTGTACTCTTTGTCGCCTCCCACCCAACCAATTTCTAACCCAAGCAGTAACTTTAGGGTCCATCCCTAGGGTGCTCAGTTTGTTTATAAGTCGCCTGTGAGGAACAGTGTCAAAGGCTTTACTGAAATCTAAATACACCACATCTAGAGCTCTCCCTCGGTCCAACTCCCTGGTCACCCAGTCAAAGAAATCAATCAGATTTGTCTGACAAGACCTGCCTCTGGTGAATCCATGCTGCCTCGGATCCTGTAATCCGCTGGACTCCAGAAACATCACTATTTTCTCTTTCAACAGCGTTTCCATTAATTTACTCACCACTGAAGTTAAACTAACCGGCCTGTAGTTTTCAACCACATCCTTACTACTGCTTTTGTGTAAAGGCACCACATGAGCCTCTCTCCAGTCCTTTGGCACCACTCCCGACTCCAACGAGGCATTGAAAAGGTCAGTCAGTGGAGTTGCTAGAACGTCCCCAAGTTCCCTCAGTATTCTAGGGTGTATCCCATCCGGTCCCATCGCTTTGTCTACTTTAAGTTGAGCTAGTTTCTCACGAACACAGTCTTCTGAAAATTGTTCAAGATGTCCCTCGCAGAGTTCTGTTCTTATTTGTGGGTGTTTTCTGAGGTCCTGCTCCTGGTTCTTCATCTGTGAACACAGAACAAAAATATTTGTTAAGCAATTCCGCTTTATCCTTATCAGCTTCTACATATTCCCCCCCCTGCACCCTTGAGTCTGACAATACCACTTTTGCCCTTCCTCTTCTCACTAATATATCTGAAAAATGTCTTATCCCCCCATTTTATTGCATTGGCTATTTCCTCCTCCTTTTGAATCTTTGCCTTCTTGACTACTTTGCTAGCTTCTCTAAGTTTTTCCAAATACAGATGCCTGTCTTCCTCTCTCTGTGATTTCTTGTAGTTCATGAAGGCCTCCCTCTTTTTCTTCACATTTTCAGCTACTTCCTTCGAAAACCATAGCGGTCTCCTGTTCCTTTTGCCTTTATTTACCTTTTTAACAAAAAGGTTGGTTGCCTTTAAAATACCCCCTTTCAGTTTTGCCCACTGTTTTTCTACATCCCCCAGCTGTTCCCATCCCACTAACGACTCCCTGAGGTATTGGCCCATCTTTGCAAAGTTAGTCTTCCTAAAGTCTAAGATCTTCACCTTGGAATGGATTCTAACAGCCCTAGTCCTAATACTGAACCACACCATCTGGTGATCACTGGATGCAAAATGATCTCCCACTACAACATCAGAAACACTTTCTCCATTGGTAAGCACCAAGTCCAGTATGGCCCCTTCACGTGTGGGGTCTGTTACCAATTGCCTGAATAGTTCTCCCTGTAGAGAATCCAGGATCTCCTTACTCCTAGATGATGCTGCAGGAGGAATGTGCCAATCAACATCTGGCATATTGAAATCTCCTAGCAGTAGCACTTCCCCTTTCCTAGCAATGCTGCGTATGTCTTCAATTAACTCTCTGTCCACCTCTTCCTCTTGTGAGGGAGGTCTGTATAGCACACCAATGCAAATAGATTTCTCTTTCCCTCTTTCTAGTTTAACCCACAATGCCTCCTCTCTCCCTTTTAAGCTCTGCAATTCCAAAGCTTTAATAGTAGTTTTTACATATAGTGCCACTCCTCCTCCCCTTCTTCCTACCCTGTCCTTTCTGAATAAAGTATAGCCAGGTATAGTTACATCCCAGTCATGGTTTTCTGTGAACCATGTTTCTGTAACTGCCACTAAATCCAAGTCAGCCACTCCCACCAAAGCTTCAACTTCAGAGATCTTATTTCCCATGCTACGGGCATTAATACACACTGCTTTCCATATGTTACCCCTGTTACCCATTTCCATAAAGGTATTTAATGTATCACTTACCTGGGGGCTTTCTTCACCCATCCCCAACGAATCTAGTTTAAAGCCCTCTTCAGTAGATTAGCCAGTCTACTACCAAAGATGCGTTGACCTTTCTTGGACAGATGGATGCCAATATGACATCAGACGTCCCTGCAGAGGAAGAAACGTTAGAGGATCCTTTGATTCAAGCCGTCCGAAAGACTCAGAAGGTCTTTCCCGTCCACAGGGTGGTACGCCAGATGATTCAGGAAGAGTGGAATCAACCAGAGTCCAGTTTAAGAGGGGTGCGGGCCATGTCTCGCTTGTACCCTTTACCGGAAGCTGACAAGGATCTGCTGAAGTCCCCAAGGGTAGACGCAGCGGTCTCAGCGGTGACTAAGAAGACGACCATTCCGGTCGAGGGCAGCGCAGCGCTTAAAAGATAGGATAGAAAGCTGGACTCCCTGCTGAAGCAAGCCTTTGATGTGAGTGCCCTCGCGCTGCAGGCCTCAGTGTCAGGGGCTTGGGTAGCAAGAGCCTGCCTGAGGTGGGCCCAGCAACTCCAGCTAGCGGATGGCGCTTCTACCCACACGCAGTCGAGCGCTGCACGCTTGGAGTCGGGTTCCGCCTTTCTAGCAGATAGCCAAAACGACCTTATTAGAAGTCTAGCAAAGAATATGGCTTCCGTAGTAGCAGCCGGGAGATATCTGTGGCTGCGCAATTGGGCGGCAGACCCCTCCTCGAAGGCTCGCCTGAGTTGCCTCCCCTTCAAGGGGAAGCTGCTGTTTGGGGAAGACCTAGAAAAGTTGGTTAAAGATCTTGGCGAGTCTAAGGTAGGTAGACTCCCAGAAGATAGACCTAAGCAGAACCGTTCGTCGGTCCCAGCTCGCAACCAGCCGAGGGAGTTTCGTAGGTTCCGGTCAACCAGACAGAATTTTTTTCCTAGGGGTCGCCCCCCGCCTAGAGGGCAAGGTTTCCGAGGGTTTCGTGGAGCTGGAAGAGGTTTTGCAGCCTCCTCCTCTTCCTCAGGTCCTAGGAAGCCACAATGAAACTGCGGGGGCCCAGGGGAAAGGCCTGCTGGTGGGGGGTCGGTTGAGGCAGTTCCTTCCCGCCTGGGCCCGAGTCACGTCGGACCGTTGGGTACTGGAGGTAATCAGAGAGGGTTATGCCCTCAAGTTCACAAAACGAGTTCCTCCAGCCTTTATGCAGTCTCCTTGCGGCTCTCTGGAAAAGAGAGCAGCAATAGAAGACACCCTTTCAAGGCTGATCGAGTTGGGAGTGGTGACTCCTGTCCCGAGAGACCAATACAGTTCCGGTTGATACTCGATCTATTTTGTGGTACCAAAGAAAGAAGGGTCCTTCCGTCCTATCCTGGACTTAAAGTAAGTCAATCGCTGCCTCTCGTTTCCTCATTTTCGAATGGAAACTCTGAGGTTGGTCATTGCAGCGGTAAGACAGGGGGAGTTTCTGACATCTCTAGACTTGACGGAAGCATACTTACACATCCCGGTACGAAAATCTCATCAGCAGTTCCTGAGATTTGCAGTGCCGAGGGGTCATTTCTAGTTCCAGGCTCTTCCCTTTGGCCTAGCAACAGCCCCCAGGACCTTTACCAAGGTAATGGTAGTGGTAGCAGCGGCCCTTCGCAAAGAGGGGATTCTAGTACATCCATACCTGGACGATTGGCTGATCCGAGCAAAATCGGAGTCGGAAAGTCGCACTGCGACGGCCCGAGTGGTGGAATTCCTGGAGGAGTTGGGTTGGGTCATCAACCGGGCAAAGAGCAGATTACTTCCCTCACAGATCGATTACCTCGGAGCAAGGTTCGACAAAAGGAGTGGAAGGGTCTTCCTGTCGGAACAGAGGTTACGAGATCTGAAAAGCCTGGTCTCTCGCTTCATTTCAAGACGGATCCCTACTGCCTGGCATTACTTTCAGCTGTTGGGCACCATGGCGGCAGCGATAGAGGTTGTACCGTGGGCCAAGGCACATATGTGACCCCTTCAACGCGCTTTGTTACGACGTTGGTCCCCTCAGCATCATCCCTTATCCATGCAGCTACCCTGCCCTCTTCAGATCAGGAGGACTCTCCTCTGGTGGGAGTGTCCAAGGAACCTAGGATGCGGGATGCCCCTCGATCCACCCCAATGGATACAGCTGACGACGGATGCAAGTCTCGTAGGCTGGGGTGCTCATTGCGAGGGCCAGTTCGCACAGGGAAGCTGGACCCCAACGGAAGCTCGGTGGTCCATCAACAGGCTAGAGCTGAGGGCAGTGGCATGGGCTCTCCGTGCTCTTGAGCCCTTGGTTCGGCAAAAGGCAGTCCGCATCCTCTCAGACAATGTCACCACGGTGGCCTACATCAACCATCAAGGGGGGACGAGCAGTCCCCTGCTAGAGAGGGAAGCAGGCAGCCTCTTACATTGGGCCGAAGCACACCTATTGAATCTGTCAGCTCAACACGTGGCGGGAGCAGAAAATGTGACGGCCGATTACCTCAGCAGACACAAGATAGACCACGGGGAATGGGAGCTAGCGCAGGAGGTATTCGACCAAGTGGTAGCACGTTGGGGAACACCGATCATGGACCTCATGGCGCGCTACGAATCATCCAAAGCAAGCCGGTTCTTCAGCCGAAGAAAGGAGAGGATGTCAGAAGGCTTAGATGCCCTGGTCCAGAAGTGGCCTGCGGAAGGTCTACTGTATGTGTTCCCGCCCTGGGCACTCATAGGCAGAGTTCTAAGACGAATAGAGGAACACCCAGGTCTGGTAATCCTCATAGCTCCGGATTGGCCTCGTCTCCCATGGTATGCAGACCTGGTGAGGCTAACGGCTCACCGCCCTTGGAGGCTCCCCAACAGAAAGGATTTACTACGCCAGGGCCCGGTACTCATGCCCCACGTGCATCGATTCTTGCTTACGGCTTGGCCCTTGAGAGGGCGCGGCTCGTGAAGCGAGGTTATTAGACTTCAGTAATCTCGACCCTGCTGAACGCTCGGAAACGCTCGACCTGCCTTTCCTATATCAGGGTCTGGGGCATATTCGAAGCATGGTGCGCGGATCTCCATAAGAAACCCTTAAAAGCCTCAGTGCCGGAGGTGTTAGAGTTCCTACAAGCAGGCTTCGAGAAAGGCTTGGCTCACAGCTCGTTGCGGGTTCAACTAGCTGCCATTTCTTGTTATAGGGGAAAGGTTCGGGGCAAGTCTCTAGGAGACTACGCTGATGTGGGCAGATTCCTGAGGGCGGTCAAGCGTTTACGCCCCCAACAAAGATCAGTGATTCCCCCTTGGGACTTAAACCTTGTTTTGGATTCCCTAACCAGGGAGCCCTTTGAGCCAGCAAAGAATTCCTCCCTAAAGGACTTGACCCTGAAGACAGTATTTTTGGTAGCTATTTGTTCGGCTAGGAGGGTCTCTGAGCTCCAAGCTCTCTCCTCTCAACCTCCCTTCCTTTCCTTTTTTAAGGACAAAGTGGTCTTGCGGACGGTACCTTCCTTCCTACCCAAGGTCTCCTCTCCCTTCCATATGAACCAAACTGTCTCGCTCCCGTCCTTTGCGGGAGAAGCACAGGAAGGGGAGAGTTCCAAACTGCGTCTACTAGATTTATGTAGAGTGCTGAGACGCTATCTTTCACGCACAGCATCCTTCCGCAAATCCGAACGGCTTTTCGTTCAATTTGGAGGGCCGCACAAGGGGGAAGCAGCGGCCAAAGCTTCCATTTCTAGATGGATCAGGGAGGCCATTGCCTCGGCCTACATCCTCAAGGGGAGGCAGGTACCAGCAGGTCTTCGCGCGCATTCAACTCGAGCGCAGTCGGCCTCCTGGGCAGAGCATAGCTTGGTCCCACTGCTAGACATCTGTAAAGCGGCCACCTGGTCCTCTCTGCATACCTTCTCTAAGCACTAACGACTGGATGTCCAGGGAAGAGCAGACACCAGGTTTGCGAGTGCGGTACTTCGGTCCGGAGTGGCGAACCCCACCCAGGTTTGAACTGCTCTGTTACATCCCGAGAGTAAAGGGACTGGACTGGAGTTCTGCTAAGGAAAAAGTAATTAGTCCTTACCTGCTAATTAGTGTTCCTGAAGGAACTCCAGTCCAGTCCCTGATCCCACCCAGGTTCGGTTCCTAGTGTTCAGAATAAAAGTAAGGACCGAAGTCGGTGAACGGAGCGGAGCAGAGGTGGAAATCTCCGGTCAGAGGAGCCCCCAACGGTGGGGCTACGGACTAGGGAGGTACGGGGAGGAACGAGTAAAGGCTAGGTCGGCCCCAGGTAAGCCCTCTCCTGCCCTCCCCTTCCTTACCACTGTTCTTTCTGTTTAACAAAAAAAAAAAAAAAGAGTGTGTTTGTTTGGTTCTCCTGTTTCTTTGAAATTGTTGGTTTTACACATATTAGTTGCGGTGCCCATCAGGACTGCTTTTTCATCAGATTACTGGTGCCTATGGGCGGTGCCAGTGGTATTTATACCACACCATCATCAAAACGATGATGGGCTCAGCCTCCAAGCTGCTGGAAGGGTTGCGCAACCCGAGAGTAAAGGGACTGGACTGGAGTTCCTTCAGGAACACTAATTAGCAGGTAAGGACTAATTACTTTTTAGTGAGAGGTTAACCATTGAGAGAATGTAGGGTAATGAAATTGACAGTGTGTTTTTTTATCCATGTTACTGGACATGGATCTAGATAAGAAGTTGTAGTGTTTAGGCTGGTGATGTTTTTTAGTTTCTCTTTAGTTATGGGATGAAAGTCTGTCCATTCGTCTGATGGTTGGTGTGATATGTTAATAGTGTCTATAGACATTGACGGCATTTTTGATTTGTTTTGATAATGAAAGGCTAAAGTTTGTACTGTGATGTCTGTAATTTCATTGCCTGAAGTTTGAGGGTTGGTTAGATTTCTGACAATGGAGAATAACTCTCTTGGTCTGTTGTAAGATTTTGACAGAATTTCAGAATAGTATTCTTTCTTTGTGCTGTCTAGAGTTTCTTTGTATTTATTAAGGTGGTTGTTGTATATTTCTTTGTGTATTATCAGTTTAGATTTGCACCAGATGAGTTCTAATTTTCTAAGATTCCTTTTCATTTGTTTTAGAGTAGTATTGAACCATGGTTTGGTATTAGACTTAGGGTGGATGCTCTTTTTATTTGTATGATTAATTTTGGCTGCATTGTTAATGGTTTCATGCCAATTTTTGACAGTATCATCGAGATTCGTTGGAGATGCTAATAGGTAGGGGACTGTTGAGTCAATGAATTCAGTATTGAACTTTTTAAATCCTGTAGTTGGGATACTTCTAGTAGGGTTATTAGTGCTAGTGACAGGATATGTAAGGTTTAATTTGATAATATAGTGATCCGACCAAGGTATTTGTGTACATTCTACGGCATCTGGATTAATAAGTTAGAATAGTGTATTGGGTAGAAGGATAATATCGAGTGTTCCACCTTTGGTGTGAGTAGATGTGTTTATTATTTGTTGATAGTCTATGTCTGATATAGCATCGTAGAATAGTTTAGAGTTTAGTGTTGGTAGTGAGGGGAGGTTAAAGTCCCCTAGCATGATTATAGGGTGGTGTTCAGAGGATGAGCTGAGAAGTTCAATAAAAGAATCAAGGCAGTCTGATTTTTGGTCTGGGGGTCTATATACTAAGCAGAGTTTCAGTAGGCCAATTTTTATAAATAATGAGTCTGTTATTTGAGATATTTGATTGTATTGTTTTGGCTTTTAATACCTTTTTTGTCATCATTAATACTCCTCCGCCTCTTTTATTAGTTCTGTGTTTGTAGAATGTGTCATAGTTTTCGTTATCAAGTTGATTTATGTAGACTGTATCCGTATCTGAAAGCCAGGTTTCGGTGACACATAATATGTCTGGCTTTAAGTCAGATATTAAGTCATTGAATATGGGAAGCTTGTTTTTCATCGAGCGTGCATTGATAAGTATGCAAGAAAGGGAAGTTGAGTTGTTGGTACATGTTCCCTTAGTTGTTTGAAGTAAGTTTGTTTGTTTTATGTGAATTAATCTATGGAAATTTATTCTAGGAATGTTGTTTGAATAAGTGTGTCCAATATGATAGTTGTTGCGGGTACGTGTGTGAATTATAGGAATTGTTTTATGATTTTTGCTATCTAAGCTTAGTGTTAAGTCAAAGATTAGTATTGCTAAAACTACACAAGTGTAAGATAGTCTCTCATTAGTGTGATATTTGTGCATGGCATTTTTAAATGAGTTGTTGGTAGAGCTTAAGCAATAAAATACCAGAGGAGGATAGTATGAGCGAATAAATCACTGAGACGTAGTGTTATGTAGAAAGTTGAGAGAGAGATACTGGATACTGTATTAATCCTAATTGAATGAGGCTTCTAACCACGGTTTGGGATTGTTTGATAGCTACTGGCAACAGTAGCCATCAACAGCTACTGATAAATGAGGAGGTGCTTCTGGTAAAATGATGAATTGTGTGATCGCTACAGACAACTGTACTTATTGATAATATGCTACTGACAACTAATGAATACTACTGACAACATAAACTACTGGAACAGTAATGGATACAGTAATGAATCGCTACAGACAACTGTACTTATTGAAGATATACAACTGATAACAGTAATGATACTACTGATAACAAACTACTGAAACAGAATGATTACTACTGGCAACAGTATTTAAATGTATGATTGCTATTAGTTAGCTAGTTGCTGACGACAGTAGGGATTGAAGATTTACCATTGACACAGTAATAAAGTGTGGGGACGCTACTGACAACAGTAGTTAGGGTATATCGGGGTGACATACATATGACAATTAATCTAATGATAAATCTAATGATTTTGCAGATGGGTTGGATGTATATATTAAACATCAAGGATGATAGGGATGATCCTTGAGGCACTCCTTGACTTTGTTGAAATGGTTCCGAAGTAGTGGTTGCACCAAAGACTTATACAGAGGCACTAACACCTCCTTTTTTTCTGCTAGTCATTCCTCTCTGTATGACCCAAGCATCCTTCTAGCTTTTGCCGTTGCCTTTTCTACCTGTTTAGCTACTTTAAGATCATCAGACACAACCACACTGAGGTCCCGCTCTTCTTTAGTGGACAAAAGTACTTCACCCCCTATACTATATTGCTACCTTGGATTGTTGCAACCCATCTTGGGGATGTTTCATTACCCATGTTGGCAGTGTCATCTTGACTGACGAGAGAGCTTCCAGGTTTCTGGTGCAGTTGGTGGATTTCTAAAATGAGCTCCAAAGGTGTTGGGACTATCTTCAGATCTTGGGTGGCTACCTTGAATAGGGGTCCACTTGCAGCTTCTCCAACGGTCCCTGCTGTCTCGTTTGATCGCCTTATTCACAGGATTTTGAGATCAGGCTACCCCTTCTGCCATCAATAGTGTCCATTCTGATTTGGTGGGACTAGCTCACCAGTTTGAACAAGGGAATCCCTCAGTGACTTATCCTGACATTGGATGCCTGTCTTTTTGGCTGGGGGGCTAATTGCAAGGGTCAATTGGTGCATGGACATTGGTACACTACTTTTCGTCTTATCTTTCCCTACAGCCCTCTTTGGGAATTCCGCTCTTCTGGCAGATCCCTTCTATCTCTGCCTTTCTCTACTACTGCCAACTCCAGACTTCGATCTTCGGCCTTGCTGCTCCTTATGACGAATAACGTCCTTGAAGTCTGCATCAGGCGTCATCGCTCCTTTTCAAATCCAGGCTAAAAACTCATCTCTTCAAGGTGGCTTTTTTTATTCTGATCTGCCTCGACTCTTATGTGTTTGCTTACCATTCCCCTTGACATTTCCTCATCCTCAGCTGTTTGTGTTGAGCATTCTAATTAGATTGTATGCTCTGATAGTGCTATACAAATGATTAGGATTAGTAGTAGTAGTGGTGGCCTGGCACATCTCTAGAAGCGCGTTCAATTTGCCTGGTCCTCTGGCATCTCCATGACCTGGTTGCAGGTTGAGCGGCCTGGGTATTCTGGTAGTGCCATGGTGGTGGCAGATGTCAACTAGTGCAGCACAAAGTGTGTGGGAGTTCCTCTGGAGATGGCCCTCTTGTTCCTCTGTGCGGAACAGCATCTTCTGGCCTTGTCAGCACAGCACATGGGCAACATGAAAGCAGGTTTTTCTCAGTCATTGCACTCTCGATCCAGGGGAATGGGAGCTAGTACCACTCGTGTTACAGTGGATCCTGGACCAATGTGCCAATCCCTGGAAGTATTTGATAGTGCCCATGCAAATGCCAAAGTGGAGAGGCTCTTTAGTCGGCACAAGGAGCTGGGTGCCCAGGGCCTTGATACCCCGATTCCTTCTTGGCCTCAAATCTCGTCTGTATGTGTTTTGTGCCATGTACTCTGGTCAGATGAGTGCTTCATTGGATAGAGCATCACCTGAGTCTGGTGATTCTGGTGGTGCTGGACTGGCCACAAAGGCCTTGGTTTGTGAATCTGATATGGCTCCTGGACAAGTCTGTTCCTGTGCCATCCTCGGGCCCTGGGTCTGTTGTGCCAGGGACTTGTCCTGATGGACAGTCTGGCTTCCTTCTTGTTTATGACTGCCTTTGAGAGGCAGCATTTAGCATGCAAAAGTTACTCGCTAGCTATGGTTTCTACCCTTTTGAAGATGAAGCAAGGTTCCACCTGTCTGGCTTATGTGCGAGTGTGGTGCACCTTTGAGGGCTGGTGTCGGGAATGCCATTTGCTCCCTTGGAAGGCAGAGTTACCATTCTTTTAGTTTTCCTACAGGATGGTTTTGACAAAGCCCTGCCTCTCAATTCCCTGAGGGTACAGGTGGCAGCCTTATTTTTTTAAGGCCTGATAGTGGGTGGTTCCATCACCTTGCACTTAGATGTGGTGTACTTTCTCAGGGGGATGTGCCACCTATGCCCCCCCCCCTTCCCTCCATAGAGGGTCTTGTTCTTTGGGCCGTCTTGTCTGCCCCTTTGGAGCCCTTAAAGCAGGTCACTCTTAAAAATCTCTCACTTAAAGCAGTCCTTTTGCTCACCATTTGTTTTGCAAAGGTACCTGTCCTTAAAGGAGGCTGTGTGGATCTGACTGATTCCCACCTCCTTGCCTAAGGTAATTTCAGCCTTTCATGTCAATCAGGTAGTCTGCCCTTCATCCTTTATGGCAGAACAGTGTAAGGGGAAGGACAAGATCTTTTTTTGACGTTTGCAGGGTTCTTCTTAGATACCTGAAGGTCACCAATTCCTTCTGAAAGTTGGATAGATTTTGTGCTTTTTGCAGGCCCATATAAGGGTGAGGCAACTTCTAAGGGCAACTTGGCCCGTCTGGATTAAGGAGGCTGAAGAGACAGCCTCTTTAATCCAGTATTTTGTAGAATCGTGCAGGTCTCCAGGAACAAGCAGGAATGTAGTCTTCACATATGGGTATCGTCAGTACCGACGGAGCCTGGGCGGGAATGCTCCACAGCGTCCAATAGGAAAGCTTTTGGGAGCATCCCTCAGCACATGCGCGCTGCCTTCCCGCCTGTCCCTCTTCAGTTATTCGTTTTTTGCGGAGCCGACAGGTCACACCCTGTCACCGCAGAAAATTTCTTCTTTAAACTTGTTTTACTTGTGGTCGTGCCTGCCTCTGCTCGACGCCTTCTCTTTTCTTCTTTAAAAAAAAAAAAATTATATATATACACACACACACACGCACACACTTCTGAAGTGTTCCTCTTCAGAAACGTTTTCTTTTTGGTGCTAGGCCCCATTTTCCTGAAAAATGGAAAAACCAGTTAGTGGTTTTAAAAAATGTACTAAGTGTGGCGGTACCATTTCCGTCACCAACACCGATGACTGGTGTCTCAAATGTTTAGGCCCTGACCATTATGGGGATGATAAAAAGAGGAAGACAGAACCGGGCTGCAAAGCTCGGTACCCTCTTTTCTTCAGATGTCCATTGCATCCGACGTCTTCCAAAGCCTCGTCTTCCTCCCATGGATCTCAGGTAACTAAACAGAAGAGCCGGTCCTCAAAGGGTAGATCTCCTTCTAAGCATCGAGAAGCCATTGGCATTGCCTTTGAGCAAACTATAACGGCAAAACAGCCCCGGCGGGAGGCTTTGGCCTCCAAAGCACTAACGAGGCTCCAGGATGTTCTCGAGGCCTCGACCTCGGCAGAACTACTGGTGCCATGCTCAGCGGTTCCGGCCGCTTCTATTGGTACCGACACCCAGGCATCGGCAGTGTCGATAGACCAGAGATTTCTCGCTATCGAACGCAGTCTTGCAGCTCTCCTTACAGCTGGGGTACCGTTGACACCGCTACTGACGGTTCAACAGGCACCGGTACAGACGCAGATACCAATGCTGGTATCAGCACCGACAGTACTGGCTCCCGTGGGAATTCTGCCCATGCCGACCTTTTTCGGGCATCAACAGATCGGTACCAGACCAACTCGTTGCCGACTTCGATCGATACCGTGCATTGCATGAACATCGGGATCAGAGATGCTTCAAATCTTCCGATTCCGATGACTCGGATAACTCTGTCGGTACCAGAGTACTTCTTCCGGAAGACTCCTCTTCTCACCGCAGAATGTCTCCTCTGGAGGACATGTCTTTTCAGAATTTTATTTGTGATGTGGCCCGAGGCCTATCGATCACTGTAGGTCCTGAAAAAGAACCTAGAGCAAAGGGTATTGGAGTATTTCCAATTCCAAAGGCTCCCAAAGAGGCAGCTACCCTGCCCTTTCATGAAATTCTTCATGATTTGATGCTCAGAATGTGGGAAACACCTCTGACCACATCTCCTCATTCTAGGAGACTCGATACAATGTATCGAGTTCCCCCATGTCCTGGTTTACAAAAGACAGCTGCCACACCATTCAATGGTAGTGGAGTCAGCCATACGTAGGATGAAAAGTGCAAAAAGACATGCATCCAATCCTCCAGGTCGTGAATGCAGGACTCTTGATGCTTTTGGGCGTCTAACATTTCAGGCTTCCATGCTTTCAGCTAGGATCAGCTCATATATTTTATATATGGGAATGTTCCTCAAAGAAGTCACAGGAGACTTGGGAGCTTATGAGCCCCCTTCTCCCTGATGATAAACGACAAGACTTCCTTACTTTTGTCAAGCATGCTCAAAACGTTTCCAAGTTTGTAAATCGTGCAGCCTTTGACTGCTTTGAATGCATCAGCAGAACTTCTGTTATTGCCATTGGTGCACGTCGGATTGCCTGGCTTCAGGCATCAGACTTGGAGACTTGGGTACAGGACAAATTAGGAAACATCCCTTGCACAGGAGAAAACCCCTTTGGCAAGAATTGGCAGGAAAAGGCTAATAAAATCGATACTGACAATCTCACTTTAGACAGATTGTCGAAATCTACAGTCACTCCAGCCAAAAAGAAACCCTTTTCAGCAAGAAGAGGAAGTTTTATCCATCCTATACCCAGCAAGGGCAAGCTCGGGATCAAGTTGCGCAAAAGAGACAACAGCAACAATCCAGACAACAAAAGAAGCCAAAAGGCCCAAGAGCTCAACCCAGCTCCACAGGCTCAGCCCCCTCAAGGGATTTGACTCCCTTCCTAGAGAGCTTAGCTTTCCTGCCTCTGAAGGGTCCAGACACCTAAACATTCCAGGCAGGTTGTGTCATTTTGTCAACAGATGGCACCAAATAACAGCAGAAAATTGGACTCTGTCCATTGTAGGGGAGGGGTACAAGCTTAATTTTCACAGCATGCCCCCCCCTCCTACAATCGTAAGACAGTTCAGTTCCCAAACCTCTCCAGACAATCTACTGGATCAAGAGGTCTCAACACTCCTTGGTCAGGGAGCAATAGAGGAAGTGCCCATTCCCCAACAGGGTACAGGGTTCTACTCCCCCTATTTTCTTATTCCAAAGAAAACAGGAGGACACAGACCCATTCTAGACCTCGGAGAATTGAACAAATATCTGTTCCGAGAAACGTTCAAAATGATTTCTTTGGGAACTCTTCTGCCATACCTTCAAAGTCAGGATTGGCTTTGCTCTCTAGATCTAAAGGATGCATATACTCTGATCCATCCAGATCACAGGAAATTCTTAAGATTCCTTTTCAATGGAAAACACCTCCAATACAGGGTTCTTTCTTTTGGTCTGGCTTTAGCACCAAGAGTATTCACGAAATGCATGGCAGTAGTAGTTGCATTCCTGCGAACCCTAGGGATATTCGTCTTCCCTTACTTGGACGACTGGCTCATTCGAGCCCCCACAATTCCAGAAGCCAGCTCTGCACTGTCTCGCACAATGCGAATCCTCCAATACTTGGGATTGGTCATAAACTTCCCAAAATCCCAACTTGTTCCTTCTCAGACCCTGGAGTTCATAGGAGCTTGTTTAGATACCAGTCAAGGGCTTTCCTCCCACAGCTCCGCTGTCTTCGCATAGTGCAACTAGCTTCTCAAGCAGCGGGAAAGTCCTCCCTAACTGCTCGAACTGCTGCAATTACTGGGACATATGGCATCCACAGTTCATGTAGTTCCCTATCCTCGCCTCCACATGCGAGCACCCTATCCACACAGTGGACACAGGCCACGGGACGTCTGTCGGACAAGATATCAAACTCATAATGACTGATCTTGTCCCTACAATGGTGGCAATCGCTGGAGAATCTTTTACTGGCGGCTCCTTTCCAACAACCCCCATTCCAGGCCACCCTAACAGATGCATCACAGGTGGGATGGGGAGCACACCTGCACCATCACTCCACCCAGGATACCTGGACTCCACAGGAGGCTTGTCTTCACATAAACCTCCTAGAACTCAGAGCAGTCTATTTAGCTCTTCTAGTATTCCATGCCCAGCTCAGCTACAAGACAGTCCTAGTCCAAATGGACAATCAAGTAACCATGTTCTACTTGAACAAGCAGGGCAGAACAGGCTCCCTGTCGTTATGCAACGAAGCTTTGACTATGGGCCCTCGCCAGAGAGCATCAAATTCACCTTCTCGTGGTATATCTTCTAGGCATTCAAAACCTTTGGGCAGACAAACTCAGCCGAGTACTCCTGCCTCACAAATGGTCTCTCCACCTAGACCAGATGACAAAGATATTTCAAATCTGGGGAACTCCAGACATAGACCTCTTTGCAAGTCCACTGAATGCCAAACTTCCCCGGTTCTGTTCCAGAATTCCGGCTCACAATTGCCAGGCAAGGGACACCTTCCCTCCTTCACTGCGATCAGGACTTCCTCTATGCCTTCCCAGCCATTCCCCTCATCCCCAAAACACTTCTCAAGCTTCAGAGAGACAGGTCGTATGATCCTCATAGCGCCACGGTGGCCACGACAAACGTGGTATCCCCTGCTTCTACATCTCTCTCAAGCTGCACCTCTGGAGTTAAGGTGTGCTCCAGACCTTCTCTCCCAAGAGAACGGGATGCTATGGCACCTGAAACCCCATTCCCTGCATCTCAGGGCCTGGTTGCTGAAAGCCTAGACCTGCAGGATCTTAACCTTTCCCAACAGGTAAAGGATATCCTTCAGGCTTCTAGAAAACCTTCCACAAGACGTTCTTACGCCTTCAAGTGGAAACGTTTTACTATATGGTGTTCTCAAACGGGCTTAAACCCCTTTGATACTTTTGGAATTGGTACTAGAGTACCTACTTCATTTATCAAATTCTGGTCTAAAGACCAATTCAGTAGGAGTCCATCTTAGTGCAATTGTAGCTTCCTATAAGCCTCTAAATGGACAGCCAATTTCCTTTCATCCACTCATAGCAAGATTTATGAGAGGTCTTCTGTTAACAAAGCCTCCCATCAGGCCACCACCGGTGGCATGGGATTTAAATCTAGTTCTCGGACAGCTCATGAAACCGCCCTTTGAACCTTTAGCCACTACAACCCTAAAGTTTTTATCTTGGAAGGTCATCTTTCTGATTGCAATCACCTCTGCACGTCGCATTAGTGAATTGCAAGCTTTAGTGGCTGATCCTCCTTATACAAGTTTTCACCATGATAAGGTTGTTCTCAGAACTCATCCACATTTTATGCCAAAGATGGTTTCGCCTTTTCATTTAAATCAATCGATTTACCTTCCTGTATTCTTTCCGAGGCCTCACGCCTCTAATGCAGAAAGGAACCTTCATACTTTGGACTGTAAAAGAGCCTTGGCTTTTTGCCTACAAAAACACAGCAACATAGAAAGTCTCCTCAACTTTTTGTTTTTGATTCTAGTCATTTGGGACTTCCAGTCTCCAAAAGAACTCTAAATGGATTGCACAATGCATATCCTTTACTTATGAGAGTAAGAGTCTTCCTCTTCAAGGCCGTGTCACAGCGCATTATATGAGAGCCATGGCAGCCTCTATGGCTAACCTTCGCTGTGTGTCTATCGATTACATCTGTCGAGCAGCCACCTGGGCTTTGGTGCACACCTTCATAGCCCACTGCTGCCTAGATAAAGCCTCCCGTCGGAATGCCTTCTTTGGCCAGGCTGTTCTTCACCATCTTTTTCAGACTTAATTCAACTCCTACCCACCAACCCTGGTAGGATGCCAGAGATCCATGGGAGGAAGCATGGCCCACCTCACTATAGGTGGCAGCTTCCTGGGGCCATCTCCCTGGCATCTTCAGCTTGGGAGTCCCCATATGTGAAGACTACATTCCTGCTTGTTCCTGGAGATAGCGTAGTTATTCACCTGTAACAGTTGATCTCCGGGAACAGTAGGAATTTAGTCTTCACAACCCACTCACCTCCCCTAGGAGTTGTCTTTTTTTTTTTTCTCTGTCTCTTTCCTCTCTCCCTCTATCCTTTCACTCAGCTACAAACTTAACTGAAGAGGGACAGTTGGAAAGGTGGGAAGGCAGCCACATGTGCTGAGGGATGCTCCCAAAAGCGTTCCTATTGGACAATGGGGAGCGTTCCCACGCAGGCTCCGTCGGTACCAACGATACCCATATGTGAAGACTAAATTCCTGCTGTTCCCGGAGATCACCTGTTACAGGTGAGTAACTACGCTTTCCGGAGGGTTTGCGGGTGCGCTCATATTCCGTTCTCATCCTGGGCAGAGCAAAGCTCTCACCCCTTTTGACATTTGCAGGATGGCAACTTGATCTACCTTTTTGACCTTTGTCAAGCATTACGATTTGGATGTCTAAGCTAGGGCAGACATGGCCTTAGGTGCAGAGATTTTAAAAGCAACCATGTCTTCTTCCAAACCAGTGGAGTAGTAGCTTTGGTACTTCCCACTTGTCTAGCTGATGTTTTATTCACCAGATTATGTCCTTTCCTAAAGTCCTACTAGACTAGTCCAGGACCTGCCATGTGTGCTTTGTTAGTTCTGCAGTCAGCCTTCCAGGCTTTGATTCTCTGGCAGTTGCTCTTTGTGACGGCTATACTATTCATAATTTGTACATAGTTCAGTCTTGTGTTTCGCCCTCAATGAGGTTGTGTGCAGTCAGGTTCTTGACCGTTTACTTGGTTACAAGTACTGAGGTGTGCCCCTAGCTGTACTGGGTATAGTAGCAGGATGTTTATAGTTATTCTGTTTCTACCTCTGCTGGCAGGGGGACGCAATCCACTTCTCTGGACTTCTTTAGCACGTCTCCAGTTAAGTAAAATGTCACTTTCATTCCCCCATATTCTCCACAGTAGTAATTGATGTTTGTTCTCGGTTTACACATCCAGTTCAAACTTCTGCTGACCTATAAGTGCATTCACTCTGCAGCTCCTCTTATCTCTCCCTACACCCCTCCTTGGGATCTTCGCTCTTCTGTCAAGTTGCTTCTATCTGTGCCCTGGTCTTCTATTGCTAACTCCAGACTTTGCTCCTTTCACCTTGCTGCTCCTTATGCCTGGAACAAACTACCTGAGTCTGTACGTCAGGCGCCTTCTCTGACCCTTCTCAAATCCAGGCTGAAAACTCACCTCTTTGCTGCCGCTTTTGGATCTTGACTCACCTGATCTCCTTTGTGTTTCCTACCATTCCCCCTAGAAATCCTATCCCCTGTATATGTTATTTACAAATATGTACAAAGTTTCCCAAAGTTAAATTCCCAGTTCACTACTCCTGTTATATGTAAACTTATCACAATTTGTTGATTGTAATGAGTATTTCTGTTTAATGTAAACCGCGCTGATGAAAAAGAGTGCGGTATAAAAGAACAATAAATAAATAAATGTATCCCATGTCTACAGCTACTGTGCTGTCTGTCTTGACTGGACTGTAATCTCTGATGAGCAGGGACCGTCTTTTACATGTGTCTGTGCAGCTCTGTGTACATCTTGTAGTGCTACACAAATGATTAGTAGTAGTAGATTCACATAACATTATTCCAGCACACGTCTCCTACAATGTATTTTTTCACCACTTCAGCAAAGCCAGAAAAAAGTTGCAGGTGCTGTAGACTCGGAATAGAGGTGACCAGGGCATAAATTCTTCGCCAGTGCTGATCAGATGTATGAGCCTAACCCATTACGCTGCCACCCCAAACCTTGAGCTAAAATTTATTTTATTTAGCAATGCTTATATAGAGCTTTTCACCATGTCAAAACGGTGTACATTCAGATACGGCATATATTTCCCTTGTCCCCGAAGGGCTCAGTCTACATTTTTTGTACCTGAGGCAACGAAGGGTTAAGTGGCTTGCCGAAGGCCACAAGGAGTGCCTGTGGGACTAGAAACCAGAGTCATGAGGTTGCTGTCCTTCAGTGGGATTTGAACCCCCAGCCTTGGCAGCCTGAGGCAACTTGCCCCAACCACTAGCCCATTCCTCCCTAAAATCCCAGCATTGAAGTCAGCCGTATGATTTTCTGCATACTTCTCTGTATTTGCGCTGATTGCTTCATTACCATAGATTACATAGATTACAACATCCAAACGAGTTTCATATTACTGTATATAACATTAAGTTAATCTGTACATAGTACATTAAGTTAATCTGTACATAGTTCCCCCGGTTGTCCTATTGTTGAAGTTCCCTGTTTAATGTAAAACTCAATGTTACTTGTATGCATTGTAGTATGTTCTTGTTCATTGTACACCGCACTGATTGTAATAGCGCGGTATAAAAGAATTGTTAAATAAATAAATAAATAAAATAAATAAATAAATTTAAATGTGCTTTGCCTGCTCGAGGGTTTGCACACAGCCTGTGCACAAAGCCTCTTTCTGTATTGGTAGCGCACAAATGCAGCTAATCTGTACACAGAGCATAGCGCACTTTACCGCACTAGTGTTGAGTGGCAATATTTGCTACTTTGTAACTTCATGGCATGCCCCCCCCCCAATCTTTGTACTTGTTGAAAGAGTAAAGAATTGATTTTTGCATTTACTGTTCCACTCTTATCTCTCCTCAGTTGGCTCGTTTCCTGGGTGAAATGCCCTAACCATCCCTCCATCCCCTTTATCATGTTGCTCACCCTTCTCATCCTACCAGAACTGCACTCGGTAAAGCTGCGCTCGCACCATAGAGCGAGACTTTCTTTGCTTTTATTTTATTTTCCTTTTGGCTCCTGTTGCACACTGAACAGAAGATTTTCAGTCTATTTTCCATGATTGATACCTAGATCCTTTTTCAGAGTAATGACTCCTAATGAGGAACTTGGTAATGTGTAGCTATAATTTGTTTCATCAGTTTGCCTTGTCTCATTAAATTTCAGCTGCCATTTGGATGCCCAGTCTCGCAAGGTCCTCCTGCAATTTTTCTCAATTCACATGCAATTTAACAACTTTGAATAATTTTGCCATTGCAGTTTTGATCACCTCGCTTGTTCCCATGTACGCATCATTTATAAATATGTTAAAGCACTAGTCCCAAAAAAGATCCCTGTGATACTCCATTGAGAAAAGTGGTTCGACAAACCCTAGGTGCCAGGTTGCCATGGCGACTGGAATATCTGCCCTGGCGCCTAGGTTTCACATACCAGGCAGACATGCAGAATCAGGCTTTCTAAGGTCAGGAGCAGGTCTTACCTGGCATAGTAAGGGCAGGATGAAGGGTGATTACATTATAGTCTGTGCTGGGAGGAGGTGGTCTCTATGCGGCAGTGAGAAGTTACCCGGAAGAGCTGCACATTGGCAGCTCGTATCTGCTCACGTGTGTGATCTTCTGGCGGCAGCGGCCGGCTACATGGTTCCTGAATAGGACTTTTCTGGGGAGTAGGGGGAAAAATGAGCCTGGGGGGTGGAGGGGGGGGGGGGCGGGGAAGGAAAGAAGAGTCCACTGCTAGGAAGGATACCTGGGCAATAGTGAGAGACTGCTCTGGGGTAGAGAGGTGGTGATGGGGAGTGCCTGAGGGTTGTAGTTGGCTAAATGGCACCAAAATGTGTCCCTTCCTTTCTGAACATGTTTCTAGAACTCTAATCCACACTCCATTATCCCTGTCTATGTCACACAGGTCTCCCAGTAACCTAGGGGTGGGCAAACATTTTTGGTCCAAGGGCTGCAATATGAGTAGACTGGGTTGGGGGGGGGTGCTGGTCAGCAGGATGGGTACCCCACCACGCACCCATTCATGACTTCCAATACAGCTCTGGAATAAAAAATGGTGCCCACTATTAATTGAATGCTTCCCTGCTCCCCCCCCCCTTCTTTAGTCCCTGGTCTCCCATTACTCTTATTTTGCCCCCTCCCCCCACCGCCCCCTTTAAGGACTCTCTCGGAGCAGGGTGTCTTCTTTCTACCAAATTGGTGCTGCTTTGGGGTAGGGGATTTCCCCTGTGTTCTCCCTCTCCTGCCTCTGTTACTTACCCATGTGGGGTGGTGTCTCTTGTCCTTAGTGCTGCTGTTGAGGGTGCAGCTTCACACCAGCAGTGACCTTGCTCCGCCTTATGGCTGCCAGTGTGAAACAGCTCTCCCCTATTCTCTGTGGCTGCAATTGCTGCAGTGTGTCCTGCGGCCAACAGACAAGATTGATTCTTAGCGATTAAATCTTTAGCAAAACATGCACAGAATGCAGGCCTAGCTCTTCAGACAGGAGGTTACACTGTGAGGAAAGTTGTATTTCCTTATCGTTCCTCCAGTTCAGTCCTCTACCTCTGGGTTGTCAACCTCCTCCTGCAGCTTTGGAGACTGGTCTGTCAGAATGACGACATCACCGGATATAGCCTGCTGCTCTCCCTCTTCTCCTCCAGTGTAACCAGTCTCCATGCAGCAGGAGGATGTTGTGAGCCCGGGAGAGGGCTCACTGGAGTAACAGATAAGGAGAGAGTAGGATTAGGCTAGTGAATTTGGATTTTTAGTTAGAGGCATTTTCTTTGGGCATGTTACTTTAAAAAAAAAAAAAACAAAACACAAAAAGGGGTTTAAGGTTAATTGGTTTAGCGTTCTTGCTCTCTGCCTGTCAACGAGTTTAAAAAAAAAAAAAAAAAAGGATTGGGGGCTTGATAGCCTGAGATCTCTCCCCCCGGACGCTACGGGGGAGAGCCTTCTCCTGGAGCCGTACACCCTGTCGGATCGCCGGGACTGTAGAGAGCAGTCTCGCGGGTCTGGAATGCTGCAGGCAAGTTTGTTTAGTGTTCCCACAGCATTGGTAGTGCAGCGCGACTCCGGGGCAGAGAGGTTAAGTGTGCAGACCTGCCCAGTAAGCTTTTCACCGGTGGCCGGCTGCGCTAGCAAGAGACACAGCCCGGGGAAGAGACTGAGCGCTGGAACGGTGTAGTTTGGCGCTCTTTTGATCTTCGACGTTCCCGGCAGCCATTTTAGGCAGCACGGGAAACTGCGTGGCTGCTCTGTAGCGCCGGGAACAGAGCAGGTAGGCTGGCAACGTGTTTGGCGATTTTTTTTTTTTTTCCCTGAGGTTATTTAGCTCTGGTGGTCTTTTGTTTTATTTGGCAGGCCATTTTACTTTCTCTGGCTTTTTGCCATGGGTGTGATAAAGTCGCTGAGGGGGGTAGGGGGGCCTCCTCGTGGCTGTAACAACCAGGGTTTCAAGCAGGGGCAGTTTCACTCAGAGGTAGAGTGGGAGCCGTTGGTTACTTATCATTCTGGTTTTTCAAGACTTTGCTTTGTCTTAGTTTAAAAAAAAAAAAAAAAAAGACCTTTAGCTAGATAAGTGATTTCCCACTATTAGGGGCATAGTGGGGATTGCTGGATTTATGGCAGGGCGTCCACAGTGTGTGATCTGTGGTATCCGGTGGGGCACGGTGGCAGAGTCCGGAGTGTGCCGTGGCTGTGCTTCCCTATCTTCCACGGTAGAGCAGCAGATGGACCTTAAGGTGCCTGCGGAGGCGCCGGGGGGGGGGGGGGGCAGGCAGGGGCAGGAGCTGAGTCGCCTCAAACACCAGTGTAGGAGTGTCTCGTAAAGGAGCCAGCTGGGTCATCTACAGTGTTACCGGGAGCGCAGTCCGGGGATTCTGGGTTTTCTCCGGAGTTCATATTAATGTTACACAAAGCGTTCTGTTTGCGGCACCAGGGTAAATTGGCGGACACTTTGCCGCTGGTCGCTTCGCCTTCCCCGCTGACAGGCTCAGTCGAGGCAGGGGAGGGACCCTCGGCCCCTAAGAGATAGGGCTCGAGCACCCTCGGCTGTGGAGAGCGAATGGCCGGAGGTCGAGGAGTCCGACTGGGAGAATGAAGAGGGTTTGCAGGATCTAGAGGAAGGGGAGATCCAGGAACCGGAGGAGCAGTCCAAGATCATTAGGGTCTTTAGTAGAGAGGAGCTTCCGACGTTGATTACGGAATCAATGCAGATGTTAAATCTGACGGCACGGAGGAGGAGGTGGAGGATCCCGTTATTCAGGCGGTCCGCCAGACGAAGGTAGTGTTTCCAGTACATAAGGTGGTGGATAAGATGATTCAGGATGAATGGAACCAACCAGAAGCAGGGCTCAGAGGCGTACGCACGATGAATAGGCTTTATCCATTGGCCGATAAGGATAAGGAATGGTTCCGGACACCGCGGGTGGATGCGGTGGTGTCGGCAGTTACCAAAAAGACTACCATTCCGGTAGAAGGCAGCACGGCACTGAGGGATGCTCAGGACCGTAGGGTTGACGGCCTCCTGAAGCAGACCTTCGAAGCTGACTCCCTTTCGTTGCAAATGTCTATTTGTGGGGCATGGGTGGCGCGGGCGTGTTTGCATTGCGTGCAATGGTTGCGTCACTCTCCGCATTTGGATCTCGAGGAGCTCAAGGAACTGGGGCGCCTAGTCCGGAGCGGCATATTTAGCGGACGTGCTGTATGATTTGATAAGAGCGCTCGCGAATAGCATGGTGTCCGTGGTGGCCGCCTGCAGATCGGTGTGGTTGCGTAATTGGGCGGCCGACGGTTCGTCCAAGTCCCGACTCGGTAAGCTGCCGTTCAAAGGGCAGTTGCTGTTCGGGGAAGATCTGGATAAGTTGATGAAGGACCTAGGGGAGTCAAGACTGATAGGCTACCAGAGGACAAGCCGAAACAGGGAAAGGCCGGTCAAGGGTTTAGAGGCCAGTTTCGCGATTTTCGGAGGTTTCGGTCGCCGCGGTACGGCTCCTTTCAGAGGGGCAAGTTTTCGTCCTGGGCCCAAAGATTTCGGGGCTTTCGAGGAGCTAGTAGAGGTTTCTCCTCAGGTTCCACTTCGGCAACTCATAAACCGCAATGAGATAAGGCGGGTCCCGGCGGGGGAAGCTTCCATAGGTGGGCGGCTCCGGGAGTTTGACCGCTTGGACCCTCATCACGTCCGGTGGGTTCTAGAGATTATTCGGCAGGGTTATGCTCTAGAGCTGGCGCAGCCTGTGCGAGATTCTTTCGTCATGTCCCCTTGCAGGGGGGCAGAGGAAGACTTGGGCGGTTCGCAGTACCTTGGAACGACTGCTGCATTTAGGGGCGGTTGTAGCAGTTCCGAAAGCAGAGTACGGTCTGGGGTGGTATTCCATTTATTTTGTGGTGCCAAAGAAAGGAGGAGCGCTGCGGCCTATTCTAGACCTCAAGGGGGTAAATCGGTGTCTGCGAGTGCCTCACTTCCGTATGGAAACGTTTAAGGTCGGTGGTTGTAGCAGTGCGTCAGGGGGGAGTATCTGACGTCATTAGATCTGACAGAGGCCTACTTGCACATTCCCATCAGGGAGGCTCATCAGAGGTTAAGGATCGCTTTGCCCTGGGGCCATTATCAGTTCCAAGCTCTGCCCTTCGGTCTTGCGATGGCGCCGCACACTTTTACCAAGATTATGGTGGTAGTGGCGGCGGCGTTGTGCAAAGAAGGCATCTTGGTACACCCGTACCTCGACGATTGGTTAATTCGGGCAAAGTCCGAGGCGGAGAGCATTCAGGTGACAGAGTAGTAGAATTTTTGCAGAGCCTAGGTTGGGTGATCAATCCGACCAAAAGAAGTCTTCAGCCTTCCCAAGTTCTCGAGTATCTGGGGGTTCAATTCGATACTCGCAAAGGGCAGGTATTTTTGCCGAGCAGGAGAGCGCAGGCGCTATGCAGTCTGGTGCGCAGGTTCAGAGCTACGCCAGCTCCGTCAGCGTGGTTGTATCTTCGTGTCCTCGGAACGATGGCGGCGACTTTGGAGGCGGAGCCTTGGGCCAAAGTTCATATGCGACCTTTGCAGAGAGCTTTGCTGCGTCGCTTGTTTCATCAGGAGGATCTGTTGAGCAAACGGCTTCTGTGCCCGCTCAGGGTGAGGCATTCGCTCCAGTGGTGGCTGGTTCCGTCGTCGTTAGTGGCCGGGATGCCTCTGGAGCAGCCGGAGTGGATTCCATTGATGACGGATGCCAGTCTTGCGGGATGGGGAGCCCACTGCAGGGGTCTGTTCTCGCAGGGGAGTTGGTCTCCGCTGGAAGCTGCATGGTCGATAAATCGGTTGGAGTTGCGAGTGGTAGCGAGAGCGCTGCAGGCGTTCGAGGACTTAGTGTTGGGACGCCCGGTTCGGGTGCTTTCAGACAATTCCGCGACAGTCGCCTACATCAGTCGTCAAGGTGGCACGGGGAGTGCAGCGATGGAGGAGTCGTCGGATTTGCTGTTCTCTCTGGGTGGAGGGTCGGCTAACGGCAATCTCAGCGGCGCACATTGCAGGGAAAGACAATGTGACGGCGGACTTTCTCAGCAGAGTTCGAGTGGATGCCGAGGAGTGGGAATTACACCCCAAAGTCTTTGCGCAGTTAATGGTGCGATGGGAAACGCCCATCATGGACTTGATGGCGACCTTCCAGTCAGCAAAGGTCACGCGCTTCTTCAGCAGGAGGCGAGAGAGGATGTCAGAGGGCATAGATGCGCTATTGCAGTGGTGGCCAACCTCGGGTCTCCTTTGTGTTCCCTCCGTGGGCGTTGATAGGTCGCGTGGTTCAAAAGATAGAGGCTCACCGCGGAAGGGTGCTTCTGGTGGCGCCCAATTGGCCCAGGCATCCGTGGTATGCGGATCTGGTGCGGCTCCTGGACGGGTGACCGTGGAGGCTTCCAGTAAGGCCGGATCAGTTGCTGCAGGGGCCCCTGTTCATGCCTCAGGTGGATCGATTCCCGCTTACAGTATGGCCATTGAAAGGGCTCGGTTAAAGAAAAAGGGATATTCGGCATCAGTAATATCTACGCTCCTCAGGGCGCGGAAGCAGTCCACTTCGCTGGCATATGTGCGGATCTGGCGTATTTCTGAGGATTGGTGTTCACGCCGGCAGATTCGGGCGGCAATGGTTTCCGTTCCTTCTATTCTCAGCTTCCTTCAAGATGGGTTTGAGAAGGGGTTGGCGGCTAGTTCTTTGCGTGTGCAGCTGGCAGTGCTATTCTGTTACTGCGGCAAGGTGCAGGGTATAGCTCTGGGAGCTCATGCGGATGTGTTGCGTTTTCAGGGCGGTGGCTAGGTTACGTCCTCATAGGGTGACAGTTCCGCTTTGGGATCTTAATTTGGTCTTGTCGGCGCTGGCGAAGCCGCCTTTTGAGCCTTTGCATCGGGCGTCGTTGAAGGACTTGACATTGAAAACAGTATTTCTGGTGGCAATTTGTTCAGCGAGGCGCATTTCAGAGTTGCAAGCTTTGTCCTCTAGGGAACCCTTCTTGACGTTTTCAAAGGAGAAGGTCGTCTTGCGGCCAGTTCTGTCCTTTTTGCCTAAAGTGGTATCTCCCTTTCATTTAAATCAGTTGGTGTGTTTGCCAGTTCTGGGGTCCTTAGAAGGGAACTCTGGAGACTGTAGTTTGCAGCGGTTGGATGTTAAGAGAACCTTGCGTCAGTATTTGAAGATCACGGATTCTTTTCGTAGGTCAGATCGGCTATTTCTGTTGTTTGGTGGTAGACGTCAGGGAGAGGCGGCGTCAAAGGCTTCCATTGCGAGGTGGATTTGGGAAGCGATTTCTTCAGCCTATTTGCTTCAGGGGCGCGCTGTTCCGGATGGATTGCGGGCTCACTCTACCAGAGTGCAAGCGGCTTCTTGGGTGGAACACTGTTTGGTTCCTCCGAATGAGATTTGTAGAGCGGACACTTGGTCGTCTCTGCACACATTCAGTAGACATTATCGTCTTGATGATGCAGCGGCTCAGGATGCATGTTTTGGGGCTGCGGTGTTACGTACCGGCTGGAAGGGCCCCTCCCAGTGATTACTGCTCTGGTACATCCCAGAGGTAGAGGACTGAACTGGAGGAATGATAAGGAAATGATAATTACACTTACCTGGTAATTGTAGTTCCTTGAGTGACGACAGTTCAGTCCTCATTCCCGCCCAGATTTTTCCTTCAGGAAGGGGGCAGCCGGAGGACGCTTGGGCAGTCGCTGCAGGTAAGTTCGCTTTTCATCTGTTCCATGTGGGTTCCTAATGGCTTCGGTGGCAGTGCAGAGCGTAAGGAAGCTTTGTCTGCAGGTTGTTACAGTATTATAGTTATCTTAGGTCTTCGATTACTAGTTTGTTTGTTCCTACTTATTTATTGCTCCTTTGAGTCTGCTTTGTTAGTTCACGCTGGAGGAGAAGAGGGAGAGCAGCAGGCTATATCTGGTGATGTCATTCTGACAGACCAGTCTCCAAAGCTGCAGGAGGAGGTTGACAACCCAGAGGTAGAGGACTGAACTGTCGTCACTCAAGGAACTACAAGTGTAATTATCATTTATCGCTGATTTCAGTTTTGCACATTTTTATTACCTTTTTATGTTTAAACTACTATTCAAATAAGTTTACTGTATATAGCCTTTAATACATTATGAATGGGCAATTTATAATTGTTATAAATCTGGCTCCTAAATTTTAATAAAATTTGTCGGTCTGATTAACTCTTCTGTTTTTCTGTTTTTTAACCAGTTCTTAATCCACAATACGACATTGCCTCCTATCTATGGCTTTTTAATTTACTCTGAAGCCTTTCACGAGGGACTTTGTCAAGCGCTTCCTGAAAATCCAGGTACAACTACTGAGTGCAGAGCTTCCATCTTGAAGTGTGGAGCACGTACTGTCAAGTTGATGCCCTTCAGATCCAGAAGTTGTGGGTAAGGATCCTTCCTTCAGTACCACAAAGTAAATGTAGTTTCTCGCTTTTCCACTACTCTTCCTTTTGGCACAGGAATCATCGTTCCTTATCGTCCCTCTAGTCCAGTTCCCCACCTCAGGGTAGTCAATCCCCACCAGCAGCTTGGAGATTGAGCATGTCACCTTTTTGATGACATCATCATACTTAGGCAACCTGTTCCGCCCACCAGCTCCAGTAAGCTCAGTCTCCAAGCAGTTGGATGTGGTGGTCCAGAAGGGCTGGACTCACTGAAGGGGGACAACCAAGAAAGCTGTAATTAGCTGTAAGGACAGAGTGCTTGCGCTGATCTGCTAAGACTGGGACCATTGGAGCCTATGGTTTCCCTTAATTTATCAGCTTAAAGTTGCTCTTGGTTTGATTTAAAAAAACAAACAAACCAAACTGTTGGGGCCCTCTCCTCCTGAGAGGAGTGCGGGGGCAGTGCAGATTAGCAGTGGTGGCTCCCAAATCTGAGTGGGTGAGGAGCCGTGGGGATTCAGACTGGGCCGCAAATAATGCTCCTCTCTTCTCCCGCCCCATAGCTGATGCAACTGAAGAAGGCTGTGCTCGGGGCGGGAAGATAAGCAGTTTTCACTCGCATACGCTCTCTGCTCGGTAGGGTTTTGGGTGCTTTGGGGCTCTCTCCCTCTCTCCTTCTAGCAGGGGAAGTTGTGCAGGTGGTTAGCAGTGCTTTGGGGTTTTTTTCTCTCTTGGTTTCTCCTTCACGCGGCATGTAACTTTGGGACCGCGTGGCTCGAGGGTGCTAGACTGTGTGGGAAATATTTTGCAGGCTGCGTTCTGAGGACAGGCTCCTCCTCCCTTTGATAAGGAGGGCTCCTTCATGTGCCAAATTTTTTTCCGGGGCTAAGGATTGGCAGGAGACCGTGTGGACAGGCAATTGGTAAAAAATAAATAAAGGAAGTGCGGTCAGTATTTATCATTTCAGTCAACACGGTTTACATTGTAACTTCAACTTGGTAATATACACTAAACAGGGACATTGATAACTTGGATTTTTCTGAGGCAATGGAGGGTAAAGTGACTTGTCCAAGGTCACAAGGAGTGCCAGTGGGAATTGAACCCTTGATCTTCTGGATACTAGGCAGTTGCTCTAACCACTAGGCTACTACTCCACTCCAAATAGCACTCCTCCACTCCAGTAGGTGTCTATTTGGAGGTTGGCCCTTTGCATACGTCAGGACACATGGGGTGTAAGGGATGCCAGCCAAACAGCAGCGCGGCGGTCCTCACTGTCAAAGGGGCCTGCTGCGGCTGCGAAACAGAGCAGGGGCTCCTAGGCAGAGCTGTAGGGCAGAGCAGGGGCAGGGGGCAGTTCCTCGCAGACCCAGGAGGGGCATGATCTGGCCACGGGAGCAGGCTTAGGAGTGTCTCCTCCCCAGTTGGAGCCCTATACCCAGGAACAAACTGAACCCAGGCCCTCTACTTCCCAAGGCTCAGGCAGTGAAGCCCTGGGGAGGTTCTTGCCAGAATTTGTTTTATTATTACACCGGACCTACTACATGAAGCTGCAGGGTCTCGACCACTCGGGTTCAGGGCAGCCGCTGGCCACCAGGTGAACAGTAGTCCACTCATAGCAGGTGGCTAAGAGGCAATGCAGATGCGCAGAGGAGTCGGGCGACTTCACGCCTTGTGCAGCAGTGCCAGTAGACTTGGAACTGGATTCTGACAGTGATGGCCCAGAGGAAGAGCTGGAGGAGGGTGAGCTTCCTCAAGAAGAGGGGTCCTGGATTTTCAGACTTAAGGAAGAACTGGCGGTGCTTATTACTCCAATAGATCCAGAAGATCGATAGCACTCAATACACTGATAGTCCCGAAATCAATAACCCAATGCACCCAGTCAGCAGCAAGCAGGGCTTTCAGATTCTGTGCGCCCAAATGCTGGAATACCCTACCTTCCAACATCCGAGCAATCCCTGACATAGTCCAGTTTAGGAAGGCCTTGAAGCACCACCTCTTCCTCCTGTACTACCTGGCAGACAATGCTATAATACCTCCATCCACTCAGTCCCACGCAAAACACCCATGACTTAGACCAATGAGGTGGAAACCTATCTTGTTGCATGATTGTAAATAGTTACCCCAAGTTATCCAAGTTCTTAATACCTGTTCATTGTAAACACAGATTACCCAAGGAAATGTGTAGTTTCTATGTTCATTGTAAACCGCACTGATGTTGAATGGCGTGGTATAAAAGAGACTGTAAATAATAAATAAATAGAGACGCTGAAGGCGCTTAATATGCCAGCAAGTCTGCCAGAAGTGGATAAATCCTTGGAGGATCCACTTCTGCAAGTGGTATGCAAGCCATAGAAGGCTTTTCCTGTACATCGAGTGGTTAAGCAGATGATACTGGAGCGGTGGGACTTTCCTGAGGCTGGTCTCAAACGGGTGAGGGCCATGACAAGGCTTTACCCATTGCCGGAGCAGGAACAGCGAGAGTTCCATTCCCCTAGGGTCGATGCTGCGGTATCGGCGGTCACAAAAAAGACCACGATACCGGTCAAGGGTAAGTGCGGTCCTCAAGGATACCCAGGATAGAAAACTGGACACCCTTTCAAAGCAAGTGTTCAGTATCAGTGCATTGTCCTTGCGGGCCTCCGTTTGTGGAGTGCTGGTGGCCCAAGACTGCATGCGTTAGGCGCAAGGCGTAGGGGAACCCGGGGAGGAGCTTACAAACCCGTCTAACAACCGCTCGGGTGGAGTTGGGAGCTGCCTACCTGGCGGATGCTTTCTATGACCTGATTGGGGCCTTTCGAAGCGAATGGCCTTGGTGGTAACAGCCCTCCATTACCTCTGGTTGCAAAATTGGGCGGCAGATGTTTCCTCCAAAGCCTGGCTTAGTAACCTGCCTTTCATAGGAACATAAGATATGCCATACTTGGTCAGACCAAGGTCCATCAAGCCCAGTATCCTGTTTCCAACAGTGGCCAATCTAGGTCATAAGTACCTAGCAGTTTCCCCAAAAGACGCAGGTTTCACAATACTTGCATTGGGTCAAGCATTGATATCCTGGGTCCCTTTTTAATAATGGTTTATGGACCTTTCCTCCAGGAACTTGTCCAAACCTTTTTTAAACCCCGCTACACTAACAGCCTTTACTACATCCTGCGGTAACAAATTCCAAAATTTGATTACACGTTGAGTGAAAAAATATTTTCTCTTATTTGTCTTGAATAGTTTACCCTGTAGCGTCATTGCATGTCCCCTAGTCTTTCTATATTCTGATAACGTAAACAATTGATCTACATTTACCTGTTCCACTCCGTTCATTAATTTATAGACTTCTATCATATCTCCCCTCAGCCGTCTCTTTTCCAGGTTAAAGAGCCCTAACCTTTTTAGCCTTTCTTCATAGGGGTATCCTTCCATCCCCCTTTACCATTTTGGTGGCTCTTCTCTGAACCTTTTCTAATAATGCTATATACTTTTAAAGATACGGCAACCAGAATTGCACGAAATATTCAAGGTGCGGTCTCACTATGGAACAATATGGAGGCATTATAATATCTTTTGTTTTATTTTCCATTCCTTTCCTTATGATACCTAGCATTCTATTTGCTCTCTTGGCCGCTGTTGCACACTGGGCCAAGGGTTTTGACATGTTATCCACAATGACGCCTAAATCTTTTTCCTGGGTGGTGGTTCCTAATGTGGAACCTTACATCGTGTAACCATAGTTTGGGGGGTTCTTCCCTAGGTGCATAACCTTTGCACTTGTCCACATTAAATTTCCCATTTTGATGCCCAGTCTTCAAATTTATCAAGATCCTCTTGCAATTTTCCACAATCCTCTTGGGTTTTAGCAACTTTAAATAGTTTTGTGTCATCTGCAAATTTGATAACCTCACTCGTTATTCCCTTTTCCAGGTCATTTATGAATATGTCAAAAAGCAGCGGACCCAGCACAGATCCCTGGGGTCCCTGCCCATCAGTCATGCTCATTGGAGCTTACAATCTAGCCAGAACATTACAGGGTAAAGGTCAGATTAGTGCAAGGTACAGTAAGGTCAATACAAGGCACAGTAAGGTCAATAAAATATGGTCAGCGTACTTATTGGATTTTTTTTATGACTGGGTCCATTCCTCCTCCAAATGTATGGCATTGGTTGTCACGGCTCACCATTTTCTTGGGTTGTGGAATTGGTTGGCGGATGTTGCCTCCAAGATCAGGTTGAGTAAACTGCGATTTAGAGACAAGTTGCTGTTCGGTGAGTCGCTGAAAGAGTTGGTTAAGGATCTGGGAGATTCTAAGGGAGGTCAGTTACTGGAGGATAAGCCTCAAGGGGGGCCGGGGCAGCAGACCCACCTCGGGGAGGAGCGCAGGATTTCCACAATTTTCACACAGCACACTATCCTCCCACTCAGAGGTCTGTTTCCCTTCAGGGTGCAGTCCTTTCGTGACAGAACGCTCACTCGCAGTAGTTATGTGGGAGCTTCCAGTGTCTCCAAGAAGCCGCAATGAAACGTGGGGGGCCCAGGAGTTGGGGGAGTGGATTGGTAGATGTTTCCAATGCTTCTACCGTTCTTGGGCCCAAATAACATTAGATCAGTGGGTGTGGAAATTGTTTGCAAGATCTACGCTCTTGAGTTCCAGCATCAGCTGAAGGGTGGGTTCGCACTATTTCCTTGCTCGACGCCAGTCAAAATTCAGGTGGTCCACACAACACTGCAGCGATTGCTCACAATCGGTGATGTGCCTGTACCTCCAGAGCATCAAGGATTAGGTTGATACTCTATCTACTTCATGGTGCCCAAAAAGGAAGGGTTGTATCTGCCCATCCTCTACCTCAAGCACTTAAATGCGGCCTTACGGGTCCCAAGGGTTCATATGGAAAGGCTACAGTCAGTGATGGTAGTGGTGCAAAGGGGAGAGTTACTTATGGCCCTAGACCTCACCGAAGCATACTTGCATATCCCCATACATCCAGATCATCAGGCTTTCACAGGTTAGCAACCTAGATGAGGCATTTTCAGTTTCAGGCACTGCCCTTTGGTCTCACGACATCACCCAGGACATTCACAAAAGTCAGTGGTGTGGTGGTGGTGGTGGCGGCTGCCCTAAGAAAGCAGGGAGTATTAGTTCACCCATATCTGGATGACTGGCTCATTCATGCCCTATCACGAGATGAAAGTCAGGCGACAACCCACAAGGTCATTGCATTTCTACAGAGTTTGGAAGGGGGTGATCAACTCATCCAAGAGCAAGTTAATGCCATCCCAGCTATTGATGATTTACCTGGGGGCCCAATTCGATACAGTAATCGGCCTTGTTTTCCTGACGGACAAGCGCTTTGTAAAAATCCAGTCTGTTGGGCTGCTTCCTCTGGATTTGCAGCCTGCAGCTCCTGGGGCTGATGGTGGCAGCACTGGGCCTGGTCTCCTGGACCAGCTTTCATATGTAACCACTGCAAAGGTCTCTGCTCTCCAGCTAGTCACCTCAGTATCACCCTGTCTTGTAGACGTCAGTGCCCAAGGGACACCAAAGTAGCTTTAGAGTAGTGGTTGCAGGACAGCCATTTAGAGGTGGAGCAGCATTGGAGCAACTGGATTGGGTAATGGTGACCACAGATGCTAGCCTGAGTGGCTGAGGGGCATATTACCTAGGCCAGGTGGTGCAGGTGACATGGTCGGTGGAAGAGAGCTCCTGATCCATCTGTTGCCGGAAATCAGGCAGTTTGGATGGTGATTCAACAGTTTGCCGCATTACTGGCAGCTCGGGTGGTGAGAATGTTCTGGGACAATGCCTCGGCAATGGCATACATCAACAGGCAGGGCAGCATGGGCAGTGCTCTAACAGTGGAGGTGGCACTGCTCGTTCTTTGGGCAGAGCTCCATCTGTGTGCCCTGTTGGCGGTGCAAGTGGCAGGCAAGGACAACATGCAAGAGGATTATCTCAGCAGGTGTCGCATAAATGCAGCAGAGTGGAGTCTGGCAGACTGTGTTTGCTGTGCTTGTTCCGTGCTGGAGAAGGCTGGTCATGTTCCTGATGATGACCGCAGACAGTGCCAAGATCAGTTGCTACTTCAGTCAGTGAAGAGAGCAGATGTCGGAAGGACTGGATGCCCTGGCACAACCCTGGCTGCAAAAGGGGTCTGCTGTATGTGTTTCTTCCTTGGGCTTTGATCGGGCAGCTGTTGCACAGTGTTGCTTGGCACAGCGGGCAAGTGGGGTTGGTAGCTCCTGATTGGTCCCGGTGCCCATGGTATGCCGATCTGATCAGGATGTTAGTGAATCGTCCATGGCGCCTGCCTTGGGAGGCCAATTTGCTTGTCCAAGGGCTGCTCAGGATGCTGCAGGTGGATTGATTCTCGCTTACGGCTTGGCTCTTGAGCGGGTACTTTTGCCAAAGTGAGGGTACACACTTAGGATGATTGCCACATTGCTGAAAGCGTGGAATAAGTCCACCTCAATACAACCCGAAAAGGGCTAGTTGGCCAACCTTCTCTCTAGTCCTATTAGGAACCACATTGCAACATCCAAACGAGTTTTATATCACTGTATATACCATTAAGTTAATACCATTAAACAAGATATGCCATTAAGTTAATCTGTACATAGTTCCCCCGGTTGTCCTATTGTTGAAGTTCCCTGTTCAATGTAAAGCTCAATGTTACTTGTATGCATTGTAGTATGTTCTTGTTCTATGTACACCGCACTGATTTTAATAGCGCGGTATAAAAGAATTGTTAAATAAATAAAAATAAATAAATGTCCTTGTCCTACATCGGAGCCATTGGGCATGTGGGAACTGTCAATATTGCACACATGCTCTGGAAGGTCATCATTGGTTTTATGCTAAGAAGAATTTTTGGTTTACATTACGTTGGAGCACCTCCTGCACGTCATCTTTTGTAGTGTACTTAAGCTAAATTGCATGGACAAATGATTATGTGGGGTGTACAACACGCATGGTTCGGACTCGATTGGCTGAGCATGCCTCCTGGCTGCGGATGGCCAATGTTTCAGTCCTTCTAGTTGATCATTGTCTTCAACTCCATCATTCTTTTGATCAGCTATCATGGCGTGTGATTGACTTTGTGCCTTTTGACCCGTGTGGTGGTGGTAATCGTGTTTCTAAGTTGCAAGGGAGGGAGCAGGAATGGATTTTCAAACTTGGCTCTTTATCCCCGTCTGGTCTAAATCTTGAGATCGATTGGCTCAGTCTTATTTAGGTCAACCAATCTGGCGAGGGGTCTCCTTATCATATGGTCTTCCCCTCTGCAATTTGGATTGGTGGGTGATGCTCGTGATGTCAGACGCCCATCTTTGGTATAAGGCGCCATCTTTTCGTTTCCTTTTTACTAACGTATGCTCTTTGCGGGAAGTCTCCCCTTAAAAAGCCTGAAGTAGAGTCTTTGAATGTCTTTGGACTCGAAATGTGTCGCGTTGCATTTTGTGGCTTCCTTGCTGCATTTTGTGCTTTCAGATAAGTACTGGAATTTCTTTTAAGCATTTAAAATACAAACACTGATTTTGCATTTTTTCAATTTAAAAAAAAACCTATTACAATGAAGCGTGTGGTTGTGTGAGCTGAAATATACATTTTCTCCTCATTTTTTCAATGCTTCGACAATTTGTTTGTGGCCTTCTTCACTGGTAGCCTCCCTGCATAGTACTACATCAGAGTATGGCAAGTGTTCGAGGATTGATATGACCAGTGTGGTCTGCGGCCGCTGGGCACCTCCATGATCGATATTTTGGTGTTTCTGCAAGATGGTATGGATAAAGGATGCCTTGAATTCCCTTAAGGTGCAGGTGGCAGCCTTAGCCTGTTACCGGGGCAAGATTCAAGGATCCCCGTTGGCGTCCCATCTGGATGTGTCTAGATTTCTGCAGGCCATCAAGCAGATCAGACCGTTGCTAAGGACGGTTGTACCAACATGATACTTGAATCTAGTTTTGTCAGGGTTGGTGGCTGAGCCCTTGAAACTAGCTTCTTTGAAGGATCTAATGTTGAAGGTGGTCTTTTGGTGGCCATCTGCTTGTCCTGACACATCTTTATCTTTATTAAAACACTTGATAGACCGCCCAGGCCGAAGCATCAGGGCGGTGTACAATCATAAAAATGACAGCCGCTGGAAAAGAAGAGAGAAAGGAACGCCGCCAAAAACAACAGGACAGAGAGAGAGAGACAGTAAAGACAGAGAGGACAGCAAGAGCGCAAGAAGGGCAAAAGGGAAATGAGGGGAGGAGGGCGGAAGAACATGGGAAAACTTAAGGGGGATGGGAGGCGCGACTAGGGGGATAAAACACCATCAGTAGGGGGGAAGAACATGGGAAAATTAAGGGGGATGGGAGGCGCAACTAGGGGTTGGGGCAAGGTACTTCAGGCCGGAAGGTCGGGGGTTCAAATCCCACTAGAGGACAGCAACCTTGGGCCGGAAGGACTGGGGTTTCTAGTCCCACAGGTGCTCCTTGTGGTCTTGGGCAAGCCACTTAACCCTCCATAGCCCATGTTCCCTGTAAAATAGTTATCTCCAAGTTATAATGTCCTGTTCAATGTAATTTCAGTTTGTTCAATGTAAACAGCACTGATGCAGAATAGCGCGGTATATAAGAGAATGTAAATAAATAAAATAAAATAAATAAAATAAATAAATAAAATCTTGTAGTTGCAGGCCTTTTCTTGTCAGGAACCCTTCCTGCTGATTACTGGTGCTCTGTACAGGGTTGTCCTTCCTCCCTAAGGTGATTGCTGCGTTTCATATCAATCAGCCGGTGACTCTTCCAGTGTTTTCTGAGTCCAGAAAGGAGGAGGAGGAGGATGTTTGGAGGGCGTTACGTGCTTACTTGAAGCGTACCCGGCCCTTCTGGAAGTCTGATCATCTGTCTTGTTTGAGGGGGCCTCGGTGGGAGCCCACCTCTAAAACATCCATTTTCTGCTGGATTAAGGAGGCTATTACCTCTGTCTATATGCTTAAGCACAGGGCTGTCTCAATGGGATTGCAAACGCATTGCACAAGATCTCAGGCCACCTCGTGGGTGGAGGTTCGTTTGGTACCTCTGGGAGACATCTGTTGGATGGCGACGTGGTCTTCATTGCATACATTGGTGAAACATTACCGTCTTGATGTGCAAGCTGGTCAGGAGGTACGCTTTGGCACTCGGGTGTTATGGACGGGTCCCTCCCATGGTTTGGTACTGCTGCGATACATCCTGCTTGTATGGACTGGATTGGAGGGATGTGGTTGAAGGGAAAATTAGATCTTACCTGCTAATTTGTTTTCATGGGGTCCCTCCAATCCAGTCTAGAACCCACCTGGGGTTTGACTGTGATGGTGAGGTGCTTGGCGCTAGGGTAAAGAGATATGCTCTATAGCCAGAAGGTAACTGTTACATCCTGCTTCTAGGTGCAAAAAAATAAGAGGTGTAATATGGAGATAAGTATATACAGAAAGGAGTAACCATATTGTTAATTTGTTCAGTAAAGCTTATAGGATTAGGGGCCATTCGTGTGACAGCCAGACAGTTCCTGCTGCTCTTCTGAGCTCTGTTAGTGTTATTTCAGACTGCTTTGCCAGTGTGATACTGGTGATAGGAGGCAAGGTCCTCTGGGACTATAGGGTGATGTCGCAGAAAACTTTGCATATTCAGCCTCCGGCTGCTGGAGGGACTCCATGAAAGCAAATTAGCAGTTAAGCTCTAATTTTCCCTTGAAATCAATGCCTTAACATTGCAAGCCTCTGTGTGTGGAGCTTGCAATGTTAAAGATGGTGAACTGGATCAGAAATTGGTTGACTGACAGAAGGTGATGGTAAACAGAACTCACTCGGATGAAAGGAAGGTGTTTAGCGGTGTGCCCCAGGGTTTGGTCTTGGGACCAGTACTGTTCAATATATTCATGAGTGATATTGCCGAAGGACTGAATGGAAAAATCTGTCTTTTTGCAGTTGACACCAAAATTTGCAATGGAGTGGACGCCCCTGAGGGAGTGGGAAACATGAGGAAAGATCTACAGAAGCTGGAAGAATGGTCTAATGCTTGGCAGTTAAGATTTAATGCGAAGAAGTGCAGTGTCATGCACTTGGGAAGCAGAAATCCAAGGGAAATGTACACGATAGGGGGCGAGAGGTTGGCGTGCACGGACCCAGGAGGACCTTGGTGTGGAGATTTCTGAGGATCTCAAGGTGGCGAAATAGCGTGACAAGGCGGTGGCAAAAGCCAGAAGGATGCTGGGTTGCATACATAGAGGAATTACCAGCAGAAAGGAGGAGGTACTAATGCCACTGTACAAGTCGCTGGTGAGGCCTCACTTGGAATATTGTGTTCAGTTTTGGAGACCGTATCTCGCAAAGGATATAAAGAGGTTCAGAGGAAGGCGACAAATTATTTGGAGCCTGCGTCAGACTTATGAGAAGAGACTTAAACGCCTAAATATGTACACTCTGGAGGAGAGGAGGGACAGGGGAGATGTGATTCAGACCTTTAAATACTTAGAGTATTGGGGGACCACGTGCTGCATGAGCGAGTAAGAGGTGTCTCTGCTCGCTCCGGGGCCGTCCTGCTATTAATCGGCAATTTGAAGTGATTACCCCAGCGAATTTGCGCAGAAAATCCCTTGTGTGAAAGGTGGTGCTGGTGTGCAAGTAAGGGTGGACGGACTTGCCGGGAAATGTCTCCCCCGACGAGAAAGGTGAAAGAGAAAGTGCTGAGGTCTGGGGCCTCTGCTGCCGCGGGGCCGACAGCAAATATGGCGGTGCCTAGATCGCCGGGTGGTGAGAGCGTGGACTCAGGGCCCGAAGAGCTGGCACGGGAAGTGGCGAGATTACTTGAGCCCAAATTCGATCTGATTTTAAGCAAGCTGGAGACTTTGACCGAGGCGCTCGCGGAGTGTACGCATAGAGTGGATGAGTTAGAACATCGGGTGGCAGCGCTCGAGGATGAGGAGGGCAAACAAGCCCGGGAGGGGAGTCGGCTGCATCAGCAGGTGGAGGCCCTGCTTGAAAAGGTTGATGACTTGGAGAATCGATCTCGGAGGAACAATGTGCGACTCGTAGGCATACCGGAGTCCAAAACGGATGCTATGCTGTTGGACTTGGTGGAGACATGGTTGCCGCGAGAGTTGGGCCTTGAAGAGCTTATTGGGCACATGAAAGTGGAACGAGTTCACTGTCTGGGGCCTAGGACTGAGCATCGACAAAGGCCCAGAGTGATTATTGCGAAAATCCTAAACTTCCAGCATAAGTGACTGCTGTTTCAGGCGTTTCGTAAGAAGAGGGACCTAACTTTAGACAATCACACGGTTTTACTCTTCCAGGATTATTCTGTGCCGGTGGCGGCGAAGAGGAAAGAGTTCTCGCCGCTGTGCACGGCCCTTTTCAAAAAGCATGTGCGCTTTAACCTCGCCTTCCCGGCGATACTCAGAGTGCATCATGAAGGGAAGCAGCATGTGCTGACCACGGTAGCAAAGGCGAAGAGATTTGTGGAGGAACTGGACAAGTGCGGGCAGGAGAGTGAGCAAGCACCTGTAGGAGGACGACACGAGTGATGCCTGCCGGTGCTGCGACGGTGGCGGAAACGAGCAGGAGATGTTGGAGGAGCATGATATAAGCAGTGGACTTATAATTATGTGTGTTTTATCTTGCTGGACAGTTAAATGTAGGTCCGGAAGTGTCTTCTGCGAGTATGAGAAGGACTTGTGGGATGTCCGTGGATGTCTGGTTGAGCAGTGGCAATGTATAGCTGATACCGGGTCTGGAGGGGGGTTTCTATGGATATGTGATGAGTGAAGTGTGAGTTCGGGCAGCTAACGCATGCTGTTATGATAGGATTGGTAGGTCAGTACCTGTAATTATAGAAATGTGATATTATTTGTTCTTGTTCAGTCGTATGGCTGAGGTGTGAATGGTTGGTTTGAGAGTGTATGGTTGGGGATAATATTGTTGTATACTACGGGGGGGTTATTGCTCTTGCTCTAGAGGAAGGGGGAGAGAGCAGATAAGGGCAGGGCGGCCCTGCAGTGCACTGCATAGGGCAGGGGTCACCAACCTCCAGAGGGCTGCGGGCCGCACAGCCGACTACCGGCAGACTCGCGGGCCGCACCCCCCCCCGCGCGAAAAAAAAACCTGCTCATACCTGTACTTTTATTTTTCCATGTCAGCTCCCTCCCTTCTTCTGCAGCCGCGGCTCCCTGCCTCTTAGGGAACCGCGGCTGTGCTTGTAAAATCATCGCGGAGCCCTTCCTGTCTTGATGGGCTCCGTGCAGCATTGTCCCGCCTCTAAAGGAAGTTGTTTACCACTTCCTTTGGAGGCGGGACAATGCTGCACGGAGCCCGTCAAGACAGGAAGGGCTCCGCGATGATTTTACAAGCACAGCCGCGGTTCCCTAAGAGGCAGGGAGCCGCGGATGCAGAAGGAGTTGGTGAGTTTGCCTTGGCGGGCCGCACCGGGGTAGAGTCTCGCGGGCCGCATGGAGGGACCTCGCGGGCCGCAGGTTGGTGACCCCTGGCATAGGGTCTTGGGACTGGTGAGGTGGGCCTGGAGTAATATGTATGGTTTTTATAAGGGGAGGGCGGGGCTGGGGGCAGAGATTGGGGGCGGGGGGAGAGGTTTTAAGGGGGGAGGCGAGGGAACTGTTAGGAAGGAGATTGGGGGAAATTGTAGGGTGGGGGGAGGGGAGGGGGGAGGTATGGGTTCGGGAGTGTTTAAGGGTAGAGGATCCTGTCTGGGGGGGTGTATGGGGCAAGGATGGAAGGGGGACCAGAGCGCTGAGGCTGGGCAGCACTCTGTCTGATGGCTGCAGTTATGGGTTTTGTTGTGTTCAAGAGAGGGAAATGGGGGTTAATGGGGACTGATGTGGGGTTTATTTCTTGGAACGTTTGGGGCCTAAACACGCCGATAAAGCAGACTAAAGTACTCCAGGCACTGCAAAAAGCAGTGGCCCAGGTGGCGTTTCTACAGGAAACACATCTAAGTGCCAGAGAACATGCCAAGCTTCAAAAGAAGTGGGTTGGGCGGGTATGTACAGTGGAAGCAGCAGAGGGTCGGAGAAAGGGGATTGCGCTCCTATTTCATAAGCGCCTCACAGTAGAAATCTTAAGTGAAGACCTGGATCCAATGGGGCGTTATCTCTGGGTGCATGTGAAGGTTAATGGTGAAGAAATGGTCTTAGGTAACATATATGCTCCCAATCAGTATTCACATGGGTTTTTTGAGGTTGTGGTCAGGAAGATAGGTGGCTTACCTAATGTGCCAGTCGTTCTAGCGGGAGATTTTAATTGCCCACATGATCCAGCACTGGATAAGTCCTCCCCGGGAGAGAGAGCTGGTAGGTGGGCCTCGAAAGGAGTGAGCTACCTTTGTCAGGCTAGTGGTTTGCTAGATATCTGGCGGCTGCTACACGGGGGTGAGCGAGACTATACTCATCTATCGCGAGCGCACCAGACGTGGTCTAGAATAGACTATATTTTAGTGCGGCAGGCGGAAATTGGGAGAGTCCGGAGGGCGGAGATTCGTCCAATCGTGGTGTCAGATCATGCGATGGTGACTATGGCTTGGACAGGACGTCGCAGTTTGGGGGGTAGATGGTCCTTCCCCAGGCACCTTTGGCACAGGAAGGAATTTCAGGACTATGTCCGGGATAAATGGCGTGACTTTTTGGAGGACAATGAGGGCAGTGTCTCTTCTGTGGTCACTTTGTGGGAGGCAGAGAAGGCGGTAGTGCATGGGCAGGTGATTGCGTATGTGGTCAGACAACAGAAAAGGGTAAATGAGGATTTGATGAGGCTCATGCGGGAGCTGCAGGAAAAAAAAAAGGCTTCTCTGTGGTAGCCGGGGGGGGGGGGGGGTGTAGGCGTGGCGCGGCAGGAGTACATTGAGATCCAGAGACAGGTGAATCTCCTCCAGGAGAGGGCAACCTTTGATCTGCAGTACTATAGACATCAGCTCTTTCGCTTTGGAAACCGCTCTGGGAGGTTGCTGGCGAGACTTATACGAGATCGACAGGGGAACCACTTGGTGGTGCGGATCCGAGACGAGACGGGAAGACAGAGAACGGAGCCTGCGGAGATAGCGGAGGTGTTTAAGCGTTTTTATAGTCGCTTATATATCCCGGAAGGTAAGGATATGGAGGAAGCGCAGGTTTTTTGGAAGGATGTGACGCTGAATCAAGTGACGCAGCAGGAGAGGGAGATGCTGAATCAGCCGATATCTGGGACAGAGATACAGAAGGTAATCAGAGAGGGGAAATTGCATAAGGCGCCAGGCCCAGATGTGTACGGTGCGGAGTTTTACAAAATACTGGAGTGGCAGGTAGTGCCCACTTTGGCAGCGGTGTACGCGGAAGTTCTTGAGATCGGAAAGTTCCCAAGAGATATGCGGACGGCCTCCATTTCGTTGATACATAAGGTAGGGAAAGACCCGGAAGATCCAGCATCTTATAGGCCTATCTCGCTCATCAATTTTGATGTGAAGATCCTTGCATCGGTGTTAGCTATGCGGGCACAGGAGATATTGTCCCATCTTATTGGACAGTACCAGGCGGGTTTTGTGCGGGGGAGGGTGGCAGCTCGGAATATTATGCAAGTGTTGAGTATGGAAAGATGTCTCCAGCAAAATTGTCCCTTGTTATTGGCAGCCTGGATGCGGAGAAGGCCTTCGATCAGGTCTCCTGGGATTATATGTTTGAGGCTTTACATCGGTTTGGATTCGTGGGACAGTTTGTGGGGTGGATACGTGCCTTATATGCTGAGCTGAGGGCATTCATCATGGTTGGGGAGAGCGATCGGAGCTGTTTATTTTGCAAAGAGGGACTCGTCAGGGGTGCCCTCTGTCGCCATTTCTCTTTATATTACATTTGGAGCCCCTTTTGGTGAAGTTGATGTGCCAGAAAGAAGTGACAGGGGTTACCTGGGAAGTGGGCGATTTTAAGCTTAGCGCTTTTGCAGATGATATGCTGCTTTGCTTGACAAACCCGCAGGTGTCCTTGGTGCGGGCGCTGCAGGTAATTGAGTGATTTGGCACTTTTCAGGTTTGAAAATTAACAAGGCTAAATCTTTAGGGCTTGATGTGGGTGGGGGCTGTCGGAGAATGTAGAGCGGTACTTTTTCCCTAGTGTGGGCGGAGGGGCAGATACGCTCCCCAAACGGCTAGGCCAGTTATACCAGGTGAATGTTCCGTTGCTAATGGAGGGGATGGCCCGTTGGTTGCGAACTTGCCAGGAGTTGCCGCTGTCGCTGAGTGGCAGGATAGCGTTATTTAATATGGTAGAGTTCCCCCGTTGGGCATATGTCCTGCATCATCTCCCTGTGTGACTGTTGTGCCAAGATCTTGAGCACATGGGAAGTCACCTGTCGCGGTTCTTGTGGAGGGGCCGGCGGGCATGAATTGCTTTAAGCACGTTGCTGCAAACTAGGGAGAATGGAGGAGCAGGATTGCTGTCGCTTTGGTGGTACAATCTGGTGTGTTGGACGCGGATTCTTCGAGATCTTTTGGAAGACACCTCAGAGGTGTCTTGGATATTATTGATGAGATGGCAGCTCCACGACACAGAATGGTGATGGTACATGTGGAGAAGGGGGCAACTTCCTGCGGCTTGTAAACAGTCAGTGTTTTGGACTGCCCTGCGCACGGCGTGGGGGGCGCTTTGTTGCCACCGGGGAGGGCACGGCAGGGTGACCGATTGTATCCCACTAGGTGGCAATCCGGCATTTCTACCCGGCTGGAGGGCTGCCGTGGCAACAGTTTGGGCGTCCAAAGGTGTGCGATTCGTCGGGCATCTTCGTATGGAAGATGGGGCAGAGGTAGACTCGTTTGCTTCGTTGTGGGGGAGATATCATTTAGGGCCGAGAGATTTCTATTTATCTCCAGGAACAAGCAGGAATGAGTCCTCACATATGGGTACATCGGTACCGACGGAGCCTGCGCGGGAAAGCTCCCCAGCTTCCCAGGAAGAAAGCTTTTGGGAGCCTCCCACAGCGCCTGCGCGCTGCCTTCCCGCCTTTCCTAACCAACTCTCCTCAGTTCTTCTTTTCCGCGGAGCCAGCAGGTCGTGTTCCTGTCACCGCTGAAGAAGTTCTTTATTTTAATTTATTTCTTTGGTCGCGTGTCTGCCTTCCCCGACGCCGGACCGGTACCGCTGGTCTTTTCTTTTCTTTAAAAAAATAAAAAATAAATATATATATATTTTTTTTCCTCACTTGGTGTATTTTTCTTAGGCCTACAGGCCCACAAGAAAATTTTCCCTCATGGAAAAACCAGCCTCCGGGTTCAAAAAATGCACTAAGTGTAGCGGTACAATTTCTGTTACAGATACCCATGAATGGTGTCTTAAATGTTTGGGTCCTGAACACTCCATTCCGGATTGCCAGTCCTGCTCTCTAATGTCTAAACGAGGGTTACAGAACCGAGCAGCCAAGCTCCATGTGCTGTTTCCCACGGATGCACCGGCGGTGGCATCGACATCTTCCAGGTCTTCCTCTCCTGATGGGTCTCAGGTAACCAAACATAAACCTAGCAGGTCCTTGAAGGGCAAATCTCCCTCTCAGCATCGAGATGCCTCCGGGCTTGCCCTCGAGGATCCTGCCCCAGCCAAACAACCCCGGCGGGAAGCTCCGGCTTCCAAAGCTCCTCCTATGGGGTTACAGGTTGACATCGATGGCACGACCTCGACCGATCACCTGTTAGACTGCTCTGGGGTACCGGCACCTTCTCCCGGTACCGACATCCAGGCAGTCGTGGCGTCCATGGATCACACTGTTCAATCCATGCAGCAGGCTATAATGGCTTTTATTAATGCTGCGATGCCGACGTACCGCAACGAGTCCCGTTGTCGGTACCGGCGCCGATACCGGTACCGACTGCATCGACATTGGCCAGGATACCGACTTCGGTTCTTTGTCCAGGGCTATTTCTTGGTACTGATCCGGTACCAGGGACGCCCGATGTCGGTACCGATCGATACGCGTATCGATTGTTGGAAGGGGATAGACGATACTTTGATTCCTCTGATGATTCTGATTCATCAGATGAGTCTCCTGAAGTATCCATTACCCTTCCTGAGGAACCTACTTCTCCAAAAAGGAGAATGTCTCCTCCAGAGTATTTGTCCTTTCAAGACTTCATAATAGAAGTGGCTAAAGGACTCTCTATTTCAGTAACCTCTGAAACAGAGCCTAGAGCATAAAAAATTGATATTTTAGGATACTCTAAGGCTCCCAGAGAGGCAGTCACCTTGCCAATTCATGAAATTCTTCATGAACATATGATTGACTTATGGGAGACTCCTCTCACCCTTTCTCCTCATTCTCGCAGATTGGACACTCACTATGTACCGTGTCCCTCCCTGTCCTGGATTTCAGAAAACTCAGCTTCCTCACCACTCCATTGTGGTGCAGTCAGCTATGAAAAGGATAAAGAGTACCAATAGACACTCTTCTGCTCCTCCAGGAAGAGAATGCAGGACCTTGGATGCTTTTTGGTAGGAAAATCTTCCAAGCCAGCATGCTTATTGCCAGAATCAACTCATATAGCCTTTATATGGGTATGTTTCTAAAGGAAGTTGCACAAAAGCTGCACAACTTTCTCCCTTTTCTTCCAGAGGATAAAAGGGATGAGTTCCTCCTTTGGCTTAAGCATACTCAAGACATTTCAAAGTTTTTTCCAACAGGGCAGCCTTTGACTCCTTTGAAGGTGCCAGCAGAGCCTCAGGCATTGCCATAGCTGCTCGCAGAATTGCTTGGCTCCAGGCTTCTGATCTAGAGCCCTGGGTTCAGGATGGCTTAGGAAATCTGCCCTGTACGGGTGAAAATCTCTTTGGCAAAGAGTGGCAAATAAAGGCCACTCAAATGGATGCAGAGAATTCTGCTCTGGATAGACTTTCCAAGTCAACCTCCATTCCAGCCAAGAAAAAACCTTTCAAAAAGCCTTTTTACAAAAGGAGCAGATATTCTTCCACTTCTGGCCAACAATCTTCTACAGGTCGCTTTGCTATTAAGCGTCAGCAACCTAAACAGGCCAGGCCTAAACCTGCAGGGACTGCTACAACCCAGCAGTCCCAACCCCCTCAGGGCTTTTGACTTGATACTAGAGAACTTAACCTTTCTGGCTCTACAACAGCCAGAACCTCTCACCATTCCAGGAAGGTTAGCTCATTTTGCTCCCAGATGGGAGCAAATCACATCAGAGCAGTGGACCCTCTCCATCATAAGAGAGGGCTACAAACTTCATTTCTCAGACCTTCCTCCCTACACCATGGTGAGACACTTCAATTCTCCCACATCTCTCCTCGACCTTCTGGATCAGGAGGTGACTACCCTTCTGGCCCAGGGGGCCATAGAAGAAGTTCCTCCTCTTCAACAGGGGTCAGGGTTTTACTCCCTCTATTTTCTTATTCCAAAGAAAACAGGGGGATACAGACCCATTCTAGATCTCAGAGAATTGAACAAATTCCTATGCAAGGAGAAGTTCAAGATGCTTTCTCTAGGCACTCTCCTTCCATACCTGCAGAGTCAGGATTGGCTTTGTTCTCTAGATCTCAAGGATGCGTACACTCATGTCCTCATCCATCCATCTCACAGAAAATTCCTATGTTTTCTGTTCCAGGGAAAACATTACCAATACAGAGTGCTTCCTTTCGGTCTAGCCTCTGCTCCAAGAGTGTTCACCAAATGCATGGCAATAGTTGCTGCATTTCTACGCACTCTGGGAATATTTGTCTTCCCATACCTGGACGACTGGCTCATCCGAGCTCCAACCCAGTCAGAGGCTCAGATCTCCCTGAACTGCACCAGGCACATTCTGCAATACCTGGGACTTGTGGTAAACCTCCCAAAGTCCCAGCTCACCCCTACTCAGTCCCTGGAATTCATAGGGGCCTGGTTGGACACCACTTCTGCAAGGGCCTACCTTCCTCAGGCTCGTTGTCAACGTCTAGTGCAGTTAGCCTCCCAGATTCAGTCAAAGAGCCACTTAACTGCCAGGGAGATGCTACAGCTGCTAGGCCATATGGCTTCCACAGTACATGTGGTACCCTATGCTCGCCTACACATGAGAGCAGCTCAATGGACTTTGTCCACCCAGTGGACTCAAGCTTCAGAAGCTCTCTCAGACCAAATAGCAACTTCCAAATGTCTCTTTTGGTCTCTCCAATGGTGGATGTCCACTCAAAATCTGTTGCTGGGGTCCCCCTTTCAACCTTTATTACCCCAAGCAACCCTCACAACAGATGCCTCCCAAACAGGTTGGGGAGCTCATCTACAAGACCTCTCCACCCAAGGCACTTGGTCCCCACAGGAGACCTCCCTTCATATCAACCACTTGGAACTTCGAGCAGTGTTCCTAGCTCTCAAGGTCTTTCATACCCTCCTCAGCTACAAGACAGTCCTCATTCATACGGACAATCAAGTAGCCATCTTTTACATAAACAAGCAAGGAGGAACTGGCTCTCTGTCGCTTTGCAACGAAGCTCTAAGATTATGGGCCTTCGCCAGAGAGCATCAAATCCATCTCCTGGCAGTATACCTCCCAGGAATCCAAAACTCTTGGGCAGACAGACTCAGTCGAGTTCTGCTTCCACACAAATGGTCCCTGCACATGGATCAGGTACTCGGAATCTTCCAAGAATGGGGAACCCCGGACATAGACCTCTTTGCAAGTCCGTGGAATGCCAAACTTCCCCGGTTCTGTTCTAGAATTCCGTGTCAGGGAGTTCAGGCCAAGGATGCCTTCCTCCTTCATTGGGGTCAGGGCTTCCTGTATGCCTTTCCACCCATTCCTTTGATTCCCAACACTCTGTTCAAACTCCAGAGGGATCAAGGATCTTTGATCCTCATAGCTCCACGCTGGCCACGCCAAGTGTGGTACCCTCTACTTCTGCATCTCTCCCAAGCCCCCTCCCTGGACTTGGGAGCTGCGCCAGACCTTCTGTCCCAGGAGGAAAGGACTTTGTGGCATCCAAACCCCAAGTCTCTTCACCTCAGAGCTTGGTTACTTGAAGACCTAGACCTTCAAGACTTCAATCTTTCTCAGCAAGTGAAGGATATCCTCCATGCTTCCAGAAAACCTTCCACTAGGCGTTCCTATGCTTTTAAGTGGAAAAGATTTTCCATTTGGTGTGCTCAAAAGGGTCTTGACCCTCTGGCACTTCCTGTGAATTCTCTATTGGAATATCTCCTGCATCTCTCCAATGCAGGCCTTAAAACAAATTCAGTAAGGGTCCATTTGAGTGCTATTGCAGCATCCCTTAAGCCTCTCAATGGACAACCTATTTCCTCTCATCCTCTTATTGCAAGATTCATGAGAGGCCTAACTTTAACTAAACCTCCCATTCGACCTCCTTCGGTGGCATGGGACTTAAACTTGGTTCTTGTTCAGCTTATGAAGCCACCTTTTGAACCCTTAGCCACTACCTCCTTGAAATTTCTTTCCTGGAAGGTTATTTTCCTTATTGCAATCACTTCTGCTCGCCGCATCAGTGAACTGCAGGCCTTAGTGGCTAATCCACCTTATACAAGGTTCCATCATGATAAGGTAGTCCTTAGGACAAATCCTCACTTTATGCCTAAAGTGGTCTCACCTTTTCATCTTAATCAAGAGGTATATTTACCTGTCTTTTTTCCAGCTCCTCATGCATGTAGTGCAGAGAGGAACCTTCATACTCAAGATTGTAAAAGAGCTCTTGCCTTTTACTTACACAGGACACAGCAACATAGAAAGTCTTCCCAGCTTTTTGTTGCTTTTGATCCTTCTCATTTAGGACTTCCAGTCTCTAAAAGAACACTCTCCAATTGGATTGCTCAGTGTATTTCTTTTGCTTACCAGAGTAAGAACCTTTCTCTGGAAGGCCATGTCACAGCTCACAATGTGAGGGCCATGGCCACCTCTATGGCTCATCTTCATTCTGTGTCCATCGACCAGATCTGTCGAGCAGCCACCTGGGCCTCGGTTCATACCTTCACAGCCCATTACTGTTTGGACAAGGACTCCTGCCGGGATGCCTTGTTTGGTCAGGCTGTCCTCAGACACCTGTTCCATTCTTAAACAACTCCTGCCCTCCGTCCCTTAATGGATGCCTGAGATCCATAGGAAGACGAGGAACCTTTCAGGGTCTCATACCTTTGGGGATCTCCCAGGCATCTTAGCTAGGGAGTCCCCATATGTGAAGACTGATTCCTGCTTGTTCCTGGAGATAGCACAGTTACTTACCTGTAACAGGTGATCTCTGGGAACAGCAGGAATTAGTCCTCACAACCCTCCCACCTCCCCTAGGAGTTGTATCTCTCTCTCTATCTTTCCTTTCCCCTCTCTCTCTATTGTCTCAGCTTTAAACTTGAACTGAGGAGAGTTGGTTAGGAAAGGCGGGAAGGCAGCGTGCAGGCGCTGTGGGAGGCTCCCAAAAGCTTTCTCCTGGGAAGCTGGGGAGCTTTCCCGTGCAGGCTCCGTCGGTACCGACGTACCCATATGTGAAGACTAATTCCTGCTGTTCCCAGAGATCATCTGTTACAGGTATGTAACTGTGCTTTATTTGCTGGCCCGGCACTATATAGCCGTGCTGCGGGTGGAGCACGCGGGGGTGCTAGAGAGGGGAGGGATGTTGGCGTTGTTTAGAGCCTTGGAGGGGAAGATCACCATCGGGGCTCTGGATAGGGCGCTATACCCTGCGGGGAAGGAGACGTGCTTGGTAAAATTAGAGGAGAAGTGGCGAAAAGATGGAGTTCTGCAGGCCACCGTGGAGCGACTCCGGGTGGCGCTTGCGGGAATTAAAGCTATTTCAGAAAGAGTTCAAATGCAGGAAATTCAGTATAAGTTTCTATGGAGAGCATATGTACATAATGTTTGGGCGGCGAAGGCGGGCTTGTTGGCGACGGATCTATGCAGCCTCTGCAAGGTAGGGAAAGGGGGTTTCGCTCACCGATTCTGGTTCTGTATCCATATTCAGGGGTTATGGTTGGCGGTGGGTCGGTTGCTGGGGGGATGGCTACAAACTAAGGTAGAGAGAATTCCTGAATGGTGCCTTTTTGGATCTTATTAAGGAGTGCAACCCCTTTGGGACAGTGGGCGTAAGCGGTGTGCAGAAGGCTTTATCATTGTAAAATTGTGCATACTGCGGTGTTGGCTGAAAGATACTGCACCTGCAGCGGGGGAGTGGGAGCAGGCTATGAGAGAGTTGATGGAGATGGAGCAGCGTACGGCCCGGCTGTTGGTAGAAGGGGCATGGGAGCGGTTCACCACTGTGTGGGGGCCCCTGAGAGATGTAACCCCCTAAGATGAGGTAGGAAGGGTGGGAGTAAGGATCGAATTGCTTTGGTTTCGATTGGGGAGGTGGGGGGGTTATAGGTGTGAGGGGGGGTCCATTGTAGGCTCTGTGGCGGTACTAAATATGTATGCTGCTATGTATATTGTGGATATAAGGGGGAAGGGGGTTAGAGGGGGACAGTATTGTGGTGTTTATTTGTTCTAAATGCTTGTTGTGCTTTGGCTATATATTTGTTCATGAAGTTTATGATGCTTATAATCCATAATAAAAATGATTTACCTAAATACTTAGAGTATTAATGGACAAACCGCTTCCAAAGACTGGGAAGCTGTAAAACTAGAGGGCATAACATGAAGCTGCAAGGGGGTAAACTGAAAGACAATGTCAGGTAATACTTTCACTGAAAGGGTGGTGGATGCTTGGAATGCCCTCCCGATGGAAGTGGCGGGGGCAAGCACAATGGCAGAATTCAAAATGGCATGGGACAGACACAGTGGATCCCTTTATAGCAACAGGATAAAATCAAAATAAGCATAACTATCTCTTACATCTGAACAAATAGGGGTGACCTACATGGAGCGGTGGGTACACCTCTAAACAAAGGCATGGGGGGGGTGACATGCATGGAGCGACAAGTGCACCTACTCTTGCCACCTTGCTGGGCAGACTAGATGGGCCATACTAGTCTTTATCTGCCGTCATATACTATGTTACTATGTAGCGAGAGCCTGTTTAAGGTGGACCCAAAGCTTGCCTGACTTGGAGCCGGGGCCTCAACAGCCATCTTTGGAGGTGGCTCATTTTGAATTGGGCTCTGTGTATCTGGCAGATGCATTCTATTTGTTTAGAGCCTCTGTCAAAAATATGGCATCGGTGGTTGCTGCTTGAGGCTTTCTTTGACTATGCAATTGGTCTGCAGATGCTTTCTAAGACTCATCTAAGTAAGCTTCCTTTTAAGGGTAAACATCTCTTTGATGAAGTGTTGGACAAGTTGGTGAAAGACTTGGCAGAAACCAAAGAGGCCAGGCTTCTGGAGGGCAAGCCTAAGAGTGGGAAAGTTTGTGCCTCCAACGAGAAGACAGTTTGAGGATTTCCGTATGTTTTGTGCTATCTGTTTTGCTACGTTCCAGCGGGCTTGCTATTCCTCCAGGGGGTCAGTCCTTTCGGGGAGGTAGAGGAGCAGGTTAAAGGCTGCTATTCTGGAGCCGGGGTGGGTTCCAAGAAGCCACAGTTAAGTGAAGGGGACCCAGGAGGAGATGATTCTGGTAGGCAGTCAGCTATGACATTTTTACTCCGCCTGGGTCCAAATAACTTCTGACCAGTGGGTTTTAGAGGTCATTTGCAACAAATATGTTCTAGAATTGGCTCGGCCTCTCTCAGAAGCCTTTCTGTTGTTTCTTTGCAAGGCGTTGTCGAAGATATAGGTGGTAGTGGACGTGCTCCAGAGACTAATACAACTGGAGGCAGGTGGTGAAAGTTCCATAGACCAGTACAGTCATAAGAACATAAGATATGCCATACTGGGTCAGACCAAGGTCCATCAAGCCCAGTATTCTATTTCCAACAGTGGCCAGTCTAGGTCATTTGTACCTAGCAGTTTCCCCAAGAGACACTGGTTCCACAATGCTTGTACTGGGTCAAGCATTGATATCCTGGATCCCTTTTTAATAATGGTTTATGGACCTTTCCTCCAGGAACTTGTCCAAACCTTTTTTAAACCCAGCTACACTAACAGCCTTTACTACATCCTCCTTTAACAAATTCCAGAGTTTGATTACAGGTTGAGTGAAAAAATATTTTCTTTTATTAGTCTTAAATAGTTTACCCTGTAGCTTCATTGCATGTCCCCTAGTCTTTCTATATTCTGATAAGGTAAACAATCGATCTACGTTTACCCGTTCCACTCTGTTCATTAATTTATAGACTTCTATTATATCTCCCCTCAGCCGTCTCTTTTCCAGGTTAAAGAGCCCTAACCTTTTTAGCCTTTCTTCATAGGAGTATCCTTCCATCCCCTTTACCATTTTGGTGGCTCTTCTCTGAACCTTTTCTAAAATCGCTATATCCTTTTTAAGATACGGCGACCAGAATTGCACACAATATTCAAGGTGCGGTCTCACCATGGAACGATATAGAGGCATTATAATATCTTTTGTTTTATTTTCCATTCCTTTCCTTATCATACCTAGCATTCTATTTGCTCTCTTGGCCGCCGCTGCACACTGGGCCGAGGGTTTTAACATGGTATCCACAATGACGTCTAAATCTTTTTCCTGGGTGGTGGTTCCTAATGTGGAACCTTGCATCGTGTAACCATAGTTTGGGTTGTTCGTCCCTAGGTGCATAACCTTGCACTTGTCCACATTAAATTTCATCTGCCATTTTGATGCCCAGTCTTCCAATTTATCAAGATCCTCTTGCAATTTTCCACAATCCTCTTGGGTTTTAACAACTTTAAATAGTTTTGTGTCATCTGCAAATTTGATAACCTCACTCGTTATTCCACTTTCCAGGTCATTTATGAATATGTCAAAAAGCAGCGGACCCAGCACAGATCCCTGGGGTACACCACTATTCACCTTTCTCCATTGGGAAAATTGGCCATTTAGCCCTACCCTCTGCTTTCTATCTTTCAACCAGTTCCTGATTCACAATAGTACACTGCCTCCTATCCCATGACTCTTTAGTTTTGCCAAAAGTCTCTGATGAGGGACCTTGTCAAAGGCTTTCTGAAAGTCCAGATACACAATATCAACCGACTCACCTTTGTCCACCTGTTTATTCACACCTTCAAAAAAACATAACAGATTAGTAAGACAAGATCTTCCTTGTCTAAAGCCATGTTGGCTGTCTCCCATTAGGCCGTGACTATCTACATGCTGAGTAATTTTATTCTTTATGATGGTTTCTACCATTTTTCCTGGTACAGACGTCAGGCTCACCGGTCTGTAGTTTCCCGGATCACCCCTGGAACCCTTTTTAAAAATTGGTGTTACATTGGCGATCCTCCAATCTTCAGGTATTAGAGATGATTTTAATGATAGTTCACAGATAAATAATAGCAGGTCTGCAAGCTCATATTTCAGTTCTTTCAACACCCTTGGATGTATACCATTTGTCCAGGTGATTTACACAAGGGGATGATGAGATTCCGGGCAATAAAATAGTATAATTCCACAAATTTATGGTGGGTTACCCGGAGCCGATAGAGGCACATCCTCACCGGCTCATTGCATCATGTGACCTCCTCAGAAGAAAGCTTTTAATATATTGACCACTTCATCTCCTACTGCTTAGGAGTTCTAAATTTTTGGTTGCTTCCTGAGCCCCACCCCCAAAACTAACTGCAGTGACGACAGCAATAGAGACTTTAATGCCTGCAGACCTCATCGAGGGGAGGAAGGGGGATAGAAGAGGTTACACTCTTCAGTCCCATTGAGCCAGAGTCCCCTAACACATATGCTACCCCATACAGTGTTAAATCTAAGCATGTATTCTGCATGCACGGAACTGCCTCTCCCACCAATGGGTACAAAGCAGAGCTAGGACATTTCCACACAGAATTAACCATACAAAAAAAAATGTCATCTTAGTAACAGCAACATAAACCCTCTCAGTACCAGGCATATTTAATACAATAATCTACAACAGGCATGTCCAACAGGTAGATCGCGATCTACCTGTAGATCGCGGAGGGGTCAGAGGTAGATTGCCAGCCCCATTTGGCTCCTTCTCTCCAGCAGCTCGACCCGTCACTAGGAGAGAGCTTGTACCGGCAGGTCGTCTGCCGAGGGCTTGCCGCCACTGCTGATCCTTTGCCTGTCTTTTTTCCCTGCCTGCGGGAATTTTGCCTGCGGGTGTATTGGGGGTGCTTGTTGTTTTCGTGCCAATAGTTGGTGGGTACCCCAGGGGGCTGCCGCCCGCACCCTGTGACCAGACACCACAGGCCCGGCAACATAACTGATCTCCTGACTCTCAGAATCACCAATTCCTGCCCCCGCCCCAAGACCCCTTAGAAGTGTGTTATATACCGGGCAATATCCATTTGCCCGGGCTTTACCTGAATACACTTACCATATTAGTTGTGTTGTGCGCTGGTCATTGGTCGCTTTATAGTTCGCTTTCATTAAACGTTTTCGGGCAGACACAACAAAGTATCAAGAATTTGGTGAATTTTTCCAATTTTGTTCTAACAAGGTTAATACTCCATTTATTTTGTAGTTCCCAAAAAGGAGGGTTCCTTTTTGTTCCATTCTCGATCTCAAGTATATTAATAGAGCCTTGCGGGTACTTTATTTTCAAATGGAGATGTTATGGTCGGTCATAGTAGGCATACAAAAGGATGCATTCTTAACCGTTCTATCTGAGGCATACCTACATATTCCCATTCGTCCAGAGCATCAGCATTTCCTGCAGTTTGCTGTACCAATGGGCCATTTTCAGTCTCAGGCTTTATTATTCAGACTAACAGCAGCTCCCTGAACATTTACAAAGGTTATGGTGGTAGTAGCGGCCGCCCTTCGAGACGGAGTGCTGGTAGATCTCTACCTAGACGATTTGTTAATCGTCAAAGTTGTTTGAGCAAAGTCATTGGAGGAGAGTTGCAAAGTCGCTCAGCGGGTTGTAAATTCCTTTCAGAAGCTTGGTTGGGTAGTCAACTTTGCCAAAAGCAAATTAGAGCGATCTCAGGATCTCATTTATCCAGGGGCACATTCAGCACAGCAAGGGGGAAAGTCTCTCTCTCTCTTGCTGGAGTGAGTCAGAAAGTTGCAATCGCAGATTCAACAGTTCTTGCAGAAGCACGTGCCTTCAATATGACACTATATACAACTCTTGGGATCCATGGCGACAACATTTGGATTTCATACCCTGGTCTAAGGTCCATATGCTCCCCCTACAAAGGTCCCTCCTGTCCTGGTCCCCATAGAGGCATGCTGTCTTGAAGAGATTGCTATGTCCTCAGGAGGCAAGGGTGAACCTGTACTGGTGGTTAGACTTCACGAAGCTGTTAGCAGGGATGCTGTTGGAGCATCCCAAGTGGACAGTGATGACTACAGATGTCATTCTGTCCAGATGGGGAGTGCATTATCTCTCACAAGTAGGGCAGGTCGTTGGTCTTTTGAAGAGAGCTCTTGGTCCATAAAAGATTTGGAGATACAAGAGATGTTTCTGGCTCTACAGTTCTTTCTCCCTCTGATACAGCAAAAGGTGATGAGGATCTTCTCGGGCAACGCCACCACAGTAGCATACATCAATCACCAAGGAGGCACAGGAAGTGCAGGTCTGATGGAAGAAATATCTCCACTTCTTTGTTGGGCAGAGACAATTCTCCTCATGCTTTTGGCGGCGTAAGTAGCCAGAAAAAAGAACATACAAGCCTACTTTCTCAGCAGGCATCAGTTGAATCTGGGGGAACGGTCCTTGGAGGACTTAGTGTTTCGCATAATGGTCTGCTGGGCGATACTGATGATGGACCTGAAGGCATTCACCTCCAATGCAAAAGTGGGTCTGTTCTTCAGAGGGTCCAGAGGGTCAGAGGGTCTAGATGTTCTCGCTAAACCCTGGCCAAAGGACTGTCTTCTCTATATATTTCCTCCATGGCCTCTGATAGGGTGCCTGCTCTAGAACATAGAGGCACATAGGGATCTGGTGAAACCTTGTGGTGCAAGATTGGCCTTGGGGGTATGCGGACCTAGTCCAGCTAACAATGGGCGTTTCGTGGCACCTTCCAGTGATGGTCAGTCTATTGTTCCAGGGTCTGATTCTCCTGCCACAAGTAGATCGATTCTTGCTTACGACTTAGCTCTTGAGAGGGGCTACATTGAGGAGAAAGGGCTCAAACACATTCCATATTGTCATATATTAGAGTTTTGGTGAATAGCTTGAGGCCTGGTGTGAGAACCACGGTTGGTGAGTGCTGTGGGCTTCAGTACTGGACGTGCTAGCCTTTTTACAGGCAGTTTTGGATAAGGGTCTTGCGTTGAATTCTTTGCATGTGCAGGTGGCTGCTCTAGCCTGTTATTGAGGGCAAGTGCAGAGAGTTTCACTAGCCTCTCATCCAGATGTGGTGTGCTTTTTTTTTTTATTTTATTTTATTTTATTTTATTTTTTTTATTAGGCCCGTAAAGCAGGTTCTTCTGACTGCATCCTCTTGTACTACCATGGGATCTCAATTTGCTCTTGTCAGCTATGACTGGGCCTCCCATCAAACCTCTGAGCAGGGCTACTCTTAAGGATCTTACATTGAAGATAGTGTTTCTGGTGGCCCTATGTTTGGCTCGGAGGATCTCAGAAATCCATGTGTTAATCCTGTAGGGAACCCTTCCTTATGATCTCAAAGAACATAAGATATGCCATACTGGGTCAGACCAAGGTCCAGTATCCTGTTTCCAACAGTGGCCAATCTAGGTCATAAGTACCTAGCAGTCTCTCCAGAAGACACAGGTTCCTCAATGCTTGTATTGGGTCAAGCAGTGATATCCTGGGTCCCTTTTAATAATGGTTTATGGACCTTTCCTCCAGGAACTTGTCCAAACCTTTTTTAAACCCAGCTACACTAACAGCCTTTACTACATCCTCCGGTAACAAATTCCAGAGTTTGATTATACGTTGAGTGAAAAAAATATTATCTCCAGGAACAAGCAGGAATGAGTCTTCACATATGGGTACGTCGGTACCGATGGAGTCTGCGTGGGAATGCTTCCCAGCATCCAATCAAAGAGCTTTTGGAAGCATCCCACCACGCCTGCGTGCTGCCTTCCCGCCTTTCCCAACTGCCTCTCCTCAGTTTTCGTTTTCCGCGGAGCCGGCAGGATGTCCTTCTGTCACCGCAGAAAATTTTTGTTTTTATTTCTTTAGTTTTCTTGTGGTCGTGGCTGTCTCCCGACGCCACCGGTACCGCCGGTGTTTTCTTTTCTTTTCTTGTAAAATCTTCCTTTTTCAAGGAATATTTTTTCTTCATAGTGTCCCACGGTGTCTCAGGCCTTTTAGGCCTCTTCTTTTTCCTTCATGGAACCGCCAGCCACTTTCTCCAAGAAATGTTCAAACTGTGGCGGTACAACTTTATTTTTAGACCCTCGAAGTCGGTGTCTATCCTGCTTGGGTCCTGACAACACTTTGGTGAGAAGAGGTCTTCAATATCGAGGTTCCCTCGATACAGGGTTTCCCTCCAGCTTCGGGGCACCGTCCCCTTCTTCTACACAGGATCAGGTAACCCACAAACAGTCTGTTAAGACTAGCCAGCCCTCGAGTGGTAGGTCTCATGCACAGCATGTAGACGGCTCCGGCCTTGCCCTCGAGGGCCCACTGGCTTCAAAACCCCAGCGGGAGTCTTCGGTCTCCAAAGCGTATAAGGGGTTTCAGGTTGTTCCTGTGGTTCACCCCTCACAGAACATACCTGAGCCATGTCCGGTGGTGGCATCCGCTTCGAGCGGTACCGATACCCCGACATCGGCACTGGTGCTGGATGAAACACTCCACACCAGAGATGGTCATCTGGCGTCCTCAGTGCCTTCGGGACCGGTGGATACTCTCCAGACTGACTTTTCAGTATTGGTACCAGCACCGATACTACCACCGACGTCGGTAACCTCCAGACGTGCATCGATAGCCTCGCTTCCTTCGATGCCGAGTCTGGAATCGATCTCCAGTCTGGAGGACTGGGTACCGACTCGCCTTGGTACCGGTTCTCGTCGGTACCTAAGGCTCGGTTCCGATGATTTGGATCCACAACTCTCGGTTCCCCCGAGGCCGATTGAGTTGCCACTAGCTGACCTTCATTCACCGGTATCAGACATGGTACCGAAGTCGGTACTGATGTCTCCATTACCCTTACGGTTGGTGCCTTCCATGCTTCGCTTATCGATGCCGAGTTTAGAATCGCTCTCTAGTCTGGAAGACTCGGTAACAATACATTTTGGTACCGACACCGATCAATACCGGTGGCTCGGTACTGAGGATAGCACCCGGAGGTTTTCAGTTACCTCGGTACCGATTGAACTGTCACTGATGACTGCTCCGATGTCTTTGTCGGGCTCGACTCCGACATCGGTACCGGTATTGGCATCGGTACCGGTATCCACAGTAGCATCGTGGCCAACTTCTACCATGCTTTTTTCAACAGGATTGCTCCCTTCTATGCCAAGCTTGGAGTCGATACCTGGCATGGACAATGTGGAAATGACGGTCCCTGCTCCTGACAGCCAGTGCCGGCGACCATCCTTTAAACATTCCACACTGCACTGTGCAGGATCTTCTATTCCTATATATCTGGATAGCTCTGTCGGTGCTCATGCTACTTCTTCAGATCTACCCTGTCCAAGGGAAAATACTGTTGGGGAACCCTCTTTTCAGAGTTTCCTCCTGGATATAGCAAGATCTCTTGCCATTCCAATCCCAGGACATGATCCTGCACAGGACTCTTTCTACCAAAGCAAAGGAGAACATAATGCTTCCTTTGCATCATTCCTTGCAGAATCTCCTTCTAGGAATGTGGGAAACACCTTTAAGGGTACCCCCACCTTCCAGAGCAACTGATCTCTTATATCAGGTGCCCCCTCTCCAGGCTTTCGAAAGACTCAACTTCCTCATCATTCCATAGTTGTGGAATCAGCAATGAGGTGGGTAAAGAGCAAGAAAAAGCACTCTTCTTATCCGCCAGGTCGTGAGTCTAAGATACTTGATGCCTTTGGACGTCAAACCTTCCAGACATCTATGCTTTCTGCAAGAATTCTCTCATATATTTTCTATATGAGTCTATCTCTTGAGGAGGTCACAAAGCAATTACATCTTTTGACTCTTTCCCTTCCAGAGTCCAAGAGTGCAGACTATTCTTCACTGCTCAAGCATCTCCAGAATATCTCTTGGTTTCTTACTCGTGCTTCCCTAGACTCTTTTGAGTCTGTTAGCAGGACTTCTGCTATAACTATAGGGGCACGACGTAGAGCCTGGCTCCAAGCTTCAGACTTGGACAGATGGGCACAGCACAGACTGGGACATACTCCTTGCACTGGAGACAGTCTTTTCAACAAGGAGTCTTTACGTCAGGTTACTCAGTTCTCCACTGACTTACCTGTTCCTAGGGGCTGTTCTGCACCTTCTTCTGTCCCAGTAGGTAGGAAATGTCCTGCCAAACTTTCTTACCATAGGAGAAGAAGGTTTTATGCATCATCTGCCTATCATACAGATGTTCCCAAACAGGGGAAGCATCGTCCTGGTCTGCAGAGTTCAATCTCTCACCAGGCTCAGCAAACCCAGCAACCACAGGGTTTCTGATCAATCCATCAGATGCTTGTGACTCTTGGGATTAGAATCTGCGGTTGCTTCTTCTCAATAGAGGCAATCCACTGCTGTCATTCTAAATCCTAAACATGGATCTCTTCCCGAAAGACATCCATTCTTTCTATGTTCTATGAGCTGTCAGGATGTTCATGCTTCTAGATCACAGGGTTCTCCTCTTTTTCCTGCTAGGGAAAGAGGTCTATCCACTATCAAACGATAGTTTCCTGTGCCAGCATGTCTTTTTTTCCTTTCTATAAACTTACTACTTTGTAAGTTTTCTTCAGCTCCATTCTCTTTACCCTCTTACCAGGTTTTTCCTCTGTAAGAGCGGTATTGCTTCACTGGAGGGCTTTTTCTTCAGCCTCTGTAGTTTTCTTACTTTTCCAGTGCGGAGTTCTCTTCTTTGAGTTGACTCCTCTTTTTCAATCTTGCTTTGAAGCAGTTCATCAGACACGTCCAGAGTTTTCTACTCTTGTTTTGTCTGTTCTTTCTGTTTTTAAACAGTACCATTCTTCTGCTGTCTGGCAAGCAGCTGCCAATGCAGGAGCCCTTAATGTTTGGACCACTGGTTCTTGTCCTCCAGCAACCAGATTTGTCCTCCACTAACATTCTGTTTGGTCTTAGTAGTGGCTCCAAGTCAGTGCTGTCATCTGTCTTGGAAATGTTTTCACTATAAGCTTGTTGGATTGTCTTCTCTTTCTGCCATCTCCATTCCCCTGGGTTTGGCAGCATAGTTGACATAGGTACTGGCTCTCCTGCAGCCAGTTCTCTCTCCTCATTCTCCTGCATCATGCTCTCTATGGGCCCATGCTAGAGAGCATGGGGGGCTTTTTCTCCAACAGCTATACTAGATGGTTGAAAAAGGCTTTTCAGTCATGTCTCCCATGACTAGAAAAGTTCTCCTTTTTAATATAAAGGACATAGGCCTCCTCTTACGTGAAAGCTTAAGGAGTTGCTAATTCCCTGTTTTGGTCCATAGTATTTCCAATAGGGAATATGTTATCTCCAGGAACAAGCAGGAATAAGTCCTCACTTATGGGTACGTCGGTACCGACGGAGCCTGCACGGGAAAGCTCCCCAGCTTCCCAGAAGGAAGCTTTTGGGGCCTCCCACTGCACATGCGCCCTGCCTTCCCGCCTTCCTGACCAGCTCTCCTCAGTTTTCTCTTTTTCCGCGGAGCCAGCAGGTCGTGTTCCTGTCACCGCTGAAGAAATTATTGTTTTAGTTTGTTTCTTTAGACCGCGTACCTGCCTTCCCCATACCGAAACCGGTACCGCCGGTCTCTCTTTTCTTTTCTTTAAAAAAAAAAAAAAAAAACTTTCTTTGCACAACTTGGTGACTTAGGTTAGCCCTCAGGCCTACACAAATTCTCCTCATAGAGAAACCAGCCCCTGGTTTCAAGAAGTGTACCAAGTGTAGTGCTGTTATTTCTGTCACAGACACCCATGAATGGTGTCTTAAATGTTTGGGACCTGACCACTCCATTCCGGACTGCCCATCCTGCTCCCAGATGTCTAAACGTGGTTTGCAGAACCGGGCCAACAAATTCCATGTGCTGTTTGCTTCAGATAATCCAGCATCACAGTCATCCAGGTCTTCCTCTCCGGATGGATCTCAGGTAACCAAACCTTCTTCGGGCAGGTCCTCAAAGAGCAAATCTCCTTCAAAGCATCGAGAGGCTCTCACTTTTGATTCTGAGGATCCTGCCCCAGCCAAACAACCCCGGCGGGAAGCTCTGGCTTCCAAAGCACCATCTATGGGGTTACAGGTTGACATCGATGGCACGGCCTCGACTGATCACCTGTTAGACTGCTCTGGGGTACCGGCCCATACCGGTACCGACATCCAGGCAGCAGTGGCGTCTATGAGCAATACTGTTCAGACCATGCAGCAGGCCATGCTGGCTTTTATTACAGCTGCGACGCCCTCGGTACCGCGTTCAGCGGTACCGGGTCCGGTTCCGGTTCCGGTATCGTCTCCCATACCGGAACCGAGACCATCGACTTCCAAACGCAGATCGGTTCCGCATGCCGGATCCGGGTTTTCACCCGATACCGATCCCATACCCGGTACGCCCGATGTCGATACCGATCGGTATGCGTATCGTGCGTTGGAAGCAAATAGAGAATACTCTGATTCTTCTGAGGATTTTAACTCCTCTGAAGACTTTGATGAGCTGTCTCTAGTTCTTCATGAAGACCCTTCTTCCCCAAAGAGGAGAATGTCTCCACCAGAGGATTTGTCCTTTCAAGACTTCATTATAGAGCTAGCTAAAGGACTTTCTATTACCACATCCTCTGAAAAAGAACCTAGGTCAAAGAAATTGGATATTTTAGGATACCCTAAGGTTCCTAAAGAGGCAGTCACCCTGCCTATCCATGAAATCCTTCAAGAACACTTGATGGACTTATGGGAGGCTCCTCTAACGTTGTCTCCTTACTCTCATAGGTTGGACACCATGTACCGGGTCCCTCCTTCTCCTGGGTTTCAAAAGACTCAGCTGCCTCACCATTCCATTGTGGTGAAGTCTGCGCTGAAAAAGATTGAGTACCAAAAGGCACTCTTCTACCCCTCCAGGGCGAGAATGTAAGACCCTAGACTCTTTTGGCAGGGAAATTTTCCAGGCTAGTATGCTTATAGCCAGGATTAATTCTTACAGTCTGTATATGGGCAAGTTTCTCAGGGAACTTGCCCTAAAGGTACGGCATTTTGCCTCCTTTATCCCTGAGGATAGAAAGGAGGAGTTCATTTCTCTGGTGAAACAGCTTCTAGATGTTTCTAAGTTCTCCCACAGAGCAGCTTTTGATTCCTTTGAGGGTGCCGGTAGAGCTTCGGGCATTGCTATTGCAGCCCGACGACTTGCTTGGCTCCAGGCCTCTGACCTAGAACCCTGGGTCCTGGATGGCTTACGGAATCTGCCCTGTACAGGTGAGAACTTATTTGGTAAGGACTGGCAAATTAAAGCCACTCAAATGGACGCAGAAAATGCTACATTAGATAGACTTTCTAAGTCTACCTCTACTCCTGCCAAGAAAAAGTCTTTCAAGAGGCCTTACTACAAGAAGGCCAGATTTTCCACAAATACTGGCCAACAATCTTCTCAGCCTCGCTTTGCTGCTAAATGTCAGCAACCTAAACAGGCAAGGTCAAAGCCTGCAGCGTCTGCCACTCCTCAGCAGGCTCAACCCCCTCAGGGGTTTTGACTTGCCCCTAGAGAACTTAACATTTCTGGCTCTAGAACAACCAGAGCCCCTCACCATTCCCGGAAGGTTAGCTCACTTTGCTCCCAGATGGGGGCAAATTACATCAGAGCACTGGACCCTCTCTATCATCAGAGAGGGCTACAAACTTCATTTTTCCAACCTTCCTCCATATACCATGGTGAGGCACTTCAATTCTCCCCCATCTCTCCTGGGCCTGTTGGATCAGGAAGTGTCTTCTCTCCTTGCCCAAGGGGCAATAGAAGAGGTTCCTCTTCTTCAACAAGGGACAGGATTCTACTCCCCTTATTTTCTCATAACAAAGAAGACAGGGGGATTCAGACCAATCCTAGATCTGAGAGACTTGAACAAATTTCTGTACAAGGAGAAATTCAAAATGCTTTCTCTAGGCATTCTCCTTCCATACCTTCAGAGTCAGGATTGGCTTTGTTCTCTAGATCTCAAGGATGCGTACACACATATACTCATCCACCCATCCCACAGAAAATATCTAAGATTTCTGTTTCAGGGAAAACATTTCCAGTACAGAGTACTTCCCTTCGGTCTAGCCTCTGCTCCAAGAGTGTTCACCAAATGCATGGCAGTTGTTGCCGCATTTCTAAGAAGTCTGGGAATGTTTGTATTCCCATATCTGGACGACTGGCTCATCCGAGCTCCATCTCAGTCAGAGGCCCAGATTTCCCTGGACTGCACAAGGCACCTTCTGCAGTATCTGGGACTGGTGGTAAACCTTCCCAAGTCTCAACTTACCCCTACTCAGTCTCTAGAATTCATAGGGGCCCAGTTGGACACCACCACTGCAAGGGCCTACCTACCTCAAGTCCGGGGCCAACGTCTGGTGTGCTTGGCCTCCCAAGCTCAGTCCAGCAGTCACTTGACAGCCAGAGAAATGCTGCGACTTCTGGGCCACATGGCCTCCACGGTACACGTGGTGCCCTACGCTCGTCTTCATATGAGAGCAGCTCAATGGACCTTGGCCACCCAGTGGACTCAGGCATCAGGAGCGCTCTCCGACCAAATACTCACCTCAAAGCGTCTGTTTTGGTCCCTCCAATGGTGGATGTCCACCAAGAATCTGTTGTTGGGGGGCCCCCTTCCAACCTTTGTTGCCCCAAACAATCCTCACAACAGATGCCTCCCAAACAGGGTGGGGAGCCCATCTTCAACACCTCTCCACTCAGGGTACTTGGTCTCCACAAGAGACCACCCTTCACATCAACCTCCTGGAACTGCGAGCAATCTTCTTTGCCCTCAAAGTCTTCCATACCCTCCTAGTCAACCTGACCGTCCTAGTCCAGACAGACAATCAGGTGGCCATGTTCTACATAAACAAACAAGGAGGGACAGGCTCTCTGTCGCTTTGCAACGAAGCTCTCAGATTATGGGCCTTCGCCAGAGAGCATCAAATTCATCTTCTGGCAGTGTATCTTCCAGGGGTTCAAAACTCTTGGGCAGACAGACTCAGTCGAGTTCTGCTTCCACACGAATGGTCCCTACATATGGACCAGATAAACAGAATCTTTCAGGAATGGGGAACCCCGGACATAGACCTCTTTGCAAGTCCGTGGAATGCCAAACTTCCCCGGTTCTGTTCCAGGACTCCGTGTCAGAGAGCTCAGGCCAATGACGCCTTTCTCCTACATTGGGGTCAGGAATTCCTATATGCCTTTCCACCCATTCCTTTGATTCCCAAGACTCTGTTCAAACTCCAGAGGGATCACGGATCGATGATCCTCATAGCTCCACGCTGGCCACGCCAAGTGTGGTTCCCTCTACTTCTGCATCTTTCCCAGGGACCCTCCCTGGACCTGGGAGCTGCGCCAGACCTTCTCTCTCAGGAGGAAGGGACTTTGTGGCACCCAAACCCCAAGTCCCTACACCTCAGAGCTTGGTTACTGAAGGCCTAAGCCTTCATGACTTCAATCTTTCTCAACCAGTGAAAGATATCCTTCATGCCTCTAGGAAACCCTCCACGAGGCGTTCCTATGCTTTCAAATGGAAACGCTTTTCCATTTGGTGTGCTCAACAGGGTCTTGACCCTCTAGCACTTCCTTTGAATTCTCTACTAGACTATCTCCTGCATCTTTCTAATGCAGGCCTTAAGACGAATTCAGTAAGAGTCCATTTGAGTGCTATTGCAGCATCCTTAAAACCTATAAATGGACAACCTGTCTCCTCTCATCCGCTTGTTGCAAGGTTCATGAGAGGCCTGACTCTAACTAAGCCTCCCATCCGACCTCCTCCGGTAGCATGGGACTTGAACCTAGTTCTGGGTCAGCTTATGAAGCCACCTTTTGAACCGTTGGTTTCTACCTCCTTGAAATTTCTTTCCTGGAAGGTCCTTTTTCTTATTGCAGTCACTTCGGCTCGCCGTATCAGTGAACTACAGGCCTTAGTGGCTCATCCACCTTATACCAGGTTTCATCATGATAAGGTGGTCCTTAGGACGAATCCCCACTTTATGCCCAAAGTGGTCTTGCCTTTTCATCTTAATCAAGAGGTATATCTACCTGTCTTTTTTCCAGCTCCTCATGCATCCAGTGCAGAGAGGAACCTTCATACTTTAGATTGTAAAAGAGCTCTTGCCTTTTACCTCAACAGGACTCAGCCACATCGAAAGTCTTCCCAGCTTTTCGTGGCTTTTGATCCTTCTCATTTGGGACTTCCAGTCTCCAAACGTACACTTTCCAATTGGATTGCTCAGTGTATTTCCTTTGCTTACCAGAGTAAAAATATTTCTCTGGAAGGCCATGTCACAGCTCACAATGTGAGAGCCATGGCCACTTCTATGGCTCATCTTCACTCTGTATCCATAGATCAGATCTGTCGAGCCGCTACATGGGCCTCGGTTCATACCTTCACAGCCCAATACTGTTTGGACAAGGACTCCCGCCGGGATGCCTTGTTTAGTCAGGCTGTCCTCAAACACCTGTTCCATACTTGAACTCCTGCCCAACTTCCCAGGATGGATGCCTGAGATCCATACGAAGATGGCGAACCCTTGGAAGGGGTTCTCCCAGGCATCTTAGCTAGGGAGTCCCCATAAGTGAGGACTTATTCCTGCTTGTTCCTGGAGATAGCACAGTTACTTACCTGTAACAGGTGATCTCTGGGAACAGCAGGAATTAGTCCTCACAACCCACCCACCTCCCCTAGGAGTTGTATCTTCTATCTATCTTCCTTTCCTCTCTCTATTGTCTCAGCTATAAACTCGAACTGAGGAGAGCTGGTCAGGAAGGCGGGAAGGCAGCGCGCATGTGCAGTGGGAGGCCCCAAAAGCTTCCTTCTGGGAAGCTGGGGAGCTTTCCCGCGCAGGCTCCGTCGGTACCGACGTACCCATAAGTGAGGACTAATTCCTGCTGTTCCCAGAGATCACCTGTTACAGGTAAGTAACTGTGCTTTCTCCTTCCAGCTCGTCCTCATGGTAAGAACGCATGATACCATGCTGACCTGCTTAATGGCAAAAAGGTATCTCATTCCTATGCGTCTGCTGTTCACTTACCATGCTAGAGTTCTAAAATACTCGGGACTTGCTGGCTGCAGTCTGATATCATCCTCTGCTTTTCACGTAACCATCCTGGTTATTCTACTACCTAGCATCCCTGTAGCCATAACCAGTGGGAATTGATTCTCTATATCTTCTCAAGTAGGTTCCACCTTCTTGTTAGATGAATCTTTCCTCTCCACATTTTCCTATGTGAATACCTTTTTGTAGGCATATCTCTGTCTGCTTCTTTGCAGACTTCCATATAGAGGCCTATATATTCATACCTATAGCACACATCTTACAAATGTCTGTCTATCATTTGTGTGTATTTTATGCCCTTCATATCTCACTATAGATATATTTTCATATATCTATATGTTATATATCTATATATCTATATCTATATGTATCTGTCGAGATATTTTACTATCGGTAGATATGTATTCTGCTTTATCTACCTGACTGTCGAGGCTCATATAGCTATATGATTCTGACAGATGGGCTTTACCCATACTTATGCTATCCAGCATGTTTTGGGGTCCTACACTCACAACCACTTTGGTGGTAGTTAACACCTACCATAACCTTAAGGTTAGGTACCTCTGAAGCTCTCCATGTTGCGATATCTCTCCCAGCTGACTTCAGTTAGGAGAGACATTGCGGATCTTCAGCTAATCACAGGCTCTAACGGCTCTGGCGTTTGTCCTTTCTTTTGGGATACAAGGGGTTCCCATACCCTTTCTCCCCACAAGGACTGGGCCTGTTTGTCCAAATCGGTTAGCCTTTCTCTTTTTGTTCCTAGGAGTGAGCCACTCTGCTGCCAAAAGAGTTCGGCTTTTATCATAAAGCCTTCCGCTGAAGGCCCACCGTTTTTGTACTACCCCAGTTTTTTTCCTACTGGGGTTACCTGTTACCTTTCAGGATTCTGACCTCCATTGCTTTTCCTACAGGTTTACTACCTCCACTTACAGTGAGGTCCTTCTCGAGGTTCCTCTACTGGGTTCCCCAGTAGATGCCATGAACCTCCATACTTCTCTGAAGTCCTGTTAGGGGTGGTCCATATTGCAATATTTTTTCTTTGCAATATCATTGACAATTATCATCCACACATGGACTCCTTGTCTGCAATCCTTTGCTAGGTTAACTGTTCCACAGCACCCTTTTCTCTTCAACTCCTATTCTCCATCCTCAGGATGCCTGGTGTTGTGGGGGATAGCATGTTCCAACCTATGATATGCTGGGACTCCAGGCATCTCAGCTTGGGAGTCCCCATATGTGAAGACCCATTCCTGCTTGTTCCTGGAGATAGCACAGTTACTTACCTGTAACAGGTGATCTCTGGGAACAGCAGGAATAAGTCTTCACAACCCACCCACCTCCCCAGGAGTTGTGTGTCTATCTATCTTTCCTTTCCTCTCTCTCTCTCTCTCTTTGTCTCAGCTTTAAAACTTAACTGAGGAGAGGCAGTTGGGAAAGGCGGGAAGGCAGCACGCAGGCGTGGTGGGATGCTTCCAAAAGCTCTTTGATTGGATGCTGGGAAGCGTTCCCGTGCAGACTCCATCAGTACCGACGTACCCATATGTGAAGACTTATTCCTGCTGTTCTCAGAGATCACCTGTTACAGGTAAGTAACTGTGCTTTACACTGTAGCTTCTTTGCATGCCCCCTAGTCTTTCTATATTCTGATAACGTAAACAATCGATCTTCGTTTACCTGTTCCACTCAGTTCATTAATTTATAGACCTCTATCATATCTCCCCTCAGCCGTCTCTTTTCCAGGTTGAAGAGCCCTAACCTTTTTAGCCTTTCTTCATGGGGGTATCCTTCCATCCCCTTTACGATTTTGGTTGCTCTTCTCTGTGCCTTTTCTAATAACGCTATATCCTTTTTAAGATAGGGTGACCGAAATTGCACACAATATTCAAGGTGCGGTTGCACCATGGAACGATACAGAGGCATTATAATATCCTTTGTTTTATTTTCCATTCCTTTCATTATGATACCTAGCATTCTATTTGCTCTCTTAGCTGCCCCGGCACATGGGACGGAGGGTTTTAACATGTTGTCCACGATGATGCCTAAATCTTTTTCCTGGGTGGTGGTTCCTAATGTGGAACCTTGCATCGTGTAACCATAGTTTGGGTTGTTCTTTCCTAGGTGCATAACTTTGCACTTGTCCACATTAAATGTCATCTGCCATTTGGATGTCCAGTATTCCAATTTATCAAGATCCTCTTGCAATTTTCCACAATCCTCTTGGGTTTTAACAACTTTAAATAGTTTTGTCATCTGCAAATTTGATAACCTCACTCATTATTCCCTTTTCCAGATCATTTATGAATATGTCAAAAAGCAACGTACTCGGCACAGATCCCTGGAGTATTCCACTAGTCACCTTTCTCCATTGGGAAAATTGGCCATTTAGCCCTACCCTCTGCTTTCTATCTTTTAACTAGTTCCTGATCCACAAATAGTACACTGCCTCCTATCCCATGACTTTTTAGTTTTGCTAAAAGTCTCTGATGAGGGACCTTGTCAAAGGCTTTCTGAAAGTCCAGATCAACCGACTCACCTTTGTCTGTCTCTATTCACACCTTCAAAAAAACATAACAGATTAGTAAGACAAGATCTTCCTTGTCTAAAGCCATGTTGGCTGTCTCTTATTAAGCCATGTCTATGTATATGTTCAGTAATTTTATTCTTCATTATGGTTTCTACCATTTTTCCTGGTACTGACGTCAGGCTCACCTGTCTGTAGTTTCCCGGATCACCCTTGGAACTCTTTTTAAAAATTGGCGTTACATTGGCCATCCTCCAATCTTCAGGTATTACAGATTACTGATATCAGGTCTGCAATCTATTGTTTCAGTTCTTTCAACACCCTTGGATCTATACCATCTGGTCCAGGTGATTTGCTACTCTTCAGTTTATCAGAGTTGTAATACATCTTCCCAGTGTATCGATATATCTCCAGGAACAAGCAGGAATAAGTCCTCACATATGGGTACGTCGGTACCGACGGAGCCCGTGCGGGAAAGCTCCCCAGCTTCTTAGAATAGAAGCTTTTGGGACCTCCCACTGCACATGCGCACTGCCTTCCCGCCTTCCTGAACAGCTCTCCTCAGTTTCTCTTTTTCCGCGGAGCCAGCAGGTCGTGTTCCTGTCACCGCTGAAGAAATTGTTATTTTATTTGTTTCTTTAGACCGCGTACCTGCCTTCCCCATACCGATACCGGTATCGCCGGTCTTTTCTTTCTTTCTTTAAAAAATTATAATTCTTTTTTCTTATTTTTTAGCTTTTTGGTCACTTCAGAGAGGCCTCTCGGCCTACTCAATTTTCTCCTCATGGAGAAGCCAGCCCCTGGATTTAAGAAGTGTACCAAATGTAATGCTGTTATTTCAGTCACAGACACCCATGACTGGTGTCTGAAATGTTTGGGGCCTGACCATTCCATACCGGACTGCCCATCTTGCTCCCACATGTCTAAACGTGGGCTGCAGAACCGGGCCAACAAATTCCATGTGCTGTTTGCTTCAGAGAATACAGCATCACAGTCATCCAGGTCTTCTTCTCCGGATGGATCTCAGGTAACCAAACCTTCTGTGGGCAAGTCCTCAAAGAGCAAATCTCCTTCAAAGCATCGAGAGGCTCTTAGCTTAGAACTTGAGGACCCTGCCCCAGCCAAACAACCCCGGCGGGAAGTCCAACTTCCAAAAACGCCAATTCAGGGGTCTCAGGTTGATATCGATGCTACGGCCTCGACAGATCACCTGTTAGCCTGCTCTGGGGTACCGGGTCACTCCGGTACCGACATCCAGGCAGCTATGGCGTCCATGGGCGATACTGTACAGTCCATGCAGCAGGCCGTCATGGCTTTCATTAAAGCTGCAACGCCATCGGTTCCGCTTTCAGCGGTTCCGGGCCCGATACCGGTATCGTCCGCCATGCCGGTATCGAGGCCGTCCACCTCTAAACGCAAGTCGGTACCGTATGGGCTTTCGCTCCATACCGGTTCCATACCCGATACGCCCGATATCGATACCGATCGGTACGCGTATCGTGCGTTAGAGGAAAGCACCGATTCCTCTGAGGATTTTCACTCCTCTGATGATTCTGCTGAGTTTTCACTCAACTTACCTGAGGAGCCCTCTTCTCCTAAAAGGAGAATGTCCCCTCCAGAGGATTTGTCCTTCCAGGACTTTGTTTTAGATATGGCTACAGCCCTTTCTATTACCACATCCTCTGAAAAGGAACCCAGATCCAAAAAACTGGATATTTTGGGATACTCAAAGGCCCCTAAGGAGGCAGTTACCCTGCCTATCCATGAAATCCTTCAAGAACAACTGATGGATTTCTGGGAAAATCCTTTGACTTTGTCTCCTTATTCCCGTAGGTTGGACACCATGTATAGGGTCCCTCCTTCTCCTGGTTTCCAAAAGACTCAATTGCCCCACCACTCTATTGTGGTGAAGTCTGCAATGAAGAAGATTAGGAGTACCAAAAGGCACTCTTCCACCCCTCCAGGACGGGAATGTAAGACTTTGGACTCTTTTGGTAGGAAAATTTTCCAGGCTAGTATGCTTATAGCCAGGATTAATTCCTACAGTCTCTATATGGGCATGTTCCTGGAGGAACTTGCCAAAAAGGTGCGGCATTTTGCCCCCTTTATCCCTGAGGATAAAAAGCAGGGTTTCCTTTCCCTAGTGAAACAACTCTTAGAGGTTTCTAAGTTCTCTAATAGGGCAGCATATGATTCCTTTGAGGGAGCCAGTAGGGCTTCGGGCATTGCTATTGCAGCCCGACGTCTTGCTTGGCTCCAGGCCTCTGATCTGGAACCTTGGGTTCTAGATGGCTTACGTAATCTGCCCTGTACAGGTGAGAACTTATTTGGGGAAGAGTGGCAAATCAAAGCCACCCAGATGGATGCTGAAAATGCCACCTTGGAAAGACTTTCAAAGTCCACTTCAATTCCTACTAAGAAAGTCTTTTAAAAGGCCTTACTATAAGAAGGCCAGAGTTGCTTCAAATACTGGCCAGCAGTCTTCTCAACCTCGCTATACTGCTAAGCGTCAGCAATCCAAACAAGCACGAGCTAAGCCTGCAGCAGCTACTGTAGCTCAGCAGGCTCCAACCCCTCAGGGGTTTTGACTTGCTCCTAGGGAACTTGCCACTTCTGGTTCTAACACAACCAGAACCTCTCACCATACCCGGAAGGTTGGTTCACTTTGCTCCCAGATGGGAACAAATCACAACAGAACAATGGACCCTCTCTATCATTCGAGAGGGTTACAAACTTCATTTCTCCAGCCTTCCTCCCCATCATATGGTGAGACCATTCAATTCTCCCCCATCTCTCCTAACCCTGTTGGGTCAAGAGGTTTCCTCTCTTCTTGCCCAAGGGGCCATAGAAGAGGTTCCTCTTCCTCAACAAGGGTCCGGTTTCTACTCCCCTTATTTTCTCATTCCAAAGAAGACAGGGGGATTCAGACCAATCCTAGATCTGAGAGAATTGAACAAATTTCTCTTCAAGGAGAAATTCAAAATGCTGTCTCTCGGCATTCTCCTTCCTTACCTCCAGGGTCAGGACTGGCTTTGTTCTCTAGACCTACAGGATGCGTATACACATATACTCATCCATCCATCCCACAGAAAGTATCTTCGCTTTCTGTTTCAGGGAAAACATTTCCAATACAGAGTACTCCCCTTCGGTCTAGCCTCTGCTCCAAGAGTATTCACAAAATGCATGGCAGTCGTAGCCGCATTTCTAAGAGGCATGGGAATCTTTGTCTTCCCATATCTGGACGACTGGCTCATCCGAGCTCCAACTCAGTCACAGGCCCAGATTTCCCTGGACCACACAAGGAGCCTTTTGCAGTATCTGGGACTGGTAGTAAACCTTCCCAAGTCCCAACTCATCCCTACTCAATCTCTAGAATTCATAGGGGCCCAGTTGGACACCATCACTGCAAGGGCCTACCTTCCACAGGTTCGAGGCCAGCGCCTCCTGAGTTTGGCCTCCCAAGCTCAGTCCAGCACTCACTTGACAGCCAGGGAAATGCTACGCCTACTGGGTCATATGGCCTCCACAGTGCATGTGGTGCCCTATGCTCGTCTTCATATGAGAGCAGCTCAATGGACCCTGGCCACTCAGTGGACTCAGGCGTCAGGAGCGCTCTCAGACCAAATACAAACCTCCGATCGTCTGTTTTGGTCCCTCCACTGGTGGACTTCCACCAAGAATCTGTTGTTGGGGGCTCCATTTCAACCATTGCTACCCCAAGCAACCCTCACAACAGATGCCTCCCAAACAGGGTGGGGAGCCCATCTGCAAACTCTCTCCACTCAGGGCACTTGGTCTCTACAGGAGACCACCCTTCATATCAATCTTCTGGAACTGCGAGCAATTTACCTTGCCCTCAAGGTCTTCCACTCCCTCCTAGCCAACCTCACTGTCCTAGTTCAGACGGACAATCAGGTGGCCATGTTTTACATAAACAAACAAGGAGGGACGGGCTCTCTGTCGCTTTGCAACGAAGCTCTAAGACTATGGGCCTTCGCCAGAGAGCATCAGATTCACCTGCTAGCAGTGTATCTCCCAGGAGTTCAAAACTCTCGGGCAGACAGGCTCAGTCGAGTTCTGCTGCCACACGAATGGTCCCTACATTTGGACCAAATAAACCGAATCTTTCAGGAATGGGGGACCCCGGACATAGACCTCTTTGCAAGTCCGTGGAATGCCAAACTTCCCCGGTTCTGTTCCAGAACTCCGTGTCAGGGAGCTCAGGCTACGGACGCCTTTCTCCTGAATTGGAATCAGGCATTCCTATATGCCTTTCCACCCATTCCTTTGATTCCCAAGACTCTGTTCAAACTCCAGAGGGATCATGGAACTATGATCCTCATAGCTCCACGCTGGCCACGCCAAGTGTGGTTCCCTCTACTTCTACAGCTCTCCCAGGGATCCTACTTGGATCTGGGAGCTGCGCCAGACCTCCTGTCTCAGGAGGAGGGGACTTTGTGGCACCCAAACCCCAAATCCCTTCACCTCAGTGCTTGGTTACTGAAGGCTTAAGCCTTCAAGACTTTCATCTTTCCCAACCAGTGAAAGATATCCTTTCTGCCTCTAGGAAACCCTCTACCAGGCGTTCCTATGCTTTCAAATGGAAACGTTTTTCCATTTGGTGTGCTCAGCAGGGTCTTGACCCTCTGGCACTTCCTTTGAATTCTCTTCTTGATTATCTCCTGCATCTATCCAATGCAGGCCTCAAGACGAATTCGGTAAGAGTCCATTTAAGCGCTATTGCAGCATCCTTGAAACATATAAATGGACAACCTATCTCCTCTCATCCTCTTGTTGCAAGATTCATGAGAGGCCTGACTCTCACTAAACCTCCCATCAGACCACCCCCGGTCGCATGGGATTTGAATCTAGTGCTCGGTCAACTTATGAAGCCACCTTTTGAGCCAATGTTTTCCACCTCCTTGAAATTTCTTTCCTGGAAGGTCATCTTCCTCATTGCAGTCACTTCGGCTCGCCGCATCAGTGAGCTGCAGGCTTTAGTGGCTAATCCACCTTACACAAGATTTCATCATGATAAGGTGGTCCTTAGGACGAATCCCCACTTTATGCCTAAAGTGGTCTCGCCTTTTCATCTTAATCAAGAGGTATATCTACCTGTCTTTTTTCCAGCTCCTCATGCATCCAATGCAGAGAGGAACCTTCATACTCTGGATTGTAAAAGAGCTCTCGCTTTTTACCTTAATAGGACTCAGCCACATCGAAAGTCTTCTCAACTTTTTGTGGCCTTTGATCCTTCCCATTTGGGACTTCCAGTCTCCAAGCGTACACTTTCCAATTGGATTGCTCAGTGTATTTCTTTTGCTTACCAGAGCAAAAACATTTCTCTGGAAGGCCATGTCACTGCTCACAATGTGAGGGCCATGGCAACTTCTATGGCTCATCTGCACTCTGTTTCCATAGATCAGATCTGTCGAGCCGCTACCTGGGCCTCGGTTCATACCTTCACAGCCCATTACTGTTTGGACAAGGACTCCCGCCGGGATGCCTTGTTTGGCCAGGCTGTCCTCAAGCACCTGTTCCATTCCTAAACAACTCCTGCCCACCTTCCCAGAATGGATGCCTGAGATCCATACGAAGATGGCGAACCTTTACAGGGGATCCCATGCATCTAAGCTAGGGAGTCCCCATATGTGAGGACTTATTCCTGCTTGTTCCTGGAGATAGCACAGTTACTTACCTGTAACAGGTGATCTCTGGGAACAGCAGGAATTAGTCCTCACAACCCACCCACCTCCCCTAGGAGTTGTATCTTTTATCTATCTATCTTCCTGTCCTCTCTCTGTTGACTCAGCTATAAACTCGAAACTGAGGAGAGCTGTTCAGGAAGGCGGGAAGGCAGTGCGCATGTGCAGTGGGAGGTCCCAAAAGCTTCTATTCTAAGAAGCTGGGGAGCTTTCCCGCACGGGCTCCGTCGGTACCGACGTACCCATATGTGAGGACTAATTCCTGCTGTTCCCAGAGATCACCTGTTACAGGTAAGTAACTGTGCTTTCTTTCAATTCTTCCACAGTTATCACCTTTAAATACCACTTCAGTCATGGGTTACATCCCTTCATCTTCCTCAGTGAAGACCGAAGCAAAAGAATTCCTTCAGTCTCTCCACTATGGCCTTGTCCCCTCTTAGTGCCCCTTTTACCCCTCTATCATCTAATGGTCCAACTGACTCTCTCACAGGTTTTTTGCTACGAATGTACTTGAAAAAGTCTTTATTATGCGTTTTTGCTTCCACAGCAAGCTTCTTCTCAAACTCTCTCTTTGCCTGCCTTATCAATGCCTTGCATTTAACTTGCCAGTGCTTGTGCTGTTTCCAGTTTTCGTCATTTGGCTCTTTTTTCCATTTCCTAAAAGATGCTTTTTTGGCAAAAGCCTCTCTGACCTCGCCTTTAAACCATGCTGGCAGTTGTTTGAACTTCCTTCCACTTTTCTTAAAGCGTGGGATACTGCTGGTCTGGGCTTCCAAGATAGTATTTTTAAACACCCAAGCTTGATGTAAATCTTTAAACTTTGCAACTGCTCCTTTAAATTTTTTCTTAACTTTTTTTTTCCTCATTTTATCATAGTCTCCCTTTTGAAAATTAAAAGGTAGTACTGTGGTTTTTCTTACCATCCCTCCTCCATTCATTAAATCAAACGTGTTCATGCTGTGATCACTATTGCCAAGTGGCCCCAACACCCTTATCTCTTGCACTAGATCTGGTGTTCCACTAAGGACTAGGTCAAAAATGGCTTCCCCTCTGGTTGGTTCATGAACCCAGCTGCTCAAAAAAGCAGTCGTTTATTTTATCCGTGACCCTGACCCAGTCAATACCGGGGTAATTGAAATCAACCATTATTATTACTGTGCTGTAACCTTTGTTAGCTTCCCTGATTTCATCATCCATTTGTTCATTCTGGCCATGCAGTCAATAGTATACCCCCACTGCCATCACCTTCCTCTTTTTACATGAAATTTAAATCCATAGAGATTCTACAGCAAATTTTGTTTCCTGAAAAACTTTAATCCTTTGTGACTCAATGCTCTCTCTAACATAGAGCGCAACCCCTCCACCAATTTGATCAGCTTTATCATTGCGATATAGTTTGTACCCATGTATCAGTGTCCCACTGGTTGTTTTCCTTCCGTCATGTGTCTGAGATACCAATCATATCTAATCTCTCATTTAGTGCTATATATTCTAACATTCCCATCTTATTATTTAGACTTCTAGCATTTGTATACAAGCATTTTAGAGACACTGTTTTATTCATATTAATCTGGCTATCGGTAGGCAGGGGTAATTTGGAATCTTTAAGCTCTTCCTGTTCCATACTCAAGGGCACCCCACCTCGCTCCTGGTTGTGTTCGGTGTTCCACCAGTGCCAATACAAGAGCTTTTCCTTTGACAGCCAGTATTGTCATCACTTTTTTCCCCACTAATGTTGCCTTCTGTACCCCGATCACCTCAAATCTTCCCTTTATGCCAAATCTCTCCAGAATATCAAACAGCACTGTCTTGAGGACCCTGCTGCCCCCCAAATTTCCCTGAGATAACCTATTATCTGTTTTAAAAACGCCTGAAATTTTAGGCACAATCCCGCTGTGTCTCATGGTGCCCTCCACCTTTCCATATTTTAAGCATTCTGCAGAGGGTATAAACCGTGCTCGATATGCCCAAGTCCTCAAAAATGTGCCACTGCAGCAGTTATATTGGCATTCCCTAAGCTGAGTTCAACACACCAGCTCCGGGATATGTGCAAAATCAGCCTGCAAGTTGAGCCCCTGCATCTAGTCTCCCAGATCATCCTACCATTTTTCCATTAATCTATCAAAGGCAGGCCTAGGCTTATTGTGCCAAATCGCCTTGTGTATTGAAATTGGGAGGAGAACTGGACATTCACAATCTTACAGATGCTGCAGCGTTTCCTCAAAACCCTGCTGCAAGCTCTCCTTTGGCAGCAAGCTTGCATAATATGAAGCTGGAGGAAGGCACAGACTAAACTTCTTGTAAATCTACTCAAACCTCATCAGTTTCCACTGATCATCATCTAACAATTGGCCCGACTGCCATCCCAGGGGAAACTTTGCATTCCCCCGAAGGGACAAACGCTGTCACTCCTGGGGTCTTGCTGCAAGAACTGATGGAAGTCTTGGTAGCTATATATATACAGGCCGGTGATAGACCTATCCTACTGCCCTACCTGACATAGCAGGGTCACTCAACCCCCTGCCCATTCACAGGCCAACCCAGCCGAGGCCCTGACCACACTCAATCAGGGCAGATACCTAAAATGACGCTCTCAAGCACTTCCATAGTTGTTCTCTATCTCCTCTCCGGAGGGCTATGTAGTATCACAGCATTATCAGCAAACCAAAATCAAATACCTATTCTTCAAAACCATAGGAGAAGGTGGTCAAGCACTCCCTACCACAGGGCAGAGGAGGATTCTCGTACTCACCACCTTCACCTATTACACATCACACCACAACATAACAAAACAAAGCAAGAAGAATACACCCGCTCCCAGAATCTAAGATGCACTCTCATAAACGCCCGGTCAATACAAGAAATGGCCAGTTATCTCCGACATATCACTCCATGTCCTTGACATACTCTTGATCACCGAGACATGGCTTTCCAGTAATTATAATAACCAGCTCTTACCTCCTAATTTCTCAATACACACATGCCATAGAAATGGTAAACGAGGAGGAGTACTTGCTGTCACCAAGACGGACCTCCAGTTCCACCTGAGCAACGCGACCAGCACAGCGCACCTCGACTCAAATCACTATAGCCAACAAACACTGCTCTATCAACCACCTATACAGGGCCCCATCAACGAACACAGAGGCCCTCTCGACAATAATCGACCTTACCTCCAATACCCAGTGCCCTTGCACACCACGCTGGGTTCTGGGAGATTTCAACCTTCCCTCCTTGGAAGGCGCTCAGACGTCAGCCTTCCTCGATGCTCTCGAGGAATTAGGATATAGGCAGCTGGTCAATGAACCCACCCACGTGAAAGGTAGTCTATTGGACCTTATATTCGCCCCACAAGCAACTTTCAACTCAATCAACATCCCCAGGTTGTCCACCTCCGCAGTCCCATGGTCTGACCACAAACTGATTGTACTCCAAATACCCCTGCCCAACAATTCTCAGAAGAATGCCGGTAGGCTGAGCAGCACCGCCAAAACACCTCTACGAAGATTTAAGGCCTTCGATAAGAACTGGATTCTAAGTCAAACACGCCCACTCCTCACCTCGACAGCACACGATCCTGAGAAGCTGGTTTCCGATTGGAATAGAAGCCTCAGTTCTATTGCTCTACGTCCACCATCCAACAAACCGCCAGGGAAACGAGCCACCGCAGCTTTGTACTCCACAGAGCTGAGATCCTCACTCACCTTCCTAAGAAAGCTGGAAAGGCGCTGGCGCCGATCACACTTCACAGATGATCAATTGGCATATAACGCTCAACTGGTAACACACCGCAAAGCGGTAACAGAGAATATGAGAAGATTCCACACTGACACTCTAAAGCGATCTCTGAATAAACCTCATGACCTGTTCGTTCTCGTCAAGAACCTAACAAAGGAACCAGCCCCTGAACAACCAAGTGAGGTCCACCCCCAAGAATTTGTGGATTACCTACAATCAAAGCTCTGCCAGACCAATATGTCCCCAGCACCCACCGCTGCACTCGAGCCAAGCGATCTAACACCCCTGGCCATATTCACCATGCCACCTAAGAAGCACATCGAAGACACCATTGCCGCGATCAACACTACCACTGCACAAACTGATCCCTGCCCTGCCTTCTGGATAAAAGAGCTGCGGTCTGACTTTAGCCCTTTTATAGCTAGGCTCATGGACAGATCCTTTGCAACAGGCACATACCCTCAATCCCTCAAACGCACGTCCATCAGACTGCTGCTAAAAACCCCCAGCAAACACGACCCCCAAAAGGTAGATTCATACAGACCAATATCGAGCATACCACTACTGGCAAAAATTATTGAAAAAGACGTCCAAAGACAAATACAAGAACACATCAAAGCCTCCGCTCCGCTGGACCCCTGCCAACACGGTTTTAGAGAGGCGCATGGTGTTGAAACACTCCTCACCACACTCTTTAGCAACATAATAACTGGAATTGATAACATCCGTCAAGGGTGTGTTCATTTTCATGGACATAGCAGCCGCATTCGACTCAGTAGGCCACAAGCTCCTCCTATTGCGTCTCAGGGAGAAGGGGATCTGTGATACAGCACTAGAATGGTGCAAATCGTACCCCTCTGACAGATGGCAGCACGTACGATCAGGGACTTCAACATCGGAACCATTCCACCAGAAGCAAGGCGTCCCACAAGGATCTTTCTGCCCTGATGTTCAACATATACATGCAGCCCATCTGTGATATCATCCGGTCTTTCAATGTCAACTGCTTGATATACGCTGATGATGATCTACTTTACATGCCTTTCTCAACAGAGAACCCGGACCTCTCCCCACTGACAGACTGCTTTAACTTAGTAAGTAAAGAACTTAGATCTAAACACAAACTTAAAACTAAGATGCAGACAGCAGTCCAGCAGCGGGATGGGGGCTTTCCAGTCTTTTGCATTGAGTGTCACATGTATGATTTTCTCCCAGTTGGTGAGAGGTCTTATGTGTGCACTAGGTGCAAGGAGCTCTTTGCTCTCAGGGAACGAGTCTGTTCTCTAGAGGCTAAAGTAGCAGACTTGGAAAACATAAGACAGACAGAGAGGTACATAGACGAGACCTACAGGGATATAGTCCTGAAGTCCCACCTCCAGTCTGGCAGCACCCCTGTTGCCATGGAGGAGAGAGGTCACGTGACAGGAGAGCATCACCCTGGTGCGGCAGGAAGTGATCCTGTAACTAGGACCTGTCCTCCAGGCGATGTAAAACACTCTCGCACCGAGGAAGTTTCTCCAGGGCCATGTGCCCATGAGGGAAGGGTTAGGATAGCCGTTATAGTTGGTGATTCGATCATTAGGCATGTAGATAGCTGGGTGGCTGGTGGGCGTGAGGATCGCCTTGTAACATGCCTGCCTGGTGCAAAGGTAGCGGACCTCACGCGCCACCTAGATAAGGTCTTAGATAGTGCTGGGGAGGAGTCTGCTGTCTTGGTACATGTCGGTACCAATGACATAGGAAAATGTGGTAGGGAGGTTCTGGAGGCTAAATTTAGGCTTTTAGGTAGGAAGTTGAAATCCAGAACTTCCAGGGTAGCATTCTCCAAAATGCTTCCTGTTCCAAGTGCAGGACCCAAAAGGAAGGCAGAGCTCCGGAGTCTCAATGCGTGGATGAGACAATGGTGCAGAGATGAGGGGTTCGGATTTGTTAGGAACTGGGGAACATTCTGGGGAAAGGAGGGGCTCTTCCGAAGGGATGGGCTTCACCTTAACGGACGGACTGGAAAGGGGGGCTGTTACTTCTGGAGAGAAATCTGAAATTGTGAGTATATACTTCTGGGAATTTTTCTGAAAGGAATTGTTTTTCTTTTAAAGCTAATTGATCTGTGAACCCACTATTTTTTTTGTTAAATCAGTCAGGGCCTAGTAGCAACAGTTTAAGATTCAATTTAAAAACACAGAAGAGAACTTTCTGGTTACCTTTCATACCCAGTAGACAGCTGTAGTTTAAATTTCATAGTCACTCAGGGCCTAGCATCAGCAAAGTACTTTTAGTTTCAAATTAAAACACAGAAGAGAGCTTTCTGGTTAAATTTAGAATCCAGCAGAGAGCTTGTAGTTTAAATTTCATAATAGGTTAGAGCCTAGTAGCAGCAAAGAGCTATAATTTAAATCAAATCAGAATATAGTTTTCCTCAGCAGCACAGGACAAGGTACTGTGTAGCAGCCCTTTTTTAATAAGTGTTATATCCCTCCCCACACCCACCCTCCCCTGGGAATTTCACAGCTTTATAGGTACTTGCACAACTTAAAAGACAGGAGGTGCTCTCAGGTGAAGCTCATTACCCAAATCAGTCATACACCAAGGACCTGAGATTAATTAAGCTTCAGGTGAACAAGGTATATTAAACTTCTTAGGTACAGTTTTAGTGGTATAAATATCCATTGCACCCTTTAGTACATATAGAACTTAAAGATCTAAACACAAACTTAAAACTAAGATGCAGACAGCAGTCCAGCAGCGGGATGTGGGCTTTCCAGTCTTTTGCATTGAGTGTCACATGTATGATTTTCTCCCAGCTGGTGAGAGGTCTTACGTGTGCACTAGGTGCAAGGAGCTCTCTGCTCTCAGGGAACAAGTCCGTTCTCTAGAGGCTAGAGTAGCAGACTTGGAAAACATAAGACAGACAGAGAGGTACATAGACGAGACCTACAGGGATATAGTCCTGAAGTCCCACCTCCAGTCTGGCAGCATCCCTGTTGCCATGGAGGAGAGAGGTCACGTGACAGGAGAGCATCACCCTGGTGTGGCAGGAAGTGATCCTGTAAATAGGACCTGTCCTCCAGGTGATGTAAACCCCTCTCGCACCGAGGAGGTTTCTCCAGGGCCAAGTGCCCATGCGGGAAGGGTTAGGACAGCAGTTATAGTTGGTGATTCGATCATTAGGCATGTAGATAGCTGGGTGGCTGGTGGACGTGAGGATCGCCTGGTAACATGCCTGCCTGGTGCGAAGGTAGCGGACCTCACACGCCACCTAGATAAGGTCTTAGATAGTGCTGGGGAGGAGTCTGCTGTCTTGGTACATGTTGGTACCAATGACATAGGAAAATGTGGTAGGGAGGTTCTGGAAGCTAAATTTAGGCTTTTAGGTAGGAAGTTGAAATCCAGAACTTCCAGGGTAGCGTTCTCCGAAATGCTTCCCGTTCCACGCGCAGGACCCAATAGGCAGGCAGAGCTCCGGAGTCTCAATGCGTGGATGAGACAATGGTGCAGAGATGAGGGGTTCGGATTTGTTAGGAACTGGGGAACATTCTGGGGAAAGGAGGGGCTCTTCCGAAGGGATGGGCTTCACCTTAACCGGGATGGAACCAGGCTGCTGGCATTAACCTTTAAAAAGGAGATAGAGCAGCTTTTAAACTAGATAATAGGGGAAAGCCGACAGTCGCCCAAGAGCGCATGGTTCGGAAGAATGTATCCTTGAAGGATACTACAAAAAGCAGAGAGGTTCCAAAAAAGAGTAAAGTAGCCCAAATGCCCTCGAGTATGGAGCAGACAGAACTTAAAGATCCCAAATTACCCATGTCTACCAATAGCCAAATTAATATGAATAAAATACAGTCTCTAAAATGCTTGTATGCAAATGCTAGAAGTCTACAAAACAAGATGGGAGAGTTAGAATATATAGCACTAAACGAGAGGTTAGATATGATTGGAATATCAGAGACATGGTGGAAGGAGGACAACCAGTGGGACACTGTGATACCTGGGTACAAACTATATCGAAATGATAGAGCTGATCAAATTGGTGGAGGGGTTGCGCTCTATGTTAGAGAGGGCATTGAGTCAGAAAGGATTAAAGTTTTGCAAGAAACAAAATTTGCTGTAGAATCTCTATGGATTGAAATTCCATGTAAAAAGGGGAAGGCGATGGCAGTGGGGGTGTACTATCGTCCGCCTGGCCAGAATGAACAAATGGATGATGAAATGCTCAAAGAAATCAAGGAAGCTAGCAAAAGTTACAGTGCAGTAATAATAATGGGTGATTTCAATTACCCCGGCATCGACTGGGTCAGTGTCACAACAGGACATGCTAGGGAGATAAAGTTCCTAGATGAAATAAATGACTGCTTCTTGGAGCAGCTGGTTCATGAACCGACCAGAGGGGAAGCAATATTAGACCTAGTCCTTAGTGGAACACCAGATGTAGTGCAAGAGATAAGGGTGTTGGGGCCACTTGGCAATAGTGATCATAGCATGATCGCCTTTGATTTAATTAGTGGAGGAGGGATAGTAAGGAAATCCACAGTACTACCCTTTAACTTTCGAAAGGGAGACTATGATAGAATGAGGAAAACAGTTAAGAAAAAACTAAAAGGAGCAGTTGCAAAGGTTAAAGACGTACATCAAGCTTGGGTGTTGTTGAAAAATACTATCTTGGAAGCCCAGACCAGCTGTATTCCACGCTTTAAGAAAAGTGGAAGGAAGTCCAAAAAATTGCCAGCATGGTTTAAAGCTGAGGTCAGAGAGGCTGTTGTTGCCAAAAAAGCATCTTTCAAGAAATGGAAAAAAGAGCCAAATGATGAAACCTGGAAACAGCACAAGCACTGGCAAGTCAAATGCAAGGCATTGATAAGGCAGGCAAAGAGAGAATTTGAGAAGAAGCTTGCTGCGGAAGCAAAAACGCGAAATAAAGACCTTTTCAAGTACATTCGTAGCAAAAAACCCGTGAGAGAGTCAGTTGGTCCATTAGATGATAAAGGGGTTAAAGGAGCACTAAGAGGCGACAAGGCGATAGCGGAGAGACTGAATGAATTCTTTGCTTCGGTCTTTACTGAGGAAGATGTAGGGATGTTACCCACGACTGAAGTGGTATTTAAAGGTGTGGAAGAATTGAAGGAAATATCGATACATCGGGAAGATGTCCTACAACTATTAGATAAACTGAAGAGTAGCAAATCACCTGGGCCGGATGGTATACATCCAAGGGTGTTGAAAGAACTGAAATACGAGATTGCAGATCTGCTATTAGTAATCTGTGAACTATCATTAAAATCATCTCTAATACCTGAAGATTGGAGGATCGCCAATGTAACACCAATTTTTAAAAAGGGTTCCAGGGGTGATCCGGGAAACTACAGACCGGTGAGCCTGATATCAGTACCGGGAAAAATGGTAGAAACCATCATAAAGAATAAAATTACTCAGCATGTAGATAGTCATGACCTAATGGGAGACAGCCAACATGGCTTTAGACAAGGAAGATCTTGTCTTACTAATCTGTTATGTTTTTTTGAAGGAGTGAATAATCAGGTGGACAAAGGTGAGTCGGTTGATATTGTGTATCTGGACTTTCAGAAAGCCTTTGACAAGGTCCCTCATGAGAGACTTTTGGCAAAACTAAAGAGTCATGGGATAGGAGGCAGTGTACTATTGTGGAACAGTGTACTATTGTGGATCAGGAACTGGTTAAAAGATAGAAAGCAAGAGGGTAGGGCTAAATGGCCAATTTTCCCAATGGAGAAAGGTGAATAGTGGTGTACCCCAGGGATCTGTGCTGGGTCCGCTGCTTTTTGACATATTCATAAATGACCTGGAAAGTGGAATAACGAGTGAGGTTATCAAATTTGCAGATGACACAAAACTATTTAAAGTTGTTAAAACCCAAGAGGATTGTGGAAAATTGCAAGAGTATCTTGATAAATTGGAAGACTGGGCATCAAAATGGCAGATGAAATTTAATGTGGACAAGTGCAAGGTTATGCACCTAGGGAAGATCAACCCAAACTATGGTTACACGATGCAAGGTTCCACATTAGGAACCACCACCCAGGAAAAGGATTTAGGCGTCATTGTGGATACCATGTTAAAACCCTTGGCCCAGTGTGCAGCAGCGGCCAAGAGAGCAAATAGAATGCTAAGTATGATAAGGAAAGGATTGGAAAATAAAACAAAAGATATTATAATGCCTCTATATCATTCCATGGTGAGACCGCACCTTGAATATTGTGTGCAATTCTGGTCGCCGTATCTTAAAAAGGATATAGCGATTTTAGAAAAGGTTCAGAGAAGAGCCACCAAAATGGTAAAGGGGATGGAAGGATACTCCTATGAAGAAAGGCTAAAAAGGTTGGGGCTCTTTAACCTGGAAAAGAGACGGCTGAGGGGAGATATGATAGAAGTCTATAAATTAATGAACGGAGTGGAACAGGTAAACGTAGATCGATTGTTTACCATATCAGAATATAGAAAGACTAGGGGACATGCAATGAAGCTACAGGGTAAACTATTTAAGACTAATAAAAGAAAATATTTTTTCACTCAACGTGTAATCAAACTCTGGAATTATTTATTGTAAATAATTGCCCCGGTTACCCAAGTTTCTGTTATTGTTTTATGTAAAAAAAAACAGATAATCTGTATCTTATCTGATGTTTTCTTGTTCTATGTAAACCGCGCTGATTATGAATAGTGCGGTATATAAAAGATGTTTAAATAAATAAATTAAATAAATAAATTTGTTACCGGAGGATGTAGTAAAGGCTGTTAGTGTAGCTGGGTTTAAAAAAGATTTGGACAAGTTCCTGGAGGAAATGTCCATAAACCATTATTAAGAAGGGACCCAGGATATCAATGCTTGAACCAATACAAGCATTGTGGAACCTGTGTCCCTTTGGGGAAACTGCTAGGTACGTATGACCTAGATTGGTCACTGTTGGAAACAGAATACTGGGCTTGATGGACCTTGGTCTGACCCAGTATGGCATATCTTATGTTCTTATGTTCTTATGTTTAGTATCCACCTGGCTCCAAACCCAAAACCTTCGAATTCATTATAAGAAAACGGAGGTCCTATTCATTACAAGGAATCAAAGCTTCATCACACCGCCCTATCTGAAGGTCAATGAAGCAGCATTTCTTACCAAACCCACAATCCGATACCTTGGAATCACCTTAGACCAGTGCCTAGACATGAAGGCGCACATAAGCAACATAGCAAGAGCAGTATACCATAAGATCCGATCTCTCAGGCACCTACGCCTCCTACTGGAACTGGTTGACATCCGGACAATCTACCAAGCTTTGATCATACCGCACTTTGATTACGCAAATTCCGTACTGCAGGGACTCCTGCAATCCACTCTGCACCCTCTTCAGCTCGCGATGAACTTCGCAGCAAGAGTTCTGCATGGAGCATCCAGGAAAGACCACATAACGCCCATCCTAAAACATCTCCACTGGCTTCCTATTCACAGCAGGCTCACATTCAAAACCTTACTGCTGACTTTCAAAATCATCAAGGGGCTCTCCTCCACATCACTAACAGAGCTTATGCAGACCAACCCCCCCAACAGATCCAGAAGGTCTGTAGTGGCCAACACACTGATAGCTCCGAAAGCAATAGCCCAATGCACCCAGGCAACAGCAAACAGGGCTTTTAAATTCTGTGCGCCCAGATGCTGGAACACACTCCCACCCTACATCCGGTCAATCCCTGATCTAGCCCAGTTTAAGAAGGCATTAAAACACTACCTCTTCCTCTTGTACTACCCGGTAGACAGTACCACAACAGCCCCTTCAGCTACCTAACTAGTGCAGTACAACTGAATTCTACTATAAAGGACCGTCATGATGTAAATAGTTACCCAAGTTATAGTACCTGTTCCTTGTAAACACAGATCAGCCAATGAAATGTGTAAGTTTTATGTTTCATGTAAACCGCACTGATGAATAGCGCGGTATATAAGAATCTGTAAATAAATAACATAAATATACCAGGAGATTTCATTGACGTGTAAACTAAAATCTGTTACATAACTAATGCAGGGTAATCTAATACAAATTAGAAGATGTTTATAAAGGCTCTTGTAAGTTAGAGAATGAATGGTAGAATGTAATTCTCTCCAGCTTAATAATGAGTGTAGCACCTAGAAGCTAACTTGAGTGTGTACCCCCTGCTTCCTCACCAAAAGTAGGAGCAATTCCTGTACTATGCGTCTGGGTGAAATCCACATTTCCCTTGCAGCGAATTTGCCACCGGAACTGGATGTGGGCGGAAAGACAGGATGGTACATAATTTTGGGTGGTGGGTATGGATATGCTGCACTGGGACTGTGGATTTTTGGGAACTATCCAAGTACTGGCTGAAGAGCAGCAGAAGATACTGCTTCTGTGCTTCCCTTGTGTAAGGGCAGTTTTACACCTAAGATCCAGTGGTGGCTTTTTTGGAACCTGCTCCTCCTTAGTACTGTGTGCATCACTCAGGATTCACTTCTCATCTTAATGCTTTTGGTTTCTCCTTTCCCTTGTTGTGGGGGGGACAAATGACGCCTCTCCTATTGACATAGAATCTTTGGGCTCCCTCTCTACCTTGGGCTACTCCTTGAAACAAGCTTGCTAACCATCTGTATTAATAGCTGTCGTGTTTTTTTTTTTTGTTAATGTTTGTTTCCACAGGTAGCCAGGGGATCCTTATGCATCAGCCCATGAAATGAATAAAGCAGCACAGCCTATAGGAGGACCCCCTGCAACCCCGCACCCTGCCCCCTCTCCTGGACTTTCCCAGGTAATGCCTCACAGAGAAGGCCGGGACACGTGCTCTTGGTTGGGGAATACACTCTGTCCCATCTGTGCTTGAGCTAAAGACTGGAACGGATGGTCCCGTGACCAGCAGTGTACAAGAGTAATCTTAGAGAATCAGGCTGGTGTCCACAGAACCCTTTCCTAGCAAAGAAAAGAACAGAGATACCTAGTAGTAGTTACTTGCCCTGTAGGAGCAGACTCCTTTCGTGAGCTTCCTCTTCTTTTTTTTTTTTTTTTGTATTAGCTATTAGCTCGCTCATAGGAGGCCTTATCCTAGGGTCAGCTGTCATAAACCTGTTCCTAAGCAGTGAAGTGTTAAACAGCTGGTACCACGTGCCACTACCTGCTGCTCCAAAACGCAAATGGTAAGGTTTGCATTAACTGGCAGCTGCCTGAAATCAGATCCCAAAGTGAGCAGCAAGTTGGGGTGGCTAGCAGGAGAATCTTGTTGGAGTCATATTAGCATTTGCCAGGTCAGAAGGGTTACAGGTAATCTTACGCATGCATGCAGGCTTGAGTACCGTCATTTCACATAAATACAGAAGTTGTCATGGTGTAAACATCCATGTTCCATGCAGTGTGCAACATCAGACTTATGTGGAAGGCAGTGAATATATAGTGCAGCATCCGGATCCATCAGTGTCTTGTAACTGCAGACCCTGAGTAATGACAACACTTTGCCTGATGTCTGTGATTTGTGGACTGCTTTGAGGGTACCTTTTAAATTTTCTCTACGGATCAAATCATGAGGTATAGTTTGAATTCTGTAACTGTTTAATCAGTTGAAAAGGTACTGAAAAGCTGTTAAATGTCAATAATAAGACAGTTTTGCAATATTTATTTATTTAATTAATTTATTTAACAGTTCTTTTATACCGCGCTATTACAATCAGTGCGGTGTACATTGAACAAGAAACATACTACAATGCATACAAGTAACATTGAGTTTTACATTGAACAGGGAACTTCAACAATAGGACAACCGGGGGAACTATGTACAGATTAACTTAATGGTATATACAGTAATAAGCATAAAAGAGAAATTAGACTTACCTGCTAATTGTTGTTCCTTGAATTCCAATCCAGTCCCGTACTTCTGGATAGTGTACTTCTTCCAGCAGCTTGGAGGCTGAGCCTGTCATCTTTTTGATGACACTAGTGTACATATGCAGCTGGCACCACCCACCAGACCCAGTACCTAATGACAAAGCAGACTCAGAGGAGCAACAAATAAGTAGTTAAACATGCAACAAACACTTCTACGTCTAAATAAGCTAGTACCCCCCCCCCCCCCATCCCCTGGGAAGGATACCCCCCCCCCCCCCCTCCAGGATGAAGAGGCTTACCTGTTGAGCGCCTCAGCACCTCCAACCAGTAGGAAGCGAGCAACTGACAGCTCTTCTGGTCCGCCCCTCCCCCAAACACTGATTACACACCCCTCCCCGGCTCCTCCTGGCCATTTCCTCTACCAAGGGAACCAGCTTCAGGACCGGGGTGTGCACAGATCATCACAGGAAGCATTCAGGGAGGGTTCCGGGACTGGACTGGAGTTCCTCAAGGAACAACAATTAGCAGGTAAGTCTAATTTCTCTTTCCTTATCCCTCCAGTCCAGTCTCGCACCTCTGGGATGTATCAGAGCAGTTAAACTAATGGGAGGGACCTGCTCAACCAGCCTGAAACACTGCTGATCCAAAACGAGCATCCCCCGCCGCCTGGATATCCAGGTGAAAATGTTCAGAGAAGTATGCCACGCTACAGATCTCCACCGGCGAAACTAAAGTATACTCTGCCCTTGAGGCTGCCTGAGCCCTCATGGAATGCGTCTGCAACCCCACCGGCACTGTTCTACCCTTCAAGATGTATTCCAACGTGATTGCCTCACTGATCCATCTGGAAATGGAGGCTTAGCTGCTGCCTCACTTTTGCACGACCTGCCAAACAGAACCAATGGACAGTCCGATCTCCGAAAGGACAATGCCCTTTTCACATACCTTCGCAGGACTCTTACCATCCAGGTGACACAGCTGTGGAGTTGACTATCAAAAATTGGTCTGATATTTTCAGAGTAATAATACCGTTGAGCCAAATATTATTTAATTACTCCAATTATAACATGAGAATGTCCTAAAGACAATTTCTAACTTCCCACATCAAACCTTAAAGAATTTAGCACTGGGTCTCAGACTCATGTGAGCTATGGTATTCGTTTCATAACCAAATGCTCAAATTTGCATCAATGACCCTTTCTCGGTATTGTCGTGCTATTTTTGGAGTTTTCAACTAAAGCTAAGCCTGACTAGTTTATCTTTGAAAAATCTTTATTTTAAATGATATAGAGAAAAATAGCACGACAATACCGAGAAAGGGTCATTGATGCAAATTTGAGCATTTGGTTATGAAACGAATACCATAGCTGACATGAGTCTGAAAACCAGTGCTAAATTCTTTAATGTTTGATGTGGGAAGGTAGAAATTGTCTTTAGGACATTCTTATGTTATAATTGGAGTAATTAAACAATATTTGGCTCAACAGCTGTGGAGTGGCAGGGCCCATACCCACTCTCGCCCACATCCATGCTCGCCAGAGCCGGTAGGGAAACGGCCTGATCTACATGAAATGCTGACACCACCTTGGCAAAAATGAAAGTACTGGGCGCAGGACCACTTTCTCCTTGGAGAAGGAAAAGAATGGCTCCTGGCATGACAGGGTCCGAAGCTCCGAAATCCTGTGTGCCGAGCAAATCGCCACCAGGAATACCATTTTCAGAGCCAAATCCTGCAGGAAAGCTTGACTCAGTGGCTCAATGGGTTCCCCAGAGAGCTCCAGATTGAGATTCCAAGGCGGTACCACTGCCCTCTTTGGCAGTCGGAGGTGGGTCACCACCCCTAGAAAGCTCAGCACGTCTGGGTATGTACCCAACGGTACCTCGTGGACTTTCCCGTGATAACCGGAAAATTGCCGCCCGTTGCATTCTCAAGGAACTGGCAGCTAGACCCTTATCAAAACCGGATTGCAAAAACGCCAAGGTGTCTGGGACGGAGGCAGTGGAAGGGCGCGGCTGCCTCTCTCCACACTATGATTCAAAGATGCGTCCTACGCAGATGCATGACAGGTTTGTAGACCACCTCTGGGCCTGTAGCAAGGTCGCTATCCCCGAGCCTGATCCTTTCTTTTTCAACCTCGCCGTTTCAGAAACCATGCCGTAAGCGAGAATTGATCCACCTGGGGCATGTGAAGTGGCTCCTGCATCAAGATGTCCTTCTGAACCGGAAGCCACCACAGTCAATCCGCCAGTATCCGAATCAGGTCAGCATACCATGGGCACCTCGGCCAGTCTGGTGCCACCAGAATCACAAATCCCCGGTGCGCCTCTAGCCATTGCACTAACCGGCCTATGAGCGCCCACGGGGAAAAACAGAGAAGACCCTCTTCGAGCCACTACTGAATTAGAGCATCCAGGCCCTTGGACTTCTCTTCTTCTACTGAAAAACTGGTAGGCCTTGGCCGACTCGAACATTGCCATTAGGTCCATGACCAGTGTGCCCCATCAGCGGACCACCTGCTCGAACACCTCCTGATTGAGCTGCCACTCTCTGGGGTCCATGCGCACTTGGCTGAGGTAGTCTGCCATTACGCTGTCAACTCCTGCTACGTGTGCTGCTGATAATGCCTGGAGACAAATTGCTGCCCATCCGAACAGACCTTCTGTCTCCTCCTCCAGGGCTGCACTGCCCATGCCTCCTTGCCAGTTGATGTAAGCCACCATGGTCACATTATCCGAGAGGACTTGGACCACCTTCCCCCTGCAACCATGGCATCTCGAGCCTGTGGATCAACCACAGGGCCTCCTGTCAACTCTTGTCCCTGAACAAAGCGTCCTTTGCAATGGGCTTTCCAACCTGACCGACTAGTCATCTGAGGAACCCACACCAGGGACTCCTTCCACATGCAGCCACCAACTGAGGGCTCTCCTGGCGCTCCGTGAGCAGTGGTGTACTTGAGACGGGGTTGACTCTGATGGGACGATTGATGGAGCAGAGCCCTCTACAGCAATTGCATATGCGCCCTTGCCCATGAGACTAGCTCGAGAGTGGCCACCATGGTCCCCAGAACCTGCAGATAATGCCACGCTGATGGTCTTGCCCTCTTCAGGACCTGCCATATCAACTGTCATAGCTCCGGTGCCCGGCGAACCAGCAGGAAATTCCTGCCATGCAGGTATCAAAGCATGCTCTCAAATACTCTAGCTCCTGGGCCGGCCGTAACTGGCTCTTGGCCAGGTTGACCCCAACCGAGACTTTGAAGGCACACTCCCACCTGCGCTGTTGCTCTTTTCGCTATCGTCCTCTAAAAACAAAGAAACCTGCACCTTAACAGGAGAAATAAAAGCAAACTCTAACTAAACCTATCTCCTTAGTTGTCCTTTCTGTGAGTCCAGCACCCTGGCTCACAGCCTTCTCCAGCTGCTTGGAGGCTGAGCATACTGGGTCTGGTGGGCGGTGCCAGCTGCATATGTACACTAGTGTCATCAAAAAGATGACAGGCTCAGCCTCAAAGCTGATGGAAGAGGTACACTACCCAGAGGTGCGGGACTGGACTGGAGGGACGATAAGGAAAGGCATAGCAGAGGGGTGGGGAACTCAGCCAGGGCTCAGATTGCTCAGAAATGGGCCAGTCTGGTGGCTTAGTGACAGCCAAATCTGTAGACCCCTTTGTATGAAATGTTTTGTGCCCAATGTGACATGGTGATATTGGTCTACTTTACTTTCAGTTCTTCTATTGGGCTACTAGGTTGACTTGCTTGTATGTGACTGGGCTCCAGTCCTCTTCAACCTTTGCTACCTCTTGAAGGGGGACAAACTAGAGACCAAGGTCTGTTTGGAAAGAAATCATAAAAGCATCCGTACCTGCTGAAGTGACGGTTCTTTTATGTACATGGAATCTCTGGGTGACCATAAGTAGGATGTTTCAGTCCCACTGGTATTTATTTCTCATTTACTTAATTTGCAACTCACTTTATACCTTTTTTTTTCCTCCAGTTTGAGTTAGTTTTATAGGTGCCTAGCATTAACACTTTTCAGATTCCTCAGCATATCCACTCCATAGGAATAGAGTTTGCCTTATTGAGGTAGAAGGAACTAGGCTTGGTAGTCTTTGGAATCGTTCCTGGTTTGACCTACCGTATTTTCCGGCGTATAAGACGACTGGGCGTATAAGACGATCCCCTACTTTTCCTGTTAAAATATAGGGTTTGGCCTATACTCGCCGTATAAGACTACCCCTCTTCCAGCGCACACCAAAAAAAAAAAATAAACCATATCAGATTTGATTCAAACTGTGACAAGCAGGCGGTATTTAATATAGATCTGAAGTTCTCCAGAACTATAATTCTTGTGAAAGGAGATAGCATATGATCCTTGGTGAAGCGGCTGGCGGCTGCTATCGATAAGAAGTACCGGTACACACAGGGCCGGATTTACCTTGAGTGAGGCCCTGCGCCAACAAAAACTGTGGGCCCCCAGAAAAGATAAAAACGAGCACGCCGGATCAGCTGCGTGCTGTTGGCCCTGACATCATAATTAAACTGGGAATCCCAAAAGCCAAACTTGGAATGTACAGCACTGTAGAAATAAAACTATACATTAATTTGCTCTTGTACTAAACAAAGCGCAGACGTTAATGATGCACATTTACCAGAGCTGACATATTCCAATTAATAAATTCAAAATAAAGAGATATTTTTCTACCTTTTGTGCATTTTTTTTCAGCTGCAATTGCTCCAGCCACTTTCTTCTGGTTTCTTCGTGTCTTCTGCTAACTCTCCATTGTCTGCTGTCCATTTGTCCTTTCTTCTCTCTTCTAGTTTTTTTCCATTCTCTCTCTACATCTGCTTTAACATACTAATCTTTCTCCTTTTGCTCTTTCCTCATTCCTATTTCATCCACTCAAATTTTACCCCTCCATCCTCAATCCCCATTTACTCTCCCAATACCCGGCCAATTGTAGATTTTTTTTATCCCTCCCACACAAAATATTTTTCCCTTCTCCATTTTACTCTTCCAGCCCCATCCCATTCTAATCCTCCCCCAACATCAGCTCCCTTCTAGTTCCAGCCTCACCCAGCATCCATTTCCTTCTAGTCCCTGCATCAGCCCATTTCTAGTCCTAGCCACCCATCAGCCCATTTCTAGTCCTAGCCACCCATCAGCCCATTTCCAGTCCAAGCAACCCCCCAACCCAATACCAGTCCTAACCCCCCATCACCCCATTTTCAGTTTAAGCCCCCCCTATAACCCATTATCAGTCCTAACCCCATCAACCCATTTCCAGTCAGCCCCCCATAGCCCATTGCCAGTCCTAACCCCCCCATCAGCCCACAGCCCATTACCAGTCCTAACCCCATCAGCCCACCTCAAGTCCTAACCCCTCCCCATCAGCCCATTTCCTGTCCTAGCCCCCCATAGCCCATTATCAGTCCTAACCCCCCCCCATAGCCCATTACCAGACAGCCCCCATCAGCCCACAGCCCATTACCAGTCCTAACCCCCCCCATAGCCCATTACCAGTCCTAACCCCATCGGCCCACCTCCAGTCTTAACCCCCCCCAGCCCATTTCCAGTCCCAGCCCCAGCCCCCCCCATCGGCTCAAGTAACATTTAATAAAAAAAATAAAACGCTGGCTGCTGCCGCAGCCGCAGCATGGACTGTCCCGCGGGGCCCCCTCTGCTGAATCCCTCCCTCCCTCCCTCCCTCCGCGACGGCTGAGCCCCTCCGTGCCGGCTTTGAGAGGCGCAAAGGGAGACACTCTCCCTTCGCGCCTCTCAAAGCCGGCACGGAGGGGCTCAGCCGTCGCGGAGGGAGGGAGGGAGGGAGGGATTCAGCAGAGGGGGCCCCGCGGGACAGTCCATGCTGCCGCGGCGGCAGCTTTTTGTGGGCCCTTGCCAGCTGTGGGCCCTACGCCACGGCGTAGCTGGCTATAGGTAAATCCGGCCCTGCCAAAGCGAGACAGAGCCACGTCGCAGAACGTGTACTGGCGTATAAGACGACCCCCGACGAGCATATTTTTAGGGCTTAGAAAGTCATCTTATATGCCGGAAAAATACGGTAGTTTGTTTTTCTTTAACAATTTTACAGCATATCTTCAAGAGTAAACATGAGAGAAAATGGTTTGAGTTAAAAGGAAACACGAGACAGAGACTGTTCAGAAGCTGCTGTATTCTTGTTTGAATACAAACAGAAAACGGCCGAAGCCAACCCCTCGGGCAGAAAGATTCACCAAGCCCCAAAAGCCAAAAAATACAAGAATAGTGAACCCAAACCAACTTTCCCACATCTAACTTTTTTTGTCTGACCCAGAACCACCCTGTCTAAGCCCACATTTGGAAAGCTAAGGCAAAAGTGAATAATGGTCCATTTTAATCAATAAAAAGCAGTTTAAACACGGAGGTCAAAATAACTTACATGACCAAAACAGTGTTCTATAAACTTAACTGCAAAGAAGGTGAAGTAGATTCCAAAACAGGTGAAAGACGACACAGTCCTGCGTTTCGGGTAGAAAATCTTTAGCACCCTGCTTCAGGTTAAATTTTTCACCACCGTAAAAGGAATTGCCACAATAAACTCCACTAAGGAAAGCCATTTTAAAGCCGGCATCTTGACGTAAGGAACTGATCACCTGTCCACTATACATCCATTCCGGGACCAAGAGCAATCAGCTGCTAACGCCTCTGAAAAAATGGATGTCAAAGTAAACTGTAAGCCGACGCCTCCGCCTGCCCGAGCAGACCCCACCGATTCCTCCTCGGAGTCGGCCTGGGAGTCTGAAGAGGAAGAGTCACCTGATTCGTTTCGGACTCGGTGTGTCCCCTCGGACTCACCTGAGTCCGAACCTCGGAAGCAGTCCCCTCCGGAGGATGCCCGGTTCTCGGACTTCGTCAGGGATATGGCCAAGGCTTTGGCCTTCCCTGCGGATCCCGAGGAGGAGCCTCGAGCCGAAGAGCTCGACGCCCTTCAGTATGACTCTCCCGCCAGGGAACACTTTACTGTACCGGTTCCTCCCATGCTGGAACGACTACTCTTCCGCATGTGGGAGAGTCCGGCATCGTCGCCGGTATTAAGCAAGCGGGTCGATTCCATCTATCGAGTCCGCAAGAGTCCTGGCTTCCAAAAAGCACAGCTACCGCACCATTCCATGGTAGTGGAATCGGCCATGCATAGGCTTAAGAGCCAGAAGATGCACTCCTCGGTGCCTCCTGGCAGGGAGGCCCGTAACCTGGATGGCCTTGGTAAGAAGTGTTTCCAGGGCTCTATGCTTGCTTGTCGGGTCCAGACCTACCAGCTCTACATGGGCATGTATCTCAGAGACCTGGCTAAAGAGATAGCCGGATTCTCCGCTGGGCTGTCCGAGGAACCTTTGCGGAGGTTCCTGGCCTTGACAACTGGTATTCGGGAATGCTCCAAATTCATGTCCCGAGCAGCCTATGATGGCTTTGAAGCATCGGCTCGAGTGGCCGCAGCCGGCATCGGTGCCCGCCGACAGGCTTGGCTTCAGTCGTCTGACCTTGAACCCTGGGTGCAGGACAAGTTGGTCGATGTCCCCTGCCGAGGTGAGAACCTCTTTGGCAAGCCCATGGCTGAAAAGGCTGCACAAATTGAGACGGAGACTCTCACCAGAACTAGGCTTTCTAGGAAGACCTCCGCCCCTTCCCAGAAAAAGAAGGGCTCGGGAAAGAAGTCCTTTTACCCGAGAAAGGCGGCTGCCTCTAAGCACTACCCTCAATATCAGGCCTCCGCAGCTCCCCAACAGGGCCAGCAGGCCAAGGGACGGGGTAACGGGTCCCGTAGGCAGCAAGCCCCCAAGCCTGCACCACCGGCCCCTGCTCAGCAGGGTGGGGGTTTTTGACTTCATCAGCATAGCCTCTCCCCCTCAGCTGGTTCCTCCCAGCACCGGAGGCCGGCTGGTTCATTTCGCCCACAGGTGGTCCAACATCACTTCAGATGCCTGGGTGCTTCAAGTCGTAAGAGAAGGCTATCTTCTCCACTTCCATCAGGTCCCTTCCTCCTATTTCCCGGGAGAACCTCCACGACTCCCTCTGCACAGGGACTTACTCCTTCAGGAGTTAGCAAGTCTTCTTCAGGAACAGGCTGTGGAACCGGTGCCCCACCACCTGAGAGGTCAAGGCTTTTATTCCAGGTATTTCCTAATACCAAAGAGGACTGGAGGCCTCAGACCCATCCTGGACTTGCTCAACCTCAACAAGTTCCTCGTGAGGGAAAAGTTCAAGATGCTTACCCTTGGAATCCTTCTGCCCTACCTCCAGCAGGGAGATTGGCTATGCTCCTTGGATCTAAAGGATGCCTACACGCACATCCTCATCCACCCAAGCCACCGCCAATACCTAAGGTTTGTGGTGGCAGGAAATCATTACCAGTACAGAGTACTGCCCTTTGGCCTATCCTCCGCACCGCGAGTCTTCACAAAATGTCTCGCGGTGGTGGCGGCTTATCTCCGGCTTCACGGCCTCTGTCTTTCCGTACCTCGACGACTGGCTCATCAGAGCATCGTCCTCTCCGGAAGTCACCAATGCCACACACCGCCCGGTGACTCTTCTGCAGTACTTGGGCTTTGTCATAAACTTCGCAAAGTCCACTTTGCTCCCCTCACAGGATCTCGAGTTCATCGGCGCAAGACTGCACACTCCTCAGGCACGAGCTTTCCTGCCTCTCGACAGGGCTCAATGGCTCATGGACCTAGCCGGCCGTTTTCGCAGCCAGTCCCTGGTCTCAGCCAGGCGCTTCCTGAGACTACTCGGCCATATGGCTTCCACCGTCCACATGACCCCCAATGCCCGCCTGAATATGCGGCCTGCTCAATGGTGCCTTCGCAAGCAGTGGCAACAAGCCACGGGCGGCCTAGCCGACTTAGTGCGCGTCTCCGGGCCGCTGGCCTCTTCTCTACAGTGGTGGCTTCATCGGCCGAACCTGGTGCTCGGAATGCCTTTTCAGTCACCTCAGCCGGCTCAAGTGCTGACGACCGATGCCTCTCTCCTAGGTTGGGGAGCACATTGCCAAGGGGCATGTACTCAAGGTCTCTGGACCACGTGGGAGTCTGCGCAGCAGATCAACTTCCTGGAGCTCAGAGCAATCCGTCTGGCTCTCAAGGCTTTCTCCCACCTGACTTCTCACCAGTCCGTCCTTGTCCAGACGGACAATCAAGTTGCCATGTTCTACGTGAACAAACAGGGAGGCACGGGTTCCTTCCTTCTCTGTCGAGAAGCACAGAAGCTCTGCTCTTGGGCTGTCAGCCACGGCGTTCTTCTCAAGGCAGTTTATCTCCCAGGCCAAGAAAATTGCCTGGCGGACAAACTCAGCAGGATCCTCCAGCCGCACGAATGGCGCCTGGATCCCTTGGTAGTTCAGAAACTTTTTCTGAAGTGGGGACTCCCCACGATGGATCTCTTTGCCAGTCCTCTCAACCGGCAACTTCCTCGCTTCTGCTCTCGTCAGCCGCATCCCCTTCGAGTAACGGCAGATGCTTTTCTGCTCTCATGGTCGGAGAGCCTTCTGTATGCCTTTCCTCCCATACCGCTAGTCTCTCGAACTCTTTTCAAGGTTCTCCGAGACAAAGCTTCCATGATCCTGGTGGCTCCTCGCTGGCCCAGACAGCCGTGGTTTCCACTCCTGCTGCAATTAGCGGTAGAGGATCCGTTCCCTCTGGGGTTTCAACCGGATCTCCTAACACAGGATCAGGGGTCCCTGCTACACCCCAACCTCAGATCTCTACATCTGATGGCCTGGCTGCTGAAAGGGTAGTCCTTGCTCCCCTTCTACTGCCGGCAGAGGTGGAGGAGGTCGTCCTAGCTTCTCGGCGACCTTCTACCCGCAAATGCTACGCCCTTAAATGACGTCGCTTTTCCGCTTGGTGTGCCCCGCAGTCTCAGGATCCCTTCTCCTGCTCGGTGTCGGTGATCTTGCAGTACTTGCTCTACCTCTCTAATCTGGGACTTAAGTCCAACTCCGTCAAAGTTCACCTCAGTGCTTTTTCAGCACATCATGTGCCGGTGGACGGCAGACCTCTTTCCAGCGACCCTCTCGTAGCGAGGTTTCTCCGAGGTCTCCTTCTACTTAAACCACCTCTGCGCCCGCCAGCACCTGACTGGGATCTGAATGTGGTTTTACAGCGGATCACCTGTCCGCCTTTTGAACCTATGGCTACCTGTTCTCTCCGTTTTCTTTCTTGGAAAACTTTATTCCTGATAGCCCTCACTTCCGCTAGACGCGTAAGTGAATTGCAGGCTCTCGTGTCTGATCCCCCTTACACTCGGTTCTACAAAAATAGGGTAGTCCTACGGACTCACCCAAAGTTTCTTCCAAAAGTGGTCTCCCCTTTTCACATCAATCAGGAGGTGGTACTTCCGACCTTCTTTCCCAGGCCACACTCCAGCCGAGCTGAAATGGTCCTGCATACCCTGGACTGTAGAAGGGCATTGAACTTCTACCTTGACTGTACGCGGGAGCACCGTAAAGCGGCTCAGCTTTTTGTGTCTTTTGACCCCAATAAATTGGGGCTCCCGGTCTCCAAGCGTACTCTGTCCATCTGGGTTGCTGACTGTATCGCTTGGGCTTATGGGGCAGCCGGTCTCTCGTTAGAAAGTCGAGTCACGGCTCATTGTGTTCGGGCGAAGGCTACGTCAGTGGCTTACCTCCGCTCTGTTCCGTTGGCAGACATCTGCCGGGCCGCTACTTGGTCTTCGAGCCAGACTTTTGCGGTCCATTACTGCCTCGAGAGGGAGTCCCGCAGGGACAGTGCTTTCGGACAGGCAGTCCTCCGAAATCTCTTCGAGGTTTGAGCAACTCCTACCCTCCATCCCGGATGGGGGCTATCGGTGGGTAATAATTCAGTGAAGATTCCTTCCTTCTGTGCTGCTGAGCTAGAGGGAGCTCATTTTTGTGCTTAGGGTCTCCGGTATCCTTAAGCTTGGGAGTCCCATATGTGAGGACTGACTTCCTGCTTGGTCCTGGAGAAAGCGTAGTTACTCACCTGTAACAGGTGTTCTCCAGGAGCAGCAGGAATCAGTCCTCACAACCCTCCCTCCTCCCCTTGGAGTTGCAATCATCTGCTTAAGTTTTTTTGCAAATTTTTATGCTGTCTTTTAGCTATGTCATCAGACTGGCTAAGATGGCACCCTTGGGCGGGAAGGAGACCGCGCATGTGCGCTGCAATTCCCAAAGGCTTTCTTTGAAAGCTGGGGAAAATTGCTCCGCGAGGGCTCCGTCGGCGCCGACGTCGCCCATATGTGAGGACTGATTCCTGCTGCTCCTGGAGAACACCTGTTACAGGTGAGTAACTACGCTTTCCTCTCATCCTCTTATAGCAAGATTTAGGAGAGGCCTTCTTCTAACTAAGCTTCCCATTAGGCCACCACTGGTGGCATGGGACTTAAACCTGGTTCTTGGTCAGCTCATGAAGCCAACTTTTGAACCTTTAGCTACTACCTCCTTGAAATTCCTTTCTTGGAAGGTTATCTTCCTCATTGCTATCACATCAGCACGCTGCATTAGTGAGTTGCAAGCGCTAGTAGCTGATCCACCTTATACAAGGTTCCATCATGACAAGGTAGTCCTTAGGACTCATCCACACTTTATGCCAAAGGTGGTCTTGCCTTTTCATCGGAACCAAGCGGTCTACCTACCTGTGTTTTTTTTCCAAGGCCTCATGCATCAAATGCAGAGAGGAATCTTCATACCTTGGACTGTAAAAGAGCTTTAGCCTTTTACTTACAAAGAGCACAGCAACATAGAAAATCCTCTCAACTCTTTGTTGCTTTTGATCCTTCTCATTTGGGACTTCAAGTCTCCAAGAGAACACTGTCTAACTGGATTGCTCAGTGTATTTCCTTCGCCTATCATAGTAAGAACCTTTCTCTGGAGGGCCATGTCACAGCTCACAATGTGAGAGCCATCGCAGCCTCAATGGCTCATCTGCACTCTGTGTCTATCGGTGACATCTGTCGAGCAGCCACTTGGGCCTCGGTTCATACCTTCACAGCCCATTACAGCTTGGACAAGGATTCCTGCCGGGATGCCTTGTTTGGTCAGGCTGTTCTCCAACACCTGTTCCATACCTAATCAACTCCTACCCACCATCCCTGGTAGGATGCCAGAGATCCATGGGGGGAAGTGGAGCCCTGTTCAGGGACACACAACTTCTGGGGTCTCTCCCTGGCACCTAAAGCTAGGGAGTCCCCATATGTGATGACTACATTCCTGCTTGTTCCTGGAGATAGCATAGTTACTCACCTGTAACAGGTGATCTCCGGGAACAGCAGGAATTTAGTCCTCACACCCCACCCACCTCCCCTAGGAGTTGTATCTCTCTCTCTCTTTCCTTTCCCTCTCTCTCTCTTTGTTTCAGCTTTAAAACTCAACTGGAGAGAGGCAGTTGGGAAGGGTGGGAAGGCAGCACGCAGGCGCTGTGGGATGCTCCCAAATGCTTTCTAATTGGTCGCTGTGGAGCGTTCCCGCGCAGGCTCTGTCGGTACTGACGATACCCATATGTGAGGACTAAATTCGTGTTGTTCCCGGAGATCACCTGTTACAGGTAACTATGCTTCATATCAGACTAAGCATTTTCTGTTTTTTGAACCTGTGCAACTGATTCAATATCTTCAGGCGAGGGAAGTTGGGGGTTCTTGTACTGGCTGCCATGTGAGTTATTGCTCATAAGATGTGTGGGAGATTCTCCTTTATTTTTCCTTTTGATGTTTCTTGTTTGAAACCACATTGGGGTTGTCTTATTGGGGGCTATTTTTTGTAACTGGGGGTTAACCTTTAATAAGTGGGGAGGTATTTTCCCTTTTTCTTGTTTGCTGTATGTAGCCCTCTTATTTACGTTTTGATTGTATTATTGGAAAATTTGTTAAATAAAAAATGAAAAAAAAAATATGGACAATGCATGTTGCAAAGAGCAGTCAAGGAGAACTTTGGTCAGAAAAGTGTACCACTTATTTTATCACTGACATGGCTCCAAGAATAAATATGAAATGTCCTTTGCAGCTGTAAAGTCCTATGTCACAGCCCGCATTGAGGCAACAGTTAACTTCATCAGTAGTTTAAAAAAAAAAAGAAAAGTTGTTTGATCCAAGCTATATGTAGATACAAGACAGCCTATTCTGTTTGCAGTCTCCTTTCTCTTATGAGGAGGTAAGTAATAAGTCCTTGAGGCTGGCAGTATTAAATGACATGCTACTTAAAGGTTTGGACAGATCTGCACTGCTACCATGTTCTTCCATTTCTAAATTGTATATTCTCATCTGTGGTGGGCTGCAGGGCTCTATTCTTGCCCACTTTTTTTCTTTTTAATATCTTCATTGCACCTCTTGTTACCATAACACAGGATTCTGGAATTGCTTTCTACTTCTTCGTGGTCAGCAGTCTTTTTACTTTTCACACCAATTTTACTTACCCCGACATAGTCCCAGTGAATGCTTGTATCTCCAGGAACAAGCAGGAATAAGTCCTCACATATGGGTACGTCGGAACTGACGGAGCCTGCGCGGGAAAGCTCCCCAGCTTCCCAGAAAGGAAGCTTTTGGGGCCTCCCACTGCACATGCGCGCTGCCTTCCCGCCTTCCTGACCAGCTCTCCTCAGTTTCTCTTTTTCCGCGGAGCCAGCAGGTCGTGTTCCTGTCACCGCTGAAGAAATTGTTGTTTTAGTTTGTTTCTTTAGACCGCGTACCTGCCTTCCCCATACCGAAACCGGTACCGCCGGTCTCTTTCTTTTCTTTAAAAAAAAACCAACTTTATCTTGCACAGACACCCATGAATGGTGTCTTAAATGTTTGGGACCTGACCACTCCATTCCGGACTGCCCATCCTGCTCCCAGATGTCTAAACGTGGTTTGCAGAACCGGGCCAACAAATTCCATGTGCTGTTTGCTTCAGATAATCCAGCATCACAGTCATCCAGGTCTTCCTCTCCGGATGGATCTCAGGTAACCAAACCTTCGGGCAGGTCCTCAAAGAGCAAATCTCCTTCAAAGCATCGAGAGGCTCTCACTTCTGAATCTGAGGACCATGCCCCAGCCAAACAACCCTGGCGGGAAGCTCTGGCTTCCAAAGCACCATCTATGGGGTTACAGGTTGACATCGATGGCACGGCCTCGACCGATCACCTGTTAGACTGCTCTGGGGTACTGGCCCATACCGGTACCGATATCCAGGCAGCAGTGGCGTCTATGAGCAATACTGTTCAGACCATGCAGCAGGCCATGCTGGCTTTCATTAATGCTGCGACGCCCTCGGTACCGCATCCAGCGGTTCCGGGTCCGGTTCCGGTACTGTCTTCCATACCGGAACCGAGACCATCGTCTTCCAAACGCAGATCGGTTCCGCATGCCGGATCTGGGTTTTCACCCGATACCAATCCCATACCCGGTACGCCCGATGTCGATACCGATCGGTATGCGTATCGTGCGTTGGAAGCAAATAGAGGATACTCTGATTCTTCTGAGGATTTTGACTCCTCTGATGAGCTGTCTCTAGTTCTTCCTGAAGAGCCTTCTTCCCGAAAGAGGAGAATGTCTCCACCAGAGGATTTGTCCTTTCAAGACTTCATTATAGAAGTAGCTAAAGGACTTTCTATTACTACATCCTCTGAGAAAGAAACTAGATCAAAGAAATTGGATATTTTAGGATACCCTAAAGTTCCTAAAGAGGCAGTCACCCTGCCTATCCATGAAATCCTTCAAGAACACTTGATGGACTTATGGGAGGCTCCTCTAACGTTGTCTCCTTATTCTCGTAGGTTGGACACCATGTACCGGGTCCCTCCTTCTCCTGGTTTTCAAAAGACTCAGCTGCCTCACCATTCCATTGTGGTGAAGTCTGCGCTGAAAAAGATTAAGAGTACCAAAAGGCACTCTTCTACCCCTCCAGGGCGAGAATGTAAGACCCTAGACTCTTTTGGTAGGAAAATCTTCCAGGCTAGTATGCTTATAGCCAGGATTAATTCATACAGTCTGTATATGGGCATGTTTCTAAGGGAACTTGCCCTAAAGGTACGGCATTTTTCCTCCTTTATCCCTGAGGATAGAAAGGAGGAGTTCATTTCTCTGGTGAAACAGCTTCTAGATGTTTCTAAGTTCTCCAACAGAGCAGCTTTTGATTCCTTTGAGGGTGCCGGTAGAGCTTCGGGCATTGCTATTTTAGCCCAACGACTTGCTTGGCTCCAGGCCTCTGACCTAGAACCCTGGGTCCTGGATGGCTTACGGAATCTGCCCTGTACAGGTGAGAACTTATTTGGGTAAGGACTGGCAAATTAAAGCCACTCAAATGGACGCAGAAAATGCTACATTAGATAGACTTTCTAAGTCTACCTCTACTCCTGCCAAGAAAAAGTCTTTCAAGAGGCCTTACTACAAGAAGGCCAGATTTTCCACAAATACTGGCCAACAATCTTCTCGGCCTCGCTTTGCTGCTAAACGTCAGCAACCTAAACAGGCAAGGTCAAAGCCTGCAGCGTCTGCCACTCCTCAGCAGGCTCAACCCCCTCAGGGGTTTTGACTTGCCCCTAGAGAACTTAACCTTTCTGGCTCTAGAACAACCAGAGCCCCTCACCATTCCCGGAAGGTTAGCTCACTTTGCTCCCAGATGGGGGCAAATTACATCAGAGCACTGGACCCTCTCTATCATCAGAGAGGGCTACAAACTTCATTTTTCCAACCTTCCTCCATATACCATGGTGAGGCATTTCAATTCTCCCCCATCTCTCCTGCGCCTGTTGGATCAGGAAGTCTCTTCTCTCCTTGCCCAAGGGGCAACAAAGAGGTTCCTCTTCTTCAACAAGGGACAGGATTCTACTCCCCTTATTTTCTCATAACAAAGAAGACAGGGGGATTCAGACCTATCCTAGATCTGAGAGAATTGAACAAATTTCTGTACAAGGAGAAATTCAAAATGCTTTCTCTAGGCATTCTCCTTCCATATCTTCAGAGTCAGGATTGGCTTTGTTCTCTAGATCTCAAGGATGCGTACACACATATACTCATCCACCCATCCCACAGAAAATATCTAAGATTTCTGTTTCAGGGAAAACATTTCCAGTACAGAGTACTTCCCTTCGGTCTAGCCTCTGCTCCAAGAGTGTTCACCAAATGCATGGCAGTTGTTGCCGCATTTCTAAGAGGTCTGGGAATTTTTGTATTCCCATATCTGGACGACTGGCTCATCCGAGCTCCATCTCAGTCAGAGGCCCAGATTTCCCTGGACCGCACAAGGCACATTCTGCAGTATCTGGGACTGGTGATAAACCTTCCCAAGTCTCAACTTATCCCTACTCAGTCTCTGGAATTCATAGGGGCCCAATTGGACACCACCACTGCAAGGGCCTACCTACCTCAAGTCCGGGGCCAACGTCTAGTGTGCTTGGCCTCCCAAGCTCAGTCCAGCAGTCACTTGACAGCCAGAGAAATGCTGCGACTTCTGGGCCACATGGCCTCCACGGTACACGTGGTGCCCTACGCTCGTCTTCATATGAGAGCAGCTCAATGGACCTTGGCCACCCAGTGGACTCAGGCATCAGGAGCGCTCTCCGACCAAATACTAACCTCAAAGCTTCTGTTTTGGTCCCTCCAATGGTGGATGTCCACCGAGAATCTGTTGTTGGGGGCCCCCTTCCAACCTTTGTTGCCCCAAACAACCCTCACAACAGATGCCTCCCAAACAGGGTGGGGAGCCCATCTTCAACATCTCTCCACTCAGGGTGCTTGGTCTCCACAAGAGACCACCCTTCACATCAACCTCCTGGAACTGCGAGCAATCTACTTTGCCCTCAAAGTCTTCCATACCCTCCTAGTCAACCTGACTGTCTGTATGGACTAGGACGATCAGGTGGCCATGTTCTACATAAACAAACAAGGAGGGACAGGCTCTCAGATTATGGGCCTTCGCCAGAGAGCATCAGATTCGTCTTCTGGCAGTGTATCTTCCAGGGGTTCAAAACTCTTGGGCAGACAGACTCAGTCGAGTTCTGCTTCCACACGAATGGTCCCTACATATGGACCAGATAAGCAGAATCTTTCAGGAATGGGGAACCCCGGACATAGACCTCTTTGCAAGTCCGTGGAATGCCAAACTTCCCCGGTTCTGTTCCAGGACTCTGTGTCAGGGAGCTCAGGCCAACGACGCCTTTCTCCTACATTGGGGTCAGGAATTCCTATATGCCTTTCCACCCATTCCTTTGATTCCCAAGACTCTGTTCAAACTCCAGAGGGATCACGGATCGATGATCCTCATAGCTCCACGCTGGCCACGCCAAGTGTGGTTCCCTCTACTTCTGCATCTCTCCCAGGGACCCTCCCTGGACCTGGGAGCTGCGCCAGACCTTCTCTCTCAGGAGGAAGGGACTTTGTGGCACCCAAACCCCAAGTCCCTACACCTCAGAGCTTGGTTACTGAAGGCCTAAGCCTTCATGACTTCAATCTTTCTCAACCAGTGAAAGATATCCTTCATGCCTCTAGGAAACCCTCCACGAGACGTTCCTATGCTTTCAAATGGAAACGCTTTTCCATTTGGTGTGCTCAACAGGGTCTTGACCCTCTAGCACTTCCTTTGAATTCTCTATTAGACTATCTCCTGCATCTTTCCAATGCAGGCCTTAAGACAAATTCAGTAAGAGTCCATTTGAGTGCTATTGCAGCATCTTTACAACCAATAAATGGACAAACTGTCTCCTCTCATCCTCTTATTGCAAGGTTCATGAGAGGCCTGACTCTAACTAAACCTCCTATCCGGCCTCCTCCGGTAGCATGGGATTTGAACCTAGTTCTAGGTCAGCTTATAAAGCCACCTTTTGAACCGTTGGTTTCTACCTCCTTGAAATTTCTTTCCTGGAAGGTCATTTTCCTTATTGCAGTCACTTCGGCTCGCCGCATCAGTGAACTACAGGCCTTAGTGGCTCATCCACCTTATACTAGGTTTCATCATGATAAGGTGGTCCTCAGGACGAATCACCACTTTATGCCCAAAGTGGTCTCGCCTTTTCATCTTAATCAAGAGGTATATCTACCTGTCTTTTTTCCGGCTCCTCATGCATCCAGTGCAGAGAGGAACCTTCATACTTTAGATTGTAAAAGAGCTCTTGCCTTTTACCTCAACAGGACTCAGCCACATCGAAAGTCTTCCCAACTTTTTGTGGCTTTTGATCGTTCTCATTTGGGACTTCCAGTCTCCAAACGTACACTTTCCAATTGGATTGCTCAGTGTATTTCCTTTGCTTACCAGAGTAAAAACATTTCTCTGGAAGGCCATGTCACAGCTCACAATGTGAGAGCCATGGCCACTTTTATGGCTCATCTTCACTCTGTATCCATAGATCAGATCTGTCGAGCCGCCACCTGGTCCTCGGTTCATACCTTCACAGCCCATTACTGTTTGGACAAGGACTCCCGCCGGGATGCCTTATTTGGTCAGGCTGTCCTCAAATACCTGTTCCATACTTGAACAACTCCTGCTCACCTTCCCAGGATGGATGCCTGAGATCCATACGAAGATGGCGAACCCTTGGAAGGGGATCTCCCAGGCATCTCAGCTAGGGAGTCCCCATATGTGAGGACTTATTCCTGCTTGTTCCTGGAGATAGCACAGTTACTTATCTGTAACAGGTGATCTCTGGGAACAGCAGGAATTAGTCCTCACAACCCACCCACCTCCCCTAGGCGTTGTATCTTCTATCTATCTTCCTTTCCTCTCTCTATTGTCTCAGCTATAAACTCGAACTGAGGAGAGCTGGTCAGGAAGGCGGGAAGGCAGCGTGCATGTGCAGTGGGAGGCCCCAAAAGCTTCCTTTCTGGGAAGCTGGGGAGCTTACCCGCGCAGGCTCCGTCGGTTCCGACGTACCCATATGTGAGGACTAATTCCTGCTGTTCCCAGAGATCACCTGTTACAGGTAAGTAACTGTGCTTTATCAAACGTGTCTTCTTGGATCAGAGCCAATCTACTCAATCTACCCAGTTCAGAAAGGCCCTTAAACTGCACCTTTTCATCAAATACTACCCTACATGAACCGTAACATAAGAGCCTCACCCTAGTATAATCCACAATATTCCTCTTGTTCCAAGCATCACTGCTAATTTTATGTAAATAGTTCGAGCATGCTATCTAGCTAATAGATTATACACTCCATGTAAATAGTTCTCCCATGTTATCCAAGTTGATACTCCTGTTATATGTAATACCAAACAGCCTGTTGTTCTGGTTCCTTTCTGTTATTTGTAAACCGCGCTGATGTCAAAGAGTGCGGTATATAAGAAGTTGAAATAAATAAATAAATAAAGTGCATCATCTCTAAGACTGCTGTACGTGATTCACAAAAAATTCCACCACTCTTGATCATTTCTCCCACTGGATGGTGTTCCTCTTCCTCTAGATATCTGAATGTAGTACTTGACTTTGGCCTCACATTCTATGAGCAAATTAGGTTTGTCCACATCTGCCCCGACAACCAGGCCCTTGACCGTGGGGAGTCCCTGGACATCGAGCAAGGCCCTTGTGCCACCGGCCTCGGGTGAGCCTGTGCACCGATCCAGTTCCCAATCCTAAGGTGTCCAGTCCTCCCTGGCCAGTTTCTTGGAAACTGACCCGAGGTACACTGGAGGACCCCGGGGTCTCAGGGCCGGCCTCTAGGTGCGGGAATCCCGTGCCTCGGAGTCCTGAGCGTTCTCCGGCTCTGACTGGGACATAAGAACATAAGATATGCCATACTGGGTCAGACCAAGGTCCATCAAGCCCAGTATCCTGTTTCCAACAGTGGCCAATCTAGGTCATACATACCTAGCAGTATCCCCAAGATGCACAGGTTCCACAATGCTTGTATTGGGTTAAGCATTGATATTCTGGGTCCCTTTTTAATAATGGTTTATGGACCTTTCCTCCGGGAATTTGACTGACATCGAGGCCTCTCCTGAGACCTCTCAATGTTCCTTCAGAGCAATCTCCCTCGAGCAAAGATGCTATTCTGCCCTCCCCCGAGGATGTGACCTTCCATGACTTTGTCTAGGACATGGCTCGGGCTCTTTCGGTCCTGACCGAGTCAGAGGACTTGCGCACTGAAGAATTTGGGATTTCTCCTGTATGAGTCCCCGCCACAGGAGACTTTCACGGTGCCAGTACAGCCCATCCTCGAGAGGCTGCTCCTGTGGATATGGGAGACTGGCCTATGTGTCAATGGTCAGCCAATGCCTTGACACCATCTATCGTGTCAAGAAGGGCCCAGGTTTCCAAAAGTCCCATCTCCCGCATAATTCCATGTTTGTGGAGTCCGTTATACAAAAGCTGAAAAGTTAGAAGAACTACTCTTCTGCTCCTCCGGGTAGAGAGGCCCGAGCTCAAGTGCTTCCAGGGATCCATGCTGGGCTGTCTGATACGGGCCTATGAATTGTACATATACATGTACCTTATGGGCCTCATCCAAGAATTGGTGGGCTTCTCTGCATGCCTCGCCGGGGAACCCCTCCCAGAGGTTCCAAGCCCTGATAGCCAGGATCCGGGACTGCTCAAAGTTCCTATCCAGTGCTGCCTAAGACTGCATTGAATCTGCTGCTCAGATAGCAGCAGTGGGCATCGGGACCTGTTATGAGGCCTGGTTGCAGACCTCTGACTTTGAGCATTGGATGGAAGAGAAATTGCTTGATCCCTGCACCGGGGAAAACTTACTTGGCAAGCCCAAGGCAGCTGAGATAGAGGCAGAGGTCATGACCAGGCAGAGGCTCTCAAAGAAAACCTCAACCCTTCCCTGGAAGAAACAGTCGGGGGTGGGGGAGGCCACTTTTCCCAAGGAAAAAGGGGTCCTTTCACCAGTGCCATTACCAACCCTACTCGGGGCAACAGCAACAGGGCCCATAGCCCTAGAACCAAGGTCATGGGCAGAGAAAGCAGAAGACTCAGAAACCTCAACCATCAGCTCCCACCCATCCTGACAGCAAGTTTTTGACTCCCTAGGCAGGGCCTCCTCTCCCCTGGGAAGACCCTCCCTTGCCCACTGGGGGCCGTCTGGTGCTTTCTGTCCACAGGTAGGCTGGGGTCACGACAGACCAGTGGGTCCTACAGGTCGTAAAGGAAGGTTATCTTCTCAGGTTCCAGCAAACACCCCCATGGTTCTTCCCAGGAGAGCCGGTGTGGCCTCTCCTTCACAGGCCTTGCTCCTCTCAGAGCTTGCAGGGTTGTTCACGGACAGGGCGGTAGAACTTGTACCCAAGCATTTTGGGGGAAAAGGCTTCTACTCCAGATATTTCCTTGTTTCCAAAAGAACTGGGGGCTTCAGGCCCATACTAGACCTTCGAAAAATCTGAACAATTTGAAAAATCTGCTCTCCCTTGGAACCCTGCTGCCCTATTCCCTAGGAGTGGAGGAGTGGCCTAGTGGTTGGGGCAACGTACTTCAGACTGGAAGGTCGGGGGTTCAAATCCCATTAGAGGACAGCAACCTTGGGCCGGAAGGACTGGGGTTCGTAGTCCCACAGGTGCTCCTTGTGGTCTTGGGCAAGCCACTTAACCCTTCATAGCCCATGTTCCCTGTAAAATAGTTATCTCCAAGTTATAATGCCCTGTTCAATGTAATTTCAGTTTGTTCAATGTAAACCGCACTGATGCAGAATAGCGCGGTATATAAGAGAATGTAAATAAATAAATAAATAAATATTCCATCAGAGAGACTGGCTGTGCTTCTTAGATCTAAAGGATGCATATACCCACATTCTGATCCACCCCTCCCATAGACAGGTACCTACTGTTCATGGTAGGAGGAGAGCACTACCAGCACAGTGTGCTTCCATTTGGCCTAGCCTCCATACCAAGGGTCTTTACAAAGTACCTGGCAGTTGTAGCCACCCACATGCACTCTACAAGGGGCCTTTATCTTTCACTATCTGGCCGACTGGTTCATCAGAGGCACCACAGCCTCCAAGGCAGGCCAGGCTGCAAGGCGAACAATCTGCCTCCTGCAGCACCTAGGGTTTGTCATCAACTACCCCAAATCCCACTTCTCTCCAGCTCAAAACCTGGAGTTCATAGGTGCCCAACTGGACACGTTATAGGTCAAGGTCTTCTTCCCAAAGGAAAGGGCACGTTGCCTCATGCAGCTGGTGGGAGAGGTGCAGACTCACCGGCTTGCTGCCTCCTCCGCCTACTGGGCCAGATGGGCTCCACAGTTCATATCACGCCCCTAGCCCTCTTGCACATGCGGGCAGCCCAGTGGTGTCTCCGCTTCCAGTGGACTCGGGCCACAGGCAGGTTGCGCAACAGGGTCAGAGCCACCTGCTAACTGGCGGACTCCCTCAACTGGTGGCAGTCTCTGTGCCATCTCCAAGCAGGGATGCTATTCCAGGCGCCTGCGTTACAGGGGGTCCTGACTTAAGGACTCCTCCCTCCTGGGTTGGGGGGCGCAATGCGGAGACCACTGCACTCAAAGCAGCTGGTTGCAGGAGGAGTCACTCCTATAGATCAACCACCTGAAACTCGGAGCCATCTTCCTGGCCTTGCAAGCATTCCGTCACCACTTGTGCAACCGCCCTGTGCTGATTCAAACGGACAACCAGGTTTCCATGTTTTATGTGAACAAACAGGGGGGCAAAGGTTCATAATCCCTATGCCCGGATATGGTGGCTCTCCTCTCTTTTGCAATACGGCACGTAAGGCTTCTATGAGCAGTATACCTCCCAGGTAAGGACAGTTGCCTAGCGGACAAACTCAGAGTCCTCCACCCACACAAATGGCATCTGAACTTCAGGATGGTGCAAAGACTCTTCCGCCTCTGGGGTAGGCCCATGATGGACCTGTTTGCCTCCCCAGACAACATGCGGCTGCCCCTCTTCTGCTCATGCCAGCTGCACCCGGGGAGGGTGGCAGCAAATGCCTTCCTGATCCCATGGTCCGAGGGCCTCCTCTGTGCCTTCCCACCAACACCGCTGTTGGCCAAGACCGTCTTCAAGGTCCAGAGCGAACAGGCATCAATTCTGATTGCCCCCAGTTGGGCCGACAACCCTGGTTCCCTCTGCTGCTCCTCCTTGTCATTGGCACTCCCAGTCCTGCTGGATCAAGATCCGGAACTCCTGTCCCAGGAGGAGGACTCCCTCCTGCACTCCAACCTGGGGTCACTAGCGTTGACGGCATGGCTGCTGAAAGGATAGCCTTAGCTCCTTTCAGTCTCCAGGGGGGAAGTCGAGGAGATCCTCCTGGCCTCCCAAAAACCCTCTACCAGATGAGCATACGCCTTCGGATGGAGAAGATTCTCCTTCTGGTGTGCAGGGAGAGTGGAGAACCATTTCTCCTGCTGCACGCAACTAGTGCTACAGTACTTATTGCACCTCTTGCACCCTGGCCTGCGGTCATAAGAATATCAGATATGCCATACTGGATCAGAGCAAGGTCCATCAAGCCCAGTATCCTGTTTTCAGCAGTGGCCAATCTAGGTCATAAGTACCTAGCAGTCTCCCCAAAAGACACAGGTTCCTCAATGCTTCTATTGGGTCAAGCAGTGATATCCCGGGTCCCTTCTTAATAATGGTTTATGGAGCTTTCCTCCAGGAACTTGTCCAAACCTTTTTTTTAAACCCAGCTACACTAACTGCTTTTGCTGCATCCTCTGGTAACAAATTCCAGAGCTTGATTACACGTTTAGTGAAAAAATATTTTCTCTTATTAGCCTTAAATAGTTTACTCTGTAGCTTCATTGCATGTCCCCTAGTCTTTCTATATTCTGATAATGTAAACAATAGACTGTTTACCCGTTCCACTCCATTCATTAATTTATAGACCTCTATCATATCTCCCTTCAGCCGTCTCTTTTCCAGGTTGAAGAGTCCTAACCTTTTTAGCCTCTCTTCATAGGAGTAGCCTTCCATCCCCTTTACCGTTTTGGAGGCTCTTCTCTGTACCTTTTCTAATAACGCTATATCCTTTTGAAGATACAGCGACCAGAATTGAACACAATATTCAAGGTGCGGTTGCAGCATGGGATGATACAGTAAGAGTGCACCATCACCCTGTAGAGGAGAAATCCCTCTCAAGCCAGCCCCTGATCTCCAGGTTCCTCTGGGGCCTGTTGCTACCAAAGTCCCCTCTCCACCCTCCGATGGCAGAATGGGACCTTAACGTGGTACTCTCCCAACTCACCAGACTACCGTTTGAGCCTCTGGCCACCTGCCATTTGAGGTACCTCTCCTGGAAAGTGGTCTGTTTGGTGACCGGAGCGAACTCCAGGCCATATACAATGTTCTATAAGAACAGGGTAGTGCTCCGCACACACACCAAATTCCTCTCCAAGTAAATATCTCCCTTCCAGCTCAACCAGGAGGTAGTCCTCCCCACCTTTTTTTTTCCACGGCCCCATGACAGCAGAGAGGAGATCATATTGCATGCACTAGACTGTAACAGGGCCCTGTCCTTCTACCTGCAGAGGAGCCAGGCCCATCGTAAAAGCTCCTCGGCTCTTTGTGTCATATGGAGTGGAGGAGTAGCCTAGTGGTTGGGGCAAGGTACTTCGGGCCGGAAGGTCGGGGGTTCAAATCCCACTAGAGGACAGCAACCTTGGGCCGGAAGGACTGGGGTTTCTAGTCCCACAGGTGCTCCTTGTGGTCTTGGGCAAGCCACTTAACCCTCCATAGCCCATGTTCCCTGTAAAATAGTTCATTGTGTGCTGTGCTTTCCTGTCTAATCAATGTGTTTATACCTCAAAAATTTCCTGTCATGATTTGACAATTTCCAATCTGTAATCAAAAAACGCTGCTGATCGCTGGAAGTAGCGGTATACAAATGTATACTAAATAAATAAATAAATGACCCCAGTAAACTGGGGCTCCCAGTGACTAAACAAACTCTGTCCACTTAGGTGGTGGACTGTATTGCCCTCTCCTATGAGCGATTTGGCCTCTCCCTCCAGCACCAGATCACATTGCATTGTGTGAGGGCAATGGCCACGTCAGTGACCAACGTCTGCTCAGTGCCGGTGACTCAGATCTGCAAAGCCATCACATGGCCTTCAATTCACACATTTGCAGCTCACTACTGTCTGGAGAGCGAGTCCTGCAGGGACAGTACCTTTGCTCAGGCAGTACTCGGTAGTATTCTCGGGGTGTAGGCAACTCCTGCCCTCCGACCTTTCTGTGTTCAGGCTACTGTAGTGATAGTGTCGCTGGATGAGCCTGTCGGATCTCACCTTCTGCAACTCACGGCTACCTGTTTGGTTGCGGTTGATGCTGTTGTGGTTCGGTCCTCAGCAGCCTGGAGCTAGGTAGTCCCATATGTGAGGACTGACATCCTGCTTGTTCCTGGAGAAAGCGTAGTTACTCACCATTAGTACTGCTTTGCTACATTCTATGAGTTTGTATTCGGTCTCCACCTGCTAGTAGAGGAGCATAACCCATTTGTCTGGACTGGAGGGACTCCAGGAAAGAAAATTAGCAGGTAAGGTCTGATTGCACCTTAAGTTGTAAAACTGCTCTGCTGCTACTGTGAAAGGTGGTATATCAAATATTAGTAAACATAAACACCTATCACAAACTTGAGCTGTTGAACATTGGACAATACATTTCTTCAAAAGTTTTCCTTCCTGAAACATCTTTGGCGATTATGATAAACAGCTTCAAGCTGAACACAAATATTATTTCAGATTGACTGTATCACATTGGAATTTTGAGAAGCATGAAATTAAATTTTGACTGAATTTAGCATGTTTAATAGCACACTGGGAAAGGCAGGAAGGCAGCACGCAGGCGCTGTGGCGTGCTCCCAAAAGCTTTCTAATTGGACGCTGGGGAGCGTTCCCACGCAGCCTCCGTCGGTACCGACGATACCCATATGTGATGACTACATTCCTGCTTGTTCCTGGAGATGTGTCTTTTTAATGTTGCAACAGTCACAAAACATTCTTTTACATTTGTGGTGAGTATATGCTTAAGACTCAAAGACACAGCATGACTGCATTTATTAAAAAAGCGTATGAGCTCTACTTTGGTTGTAAAGTTGGTGATCAAAACAAATCCCGGGCTCCCCACATTTGCTGTGCCAACATATGCTGTCCATCTCGGAGCTTGGCTCAGAAGTACATTGTCATTTGCAGTCCCGATGTTATGGCGAGAACAGAAGGATCATGTGATGGACTGTTACTTCTGTCTGACCAATGTATCCGGCTTCTTTACTAAAAATAAGAAATATATTAAATACCCCAGTCTGCCTTTAGCCATTAGACCAGTGCCACATGATGACAGAATGCCAGTACCGAAGCCAACAGAGACATGGAGCCTAGATGAAGCAGACAAACAAGGTCAGACGAGGAAGACGACATGGATCCAGATTTTGAACCATTTGTCGGTGTGCCTCATCTGATAACAGTCAACTGAATAACCTGGTGAGGGATTTAAGTTTGTCAAAAACAAAATCTGAACTACTTGGTTCAAGATTGCAAGAATGAGGTTTGCTCTCGCCAAGTACAAAAATTTCTGTCTTCAGGACCCACCAAAAAGATATAAAAATTTTTTTGCGCAGGTTGACAACCTGTTTCTGCACAGACATTGATGGATTGTTCACGGCTTTGGGATGTGAGCATGACCCACAACAATGGTGCCTTTTTATTAAAGATTAAAATTAAAGAGTCATGGGATCGGAGGCAGTGTACTACTGTGGGTCAGGAACTGGTTAAAAGATAGAAAGCAGAGGGTAGGGCTAAATGTACTGTATCAATTTCACACTCCAATATTATATTAACATCCATCAGTGCAAGTAGGAGAGTTTCAACTCCATGGAAGGGACGGAATCCGAACTGGTGTGAATCAAGGGGTTTGTGTTCATCAATGTGTTCTTGTAATTGGAGTTGTATGTTTTTTTTCTATTATTTTGGCAATGAGTGGTATGCTAGCTATGGGCCTGTATGAGTTTGGGTCTTTTGGGTCTAGTTTATTGTTTTTTATAATAGGGTGGATCGAGGAGAGCTTTAAGGCATTGGGCATAATGCCTTGAGATATTGATTGGTTCACTATGAATTGGATGTTTTCAGCAAGAAAGTCCTTGGTGGATTTGATTGATGATACTGGGCATGGGTCGAGTGGGGAGGTTGTGGTGTTTATCATTGTTATGATTTTAAGGAGGTGTTTTCTTTCAACCATGTGGAAGGTTGTCCATTCATAACACAGGTACACTACCAAAAAACTGCCTCCAGTTTTGCAACTGATTCCTATAGATTTTGGGGTGCTGAATCCAGGAAAAATAGCCAAAATGTTCCATCACGTCACGTTTTCTTGCAAAATTAGATTTCTTACCCATATAAGGAATGTTCACATAATTACTTTTTAGCCGACTGCAGTTTATTTTCTTGGCCCAAAATAGAGGTTGTAATGGTTAACTAACTAGAAACACTCCCTCATGATATTTTAGAGTGTTTTGTATTCATTTTATACATTAACAGGACAATTGGGAGGCGGGGGGCTAAATCCAGTACTCGCGCTGGCGCATGTTCTTTCCTGTTCGCCTCGCCTCGTTCGCTCGCTCAAACACGGTGGTTGTGACATGAACGTTCCTGTCAAATTTCAGTTTCTTGCAAGTTCATTATTACCTTTTGTTTGCTCAGTCGTAATCCAGCTTTATTCCGAAGTGGTTCACTACAGTTGTAGTTTGCAGTGCTGTGTATTTGTGATGGCTCACAGAGCCAGAGGTTGCATCAACTCTCCAGACAGTTTTTGTTTTATTTGTGGGGAATATACCGTGAAAAAGCGGCAGAGGAACATTTCTGCATTTATTAAAGTATATTTCGCCTATTTCGGTTTGAAGTTAGGCGATCAAGACAAACCGTGGGCTCCTCACAAAGTGTGCAAGACATGTGAGGAAGATCTACGCTTATGGATGAAAGGTAAAAAACAAGCATTTCGTTTCGGAATACCTATGATGTGGCGTGAACAAAGAGACCACAGCAGTGACTGCTATTTTTGCTCTTGCATTGTGAAGGGATACAACTTAAAAAATAAGAACGTAATAAGTTACCCCAACCTTCCCTCAGCAATTAGGCCTATGCCTCATAGCAACGAAGTACCTGTGCCTGAACCACCAAAATCTTTGGATCATATTTGTGTGGACGGTTCTGATCATGATGAGACTCATCAGATGGCTTTTCCCGATGAGTCCAGTACTTCCGAGTTTGAAACTGAGCCAGATCCGAAACCTGAACTTTTCTCTCAAGCTGAATTGAATGATTTAGTCCGGGATTTAGGACTCCCAAAAGATGCTGCCCAACTGCTAGGTTCTCGGCTTAAACAGAAAAATCTATTGTCACCAGGAACAACTTTTTATTGGTACCGCAACCGCGAGAGACAATTTTTGAAGTATTTCAGCAAAGAGGAAGATTTGGTATTTTGCAACGATATATACGGAGTGATGGAAAAGTTTAAACTCAAGTATGATCCTGCTGAATGGCGGCTGTTCATTGATTCGTCAAAAGACAGCATAAAAGGTGTTCTTCATAATGGCAACACATTCGCTTCAGTTCCTATTGCTCACTCTGTTATTCTCCAAGAAAAATATGAGAATTTGGCCCTGATTCTTCAGAAGATTCGTTATGATGAGCATAAGTGGATGATTTGTGGAGACTTTAAAATTCTATCCATGCTATTAGGGCAGCAATCCGGTTTCACCAAATATCCCTGCTTCCTTTGCTTGTGGGATAGCCGGGCCCGCGACCTACACTGGGGGAAAAAAGACTGGCCAATTCGGGAGTATTTGAGACCCGGTGAGAAAAATGTTCTTCATGAGAGCTTGGTACCTCGTGATAAAATTCTATTACCACCTCTCCACATTAAGTTGGGTCTCATTAAGCAATTCATCAAGTCCCTTCCAAAAGATGGTGAGTGCTTTCGGTACCTTTGCTCAAAGTTCCCCCGACTTTCTGAAGCAAAGCTAAAGGAAGGAGTGTTTGTTGGCCCTGATATAAGGAAACTCATTTCAGATGGAGCATTCGCTGAAACGATGTCTGAGAAGGAAAAAGAAGCCTGGGATTCGTTCAAGGATGTTCTCAAATTCTTGGGGAACAGGCGGGATGAGAACTATAAGGATATTGTTGCCAGGATGCTCAATGCCTTCAAAGAACAAGGCTGTAACATGAGCCTGAAAGTCCATTTCTTGCACTCCCATGTGAACTACTTTCCTGAAAACTTGGGGGCATACAGTGAAGAACAAGGTGAAAGGTTTCACCAGGACATCAAGGACGCAGAGAGAAGGTACCAAGGAAGATGGAACACCACTATGATGGCTGATTTCTGCTGGTTGCTGCTGCGGGAAACCCCAGATGAAAAATACGCCAAGCAGCGCACCAAGAGAAGCATTCGGGGGAAGAAGAAACGGGCCCACCAGGAGATTGATTGACCCAAGAATGACTTTAAAATCTAAACTGTGTTGACAAATATCGTATTTTTACTAAACTTTGAAATAAAAATTTGCTAGTTATTACCACAGTGTCAGATCTCATTTATTAGGATTTTATTTTCACACCATCGGGAGTTTGTCTTCATGTATTGCAATGGTGCGGTTTGCGTTTTCTATTCTTACATACATACCTGTACAACATTTTTTGCACATTTCTTTGCTTTGCTTTGTGTCTAACCTCGCTCTTATATGCTCAGTGTTTGTGCACATGTATGTGGCTGTTTTAAGTGCAGACAATTTTGCTACCATCACAGTGTGTTTTGTTGACATTACTCTATTCTTATGTGCTGCCTTGTTACAATTTTCTTTATTCTTATTTGAATAACTACTAAACAATTAGTATAAAGAATTCATCCAAGAAACTTTTATCTCGATCGCACTCAATCTGAAACGTTCACCTCAAACTGCTATCCCAATGTAGCAAAAAATCTGTACGTGATGGAGCAAATTGGTTACCAGATTTGGATTCAGCGCACCAAAAAACGTAAAAATCAATCGAAACATTAGAGGCAGTTTAAAAAAAAAATTTTTTTAGTGTACCTGTGTTGTTGTTGTCATTATTTGGTTTTAGTGTTATTGTTGGAGTATGAGGTTTTTTCTTTAGCTTTTCAGCAAAATGTGATTCTAGGGTTTGTACATTTATCGTGTCTTGATTTAGGTTTTGGGTTGTGTGTTTTTGTTAGTGTTTTCACAATTGTGAAGAGTTCTCTTGGCCGATTGAGGGCGAAATTTATTACTTTGGAATAGTAGTCCCTTTTTCATTTGTTAATTGCATTCTTATAGTCATTACGTATATTTATGTATTTGGTTTTGTTATCATTTGATTTTGCTTTTCTCCAGATTTTTTCTTGTTTTCTTAGTTGCTTTTTTAGCAGGGCAAGGTCTTTTGTGAACCATTTTTCAGATTTTTTTCATTCTTTTCTGTTCCTGTTGGGGTGGCAGCTTCATGGATTGGTTCCAATTCTCTATAGTTGAGTTGATATCTGTTAGGTTTGTAGTTTGTTTGGGCAATACCTTTTCAAGGAATGTGTTATCAAAGCGGGTAAAGCGTGAGTGGTGTGATGTTTGCAGATTTTGATGGTGTTTGTGCTAGGAGGTGTAAGGTTATCAGGTGATGGTCAGACCATGGTACTTCTGTTATTATTGGGGGAGTGTATAGTTGATGGAGATTAAAAGGGGTAGGGAGGAAGATGAGATCTAATGTGTTTCCTTTAGTGTGAGTGGGGGTATGGATTATCTGGTTAAATCCCATTTGTGTCATAGAGTCTATGAAATTGTCCTTTTGGAATTGGTTTAGGGATGGGAGGTTAAGGTCACCTAGGATTATGAGGGGTTTGCTCCTAGATGTTGTACATGCGAGTTCAAGGATGGGGAAAGGTTTTTCTGATCCGCTGATGGGGGTCTATAGATTAGGGTAAGTGCTAGGGTTCTATTTTCAATGTTGATGATGTCCATGCCTTCGACATTGTTTGAGTTCGTTAGTGTATTGTAAGTCTTTTTTAGTGAGTATGAGTGTGCCACCTCCTCTTTTTATATCACGGTGACAGTTGAATACGTCATATTGTGATAAGGGGAGTTGGTTTAGTAATATTGTGTCTGTGGGTGTTAGCCATGTCTCGGTAATGAAAAAGATGTCTGGTTTTTTATCTCTTATTATGTCGTTAACAATTGGTATCTTGTTCCGTATGGAACGAATGTTTATTAAGATGGGTTTTAATTTGGTAACTATGTTGGGGGGGGGGGGTTGATTTTGTTGTTGTGCTGTTTTTGGTTTATCTGAATTATTCTGGGATAGTGTCTGTGGGTATTGTTGTGTGAGTGCTGGTTAAATGGGTGATTGTGTAATGCGGAGCGTGTTAAGTTTCGGTTGGGGTTATGGATGATGGGGATGCTGTTACAAGGAAGTTGGTTGGATTTATATGTGAAGATTTGTTGTAATAGAGCTATTAGTAGGAGAATGAGGGGCAGGGTTTTAATTTTTATGGGGGCCATTATGTGTCTTTTGTGTGAGAGTTGGTTGTATGGGAGGTCTGTGGGAGAGAGAGCTAGTAGATGGTAGTATTAAGTACTGTATGGTACAGTGTAGAGTTAAAATTATTAGTTTAAATTGGTGCAGGATTTTGGTGCACTTCTGGTAATATAGGTGGTCTATGCAGTTTTCAGTATACTTCTGGTCAAATAAATTTTCAGGTAGTGTCCTAATCAAGTTTACATAGTACAAGTCTTTGTGTGATTTCTGGTAATTCTAGTTCTAAGCAAGCATATAATGTTAATATAATATTGGAGTGTGAAATTGATACAGTACATTTAGCCCTACCCTCTGCTTTCTATCTTTTAACCAGTTCCTGACCCACAGTAGTACACTGCCTCCGATCCCATGACTCTTTAATTTTGCCAATAGTCTCTCATGAGGGACCTTGTCAAAGGCTTTCTGAAAGTCCAGATACACTATATCAACTGACTCACCTTTTGTCTACCTGTTTATTCCCGCCTTCAAAAAAACATAATAGATTAGTAAGGCAAGACCTTCCTTGGCTAAAACCAAAGGGCGAGGAACGAGAGACGACATTGCGGATGTGAGAAGGATACTTGAAAAGACTAAAGAATACCAAAAAGATATCTGTATGTTTTATGGACTACAGCAAGGCTTTTGACTGTGTAAACCATGAGAGAGTCTGGGCAACATTAAGAAACATGGGTATATACCAGTACACCTGATTGTTCTCTTGCCCAACCTTTACATTGATCAAGAAGCAACGGTTTGAACAGAACAAGGAGAAACAGAATTGTTTAAAATCAGCAAAGGTGTACAACAAGTCTGCATATTTTCCCCTACCTGTTTAATTTATATGCAGAACAAATAATCAGAGAAGCAGGACTATATGAAGACAATCGAAGTGTGAAGATTGGTGGAAGACTGATCAGCAACCTTCGCTTTGCTGATACCACCACTTTGCTGGCTGAAAGTGAAGACGATCTGAAACATTTGCTTCTCAAGATCAATGAACATAGTCTTAAAATGGGCCTGCACCTTAATGTAAAGAAGACAAATATCCTGACAACTGGCAAGAATCAATAAGTTCATTGTTGATGGAGAAGAAATCGAAATAGTGGACAACTTTAACCCACTTGGATCAACTATCAATAAAGAAGCAAGTAGTCAAGAAGTCAGACAATGCATTGCTCTTGGCAGAATGGCTATGAAGGACCTAGACAAGATTCTCAAGAATAGAGATGTCTCTCTCCATACAAAGATTCACCTCGTTCAAACCATGTTTATTTTCAATAACTTCATATGGATGATAAAGTTGGACAGTGAAAAAGATAGGAAGAAAATTGATGCCTTTGAATTATGGTGCTGGTGATGAATACTGTGTAAACCATGGACTGCCCGAAGAACAAACCAGTCCATGCTAGAGGAGATCAAACCTAAGATTTCTTTAGAAGTACAGATGACACAACTTTGACTTTGATATTTTGGACACGTCATGTGAAGAGAGATTATTGGAGAAAGACATCATTCTTGGCAAGGTAGAAGGTCACCCTAAAAGAGGAAGGCCAGCAATGAGATGGATCAGTACAACATCAGCTATGGATGCCACTCTGTCAACAATGAGCTGCCTGACTGAAGATTGAACACAGTTTAGGACCACTATCCACCATGAGTCACCATGAGTCTACACAGATTCAACAGCACTTAACAACAACAACTTTGTGGTTGGATTTCAGGCAGCAATGTCGGACTAACAGGTATTTCTAGAACTGCTAGTATCCTTTCCACCATCTGGTCTCTGGTTGTGGAGTTAGCAGCTGCCTTATGTGAAGTGACATTTTTCTCTACCTGCTCAGCCTACTAGGGTTTCTAACTAAGGCATTCTTCTGGAACATTTCAGCATAACTGGCATTTTGGATGAGAAAAGTGGCTGAGATAGTGATGATAGGAAAGTTGATCTTCATGGTCCAGGGAAGAATTCATACAACTAATGTGGTCTGCATAATGGGATTGGTATAGATATTAGACACTTTTTCGCTTTTTAATAGTTCAGAATGATTTTGGTTGAGTGGAATAGTTTGTGCATTATATTGATGCATGGCTATTTGATGTGGCTGAGGCAGATCCCTTCTTGTTGCAAGCTGCTGTTCTTGCTGTATTCCTGCATGGCAGTGCTGTGAGTCTTCTCATTGGATGGTTGGACACTACTTAGGTATACCTCCTTTGCTATTGGTGTAAACCTCGGGGTGGTGATAGTCTGCTTCAGTGTACTGCAGGTTTTGGGGCTCTCTTCTTCCAGGTCTTCTGCCACCCCGCACTTCTCCTCACCCAGAAAACTGGGTAGCTACTTGTTCTTAGGGTCTCCTTGCAAAATAGACCTCAGGCGGTTCCATGCATGGATATACAGGAATATCCCCTCATATTCCTTCCAAGGATTCACTAGATACTTCTGATTCCTGATTATGGATGCCTCACTGGTGGCTTCACGCTTGCCCCTTCTACTAACCATGCAACAGTTATGTCTGGCTCTTTAGGGCTAAGTCAGGTCAGGAGAATTTGGCTGCAGCCAGGGTTCTTCAGGTGTAGAACCTCTAGGCTTCTGATTATGCTGTAAAATATAGTCTTTCAGTCTCTGGAGTCCTCTTGCCACCAATGAACGTGGTTTTGTGGCATTTGACTTCAAGCTGGCGACTTCACTCCTAGTGTCCATTTCTTCATTTTCCACTTCCACCCTTTCTGCAGGTCCTTGACTTCAGGGCAGTGAACCTTCATGTAGTATCCTAGGCTCGGATTTCCTTAGTTCAACCTTTTCAGGGTGATCTCCATTAGCCCCAATGTCACAAGGTTACTTTCTCTAGAGAGGCTGGAAGGAGTCTAAGCAAGTGAGATCACAACAGTCTGGCATGGAATGGATTGGGAGTCCCCTTTATGGTTATTTTGGACTGTAGACGTGTGCCTAACAGGCTGGGAGGGACTTGAGGTTTGGAATAGCTGAAACAGTGACACTAGTCCTGTTGGAAAACCAAAATGTCTAAGTGTAAGCCAAGTGCCAGAACCAGCCATGTAGTGGTTCCAGCAATCCTGGTCTCTAACTTACCGGAAAGGTCCAGGTGGTGGCAGTCAAGTCATCGCTTTTAAGTGATGGGAAAAGAGAGAGAAACTAGTAATTGTGTTGAATTTAGTTTGGAATGAAGTTCCCCTTACAAGGACCTGGCAGCAGGTCAAATGACAGACATGGTCATTGTACAGATGAATTTTCTGAGCCAACTGTTTTTGGATCCTGAAATGTAAAGGAAAAAAAGGCTGTTGCTCTTATTGGGGATGATTTGGGACACCTCTGAGAGTGGACATCACATCAGCTCAGCAAAACTCTGGTGGACCTTTCAGTCAAAGGAAAGTAGGAGCTAGGGAGTTGAATTCTTAGTAGAATCAGAATTGATATCATAGTAACATAGTAAATGACGGCAGAAAAAAGACCAGTATGGTCCATCTGGTCTGCCCAGTAAGATGGCAAGAGTAGGTGCGCCTTTCGCTCCGTGCAGGCCACCCCTCCCCATGTCTTTGTTTTAGGGGTGAACCCTCCCCATGTCTTTGTTTTAGGGGTGAACCCACTGCTCCGTGTAGGACACCCCTGTATGTTGAGAAATTAGTTAAGTTTATTTTGATTTTATCCTGTTGCTGGCATGGGACAGACACAGTAGATCCCTTTACATTTTGAATTCTGTCACTGTATTTTCCCCCACCACTTCCATCGGGAGGGCACTCAAAGCATCCACCACTCTTTCAGTGAAAAATTATTTCCTGACATTGCCTTTCAACTTACCCTCTTGCAGCTTCATGTTATGCCCTCTAGTTTTACAGTTTCCCCGTCTTTGGAAGAGGTTTGTTTGTTCATTATTTCTCTTTACGTATTTAAAGGTAGGAATCATATCTCCCCTGTCACTCCTCTCTTCCAGAGTGTACATATTTAGGTCTTCAAGTCTCTTCTCATAAGGCTTCTGATGCAGGCTCCAAATCATTTTGGTTGCCTTCCTCTGAACAGTTTCCAGTCTTTTTATATCCTTTGTAAGATATGGTCTCCAAAACTGAACACAGTATTCCAAGTGAGACCTCACCAGTGACTTATACAGTGGCATTAGTAATTCCTCTTTGTATGCAACCCAACATCCTCCTGGCCTTTGCCCACCGCCTTGTTGCACTGTTTTGCCACTTTGAGATCCGCAGAAATAATCACACCAAGGTCGTCCTCCTTGTCCGTGCACACCAATCTCTCTCCCCCTATCGCGTACATTTCACCTGGATTTCTGCTTCCCAAGTGCATGACACTGCACTTCGCATTAAATCTTAACTGCCAAGCATTAGACCGTTCTTCCAGCTTTTATAGATCTTTCCTCATGTTATCCACTCCCTCAGGGGAGTCCACTGTGTTGCAAATTTTCGTGTCATCTGCAAAAAGACAGACTTTTCCATGCAGTCCTTCAGCAATATTACTCACAAATACATTGAACAGTGCCGGGCCGAAGAACGAACCCTCCTTTCATCCGAGTGAGCTCCATTTACCATCACCTTCTGTCTGTCAGTCAACCAATTTCTGATCCAGTTCACAACCTTGGGACCCATCCCCAAACTACTGAGTTTATTGATAAGCCTCCTATGAGGAACAGTATCAAAGGCGTTGCTGAAATCCAGGTAGATGACATCCATCGCATGCCCCTGATCTAGTTCTCTGGTCACCCAATCAAAGAACTCAATCAGATTTGTTTGGCAAGATCGTCCTTTGGTAAAACCATGTTGCCTCGGATCATGCAACCTGTTGGTTTTGAGAAAGTCCACTATTCAGAAGCACCTCCATTAATTTTCCTGCCACCGAGGTTAGGCTCATGGGCCTGTAGTTTGTCACTTCTTCCCTGTCACCACTTTTGTGAAGAGGTACCACATCCGCCCATCTCCAGTCCTGAGGAACTACTCCTGTTTCCAAGGATCTCTTGAAAACATCCTTTAATGGCCCTGCAAGAACCTCTCTGAGCTTTTTCAGGATCCTGGGATGTATCCCATCCGTTTCCATGGCCTTGTTCACTTTCAGTTTTGCAAGTTGTTCTAACACAACTTCAATGAATGGTGTGGTATCTACTTCATTCCCATTTTTATATTTGGGAGTCACAGATGGTCCTTCTCCTGGATTTTCTTTAGTAAAAACAGAGCAGAAGTATTTGTTTAGCAATTTTGCTTTTTCAATGTCACTTTCCACAAATCCGTTCCAGCACTTCTGAGTCCTGCAATTCCATCTCTGATTTTCCTCCTCTCCCGAATATACCTGAAGAAAGTTTTGTCGCCACACTTCACATCTTTAGCCATCTTTTCCTCTGCCTTTGATTTTGCTTTCCTTATTTTTCTTTCTGTCTTTTTTTAGTTTGCTCCTGTATTCCTTACTGTGTTCCTCTGTTTGCAAGCTTTTGAAGTTTTTGAAAGCTTTGTTTTTTGCCTTTATTTGAGCAGCCACTTTTTTGGAGAACCAAATAGGTTTCCTTCTCCTCTTATTTTTATTTACTTTCCTTACATATTTATCTGTTGCCCCTTTTATTGCCACCTTTAGTTTAGCCCATTGCAGTTCCACTTCCCTTATCCCCTCCCACCCTGCCAACTCCTCCTTCAGGTACTTTGCCACTCTACTGAAGTCAGTGTTTTTGAAGTTTAGGACTTTGAGCTTGCTATGATTGGACTGCACCTTGGCTTTTATCTCAAACCACACCGTGTGATGATTGCTGCTGCTCACAGGGGCACCCATCCAGACATTCAATACGCTCTCACCGTTGGTGAGCACTAAATTCAGCATTGAGCTTTCCCTGGTTGGTTCCATCACCATTTGTTTAAGTGACGCATCTTGGAAAGCATCCACAATTGTTTTGCTTCTTGCCAGATTTGCAGAAGGCGTACTCCAATCCACATCGGGTAAATTAAAGTCACCCAATAAGGTCACTTCCCCCTTTGTGGCTATCTTGGCAATATCTAACACTGGTCAACATTGAAATCGTTACTGACTTTAAAAGGTCCTATAGTATCTTGGTGAGCTGAACACGAATATAACATTAAAAAAAAATTATTGGCTCTAGTTTTGAAGATATTGGTCGCCGTATCTTAAAAAGGATATAGCGTTATTAGAAAAGGTTCAGAGAAGAGCCACCAAAATGGTAAAGGGGATGGAAGGATACTCCTATGGCTAAAAAGGTTAGGGCTCTTTAACCTGGAAAAGAGACGGCTGAGGGGAGATATGATAGAAGTCTATAAATTAATGAACGGAGTGGAACGGGTAAACGTAAATCGACTGTTTACGTTATCAGAATATAGAAAGACTAGGGGACATTCAATGAAGCTACAGGGTAAACTATTTAAGACTAATAAAAGAAAATATTTTTTCACTCAGTGTGTAATCAAACTCTGGAATTTGTTACCGGAGGATGTAGTAAAGGCTGTTAGTGTAGCTGGGTTTAAAAAAGGTTTGGACAAGTTCCTGGAGGAAAGGTCCATAAACCATTATTAAGAAGGGACCCAGGATATCAATGCTTGACCCAGTACAAGCATTGCGGAACCTGTGTCTTTTGGGGAAACTGCTAGGTACGTATGACCTAGATTGGCCACTGTTGGAAACAGGATACTGGGCTTGATGGACCTTGCTTTGACCCAGTATGGCATATCTTATGTTCTTATGTAGTTCATTTTTGACATTTCACCGTGTAATTTTATCCAGTAGGACATCAACAACATCCCAAATAAGCCTTGAATGATGTAATATTGCATCACATTGCATAATACCAGCATGCACACATCATCCAGAGTTGATTGCATCATTTTCTGATGCAATGCAATACTACTGCCAGACGGCTGCTGAAGCCATCTGACGTCAGCAGTGTACTATACGCAGTCGTAAAGGAAAGTAATCTGGTATTCTGTTCCGATATTGAAAGCCTCATGAATGCCTTAAAAATCACTCATGACCCACAAGACTGGAGTCTATTTATAGACTCTTCGAAACTGAGTCTGAAGGCTGTGCTTTTGAACAATGGAAACCGTCTTCCATCTATTCCAGTAGCGCATGCCGTCCACATGAAAGAGACATACGATAACTTAAAGCATCTACTGACTTCCATTAACTATAACAAGTACAGCTGGCACCTCTGTGGTGATTTGAAGGTAGTTGCCCTTTTAATGGGATTGCAGCCAGGGATATATAACATACATGTGTTTTGCATGTGAGTGGGATAGCTGAGCAAGGGCTTGGCACTTCTTGCGGAAGGAATGGAATCACAGACAAAATGTAACGGTTGGAGAGAAGAAAATCCAGCACCCAGCTCTGTTTGAGGCTCACAAAATCCTGCTACCACCCCTTCACATCAAACTAGGTTTGAAAAACTTCGTGAAAGCCATGGACCGCACTTCGCCAGCTTTCCGATACCTGCATGAAAAGTTCCCTCGACTCGGCGAAGCAAAGATTAAAGAGGGAGTTTTTGTGGGTCCTCAGATTCGAGAGCTCTTCAAAGATGACCGGTTCAACAACTTGCTGCAGGGTGATGCGAAACAAGCATGGAATGCTTTTCGCCTAGTGTCAACAAACTTTCTCGGGAACGTTAGGGCAGAAAACTACAAGGAACTAGTAGAAGACATGCTGATGCAGTATCAGAAACTTGGCTGCAATATGTCTCTAAAGATCCATTTCCTTGATTCCCATCTCGATTTCTTTCCTGACAACTGTGGTATGGTTAGTGATGAACAGAGTGAACGTTTTCACCAGGATATCGCAACGATGGAGCAAAGATACCAGGGAAAATGGTCCACTACAATGCTGGCTGACTACTGCTGGACACTCCCCAGAGAAGCTCCCGAACAGCTGTACAGGAGACAGGTGAAAAAATCTAAGTAGTAGTCTGTGACTTGGTTTTTTACAGGTATTAACCGAAGGCCTATTATATATTTACTGTTGACATGCATTTTGTGATGTAAGCATTAATTCTTGTAGATTACAAAAAACTAGAGCCAACTTTGCAATTTCACTGTCATATTCGTGTTCAGTATATAAAAATTGATAAGAAATGACTATTTTTATTTCAGGAACATGACTTTTGTAAAAACTTGTTGACCAGTGAATCAGTTCATTATCTATTTCTTCGATTTCAGTCAGAGATCTGTAGACTACAGCAGTATGGATGACAGTGCCATCTCCTCTTTCCAACACAATCCAGAGCGCTTCTTCTTTTCCCCGTGCCCCCTGCATTGCAGTAGCTTTACTATTGCTTTTGACATACAAGTCTCATGTGCGTGTAACTGTTGTGGAGGGGGGGGTTGATATTCCCTGGACCAGTCTGAAGGGGCCCATTGAGGTGCTACTTGACTTCTCCTCCACCCCCCCCCCCCCCGCCATCAGAAAGTTTCTTCCTAGAAGATCTTTCCATTCTTGATAGTCTTGGCATTTGAGAGTATCAGGCAATTTAATTTTCAGTTAATCTCCAGGAACAAGCAGGAATGTAGTCTTCACATATGGGTATCGTCGGTACCGATAGAGCCCGCACGGGAACTCTCCCCAGCGTCCATTAGGAACGCTTTTGGGAGCATCGCATAGCGCATGCGTGCTGCCTTCCCGCCTCTGTACCTCTCTCACTTCAGTTCTTCGTTTTCCGCGGAGCCGACAGAACGTGTACCCTGTCACTGCAGAAAATTTCCTTTTATTGTTTTTTATGGTCACGTCTGCCTTCATTCGACGCCTACCGGTACCGCCGGTGGTGGTTCTTTCTTTAAAACAGAAAAAAAACAATTTGTATTTCTTCAGGGTTCTTTCCCCTGTTTCTGGTGCTAGGCGCCATTTTGGGCACTAGGCCCACTTTTCTTCAGGCATGGAGAAACCAGCTAGTTTCAAAAAATGCTGAAAGTGTGGCGGTACCATTTCCGTCACCAACACCCGTGATTGGTGTCTAAAATGTTTAAGTCCTGAACATTGTCCAACGTAGTGTCTCTCCTTCACAAGGATGACCAAAAGGGGCCTGCAGAATAGAGCTGCAAAACTCGGTACCCCTTTTGCCGCGGATACGATGTCAGTTGCATCGACGTCTTCCTCCCATGGATCTCAGGTAAATAAACTTAAGTCTTCTAAGACTGGCCGGTCCTCGAAGGGTAAATCTCCTTCAAAGTATCGAGATGCCACTGGCGTTGCCCTCGAGAATAGTTCACCTGTAAAACAGCCTCGGCGGGAGTCTTTGTGCTCCAAAGCATTAACGGGGCTCCAGGATGTTCCAGAGGCTTCCACCTCTGCAGAACTACTGGTGCCATGTTCTGGAGTCGTAGCCGCTTCCATCGATACTGACACCCAGGCATTGGCAGGAGCGATGGATAAGAGAATTCTCGCTACTGAATGCAGTCTAGCGTCCCTCTTAGCAGCTTCAGTACCGTTAAGATTGCAAAAGACAGTTCAACATACATTGGTACCGGTACCAACAGTACTTGCTTAGACAGGACTGCTCCCCCCCCATGCCGAGCCTTGAGTTTATCTCAGGTATCGGGGATCAGGAGCCAAGACATTTTGGTACCGACTTCGAGCAGTACTGATACCATACGTTACGGAAGCACCCGGTACAGAGTACCTTTGAGTCTTCTGATTCCGATGACTCTGGCGATTCTACCGGTACCAGAGCGAACCTACTAGAGGATTCAACTCCTCCTCCTCAATGCAGGATGTCTCCTCCAGAAGATATGTCCTTCCAGGACTTGATACGTGATTTAGCAAAGGGTCTCACAATCACTGTGATTCCAGAAACGGAACCTAGGGCAGAAGAATTAAGAACTCTACAATACCCTATGGCTCCCAGTGAGGCAGCTATGCTTCCCATTCACAAGATATTACATGATCTCATGTTGAGAATGTGGGAAACTCCTTTAACAATATCTTCACATTCCCGACGCCTTGACACTATGTACCGAGTGCCAAATTGTCCTGGTTTTCAAAAAACTCAGTTACCACACCATTCAATGGTAGTGGAATCGGTCATGCGACGAATCAAGAGTGCTAAAAACACATTCTTCTAATCCTCCAGGCTGGGAATCCAGGACACTCGATGCCTTTGGGCATCGATGCTTTCAATCCTCCATGCTATCAGCCAGGAACAGTTCCTACATTCTTTATAAGGGAATGTTCCTGGAAGAAGTCACAAAGGACTTAGAGCTCATTGGTTCTTCTGTCTCTGAGGAAAAAAGAGCAGACTACCTTATTCTAGTCTAGCATGCCCAGAATGTCTCTAAATTCATGAACCATGCTACCTTTAATTGCTTCAAATGTATTAGCAGAACCTCTGCTATATCCATAGGCGCACGTCGTATTGATTGGCTTCAAGCATCAGGCTTAGAACAGTGGGTGCAAGAAAAGCTGGGAAACATTCCTTGTACAGGAGAAAATCTCTTTGGCAAGGACTGGCAGGACAAGGCTAACCAGCTTGAATCTGACAATGCTGCTTTAAACAGATTGTCAAAGTCTACAGCCAACCCAGCAAAGAAGAAAACATTCAAAAAACCCTTTTTCAGTAAGAAAAAGAAGCCACACTCATCAAAGCCACTGTCCGCTTCATGTTCCCCAGAAGGGGCAGCAACAGAACAGACAGCAAAGAAAGCCGCAAGCTCAAAGAGCTCAACCGGCCCAACAGACCCAGCCCCCTCAGGGTCTTTGACTTCTATCTAGAGAACTTAGTCTTTCTTCCCCTGAAAGGTCCAGAATCCTTAACCATTTCAGGAAGACTATGCTATTTTGCCAATAGATGGCAACAAATAACATCAGAAAACTGGACTCTGTCCATTGTTCGACTGGGGTACAAGCTTCATTTTCTCAACTTGCCCCACCTACAATAATAAAACATTTCAATTCTCAGGCCCCTGCCACCAACCTTTTGTGGCAGGAAGTCACATCACTTCTCGCTCAAGGAGCAATCGAAGAAGTACCCATACCCCAACAGGGGACAGGGTTTTACTCCCCCTATTTTCTTATTCCAAAGAAGACAGGGGGACACAGGCCTATACTAGACCTCAGAGAATTAAACAAATATTTGTTCCGAGAAAAGTTCAAAATGATCTCCCTCGGAACACTTCTACCATATATTCAAAGTCAGGACTGGCTATGTTCTCTAAATCTAAGAGATGCGTACACGTATATTCTCATCCTCTCAGATCAGAAGATGTTCCTTCGATTCCTGGTCCAAGTAAGACACTTCCAGTACAGAGTTCTTCCTTTCGGACTGGCCTCTGCTCCAAGAGTCTTCACAAAATGCATGGCAGTGGTAGCAGCATTTATGAGGATTCTGGGAATATTAGTCTTCCCTTACTTAGACGATTGGCTCATTTGAGCATCGACAGCTCCAGAGGCTAGCTCCGCTCTTTCTCGAGAATACTTGGGACTGGTCATAAACCTCCCAAAATCTCATCTCACCCCTTCTCAATCTCTCGAGTTCATAGGGGCTCATCTAGACACAGGCAGTGAAGGGCTTTCCTGCCACAGCCACGCTGTCTACGAATAATACAACTGGCATCTCAAGCATCTATGAAGGTGTTCCTTACTGCTCGAGAGATGCTTCAACTTCTGGGACACATGGCATCCACTGTCCATGTGGTTCCCTATGCTCGCTTCCACATGCGAGCAGCCCAGTGGACCCTATCCTCTCAATGGTCACAGGCCTCGGGTCAGTTAATGGACAAGATCGGAAACAACACACGTTTGATTTTGTCCCTGCAATGGTGGCAATCTCTAAAAAACCTCCTCATAGGCTCTCCTTTCCAGCAGCCTCTATATCAGGCCACCCTAACAGATGTGTCCAAGATGGGTTGGGGGGCCCACTTCCACGATCTCTCCACTCAGGGTTTTTGGACCTCACTGGAGGTTCCCCTTCACATAAACCACCTAGAGTTGAGCCATTTTCAGTGCTAGTCAAGTCTTTCAGACCCATCTCAGCAACAAAACAGTTCTGGTCCAAACCGATAATCCAGGTAGCTATGTTCTATGTGAACAAGCATGGTGGAACAGGCTGTCTGTCACTATGCAACGAAGCTTTGTGACTATGGGCCCTCGCCAGAGAGTTGCAAATTCACCTGTTTGCGGTATACCTTCCAGGCATTCAAAACTTATGGGCAGACAAACTCAGCTGAATACTGCTGCCACATGAGTAGTCCATCCACTCATACCAGCTTGCTTGAGTATTTCATATCTGGGGAACAGTGTCTTTTTATATGTATGCAGATGACATTATTCTACTTTTCCATACATCTCCATTAATCTTGGATATCTCTCAGCTTAACCTCTGTCTCTCCCGTATCGCTTCTTGGCTTTCACAGAATTTCTTACATTTAAACCCGTCCAAGTCCACAGCTATGTGGGTTTCGTTGAGTGGTCCCTGCCCCACTCTCGCCCCCTTGATTGGTTCAACTTCTATTCCGTTTGCCTCCTCCTTCCGATATCTCGGAGTAATCCTAGACTCCTCACTTTCCTTTCATGGTCATATTACTTCCCTTATCCGTCGTTCATTTGCTGCCTTGCGTCAGATTAGGGCTGTCCGTTCCCTGTGTCTTTTGGGTAAACTGCTAGGTACGTATGACCTAGATTGGCTACTGTTGGAAACAGGATACTGGGCTTGATGGACCTTGGTCTGACCCAGTATGGCATATCTTATGTTCTTCCCTCAGACTCTCTGGTCACCCTTGTTCTAGCTCTGGTTATCAGCCGATTGGACTACTGTAATATCTTTCTTGCTAACATCCCAAATTTCCAGCTTCAACGTTTGCAGCTTATTCAAAATGCTGCAGCTCGTCTCATTACGTTTTCCCACCGCTTCGACCATATCACCCCTATTCTTTTTAGCTTGCATTGGTTGCCCCTCCGTTATCACTTTCATTATAAATTTCTTATTCTAACACACCGTGCTATCTACACTAATAATCCTCTATATCTTGCGGACCGCATCTCCCTTCATACTCCCCACTGCCAGCTTCGTTCTATCCATGCTAACTGTTTGTCACTACCTTCTCCGTCACAAGCTAATTTTTTAACAAACCCATCATTCTGCTTTCTTTTTTCTGGGCCCTGTGTTGTGGAATGCACTACCACCTTCTCTCCGGTTAGAGCCCTCCTATTCCCAATTTTAAGATATTACTCAAAACTCCCCTGTTTCAACAAGCCTTTAATCTTCCTCCCGATGCTCCTCCCTAAAGCTGTTGTCAGTCCTGTTTGTTCTGCTGCTCATATGTTTTGTCCTGCCCTTCCCTTGGCTGGGCCTTTTGCCTTTGGTTTGTTGCATGTGTCATGGAAGTCTTGGTCTAGTTGTTTGTTTTTCTTTGTCTGTGCTCTGTCTTACTCTTTGCTTTCCTATTTTACTATGGCGTTCCTTTCCTATACTTTGCATTGCTGACCATTTTATTGTACACCGCTTTAATGTTTCGACAAAAGTGGTTTATCAAATGTAAAAATAAAGATAAAGATATAGACCTCTTTGCAAGTCCACAGAATACCAAACTTCCCCGATTCTGTTCCAGAATCCCGGCTCAAAACTGTCAGGCAAGGGATGCTTTCCTACTCCATTGGGGTCAGGACTTCCTCTGTGCACTCCCACCCATTCCCCTCATTCCCAAAACTTTATTCAAGCTTCAGAGAGACAGAGGTCGTATGATACTCATAGCTCCACGTTGGCCACGACAAACGTGGTATCCTCTTCTGCATCTCTCTCAAACCACTCCTCTAGAGTTGGGGAATGCTCCAGATCTTCTATCTCAGGAGAACGGATGCTTACTGCATCCCAGTCCCCAGTCCCTACATCTCAGGGCCTGGTTACTGAAAGCCTAGAATTCCAGGATATTAACCTTTCTCAACAAGTGAAGGATATCCTCCTGGCTTCCAGAAAACCTTCCACAAGACGTTCCTACGCTTTTAAGTGGAAAAGGTTCTCTGTCTGGTGTTCACAGAAGGGACTTAACCCCCTTTTAGTACCTGTAGAGTTGCTACTAGAGTATCGTCTCCAATTTTCAACTTCTGGCCTAAAGACCAATTCAGTGAGAGTCCATCTTAGTGCTATTGCTGCTTTTCATAAACCTTTCGATGAACAATCTATTTCCTCTCATCCTCTTGTATCAAGATTTATGAGGGGCCTACTCTTAACAAAACCTTCCATTAAACCACCACCGGTGGCATGGGATCTGAATCTTGTTCTTGGTCAGCGTATGAAACCGCCCTTTGAACCTTTAGCCACTTCAGACCTAAAGTTTCTTTCATGGAAAGTTATTTTCCTAATTGCCATCACTTCTGCAAGACGCATTAGCAAACTACAGGCGTTAGTAGCTGACCCTCCTTATACAAGGTTCCACCATGATAAAGTAGTCCTCAGGACTCATCCTCACTTTATGCCAAAGGTGGTTTCACCTTTCCATTTAAACCAGTCGGTTTATCTTCCTATATTCTTCCCTAGGCCTCATGCCTCTAATGCGGAAAGGAATCTTCACACATTGGATTGTAAAAGAGCCTTAGCCTTTTATCTCCAAAGAACTAAGCCACATAGAAAATCTTCTCAGCTTTTTGTGGCTTTTGAGACTAGTCATTTGGGACTTCGTTTCCAAAAGAACTCTGTCAAATTGGATTGCAGATTGCATATCCTATACATATCAGAGTAAAGGACTTTCTATCGGGGGCCATGTCACAGCTCACAATGTGAGAGCAATGGTAGCATCAAAGGCTAACCTTTGTTCTCTGTCTATTGATGTAGTAACGTTAGAACGAAAAACGCTCCACTCTTCACCAGGTGAGATATATTTCTTGCAACCGGGTCTCAGACTTGTACGGAGCTAATTTCATGGGCTTGCAAGCAAAGCTTAGACCCACAGCTCACAGTTGCATCAACGACCCGTGTATGTTGCTGATATTCAATTAAATAGTGCTAGGCTCGAGACAGATAATTTTCCCACAAAAAGTATAGTATAGGGGAAATATTAGCTCGTTCAGATAAGTACCACTTTTTAAATGTTATACTTTGCTTGCAAACCCATGAAATTAGCTCCGTACAAGTCTGAGACCCGGTTGCAAGAAATATATCTCACCTGGTGAAGAGTGGAGCGTTTTTCATTCTAACGTTACTATATAGTATTTCCCGCTCCGGAAAGTGATCACATTTATACTCTTGTCTATTGATGACATCTGCAAAGCAGCCACTTGGGCTTCGGTACACTCCTTGACAGCCCACTATTGCTTAGACAAGGACTCCCGTCGGGATGCCTCGTTTGGCCTGGCTGTTCTCCAGCATCTCTTCCATACTTAATACAACTCCTACCCACTGTCCACAGTTTGGATGCCAGAGGTCCATGGGAGGAAGTATGACCCATCTCACCTGGGTTCGCAGCTTTCTGGGGTCACCCCTTGGCATCACTCAGCTGGGGAGTCCCCCGTATGTGAAGACTACATTCCTGCTTGTTCCTGGAGATAGCGTAGTTACTCACCTGTAACAGGTGATCTCCGGGAACAGCAGGAATTGTCTTCACAACCCACCCACCTCCCATAGGAGTTGTCTTTATCTCTTTCTCTACTTCTCTCCTTTGTTTTCAGCTATAAACTCAACTGATGTGAGAGAGGTACAGGGAAGGCAGCACGCATGTGCTGTGGGATGCTCCCAAAAGCGTTCCTATTGGACGCTGGGGAGAGTTCCCGCGTGGGCTCCATTGGTACTGACAAGACCCATGTGTGAAGACTAAATTCCTGCTGTTCCTGGAGATCACCTGTTACAGTTGAGTAACTACGCTTTGCCAGAGGACCACATAGTGGACTTAAGAGTTTGAAGCCTCTCTGAGTTCTTTTTGTGTGGGAAACACTACTTCACTTTGAAGTATCTATTTCTCTAGTCGTCTTCCCCCATAGGAGGTTGCGATGAAGGTAAACACACAACTTTCACAGATGGCAGAAACTGATTCTGTGACACAGTCGTGGAAGCTTTCTTGCTACTCTCCTGGATGTGGTATTTCCTCTCAGTGGTCGCACATGCGAGACCTCTACTTGGAACCTTAATTGTATTCCTGGGGTTCAGTGTTCCCTTCCTGCTACATTTTGCAGGATATCATTCTCCGGGAATAAGCTGGAAGTCAGTCTTCACATATGGGTGATGTCGGTGCCCAGATGTCTGCTTTCCCTTGGAAAAAGTTGATTTCTTTGTGCCTGAGCTTCATACTCTCCTTTGGTTGTGCACTGGTACTCTTCCCGCCACTCGAACCTGCTGCCCCAGCATCACGTCTTGGGTCCATAGATATTTTTTTCCTCCCGGTGCCTTCATGCCTTTTTTCAAGCCGGCAGCACTGCGGGTCTTCGACCTCGCTGGGATACTTTTTGCCCCCATGGCTACCAATGGCTTTAAGAAGTGTGATCGGTGTGCAAAAATCATGTCCCTTACCGACACACACGACTGCTGCCCTGGTCCGCACCATGGCCCTGTGGCCTGCGGTCTCTGTAAGATGTCTACTAAGGCCATTAAGAGCCGTCAGCAGCAGCATGATAAGTTCTTGAGTCCCTTGTGCCTCCCAAAGCCAAGGTCCCCTCTGAAGCCATTGACTCCCGTGGCACCCTTGTGGACCCCAGTCGACGCCACGGATCTTCAGAAAGGGGGTCTCCCTCAAGGGAACACAAGAAGAAGAAAACCTTGAAGGTGCAGTGTCCCTTGATAGTTCTGGTAGGTCGTATAAGTCTCGAGCCAGGTCCCGCAGTCCACAACGCTCACCCAAGGGCTCGGAGCAGGAGTGGCCCACCAAGGTTGACCAGAAGGAATTGCCCAGAGATCAGCCTCCAACCCCCCTTGTTGAGAACTCCCCTTTGGGGGAACCAGCGTCTGGCCCAAGTTCCTCTTTGCCCGCGCTGATAGCTGTGCAGCTTTCTGGACTGGAAACTAGAATGGCGGCCCTGGAGCACAGTCTGCCTTCATGGACCAGCTGCAGGCGTTGCTGTCTGGTACAGCCAGTTCCTCTGCTCAGACCACTTGGCCCTCAACTTCGAGAACGTCCCTGGAGGCTGGGCATAGCCGATCCTCGAGACCATGCGGCCTCAAGTCTATCCTCGACAGAGGTTGAGATCAGAGTCCTGTTCGACAGGACCAAGGTCTTTCCCAGCTAGCGCACATGACACCAGCTGCAGGGTCTTAGAGGGATGTCGGCAGGGCTCAGGCCCGGAGCCCGCAAGCCACCTCACTCGAGTCTTTGACAGACTACTTGGAGTGGGAGACAGAGGACGAGAGGAGTCCCTGGACACCAGTCGCCATCGAACATCTCAGACTCCCCACCCTTCCGAGCCTTGGCATCAGTCCCTGCCTGAGGACATGACTTTCCTCGACTTTGTGTGGGACATGTTGAAGGCCCAAACATTCCCATTGGAATCGGAGGAGGACCCTTGGATGGAAGAACTAGAAATTCTCCAATACGAGGTCCTTCCGAGGGAATCGCTCATGATACCCATTTCGTCCATCCTGGAACAGCTAATGTTCTGCATGTGGGAAACATCAGCATCGGTGCCCATTGTGAGCAAGCGGCTCGACTCAATGGATTGGCTCCGCCAGAGCCCTGGCTTCCAGAAGGCACAGCTGCCGCATAACTCCATGATGGTGATGTCGGCCATGCATCGGCTGAAGAGCCAGAAGATGCATTCTTCGGTGCCCCTGGGTAGGGAGGCCCACACCTGGATGCCCTCGGCAGAAAGTTCTACTAGGGCTTGATGCTCATTGGCTGGAAACAGGCCAAACAACTGTACATGGGCATGTACCTGAGAGACCTAGTGAAAAAGCTCGCTGGTTTCTCGGTTGGTCTCTCCAGGGAACCCCTGCAGCGGTTCAAGAACCTGGCTAAAACCATCCATGAGCACTCCAAATTCATGACTTGAGCAGCCTGTGACAGCTTAGAGTCGGCGACTAGAGTAGCTGCTGCGGGCATCTGTGCCAGACGCCAGGTTTGGCTACAGTCTTCTGACCTTGAGCAATGGCTTCAGGACAAATTGGTTGATGTTCCATGTCAAGGGGAAAACCTTTTTGGCAAATCCATGACTGAAAAGGCTGCCAAGTTGGAGACAGTTTGACAAGGACCAAGCTCTCCAAAAAGACCGCTGCTCCTCCCTGACGGAAGGGCTTGGGTATGAAACCCTTTTACCTGAGAAAAGGGGCTACTTACAAAAACTACCCACAATTTCAGGCCTCACCAGCTCCCCAGCAGGGTCAGCAGGCAAAGGGACGTGGCAAGGCCCTTGTAAGCAGAAGGCTTCCAAGCCTCAGGCATCGGCTCCTGCCCAGCCTGGGGGGAGTTTTTGACTCCTTGGGCATAGTCTCTCTATCCCAAGGAGGACAACAGCCCACAGGGGGATGTCTGATCCACTACACCCACAGGTGGCTGGCCATAACCACTGATTCCTGGGCTGCTACTTCCACCTGGCACAGACACTTCCCCCTCCCTTCTTTTTGGGAGAGACCCCCAGGTCTCCCCTCCACCGAGACCACCTACTGCAGAAACTCGGAGGCCTTCTTGAGCACAAGGCGGTGGAACCAGTACCCCAACATCTCAGGGGAAAGGGTTTCTTCTCCAGGTATTTCCTCATGCCAAAAAAGATAGGGGGCCTAAGGCCCATCCTGGACCTACGAATCCTGAACAAGTTTCTGATGAGAGAGAAGTTCAAGATGATCTCCCTTGGAACATCGCTGCCTTACCTCCAGCAGGGAGTTTGGCTATGTTCCTTGGATCTGAAGGATGCTTCTACCCACATCCTCATTCACCCCAGCCACAGATGGTGTTTTTGCTTCATGGTGAGGGGAGACCACTTCCAGTATAGGGTACTACCTTTCAGCCTGGTGTCTGCCTCCTGTCTCTTCACCAAATGCCTGGCAATAGTGGCCGTCTACCTCTGCCTCCAGGGGGTATTCATCTTTCACTTCCTGGATGACTAGCTCATAAAAGGAGGCACAGCCACAGAAGTACAACAAGCTATGGCACGCACCATTTATGTACTACAGCATCTGGGGTTTGTGATAAACCACCCCAAGTCCTATCTCCTTCTAACACAGTCTGGAGTTCAAGGGGGCGAAGCTGGACACTAATCAGACAAAGGCCTTCCTCCCCCTGGACCGGGCACACCATATTAGGACACTATCCGCAGACTTACAACACCGTCCCTCAGTGTCTGCTTGGTTCCTGCTGCGCCTACTCGGGCACATGGCCTCCACAATCCATGTCATCCCAGACGCCCGTCTGCACATGTGGGTTACTCAGTGGTGCCTTCGAGACCAGTGAATACAGGCCATAGGCCGACTCCAAGACAGGGTCTCAGTGACCAGTTGGCGGAATCTCTGACTTGGTGGCAAAATCCGCAACACCTTCAAGCAGGAATGCCCTTCCAAACTCAGTCCCCGAAGGGTCCTCACAACGGACACCTCCCTGCTGGGATGGTGAGCGCACTGTGAGGAACTTCGCACCCAGGGAAGCTAGTCACAAGCCGAGAGCAACCAGCATATCAACCTCCTGGAGGTGCAATATATCTAGCCCTCTGAGCATTTTGCCACCACCTAAGGCACCAGTCAGTGTTGATCAAAACGGACAATCAAGTGAAGTATTCTACGTGAACAAGCAGTGGGGCACAGGGTCTTGCACCCTCTGCCATGAAGCAATGGCACTCTGCTCCTATGCAGTTCATCAGGGAATACTCCTATGGACTGTATATCTACCAGGCCAGGACAACACCCTGGCGGATAAACTGAATAGGGTCATCCAACCACTCGAGTGGCAGCTGGACCCCAGAGTAGCCACCCAGCTCTTCTGACTCTGGGGGACCCCATGGGTAGATCTTTTCGCCAGCCTGTTTAACCATCAGTTGCCCGCTTCTGATCCCGTCAGCTCCACCCGTCCCAGGTGGCGCAGATGCGTTGCTCATTCTGTGGTCGGAAGGCCTAATGTATGCCTTCTCACCCACACTGTTAATTGGTCAAGACCCTCCTCAAGGCTCTTCGTGACAAAGCGTCACTGATCCTGGTGGCTCCGCGGTGGCCCAGGCAGCCGTGGTTCCTGCTGCTCCTCCAATTGTCAGTGGAGGTGCCGATCCTCCTGGGGAGTTCCCCAGGGCTCTTGTCTCAACAGCAGGGCGCTCTCCTGCACCACAATCTAGGGTCCCTATCATTGACTGCGTGGCTGCTGAAAGGGTAACCTTAACCCCTTTCAACCTCTCGAGAGGAGAAGTGGAAGAGATTCTCCTGGCCTCCCGCACGACCTCCATCAGGAGGACTTACGCCTTCAAATGGCGCAGATTCTCAGTGTGATGTATGGACCAACAGGTAAACCTGTTCTTCATGTCTCCCAATCCGGGCTCAAATCAAACTCTGTCAAGGTACACCTCAGTGCCCTAGTGGCAAACCACCACCCGGTTGAGGGCAAGTCCCTCTTGATCCACCCTCTGGTGACTTGCTTCCTGAGAGGACTCCTGCTGTCCAAGCCCCCCTGTCCACCCTCCGGCAGCAGTTTGAGACCTCCACATAGTGTAGGTGTAGCTTAGCTGCCTGCCATTCGAGTCCCTGGCTACTTGCCACCTGAGGTACCTTTCATGAAAGGTTATGTTCCTGGTTACACTCACCTCCACTTGCAGGGTCAGCGAGCTCCAAGACCTAGTGGCAGAGGTGCCATATACCAGATTCTACAAGAACAGGGTCTTGATATGCATGCACCCCAAATTCCTTCCCAAGGTGGTATCTTCCTTTCACCTCAACCAGGAGGTGGGGCTACCCATCTTCTTCCCAAGCCCTCACTCCAGCAGGGCGGAGGCCATCCTTCACACCTTGGACGATAAGTGGGCTGTGTCCTTCCATATTCAATGTATGTAGGACCACCGCAAAGCTTTTCAGCTCAGCTCTTTGTTTCATACGACCCTAGTCGGCTAGGGGAAGCGGTGACCAAGCAAACATTGTCCACATGGGTGGTAGACTGCATCGCCCTTGCCTCACGCTGGATGGCCAGGTCACAGCACACAGTGTCAGGGCCATGGCAGCCTCTGTGACAAACCTGCACTCCATCCTGATGCTGGACATCTGCCAGGCTGCCACCTGGTCTTTGGTCCACACCTTCACAGCTCATTACCGCTTGGAGAGGGAGTCCCAAAAGGACAGCACTTTTGGCCAGGCCATGCTCCGTAATCTTTTCGGTGTCTAGGCAACTCCTACCCTCCGACCCTTCTGTTGTTCAGGCTACTGGAGCGTTGGTTCCATCAGACACCCGAGTCTTACTGCAGTCTGTTCTGCGGACTCAATTGCTTCTGCTCAAGGCTCCCTTCAGGGCGACACTATTTTTTTCCTTACTGGCTTTAGGTAGCCTGTAGCTAGGGAGTCCCATATGTGAGGACTGACTTCCTGCTTGCATAAACATAAACTGTTGTCTGGACTGTTCTAGTAGGACTAAAAGAAAGGAAATTAACAGGTAAGTTAAAATTTCACCTTTCTACATTTCACTCTAAACCACACAAGCATTCATGTGTGAAGTTTCTTCATACTCTGGATTACAAAAGGGCTCTCACTATCTGCAACAGACTGAATCTATCAAAAGATGTTTAGATGTCTAGTTTGACCTCCACCAGACTTGGCATTCCAGTGACTAAACCAGTGCTTTAGGAGTTGCTGACTTGGATTTAGTGGCAGTTACAGAAACATGGTTCACAGAAAACCATGACTGGGATGTAACTATACCTGGCTATACTTTATTCAGAAAGGACAGGGTAGGAAGAAGGGGAGGAGGAGTGGCACTATATGTAAAAACTACTATTAAAGCTTTGGAATTACAGAGCTTAAAAGGGAGAGAGGAGGCATCGTGGGTTAAACTAGAAAGAGGGAAAGAGAAATCTATTTGCATTGGTGTGATATACAGACCTCCCTCACAAGAGGAAGAGGTGGACAGAGTTAATTGAAGACATACGCAGCATTGCTAGGAAAGGGGAAGTGCTACTGCTAGGAGATTTCAATATGCCAGATGTTGATTGGCACATTCCTGTTGCAGTATCATCTAGAAGTAAGGAGATCCTGGATTCTCTACAGGGAGAACTATTCAGGCAATTGGTAACAGACCCCACACGTGAAGGGGCCATACTGGACTTGGTGCTTACCAATGGTGAAAGTGTTTCTGATGTTGTAGTGGGAGATCATTTTGCATCCAGTGATCACCAGATGGTGTGGTTCAGTATTAGGACTAGGGCTGTTAGAATCCATTCCAAGGTGAAGATCTTAGACTTTAGGAAGACTAACTTTGCGAAGATGGGCCAATACCTCAGGGAGTCGTTAGTGGGATGGGAACAGCTGGGGGATGTAGAAAAACAGTGGGCAAAGCTGAAAGGGGGTATTTTAAAGGCAACCAACCTTTTTGTTAAAATGGTAAATAAAGGCAAAAGGAACAGGAGACCGCTATGGTTTTCGAAGGAAGTAGCTGAAAAAGTGAAGAAAAAGAGGGAGGCCTTCATGAAATACAAGAGATCACAGAGAGAGGACAGGCATCTGTATTTGGAAAAACTTAGAGAAGCTAGCAAAGTAGTCAAGAAGGCAAAGATTCAAAAGGAGGAGGAAATAGCCAATGCAATAAAATGGGGGGATAAGACATTTTTCAGATATATTAGTGAGAAAAGGAAGGGCAAAAGTGGTATTGTCAGACTCAAGGATGCAGGGGGGGAATATGTAGAAGCTGATAAGGATAAAGCGGAATTGCTTAACAAATATTTTTGTTCTGTGTTCACAGATGAAGAACCAGGAGCAGGACCTCAGAAAACACCCACAAATAAGAACAGAAGCGAGGGACATCTTGAACAATTTTCAGAAGACTGTGTTCGTGAGAAACTAGCTCAATTTAAAGTAGACAAAGCGATGGGACCGGATGGGATACACCCTAGAATACTGAGGGAACTTGGGGACGTTCTAGCAGCTCCACTGACTGACCTTTTCAATGCCTCGTTGGAGTCGGGAGTGGTGCCAAAGGACTGGAGAGAGGCTCATGTGGTGCCTTTACACAAAAGCGGAAGTAAGGATGTGGTTGAAAACTACAGGCCGGTTAGTTTAACTTCAGTGGTGAGTAAATTATTGGAAACGCTGCTGAAAGAGAAAATAGTGAGGTTTCTGGAGTCCGGCGGATTACAGGATCCGAGGCAGCATGGATTCACCAGAGGCAGGTCTTGTCAGACAAATCTGATCGATTTCTTTGACTGGGTGACCAGGGAGTTGGACCGAGGGAGAGCTCTAGATGTGGTGTATTTAGATTTCAGTAAAGCCTTTGACACTGTTCCTCACAGGCGACTTATAAACAAACTGAGCACCCTAGGGATGGACCCTAAAGTTACTGCTTGGGTTAGAAATTGGTTGGGTGGGAGGCGACAAAGAGTACAAGTAAATGGAGCTCGCTCTGAGGAGAAGGATGTTACCAGTGGTGTGCCCCAGGGATCTGTCCTTGGTCCGATTCTTTTTAACATCTTTGTTAGTGATATAGCGGAAGGGCTGTCGGGTAAGGTTTGCCTCTTTGTGGATGATACCAAAATCTGTAATAGAGTAGACACCCAGGAAGGTGTAGATAACATGAGGAGGGATCTAGCTAAGCTTGAAGAATGGTCTAGAATTTGGCAGCTGGGATTTAATGTTAAAAAATGTAAGGTCATGCATTTGGGCTGCAGCAATCCAAGAGAGCAATACAGTTTAGGAGGTGAAGTACTTTTGTCCACTAAAGAAGAGCGGGACCTAGGCGTGGTTGTGTCTGATGATCTTAAAGTAGCTAAACAGGTAGAAAAGGCGACGGCAAAAGCTAGAAGGATGCTTGGGTGCATACGGAGAGGAATGGCTAGCAGAAAAAAGGAGGTGATAATGCCTCTGTATAAGTCTTTGGTGCGACCTCATTTGGAGTATGGTGTGCAATTCTGGAGACCGCACCTTCAAAAGGATGTGAACAGGAGGGAGTCGGTGCAGAGGGTTGCTACTAAAATGATTAATGGGCTTCATTATAAAGCATATGAGGACAGACTCAAGGATCTTAATATGTACACCTTAGAGGAAAGGCGGGATAGAGGTGATATGATTGAGATGTTTAAATACCTCCGTGGCATAAATGTTCAGGGAGAGAGCCTCTTTCAATTGAAAGCAAGTTCTGTTACGAGGGGACATGGGATGAGGGTGAAGGGAGATAGATTCAGGAGTGATATGCGGAAATATTTCTTTACGGAAAGAGTAGTGGATCCGTGGAATAGTCTCCCAGTGGAGGTGGTGGAGATGAGGACAGTGACTGAGTTCAAAAAAGCATGGGACCAACACAGAGGATCTCTAAAGGTAAAAAGTGGACTGTTGTAGTTGTTGTTATGGAAGAACAGACTAGATGGGCCTTGTGGTCTTTTTCTGTCGTCATGTTTCTATGTTTCTAAACTTTTATCCTGTATGATGTGAATGCATTTGGGGTCCTGACCCCAAGTTTGGGAACCACTAGGCTAAACAAACATTAGCCAATAGACCTGCATCATGTATTCAATTCTGTTTCAATGTAGCTAGTAAAGTTACACCTCACTAAATCAGTACCACTGCAAGTACCATAGCTCTATTCATATCTGCTTCACTGGACAACATAGTCCTAGTGTCGCTCTTTAACTTCTTGGTACTGCTTGGACCAGTCTTTGATCAGGGACGCTGCTTTTGTTGGAGCTGTATTGTCCAACCTGCCTCTAACTTTCAGCAACATTTGTAGTTACTTGTGAACAGGCCACTACTTGGACAATGGACAAATTACCTATATCATTTAGCAGCCTTTAGCTTGGGAGTCACCCACGTGGGTGCTTGAATTCAATCCTGCTTGTTGACAGAAAAGGCAGCATGGCTGATCTGTGAGAGGAGTTCTCCATAGAAAGTAGGATTGGTCAGGCACACAATCCCTTCCATCTCCCTGACTGTTGCGCTGCAACTGAGGAGATGATTGCACACAGGAAGGGTGGCCATGCTCAGAAGGTTTACAGTTGGGTCTGATCTCCGAAGAGCTGCTCCATCCTGACACCATCAGCAAGAGTCGTGAATTGGTGAGATAGATTTATTGAATCCCCTACGCGTTTCGGCTTCCGCCTTCTTCAGGGGGCACACAACTAAACAATACAATAATTGATAATTAAAAAATTAAAAATACAATAGCCATAAAAAGATTAAAAACATTGATAACAATAAATAATGAACAATAGTACAGGCACCTACATGCACACAAAATAATACTCATGGGGAAGTGTAAAATTGTGTGAATAACATAAAAATATTATAAAATGATAAGTAAAAATGAATTCATTTTTACTTATCATTTTATAATATTTTTGTTATTCACACAATTTTACACTTCCCCATGAGTATTATTTTGTGTGCATGTAGGTGCCTGTACTATTGTTCATTATTTATTGTTATCAATGTTAATCTTTTTATGGCTATTGTATTTTTAATTTTTTAATTATCAATTATTGTATTGTTTAGTTGTGTGCCCCCTGAAGAAGGCGGAAGCCGAAACGCGTAGGGGATTCAATAAATCTATCTCACCAATTCACGACTCTTGCTCCTTGTGTTTTCTCTGGACCTTACTGCGAGAGCAAGTGCTCCTCTCTGTGTACTCTCCATGCTGACACCATGCAATGTCACCTGCTTGTGTGCTGGATCAATCCTGCTGTTACAGGTGGGCAGCACTAAACACAGTAAAGAAGTTCTTTCCAAGCACATGTCTGGAACTGTTTTCACTGCTGCATTTTTGCTCCTTCCCCTTCCCAGCCTCTGCAGTTAGTGTTCTGGCCTGCCCAGATGTAACAGTACTTTCTTTCTTTCTGTCTGCAGTCCTCGTACCCGCCTGCTCAGACGGTACCTGTGGTGTTTGGGCCACCACAATCTTCACAAATGAATACACCATCCCAGCCTAGACAGGTAAGTGCAACCTGTGTTTCCTGTTCTGTTCCCCTCACTGTTTTGTGCTGCTATAGAGTTACTGCGCATCTCTAATTCTGATAACACATTTTGCACAAAAAGAGGAAATGTATGGAAGTTCAGCTAAGATCAAACAATAAATTATTGACTTCTGTTTAAAGTGCTAAGAAATGAAATGCATGTTTGCCATGTAAGTGCTCTTCCTCTTGAAGTTCTGCTGGGAATGAACTGGGTTGTCTGTAGTGTGTCGTCGGCATCATAGGATTGGGGGAAGAAATCCTGAGGGTGCTTGTCTTGTAAGGACATTGATGGGACTGTGATACTCTCTTCTCAATATCATGTGCAGTGGGTGTTTCTGGAGTCTGAGCAGGATCTTGAGATAATACCGCTCTGAGGAACTTGCTCTTTGAATTTGGTAACATAGGATCCCTGCAAATGCTTTTACTTCGTACAGTTGCCTTGATATGAAGGTCATCTCCGGTTCTCCTCCTCAGCATCTGTACAGGCCCCCACACTACCCAGCCCTATGGAATGCAGTTTCTGTGGATGGCAGACATTGTGTATGCCCTTATACTGTCACACTGGCTCTAACGGCAGCAGGCAGCAGCAGGATGACAATGCTTAACCCCAGCGACATGGCTTTCTGGTCTCCAGAAACAGCAAAAAGCAGGCTGAGGTGTAACCTGGGTAACACATGCCTGCTTTTTATCTGTAAAGTTCACTGCTTAACATTAGGGCCTTTTAAGAATCTCACAGCAGAACACCTTGTTTTCCAAACTGCTTGGGGAAATTCTGCATGTGCCTCTTGTGGTGTAATGTGTGCATAATGACTCTTGGTATGAAGAGATCTTTTCTTTCTTTCCCATTGTTTCTTTGCTCAGTACTTTCTACGAGAGGTTGGAGAGAGAAGAAATGTTAAGACCTGCTGAAGAAAAGAATCAGTCTCTTGTTCTTTGCGAATGTAGCCACGTTTCATGGCAGAATCCTGCCAGCTTAGGTCACAAATTAAATAATATATTCAATGTTGTAGTTGGCAGAACAGCTCTGCTTTGGGTATGTTGCACAGAGTTGGGATGGGGCTCTTTATAAGCTTGACTGTTAGAGTAAACAAACAAATACCAAACCCGGTAATCAAAAACCTATAAAAAACCTTTACCGAGATGAACTAAACCTATAGTGAAGCAAAACAAATTTTTTTGTCGGAGCAGCTACCACAGAGAGGGGAAAGGAACCACCCCAATCCGCTGCAGCCAGTCCTTTTTAATTAATGTAGAAAACAACGTATGAAAAGTGTTTAAAATTTACACTTATCTGATTTAAACGGTGAAATCAAAACACCATATCCTTTGTAGAAAAAGCAGGCGATAAAGACTAGTATAACAGCCACAGGAACGACGTGTCACGTTTCGGGGTCAAACAGTAGAACCCCTGCATCAGGTCCCAGCCTTGTCTAGCCAAAAGAGCCGTCCAGAGTAACTTCAGCAAGCGGCTTTTATCATGAGAAGGTGTAAAATGCCCGGATAAGGGCCTGCCCATCAGAACAAAAGCTGAATCAGAACGAAGGGAAGGAGGAGCACTGCTCAGCGCCTCCCCCCCAGCTGTTTAGAGTATGCTGTCAAACACCCCCATCAAAGGTAATACAAGGGAAATCAGAGGATCGTATGCCAGTCTAACTGTTGATTCAATCCTGAGGGAGTCACAGTTGCTAAACGATGAATCCACCGTTGCTCCAATAGCTGTAAACTAGCCAGTTTTCAATCTCAGTGGCAGGACATTGACAAACAACTGGTATCTTTTCAAGACCATATTAAAGGTTTGAAAATTACGAAATTCAAGAGAGATAAGAGTGACTATGACAATGACTGTGTTTATAACTGGCCATCCCGGACACCTCGGGCTCGCCCTCGACGTGTGACCTTTGGTCGCGATTCTGATGACTCGACGGAGACTGATTCTACTGGTTCGGTAGATGATACTAATCATACTCGTCCCACTTCTAAAACACCGGTCTCCCGGGGGAATTACTCTAGGGGCTGGAGACCGCAGGGTTCTACACATCAGGATTTTCTAGAGGGACCGGATACCAGGTCCCGTACTCGGAATCGTCAGTGTTGAATCTTTCTGGGGTTTCTCTCACACAACAACAATGTGAAGTTCTTGAATTAGGGCTTTCGTTTGTCCCTACCCCATGTTATGACGGTTTTGAGATACGCAGAGCTTTACACCGATTTTTTCGGAAATTGAAAGTGATTCATCATTTTGCTCTTCAACCGGTGACCGCAGATGTTTCCTTAATAAAGAAAAAATCAACTTGGCTACCACCTTCCTTGGTTGATCCGGCTATCTCTACGTTCCAACATTTGGTTTTGCAGGAATTGGATCAGTGGGAATCAAATACACCACCTAAATATAGGAATTTATCTAAATCTCACTTTTTGGCTTTACAACAGCTTTCTTCCTCTCCTGTGGTGATCCGTCGAGCGGATAAAGGGGGAGCTACAGTCCTTCTCTCTAACGATCAGTATGAGAGTGAAATTGATCGCCATCTGAGTAACCGCCAACATTATTCTTTGATTTCAGATCCCACAAAGGAGCTTATGGAAATTATACATGACCTGGTGTCTTTTGCGTTTTTACACAACTGGATAACAAAAAGAGAATCTGATTTTTTGATCAACACTCACCCTATTCTCCCAGTTTTTTACCTGGTTCCAAAAGTTCATAAATCTCTTGAAAGTCCTCCTGGTCGGCCTATCATTTCTTGCAGGGATTCCATTTTAGAGCCATTATCTAAATTCTGCGATTTATTTTTGCAGCCTGTTGCAGCTCGTGTTACATCTTACATCAAAGACACAAGGGATTTTTTGCATCAACTCTCCTTTTGCACAACGTTCTCATCTTACACTTTCATGGTTACATTAGATGTCCAGTCTCTCTATACCAATATAGATCAAGCTGAGGTATTGGAGGGTTTGCAATCTCACCCTTTTGAGTTACCGAACCGCATCCCTCGCGAGTTTATTTTGGATTTGCTTTCTTTGGTGCTCCAAAGAAATCACTTCCTTTATCGCCAGCAGTGCTATCTTCAAATTTTTGGGATAGCTATGGGTGCCACGGTGGCCCCTTCGGTGGCAACTATCTATATGGGGTGGTTTGAGGAGTCTTTTGTTTACTCTCACCCTCTATTTCAAAACATCCCGTTCTGGCGACGGTTTTTTAGATGATGTCTTCTTTTTGTGGACGGGGACATCAATGGATCTGGACATTTTTTTGTCATCATTGAATTCATTTAAACAAAATATTCAATTTACTGCCCAGATTCATTCAACATCTATTCAATTTTTGGATGTTCAAATTGAGCTCACTGTTGCTGGTTTTCGCACCTCGTTGTTTCGCAAAGAGGTTCAGAGAAATACCCTTTTAAGATTTGATAGTTATCACCCACCAGCGCTTAAAAGGGGTTTACCATTTGGGCAATTCCTCCGTCTTCGGCGGATTTGCTCTGACAATACAGATTACAAACGGGCTGCGACAGATTTGAGTTCACGTTTACTCTCGAGAGGCTATCCCATTAATTTAATTAATCGTGCTAAGAAACGGGCCAGAAACATCCATCGCGAATGGTTGTTTGCAACCTCTTCTTCTTCACAAGATCAATTAACACAGGTTACTGGAATTCTTCCCTACATTTGTGGCTCAAGGAATGTTGTTGATATTTTACATCGCTTTTGGCCAGTATTGGCTGTTCACCCCTGTTTTCGGCGTAATTTACGCATAGCCTATACTCGGGCTACAAATTTGCGGGACTTCATTGTGCACACTGTTCCTGTTGAAGATCGTCCAGCACGTTTTCATGCTTTAGCTGGTCATTCTGCATGTGGGGCTTGTCCTTATTGCGCTAATACATTAGCTGGTTTGTCATGGACTGACCAACATACTGATAAACTTTACATCACTCGGTGGCAAACAGACTGCTTGTCATCATTTGTTGTATACTTGATAGTGTGTCCCTGTCATTTATACTATATAGGACGCACTTCGAGATCTTTCAAAGTGCGTCTTGGTGAACATGCATCTCGTTTACGCACACGCAACCTGTCAGCACCACTGGTTGATCACTGTATGACAACATCTCACAGCTTCTTTGATCTTCATTGGCGCATTTTGGACTATGTCCCCCCTAATCCACGAGGGGGAAATCGTCTTCAAACTTTACAGCTATTGGAGCAACGGTGGATTCATCGTTTAGCAACTGTGACTCCCTCAGGATTGAATCAACAGTTAGACTGGCATACGATCCTCTGATTTCCCTTGTATTACCTTTGATGGGGGTGTTTGACAGCATACTCTAAACAGCTGGGGGGGAGGCGCTGAGCAGTGCTCCTCCTTCCCTTCGTTCTGATTCAGCTTTTGTTCTGATGGGCAGGCCCTTATCCGGGCATTTTACACCTTCTCATGATAAAAGCCGCTTGCTGAAGTTACTCTGGACGGCTCTTTTGGCTAGACAAGGCTGGGACCTGATGCAGGGGTTCTACTGTTTGACCCCGAAACGTGACACGTCGTTCCTGTGGCTGTTATACTAGTCTTTATCGCCTGCTTTTTCTACAAAGGATATGGTGTTTTGATTTCACCGTTTAAATCAGATAAGTGTAAATTTTAAACACTTTTCATACGTTGTTTTCTACATTAATTAAAAAGGACTGGCTGCAGCGGATTGGGGTGGTTCCTTTCCCCTCTCTGTGGTGACTGTTAGAGTAGGCAATCTTGGTTCTTCATGAGCTCTGTCGTACTGCTAATGATCCTGATATTAAGGCATGAAACTTGATTACTTCTGAGAGAGAATTACTACTGCAAGTAGGATCCCTTCTTGTAAGTCCTGCAAAATGCAGCTCTTGCCATGGAATTGCCCAGTGCCTTGTGGGGGACAAAAAAGACAGTCAAATATATAATTGATTAATAACATTGGTGAAAAGACATTAAGTGGAGCAGGGCAAGATGGCTGATCGCTAACAGTGCTTCAGAGGACTGCTGCAGTTTTGCTCTTCATTTTTTCTTACCAGGCTTTTTAAATGGGGAAATGCAAGCAGAAAGCTAAAGTCTGACCAGCCAGATGAATCAGGCAGTGGGAAGATCATTAGCCTAAAGGGCAGACATTTGACAAAGAATCTGGAGTTTGGAATTGAGGCAGAGGTGTGTTACTTTCCTAGTTATGCTATATATTGTAATTGTACACCGCTCTGATGCCTCATTGCCACGGGCGGTATATCAAGAAATAATAAAGATAAAGGCTATGTTTTGCGTCGGGAGGAGATGAGTGGACACCACCCTTTGAGATGGAAGCTTTTTCCCTTGCAGGTGCTCCCCTCCCATGCCCAAAAGGCCCAGAATTGGAAAGTGAGTGGGTGGGTGAGGACTGTCTTTCGAGGCGTGGAAGGTGGTATGGACGCTGGAGCATCCCAAGGGATGATAGCGGGGAGCGGTTGGCAACTCGATTCAACTACCTATCAAGAAAGTGGGGCAGATAGTGCTTGAGGAGCAATTTCACAGCTTGTGGATTGAGTGCAGAAGGCTACGCTTGGTTTTAGGTACAGCCCAGAGTACTGAAAAGACAAAGTTGGGAGGTTTGGATATACACAAAGTGAGTCCTGAAATTTCTTTACCAAAACCTAGTTATCAACCTTGAAACTTCGAGAGACTTGAACTACACACTCTACCCAAATTATGCTTATGGCTAAACAGACTCCATCTCTGTCAGATGCAATGCAATGCAATGCAAGCCCAGCAAGATGAGATTCCTAATTCTTCCTCCATTCCATTCCAGACACATGGGTTATGCTCATCCACCAGTGGATGGAGACTGAGAAGCAGAGTTGAAACACTCCTTAAGTAGCCTGTGCACCTAGCCAATCCCAGTATTTCTCAGTCTCCAGCAGGTGGATGAGCATAGCCTTTGCTGAGCTGGGTTTATTTATTTATTTTAATTTCTTATATACCGCACTCTTTGACATCAGCGCGGTTCACAGAGAACACAAACAAAACCAGAACAGGCTGTTCGGTATTACATATAACAGGAGTATAAACTTGGAGCAACATGGGAGAACTATTTACATGGAATATGCAATCTGTTAACTGGATAACATACTCGAACTATGTACATGACTTAGCAAGGGTGCTGGGGCGAGGAAGAAAAGAAAAAAGAACAAGTAGTTGGATATGTAGTGGGACTATTATGTTAGCTACATATGGAGTAGTATTTGGTGAATAGGAAGAATTTAAGGGCCTTCCTAAACTGGGCAAGTCGGTTATGGTACGGATGTCAGAAGGGAGGGAGTTGCAGTCTGTAGGGGTGCAGAGCCTGGTGTATCCCTAGCCACCCCTCAGTTTGACCCTTGTGATGGGCAGGCTGGTAGCTGCTCCCTCTTTTCCTCCTCCCCAACACTTGAGAAGGAGGCCAGAGGTTGAGCCCTGGTAGAGCCGGATGTATTAAAAGGTTTTTGAAAGAAAAAGAGGCTTTTTGGGGGAGAAGCAGTGGCAGCACAATGGGCCCCCGAATAGCTGGCTGTTGGTGTGGTAAAGGGGGGGCTTTGTTCTTTTTCTCTTCCTCAGCAGTGAGGGCCCAGGCCACAGTGTACATGGCTGATGTGGAGCATGCTCAGTGCCTGGCTTGTGTTAGCCACCGGACTGTGCAGCGTCTGTCAGAGTGTGCTGCTGTCGCGGATCAGTTGGCAGGCAGCCTGGGAGGCAGGCATTGGGGTTCTAGTTGATCATAATCATGTCGTGAGGTTGACAGCCTAGCGACTTTGGGAACGGCCACCATTATAGGGACAGCCTGTTTTCCTCAGGAACGTTTCGAGCCTTCAGTCCCTGCAGCCTGTCAATGTGATTTTATCGGGGACAATGGTGGGGCTGTCGAAGTGGGGGGAGTTCATCTTTATCCCCCAAGTTTGTGCTTTTACTGCACCAGGCCTTTTGTTTGAGGCAGAGCCTGTGAAGGGTCCTCTTGGTTGGCTTCGCCCCCCCCCCCCCCTTCATGGGAGGGACAAGCTTTCTTGGCCTAAGCTAAATGTTCTCACAAGGAACGGTCACCAGAAGATGATGGGGGCCTCTGTGGGGGTCTCCGGGACCCTTAGAGAGTCCATCAGACTTCTTAGAGGAGCCCTAGGAGGAGCTTCCTGCAGGACAGGATCTAACCACAGTATGAATCTTCCATAGGGATGAACTCCCTGCTCTAATTTTACAGATCCTTGCAGCGCTGCGGATTGTGGCTGGAACCTTTAAAGCAGGTGGAGGATTAGCTGCTAGAAGGTATTGGTAAGCTGTCGCTATCTTTTCCTGTTCAAAGGGCAGAAAAGGAGGAGATTGACGCTGAATGGAAGGTGCCTGATGCAGGATTGCATGTCGTGAAGTGTGGTCAAGCTTTACCCTCTTCCACCAGATGAACGAGAGAAATTTGCATCTTCCTTGGGTGGATGTGTCGGTGGTAGTTGTCGCTCGAAAGACCTCTATCTCTGTGGAGGGGGTGCGGCTTTGAATAACCAACAGGACCTCCAGATGGAGGCCCTGCTCAAGCAGCTGTTTGTGTCTGCCCTGGCCCTGCAGGGGGGGGGGGGGAATATGTGGGTCCTATGTAGCTTGGGTTTGTTTGTGGTGTTCCGAGTGGATCTCGGAGGTGTCTGGTGGATTCCACTGTCTGGGAAGAGGCAGCTCAGCTGGAGTCTGGGACTGCTTTTTTGGCTGATCTGTTGTATGATCTGCTTCAGGCATCTGCTAAGTTAATGACTCTATTTCTTGTGGCTGTGAAACTGTCAGATGTGGCCTCCAAGATGTGATTGAGTAGGCTTCCATTTGTAGGGAAATTGCTGTTTGGAGAGCATCTGGAGAAGTTGGTGAAGGACCTGGGAGACACCAAAGTGCTTTGGCGTCTGGAGGATAAGCTCAAGAGGGCTGGCTGGGGGACCTTCATTTTGCAGTCAGGGGCTGTGATTTGTGTAAATTTTGTCTGGCTAGGGCAGCAAATCCACAAAGATACAGATTTTTCCCGAGAGGTAACTTCATTCGTGGGAGCCGCCGAGGGGGCAGACATGGTGACAACGGTGGTTCCGGGGCGATCAAGTCCTCTGAGTGAAGGTTTGGGGATCCTGGTGGGGTTGTATACTGTAGGCGGACATCTACAGCGGTTTTACCTGCCTGGGCTCAGATCACGGCAGACACCTGGGAGATGATACGGGAAGGTTATGCTTTTGAGTTGGCCAGGCTTCTGTCAGACGTGTTTATGGATTCTCCTTGCCAGGCACCCACCAAGGCAAGGGCTGTACAGCTGATGCTCAGCTGCCTAGTGCAGTTTGATGTGGTCATTGCAGTGCTCTGGGACAAATAGGTATGGGTTGTTTTTGATCTATTTTGTGGTGCTAAAGAAAGAGGGCTCATGGAATCCTGTAAATGCACAGGAGGAGAGGCTCTTTCAATTAAGAAAGCTCTGCAAGGATGGGGCATAGGATGAAGGTGAAAGGAGATAGACTCAGGAGTAATATGCAAAAAATATTTCTTTATAGAAAGAGTGATAGAGGCATGGAGTAGTCTCCCAGTGGAGGTGGTAGAGATGAGGGCAGTATCCAAATTCAAGAACGCAAGGGACAAATACAGGAGATCTCTAAAAGAAAAAAGGGGACAAGAGTAGTTGGTATGGAAGGGCAGATTGAATTGGCCATATAGTCTTTCTGCCATCAGGTTTCTATTTTGGATTTGAAAGGGGTAAACAGAGCCAAGAAAAAGCAGGAAGTCAGTCCTCCTTATGATTCCTAGCATTCTATTTGCTTGCTTGGCTGTCGCTGCACACTGGGCAGAGGGTTTCAACATATTACCCACAATGACACCTAAATCCTTTTCCTGGGTGGTGGCTCCTAATGTCTGGAATCTTGCATCTGTGTAACTTTAGTTTGGGTTGTTCTTCCCTAAGTGCATAACTTTGCACATAGAAACATGACGACAGAAAAAGACCACATGGCCTATCTAGTCTATCCTTCCATATCAACAACTACAACAGTCCCCTTTTTTCCTTTAGAGATCCTCTGTGTTCCATGCTTTTTTGAATTCAGTTACTGTCCTCATCTCTACCACCTCCATGGAAGAATATTCCATGGATCCACCACTCTTTCCGTAAAGAAACGCATATCACTCTTGAATATATCCCCCTTCACCCTCATCCCATGTCACCTCGTAGCAGAACTTGCTTTCAATTGAAAGAGGCTCTCCCCCTAAACATTTATGCCTCGGAGGTATTTAAACATCTAAATAATATCACCTCTATCCCACCTTCCTCTAAGGTGTACATATTAATATCCCTAAGTCTGTCCTCATATGCTTTATAATGAAGACCACTAACCATTTTAGTAGCCACCCTTTGCACAGACTCCATCCTGTTCACATCCTTTTGAAGGTGCGGTCTCCAGAATTGCACACTATACTCCAAATGAGGTCGCACCAAAGACTTATACAGAGGCACTATCACCTCTTTTTTTTTTCTGGTAGCCATTCCTCTCTGAATGCACCCAAGCATCCTTCTAGCTTTTGCCGTCGCCTTTTCTACCTGTTCAGCTACTTTAAGATCATCAGACACAATTATGCCTAGGTCCCACTCTTCTTTAGTGGACAAAAGTACTTCACCCCCTATATAATGGGGAAGAAGCTATTCCATTCACTCAAATGCAGGGCATACCACAGGGCTCAGCACTCTCAGCACTGCTGTTCAATATCTACATGCGACCCCTCTGTGACATCTTTAAAAGGCATAGCATCAACTACCACATCTATGCAGATGATATTATGCTCTACACGCAACTGGACGTCGCCGACCCCAAATATGCACAGCTCGAAAACTGCCTGAACGAGATGTTGCTATGGCTACAGAAAAATAACATGACCATAAACCACAAAAAAACGGAGGTAATGTACATGTCCAACAAACCCAACTTCAAGTCACCTGACTCAATCACCCTGTGCAACAACACATACAAAGCAAAAGAAGAAATCAAATATCTAGGTATCACACTCTACTGCAACCTAAGAATGGAGAAACACCTGCGTAAAACAAACAAAGCCATCTTCCATAAACTTAGGGTGAATACAACCTCTAAGGAAAATAATAGCACCAGGCGATTTCAGGTCAGTGGCTCAAGCACTAGTCATGCCACACCTCGACTACTGTAATGCCATCCTCCAAGGTCTACCCAAAAAATCACTGGGTATCCTTCAAATGGCCCAGAATGTCGCAGCTAGAATAATAATGGGAACAAGAGTAACTGACCACATCACCCCAATATTGATCGACCTTCATTGGCTTCCAGTTGCTGCTAGGGCACAGTACAAGATGATAGTAACAACGTTCAAGCTGATCAACGACATAGCCCCCTCGTTCCTGTCCTCTCTTATCAACACACAACCAGCAAATAGGAATAGAAGAACTAACAACTTGGGAACCCTGCAGGTCCCTAACGCAATACGAACTGTGAAAACAAGTACAAGTCGCAGAGCCTTCTCTTTCGCTGCGCCCACTATATGGAATCAGCTCCCTGTTGACCTGCGGCTAACCCAGGACATGAAAAGTTTCAGGAAAGAGTTAAAAACCCACCTATTTAAATGCTATTACAACCAGCCATAAGTCACAAAATCCAGGAAAACGTAACAAAGTAAACTGATAAATACGTACTTTGTAAATCCGCCTTGTGTAACCATGTATAGCCAAGTAAAATGTGATTTCCTCAACCTGTAAATATGTATTATATAAATGTAAATATGTTTACCCCCAAAACTTTAACCATGTGTGCCGTGACCCCCCAAGTCCTCTATGTATATGCTCCCCCACCCTGTCCTGATCGACGTCCCCAAAAGAAGAATCAAACCGCTACTGATCGCTGGAAGCAGCGGTATATAAATGTGTTCTAAATAAATAAATAAATAAATACTGTATTGCTCCCTTGTATTGCTGCAGCCCAAATGCATGATCTTGCATTTTTTAACATTAAATCTCAGCTGCCAAATTCTAGGCCATTCTTCAAGCTTAGCTAAATCCTTCCTCATGTTATCTATACCTTCCTGGGTGTCTACTCTATTGCAGATTTTGGTATCATCCACAAAGAGGCAAACCTTACTTGACAGACCTTCTGCTATATCTCTAACAAAGATGTTAAAAAGAATCGGACCAAGGACAGATCCCTGGGGCACACCACTGGTAACCACCTCCTCAGAGTGAGCTCCATTTACCTTACCCTTTGTCACCACCCACTCAACCAGTTTCTAACCCAAGCAGTAACTTTAGGATCCATCCCTAGGGTTTTCAGTTTGTTAATAAGTCGGCTATGAAGAATGGTGTCAATGGCTATCTCCAGGAACAAGCAGGAATAAGTCCTCACATATGGGTACGTCGGTACCGACGGAGCCCGTGCGGGAAAGCTCCCCAGCTTCTTAGAATAGAAGCTTTTGGGACCTCCCACTGCACATGCGCACTGCCTTCCCGCCTTCCTGAACAGCTCTCCTCAGTTTCTCTTTTTCCGCGGAGCCAGCAGGTCGTGTTCCTGTCACCGCTGAAGAAATTGTTATTTTATTTGTTTCTTTAGACCGCGTACCTGCCTTCCCCATACCGATACCGGTATCGCCGGTCTTTTCTTTCTTTCTTTAAAAAATTATAATTCTTTTTTCTTATTTTTTAGCTTTTTGGTCACTTCAGAGAGGCCTCTCGGCCTACTCAATTTCTCCTCATGGAGAAGCCAGCCCCTGGATTTAAGAAGTGTACCAAATGTAATGCTGTTATTTCAGTCACAGACACCCATGAATGGTGTCTGAAATGTTTGGGGCCTGACCATTCCATACCGGACTGCCCATCTTGCTCCCACATGTCTAAACGTGGGCTGCAGAACCGGGCCAACAAATTCCATGTGCTGTTTGCTTCAGAGAATACAGCATCACAGTCATCCAGGTCTTCTTCTCCGGATGGATCTCAGGTAACCAAACCTTCTGTGGGCAAGTCCTCAAAGAGCAAATCTCCTTCAAAGCATCGAGAGGCTCTTAGCTTAGAACTTGAGGACTCTGCCCCAGCCAAACAACCCCGGCGGGAAGTCCAACTTCCAAAAACGCCAATTCAGGGGTCTCAGGTTGATATCGATGCTACGGCCTCGACAGATCACCTGTTAGCCTGCTCTGGGGTACCGGGTCACTCCGGTACCGACATCCAGGCAGCTATGGCGTCCATGGGCGATACTGTACAGTCCATGCAGCAGGCCGTCATGGCTTTCATTAAAGCTGCAACGCCATCGGTTCCGCTTTCAGCGGTTCCGGGCCCGATACCGGTATCGTCCGCCATGCCGGTATCGAGGCCGTCCACCTCTAAACGCAAGTCGGTACCGTATGGGCTTTCGCTCCATACCGGTTCCATACCCGATACGCCCGATATCGATACCGATCGGTACGCGTATCGTGCGTTAGAGGAAAGCACCGATTCCTCTGAGGATTTTCACTCCTCTGATGATTCTGCTGAGTTTTCACTCAACTTACCTGAGGAGCCCTCTTCTCCTAAAAGGAGAATGTCCCCTCCAGAGGATTTGTCCTTCCAGGACTTTGTTTTAGATATGGCTACAGCCCTTTCTATTACCACATCCTCTGAAAAGGAACCCAGATCCAAAAAACTGGATATTTTGGGATACTCAAAGGCCCCTAAGGAGGCAGTTACCCTGCCTATCCATGAAATCCTTCAAGAACAACTGATGGATTTCTGGGAAAATCCTTTGACTTTGTCTCCTTATTCCCGTAGGTTGGACACCATGTATAGGGTCCCTCCTTCTCCTGGTTTCCAAAAGACTCAATTGCCCCACCACTCTATTGTGGTGAAGTCTGCAATGAAGAAGATTAGGAGTACCAAAAGGCACTCTTCCACCCCTCCAGGACGGGAATGTAAGACTTTGGACTCTTTTGGTAGGAAAATTTTCCAGGCTAGTATGCTTATAGCCAGGATTAATTCCTACAGTCTCTATATGGGCATGTTCCTGGAGGAACTTGCCAAAAAGGTGCGGCATTTTGCCCCCTTTATCCCTGAGGATAAAAAGCAGGGATTCCTTTCCCTAGTGAAACAACTCTTAGAGGTTTCTAAGTTCTCTAATAGGGCAGCATATGATTCCTTTGAGGGAGCCAGTAGGGCTTCGGGCATTGCTATTGCAGCCCGACGTCTTGCTTGGCTCCAGGCCTCTGATCTGGAACCTTGGGTTCTAGATGGCTTACGGAATCTGCCCTGTACAGGTGAGAACTTATTTGGGGAAGAGTGGCAAATCAAAGCCACCCAGATGGATGCTGAAAATGCCACCTTGGAAAGACTTTCAAAGTCCACTTCAATTCCTACTAAGAAAAAGTCTTTTAAAAGGCCTTACTATAAGAAGGCCAGAGTTGCTTCAAATACTGGCCAGCAGTCTTCTCAACCTCGCTATACTGCTAAGCGTCAGCAATCCAAACAAGCACGAGCTAAGCCTGCAGCAGCTACTGTAGCTCAGCAGGCTCCAACCCCTCAGGGGTTTTGACTTGCTCCTAGGGAACTTGCCACTTCTGGTTCTAACACAACCAGAACCTCTCACCATACCCGGAAGGTTGGTTCACTTTGCTCCCAGATGGGAACAAATCACAACAGAACAATGGACCCTCTCTATCATTCGAGAGGGTTACAAACTTCATTTCTCCAGCCTTCCTCCCCATCATATGGTGAGACCATTCAATTCTCCCCCATCTCTCCTAACCCTGTTGGGTCAAGAGGTTTCCTCTCTTCTTGCCCAAGGGGCCATAGAAGAGGTTCCTCTTCCTCAACAAGGGTCCGGTTTCTACTCCCCTTATTTTCTCATTCCAAAGAAGACAGGGGGATTCAGACCAATCCTAGATCTGAGAGAATTGAACAAATTTCTCTTCAAGGAGAAATTCAAAATGCTGTCTCTCGGCATTCTCCTTCCTTACCTCCAGGGTCAGGACTGGCTTTGTTCTCTAGACCTACAGGATGCGTATACACATATACTCATCCATCCATCCCACAGAAAGTATCTTCGCTTTCTGTTTCAGGGAAAACATTTCCAATACAGAGTACTCCCCTTCGGTCTAGCCTCTGCTCCAAGAGTATTCACAAAATGCATGGCAGTCGTAGCCGCATTTCTAAGAGGCATGGGAATCTTTGTCTTCCCATATCTGGACGACTGGCTCATCCGAGCTCCAACTCAGTCACAGGCCCAGATTTCCCTGGACCACACAAGGAGCCTTTTGCAGTATCTGGGACTGGTAGTAAACCTTCCCAAGTCCCAACTCATCCCTACTCAATCTCTAGAATTCATAGGGGCCCAGTTGGACACCATCACTGCAAGGGCCTACCTTCCACATGTTCGAGGCCAGCGCCTCCTGAGTTTGGCCTCCCAAGCTCAGTCCAGCACTCACTTGACAGCCAGGGAAATGCTACGCCTACTGGGTCATATGGCCTCCACAGTGCATGTGGTGCCCTATGCTCGTCTTCATATGAGAGCAGCTCAATGGACCCTGGCCACTCAGTGGACTCAGGCGTCAGGAGCGCTCTCAGACCAAATACAAACCTCCGATCGTCTGTTTTGGTCCCTCCACTGGTGGACTTCCACCAAGAATCTGTTGTTGGGGGCTCCATTTCAACCATTGCTACCCCAAGCAACCCTCACAACAGATGCCTCCCAAACAGGGTGGGGAGCCCATCTGCAAACTCTCTCCACTCAGGGCACTTGGTCTCTACAGGAGACCACCCTTCATATCAATCTTCTGGAACTGCGAGCAATTTACCTTGCCCTCAAGGTCTTCCACTCCCTCCTAGCCAACCTCACTGTCCTAGTTCAGACGGACAATCAGGTGGCCATGTTTTACATAAACAAACAAGGAGGGACGGGCTCTCTGTCGCTTTGCAACGAAGCTCTAAGACTATGGGCCTTCGCCAGAGAGCATCAGATTCACCTGCTAGCAGTGTATCTCCCAGGAGTTCAAAACTCTCGGGCAGACAGGCTCAGTCGAGTTCTGCTGCCACACGAATGGTCCCTACATTTGGACCAAATAAACCGAATCTTTCAGGAATGGGGGACCCCGGACATAGACCTCTTTGCAAGTCCGTGGAATGCCAAACTTCCCCGGTTCTGTTCCAGAACTCCGTGTCAGGGAGCTCAGGCTACGGACGCCTTTCTCCTGAATTGGAGTCAGGCATTCCTATATGCCTTTCCACCCATTCCTTTGATTCCCAAGACTCTGTTCAAACTCCAGAGGGATCATGGAACTATGATCCTCATAGCTCCACGCTGGCCACGCCAAGTGTGGTTCCCTCTACTTCTACAGCTCTCCCAGGGATCCTACTTGGATCTGGGAGCTGCGCCAGACCTCCTGTCTCAGGAGGAGGGGACTTTGTGGCACCCAAACCCCAAATCCCTTCACCTCAGTGCTTGGTTACTGAAGGCTTAAGCCTTCAAGACTTTCATCTTTCCCAACCAGTGAAAGATATCCTTTCTGCCTCTAGGAAACCCTCTACCAGGCGTTCCTATGCTTTCAAATGGAAACGTTTTTCCATTTGGTGTGCTCAGCAGGGTCTTGACCCTCTGGCACTTCCTTTGAATTCTCTTCTTGATTATCTCCTGCATCTATCCAATGCAGGCCTCAAGACGAATTCGGTAAGAGTCCATTTAAGTGCTATTGCAGCATCCTTGCAACATATAAATGGACAACCTATCTCCTCTCATCCTCTTGTTGCAAGATTCATGAGAGGCCTGACTCTCACTAAACCTCCCATCAGACCACCCCCGGTCGCATGGGATTTGAATCTAGTGCTCGGTCAACTTATGAAGCCACCTTTTGAGCCAATGTTTTCCACCTCCTTGAAATTTCTTTCCTGGAAGGTCATCTTCCTCATTGCAGTCACTTCGGCTCGCCGCATCAGTGAGCTGCAGGCTTTAGTGGCTAATCCACCTTACACAAGATTTCATCATGATAAGGTGGTCCTTAGGACGAATCCCCACTTTATGCCTAAAGTGGTCTCGCCTTTTCATCTTAATCAAGAGGTATATCTACCTGTCTTTTTTCCAGCTCCTCATGCATCCAATGCAGAGAGGAACCTTCATACTCTGGATTGTAAAAGAGCTCTCGCTTTTTACCTTAATAGGACTCAGCCACATCGAAAGTCTTCTCAACTTTTTGTGGCCTTTGATCCTTCCCATTTGGGACTTCCAGTCTCCAAGCGTACACTTTCCAATTGGATTGCTCAGTGTATTTCTTTTGCTTACCAGAGCAAAAACATTTCTCTGGAAGGCCATGTCACTGCTCACAATGTGAGGGCCATGGCAACTTCTATGGCTCATCTGCACTCTGTTTCCATAGATCAGATCTGTCGAGCCGCTACCTGGGCCTCGGTTCATACCTTCACAGCCCATTACTGTTTGGACAAGGACTCCCGCCGGGATGCCTTGTTTGGCCAGGCTGTCCTCAAGCACCTGTTCCATTCCTAAACAACTCCTGCCCACCTTCCCAGAATGGATGCCTGAGATCCATACGAAGATGGCGAACCTTTACAGGGGATCCCATGCATCTAAGCTAGGGAGTCCCCATATGTGAGGACTTATTCCTGCTTGTTCCTGGAGATAGCACAGTTACTTACCTGTAACAGGTGATCTCTGGGAACAGCAGGAATTAGTCCTCACAACCCACCCACCTCCCCTAGGAGTTGTATCTTTTATCTATCTATCTTCCTGTCCTCTCTCTGTTGACTCAGCTATAAACTCGAAACTGAGGAGAGCTGTTCAGGAAGGCGGGAAGGCAGTGCGCATGTGCAGTGGGAGGTCCCAAAAGCTTCTATTCTAAGAAGCTGGGGAGCTTTCCCGCACGGGCTCCGTCGGTACCGACGTACCCATATGTGAGGACTAATTCCTGCTGTTCCCAGAGATCACCTGTTACAGGTAAGTAACTGTGCTTTACTGAAATCGAAATACACCACATCTAGGGCTCTCCCTCGGTCCAACTCCCTGGTCACCCAGTCAAAGAAATCAATCAGATTTGTCTGACAAGACCTGTCTTTGGTGAATCCATGCTACCTCTGATCCTGTAATCCGCTGTACTCCAGAAACCTCACTATTTTCTCTTTCAGCAGCGTTTCCAATAATTTACTCACCACCGAAGTTAAACTAACCGGCCTGTAGTTTTCAGCCACATCATTATAAGAACATAAGATATGCCATACTGGGTCAGACCAAGGTCCATCAAGCCCAGTATTCTGTTTCCAACAGTGGCCAATCTAGGTCATATGTACCTAGCATTTTCCCCAAGAGACACAAGTTCCACAATGCTTGTACTGGGTCAAGCATTGATATCTTCGGTCACTTCTTAATAATGGTTTATGGACCTTTCCTCCAGGAACTTGTCCAAACCTTTTTTAAACCCAGCTACACTAACAGCCTTTACTACATCCTCCGGTAACAAATTCCAGAGTTTGATTACACGTTGAGTGAAAAAATATTTTCTTTTATTAGTCTTAAATAGTTTACCCTGTAGCTTCATTGCATGTCCCCTAGTCTTTCTATATTCTGATAAGGTAAACAATCGATCTACGTTTACCTGTTCCACTCCGTTCATTAATTTATAGACTTCTATCATATCTCCCCTCAGCCGTCTCTTTTCCAGGTTAAAGAGCCCTAACCTTTTTAGCCTTTCTTCATAGGAGTATCCTTCCATCCCCTTTAACATTTTGGTGGCTCTTCTCTGTACCTTTTCTAAAATCGCTATATCCTTTTTAAGATACGGCGACCAGAATTGCACACAATATTCAAGGTGCGGTCTCACCATGGAACGATATAGAGGCATTATAATATCTTTTGTTTTATTTTCCATTCCTTTCCTTATCATACCTAGCATTCTATTTGCTCTCTTGGCTTTTGTGTAAAGGGACCACATGAGCCTCTCTCCAGTCCTTTGGCACCACACCTGACTCCAACAAGGCATTGAAAAGGTCAGTCAGTGGAGCTGCTAGAACACCCCCAAGTTCCCTCAGTATTCTAGGGTGTATCCCATCTGGTCCCATCGCTTTGTTTACTTTAAGTTTAGCTAGTTTCTCACAAACAGTCTTCTGAAAATTGTTCAAGATGCCCCTCGCTTCTCTTCCTGTTTGTGGGTGTTATCTGAGGTTCTGCTCCTGCTTCTTAATCTGTGAGCGCAGAACAGAAATTTGTTAAGCAATTCTGCTTTATCCTCATCAGCTTCTACGTATTCCTCCCCTTCACCCTTCAGTCTGACAATACCACTTTTGCCCTTCCTCTTCTCACTAATATATCTGAAAAATGTCATTTAACTGCATTGGCTATTTCCTCCTCTTTTTGAATCTTTGCTTTCCTGACTACTTTGCTAGCTTCTTTACGTTTTTCCAAACATAGATGCTTGTCTTTTTCTCTCGGTGATCTCTCGTATTTTATGAAGGCCTCACTCTTTTTCTTCACTTTTTCAGCTACTTCTTTTGAAAACCATAGCGGTCTCCTTTTCCTTTTACCTTTATTTACCATTTTAACAAATAGTAGTTTGCTCTTAAAATATCCCCTTTCAGTTTTTCCCACTGTTTTTCTACATCCGCCAGCTGGTCCCATCCTGCTGACGACTCCCTGAGGTATTGGCCCATCTTGGCAAAGTTAGTTTTCCTAAAGTCTAAGACCCTTGCTTTTAAATGGATTCTAACAGCCCTAGTCCTAATTTTATTTATTTATTTTTTTTTATTTAAATGGATTTGTATCCCGCCTTATTCTAAAATCAAGGCAGCTTTCACATCAAATGATTCAAATTTGTGGTAGAGTGGAGGAATTGGCATGCAGTGGCTGGGAAAGAAGTGTTTGTGAGGGGGTAGTACCTGTGTTGCTTGATTAATAGGTGCAATATATACAGCGTGAGCTATTTACAGTGTACTATGAACAGTTGGAGGGAGGGGTAGGCTGGGGGGGGGGGGGGGTTACTTGTAGGACAGGGAAAGGTGGTGTAAGGAGCAGTGTGTGGCATAGGTCTATGGACAGTTTACATGAGGTCACCGTAATGCTCTGTGGTAAAGTGATCTTGAGTAACTTTCTGAAGTCCTTCATGACGACAGTTGATCGTAGGCTGGCCGGGAAGGGCGTTCCATATGGCTGGTGCTGTGAGGGATGTTGCCCTCCTTGACGTGGTTTGCTTTGTTTTGGTGAAGTCCTTGGGGGTTACGATGGTGTCAGAGGTGCCTTTCCTCCTTGGCTTGTTTGTGTCGAAACTGATGATGGATAGTAGACTGTTCGCTGAAAGGCCCTGTTTGATTTTGAAGATGTTCAGTATTTATTTGCTTTTATATACCACGCTTTTTGAAATCAGTGTGGTTTACATTTAACATGAGCAATCAAACAGTTTACATAGAACTGGAGATATCAAGAACAAAACAGTGGAACAGTTTACATGGAACAAATTTGTATAAAACACATTAAAATTTAACTCGGTATGGTTTTATATCAGATGCGAGAGTCAATTGGAAGTCGGTGCAGGCGGTTCATGATGGGGATGATGTGATCCTACTTTGAGGAACCAGTTATTATGCAGGCACCGGTGTTCTGTGCTAACTGCAAAGGACAGTGTGTTTGTTTTGGGAGTCCTAGATAAATGTGATTGCAGTACGCCAATAAAGGTGTGATGAAAGCTTGACAAACAGTCCGGAAGTGGTCTTAGGAGAGAATTGGTTTGAGGCGTCTGATGGTTCTCATCTTTAGGTAGGCGTTCCTGGTAGTTTTGCTGATGTGGGTTTGGAGGTTCAGCTCTGTCAAGGGTGACTCCGAAGTATTTTACCTCTGGATTTATGTGAATTGTGATGTTGAGTTCAATGGTGGGTGGTGAGATGAAGGTGGGGTTTCCGGTTATGAGTAGAGCATCCGTTTTGTTGTAACTTATGGTCAAGTTGTTTTGTAGGAGCCAGCTCATCATTTGTTGTAGGCAGTCTATTTTTGAGTAGTCTGGGTTGTCATTGTTGATTGGGGTGTATATCATTATGTCGTCAGCGTAGATAGCATATTGTGTTTTCTGATGATTGCACAGATGGGGTATATGTAGAGGTTAAATAACAGTGCAGAGATGGCTGAGCCTTGTGGTACTCCTTGTTTGGCTAAGAATACTCGGGAGGTTACTGGGCCACATTTGACTTGTAGCTGTCAGGTAGGTAGGAGGTAAACCAGTTCAGGTTGTGCCGTGCAGCCCAATACTTTGGAATTGTGCTAGCAGGGTGCTGTGGTCGACTGTGTGCTGATGTGATGTCGATGAAGATAATGCTGAACCACACCATCTGATCACTGGATGCAAAATAATCTCCCACTATAACATCAGAAACACTTTCACCATTGGTAAACATCAAGTCCAGTATGGCCCCTTCACGTGTGCGTTCTGTTACAAGTTGCCTGAATAGTTCTCTCTATAGAGAGTCCAGGATCTCCTTACTTCTAGATGATATTGCAGCAGGAATGTGGCAGGCAAAATCTGGCTTATTGAAATCCCCTATCAGTATCACTTCCCTTTTCCTAGCAATGCTGCGTATGTCTTCAATTAACTCTCCGTCCATCTCTTCCTCCTGTGAGGGAGGTCTGTATATCACACCAATGCAAATAGATTTCTCTTTCCCTCTTTCTAGTTTGACCCACAGTGTCTCCTCTCTCTCTTTTAAGCTTTGTAGTTCCAAAGCTTTAATATTTTTTACATATAGTGCCACTCCTCCTCCCCTTCTTCCTACCCTGTCCTTTCTGGATAACGTATAGCCTGGTATAGTTACATCCCAGTCATGGTTTTCTGTGAAACATGTTTGTCACTGCCACTAAATCCAAGTCGGTCTCTCCCATTAAAGCTTCAACATCAGGGATCTTATTTCCCATGCTATGGGCATTTATATACACAGCTTTCCATATGTTGTTCCTTTTACCCATTTCCATAAAGGTATTTTATGTTTCACTTATCTGGGGTCTTTCTTCACCCATCCCCAACAAATCTAGTTTAAAGCCCTCTTCAGTAGATTAGCCACTCTGCTACTGAAAGCATGTCAACCTTTCTTGGACAGATGGACGCCATCTCTGCTCTGCAACCCTTGGAACAGCATCCCATGGTCCAGGAAACCAAAACGCTCTCAATGACACCATCCACGCAGCCATGCATTAATCTCCAGGATGTGAGTTTCTCTGCTTTGGCCTTTACCCTCAACAGGGAGGATTGAAGAGAACACCACCTGCGCCCCTTTCTGCTTCACCCTCTGTCCCAGAGCCATGAAGTCACTTTTGATTCACTCAGGGGGATACCTGGCAGTATCATTTGTGCCGATATGGATTAACAACATTGGGTAATAGTCAGTGGGCTTGATGAGTCTCTGCAAACTCTCTGTAACATCTCGGATTTTGGCACCTGGCAGACAGCATACCTCTTTGAACAAGTCTGGTCAGCAGATGGATGTCTAAGTACCCCTCAGAAGAGAATCACCAACCACCACTACCTTTCTCTTCCTTGTGGTCACTGATTCTGCAACTTTGGGGCTCTTAAGCTCTGGTTCTTCCCTTTCCAGGGGTGCTTTCACCTTCTCCACTTCCAGGGCTGCATAATGCTTCTTCAGTTCAAGTGCTGGAGAAGTTGGATTGGTGATCTAAAGGCCCTGATGACTTGTATCCAACCTTTGTCATTCTGTAGGCTCCCATCTTCTTCTCTGCTGGAGAGCTTGGATGTTGCAAGAAGCATCTCATCAATGTACTTTTCACTCTCTTGAATGCTCCTCAGCCTCGCCACCTCTTCTGAGTTCCTTAACTTGTTTCCTGAGAGCTGCTGCCTGCAGGCATCCTGCACATGGAACTGGTCCTTCAACTGACATTGAGACCTCTGGACAGATGCAGAAGCTGTAACGGGGGCAACAGCTTTGGGGATACTATTTTTTCCCACCCATTGTTCAGTCGGTGGAGCTTAGGTATCTGTTAAAGCAAATGGGAGAGACCTAGCAAAGTATCAGCTGGTTTCCTAGCTGTCCTTTCAGAGAAAAAGAAGTTAAATCACTTTGTGTGTTCAAAATGTGCTGTTCCAAGCCCCTATGTGTAGTTAGTTGGGGAGATGCCCTATAAAGCTACTCACTAGGGGTGGGTGGAAGTGGGGAGGGGGGGGGAGGGAGGAAACTAACACCTGATGAGATGTCAGTGGCTTCAAAGAGCTGAGAAAGATACTAAAACAGAGTTTTAAACCTACCCCATTAAAGAAAATATTTCCCCCTTTAAACTAAAGTACCAAAAATAATGTAACTTTGATTAAAAAATGTACTAAAACCCTTTGAAGAGCTCTCAGGCAGAGAGCTTGTAATTTTAAAAGGCTCTGAAGCCTTTTATGCAGGCCTCATCTGCTCTCAGTTCCTTCACAGGCTAATCAGGCCCACTAACTCCTGATGAGGTGTCAGTGGCTTCAAAGAACTACCCCATCAACAGCAACATAGATGCCGATTCAAGGCATTCAGCCCACAACCTTTCCTAGATGAGGTCTCTTTGCTTTTAGATGCTGACATACATGACTTACAGTTTCATCAGCACATGTAATTTGGTAATTAATGATGCAGCAGCATTCAATGAAAGACGATCAACAACCCTCCCCAAATCCATACACCCTCCTTGGTTCTCCAGGAATCTTTACCAGCTCAGACAAAAGCTCAGACTGTTAGAAAGAAAATGGAAATGTTCGCAAGATGCACCTATTAAGCTACAGCTCCCTGCCAAGCAGATTGAATACAACAATCTGTGCAACAATTGCTGAAAGGAATATTACGATAGCGTTCTCACAAAATCCCTCAACTGCCCTAGGGAACTATTCTCAATTGTGTCCCAGCTGACCAGTGACCATAACAAATGCAAAACTGCAACTTGACCCACAGGTTATGGCTGACTTTCTAACAGGCACTGCCCAACAACTCCACAGCACTATGACCCGCCACAACAACCGGACAATGCAGCTGAAATCCACTTATGGCAATCTAATATCTGAGAGAACTCGGATATCTATCATCAACAGGATCAGTACTACAACATTCCCATTGGATCCATGTCCAATGACATGGTTAAAATCCCTTCACAATGAGTTTGCCCAGACTATACTAAGAGTACACACCTTCCTCTCCCAAGGATACTTACCCCCACCGTTCAAACAAGCCTCAATTCGCCCTACACTAAAGAAGCCTTCATTAGACACAACACACCCCAGCTCATATAGACCAATCGCCAGCATCCTATTCCTGTCTAAAATTGAGAAAGCTGTACAACATCTTCAGGACCATGTTGATTCTCATGCTCCATTGGACCCGCAACATCATGGCTTCCTCCCCCAGCGTGGCATTGACAACTATTCATGGATCTCTTCATCCGGCTCATCATAGGCCTGAACAAATCTTGCCAAGGATTTGTGATGGTCTTCCTGGACATTAGTGCAGCATTTGACTCAGTAGCATACCGCATGCTAGACAGACTCAAAAACATAGGTCTGGTCAATAGCACTTTAATGGTTTATATCCTACTTCTCAGACAGAACCATGCAAATAAAAGTTGGACCCAGCAACTCCAAGCCATTTAACAACACAAGGTATTTCTCAAGGCTTGGCCCTGTCTGGCTTACTATTTAACATCTATATGCAGCCCATCTGCAACCTATTAAGAAAATGGAACATGTACTTTCACCTCTACGGAGATGATACCATGTTCTATATGCCATTCAGTACCCTGAATCCAGACTTCACAATCATATCTGATGTCGTCTTTGCTGTCACAAACCTTCTTGCTGATCTTAATCTTGCAGTGAACAAAAACTAAACTGAAGCATTACTAATATTCAGAAACCAAAATTTCAAACCACCAGACAAGCTCACCCTAGATAATGCTGAAATTACCATAAAACAGGAAATCAAGTACCTTGGTATAACTATTGACAGCAGCCTCAACATGTTTGTACACATCAAGAATGCAGCTAATGCTGCATACTGGAAACTTAGACTACTCAAACCTCTATGCCCTCTTCTACAAGACAGTGATTTCAGATCTGTTTTTCAAGCAGTCATTACACCCCACCTTGACTATGGTAACATCCTCTATCAAGGGCTGCCAAAACAGGCACTATACCCACTCCAGCTAGTATAAAACACCGCTGCCAGAATCCTAACAGGAAGACCAAGTCAGCAACACATAACTCCAATCCTTAGAAGTCTGCACTGGCTCCCAATTTACCAATGGATTAAACACAAATCCATAACTACCACCTACAAAATCCTTCATAACCTCTCCACTCCCTGACTCAAGGATCAAATCACAAGAGCATCCACGACAAGACCAAGATCAGCAACCCAGAATCTCATGGCCATCCCTCTTCTCAAGACCAAATGCACACAACAGACAAGCAACAGGACCTTCTCGATATATGCCCCCACGATCTGGAATTTTCAACTAGAAACCATCAAATCTGCTCAATCTACCAAAGATATGAAGAAACTGCTAAAAACGCACCTCTTCGTTGTCATTTTAGGCTAAATGACATTACATAAGTGATTATACAATAACCATCTAAGATCCATTGACTCAATCATAACTCCCATATTTAACTCGGTTGTTTACCCCTTGTTCGATGTAAAACAAATCCCTTGACATTGTGGTAGTGGTCAGTGTAAATCACCTTGGTACAAAGGTGGTATATAAAGAAAAAAATAGATGCTCGTCTGAGGGATCGGAGCAGGAGCCGGCTTACCAAGGTCCCCTGGAAGGAATTGAACACAGATTGGCCTAAGATGTCAGAACCTATCCTCATTGAGGACTCCCCCCTCAGGGGAACCGGCGCAGGGCCCGAGTTCCTTGGTGTCCAAGCCAATGGCTGCAGAGCCTTCTGGATTCAAAACCAGAATGGGGGCCTTGGAGCACGGTCTTTCTGTCTTCATGGACCAGCAGTGGATGTTGTCCAGTACTACTGGTTCATCCACCCAGACCACTAGGCCATTGATGTCGAAGATGTCCTTGGAGGCTGAGTTGATCCTCGAGACCATATGGCCTTGAGTCGATCCTCAGCTGAAGTCTCGATCGGCTCCTGTTCAATGGGACAGAAGTCCTCCCTGGCTAGCGCACATGACACCAGCTGTGGGGCCTTTGAGGGTGGCAGGCAGGGCTCAGGCCCAGAGCTCACAGGCCGTCCTTCCCTTGAGTCTTCAACTGACTACTCAGAATGGGAGACTGAGGACGAGGAGTCACTGGACACCCATCGCCACCGTGATGTCCCCTCAGACTCTCCTCCTCCTGAGCTCCGGCGTCGGTCCCCACCCAAGGACATGGCATTCCTCGACTTTGTGCGGAATATGTCAAAGGCCCTAGTGTTCTCGACTGAATCGGAGGAGGAAACTTGGATGGAGGAGCTAGAAATCTTTCAATATGAGGCCCCTCTGAGGGAATTGCTCACGGTACCCATTCCAACCATCCTGGAATGGCTGATGCTCCATATGTGGGGAACACCGGCGTCGGTGCTGATTGTGAGCAAGTTGCTCGACTTGTTGTATCAGGTCCACTAGGAGCCCTGACTTCTAAAATGCGCAGCTGCTGAATCGTGGTGGAGTAAGCCATTTGTCATTTGAAGAGCCAAAAGACGCACTCCTCGGTATTCCTGGGTAGGGAGGTCTGCATCTTGGATGTCCTCGGCAGAAAGTGCTACCAGGGCTCGATGCTCATCGGCCGGATCCAGACCTACCCAGCTGTACATGGGCATGGACCAGAGACCTGGAGAAGGAAATTGCCGGGTTCTCGGTTGGTCTCTCCAAGGAACCCTTGCAGCAGTTTCAAGAACCTGGTCAAAGCCTCCCGTGAATGCTACAAATTTCTCTCGAGCAGCCTATGACTGCTTCAAATCAGCAACTCGAGTAGCAGCAGCGGGCATCAGGGCCCGATGCCAGGCTTGACTACAGTCTTCTGACCTTGAGCAATGGGTTCAGGACAAATTGGTCGATGTCCCATGCCAAGGAGAGAACCTCTTTGGCAAACCCATGATGGAAAAGGCTGCTGAGTTGGAGACCAAGTTCATGACCAGGTTCTCCAAAAAGACCGCTGCTCCTTCCTGATGGAAAGGCCTGGGTAAAAAGCCCTTTTACCTGAGGAAAGGGGCTGCTTACAAAAACATAAGAACATAAGATATGCCATACTGGGTCAAACCAAGGTCCATCAAGCCCAGTATCCTGTTTCCAACAGTGGCCAATCTAGGTCATACGCATTGTTCCCGCTAAGCTGTGCGCGTGTGCGCGCGCACGCACCTCGCCGAGCGAGCGCACATACTTTACAACAGAGCGCACAAAAATTACAGCTCTGATTCTGATAGAAAACAACACAGACGTCTTAAAATTTAAAAGTTATGATTGTAATTACTAGAAATTTCCCGCTTCATTTAGTAATCATCTATTTTCATTTAATTTGATTAAAATCAGTGTGGTGTACATACTGTATTCTGATGTGTAGTCAAATTTTAAAGTATATGACTCCGAGTGTCGTTATGTGGCACACAAAAATGTAACCTTCCTTCAAAAGCTGCACACAGCTGATATTTTGTGCGCACACAGCCTACAGAAAATTAGAGGGAACATTGGTCATACGTACCTAGCAGTTTCCCCAAAAGGCACAGGTTCCACAATGCTTGTACTGGGTCAAGCATTGATATCCTGGGTCCCTTCTTAATAATGGTTTATGGACCTTTCCTCCAGGAACTTGTCCAAACCTTTTTTAAACCCAGCTACACTAACAGCCTTTACTACATCCTCCGGTAACAAATTCCAGAGTTTGATTACACGTTGAGTGAAAAAATATTTTCTTTTATTAGTCTTAAATAGTTTACCCTGTAGCTTCATTGCGTGCCCCCTAGTCTTTCTATATTCTGATAACGTAAACAATCTATCTACGTTTACCCGTTCCACTCCGTTCATTAATTTATAGACTTCTATCATATCCCCCCTCAGCCGTCTCTTTTCCAGGTTAAAAAGCCCTAACCTTGTTAACCTTTCTTCATAGGAGTATCCCTCCATCCCCTTTACCATTTTGGTGGCTCTTCTCTGAACCTTTTCTAATAACGCTATATCCTTTATAAGATACAGCGACCAGAATTGCACACAATATTCAAGGTGCGGTCTTACCATGGAACGATATAGAGGCATTATAATATCTTTTGTTTTATTTTCCATTCCTTTCCTTATGATACCTAGCATTCTATTTGCTCTCTTGGCCGCTGCTGCACACTGGGCCGAGGGTTTTAACATGGTATCCACAATGACGCCTAAATCTTTTTCCTGGGTGGTGGTTCCTAATGTGGAACCTTGCATCGTGTAACCATAGTTTGGGTTGTTCTTTCCTAGGTGCATAACTTTACACTTGTCCACATTAAATTTCATCTGCCATTTTGATGCCCAGTCTTCAAATTTATCAAGATCCTCTTGCAATTTTCTGCAATCCTCTTGGGTTTTAACAACTTTAAATAGTTGTGTCTTCTGAAAATTTGATAACCTCACATGTTGTTCCACTTTCCAGGTCATTTATGAATATGTCAGAAAGCAGCGGGCCCAGCACAGATCACTGGGGTACACCACTATTCACCTTTCTCCATTGGGAAAATTGGCCATTTAGCCCTACCCTCTGCTTTCTATCTTTTAACCAGTTCCTGATCCACAGTAGTACACTGCCTCCTATCCCTTGACTCTTTAGTTTTGCCAAAAGTCTCTGATGAGGGACCTTGTCAAAGGCTTTCTGAAAGTTCAGATGCACTATATCAACCGACTCACCTTTGTCCACCTGATTATTCACTCCTTCAGAAAAACATAACAGGATTAGTAAGACAAGATCTTCCTTGTCTAAAGCCATGTTGGCTGTCTCCCATTAGGTCATGACTATCTACATGCTGAGTAATTTTATTCTTTATGATGGTTTCTACCATTTTTCCCGGTACTGATGTCAGGCTCACCGGTCTGTAGTTTCCTGGATCACCCCTGGAACCCTTTTTAAAAATTGGTGTTACATTGGCGATCCTCCAATCTTCTGGTATTAGAGATGGTTTTAATGATAGTTCACAGATTACTAATAGCAGGTCTGCAATCTCGTATTTCAGTTCTTTCAACACCCTTGGATGTATACCATCCGGCCCAGGTGATTTGCTACTCTTCAGCTTATCTAATAGTTGTAATACATCTTCCCGATGTATCGATATTTCCTTCAATTCTGAACAGACTGAACAGGTTCTTCCAGCTGCATTAGTGGTGCCTAGACTCCAGGGTGGCACAGTGGCTATTCTGACTATGGGGAACTCCAAATCTGGACCTCTTCGCCTGCCCTGGCAGTGCTCAGCTGCCCCACATCTGGTGTGCCCAACGGCATCTATCCCAGATAGTGGTGGAAGCCTTCCTCATCTTGTGGTCGGAGGGCCTGTTGTATGCTTTCCCTCCCACATCACTAATCATGCAGATGCTCTTCAAGTTCCAGCAGGATAAGGCTTCCATGATCCTGGTTGCCCTGTGGTGGTCCAGACAGCCTTGGTTTCCTCTGTTACTCCGCCTCTTGACAGAGCTCCCTGTCCCTCTGGGGAATTCCCAAGAACTACTGACCCAGGAGGAGGGCTCAATTCTCCACCCCAACCTTGGGGTCCCTGTCGCTAACAGCATGGCTACTGAACGGGTCGCCCTAGCACTCCTCAACCTCCTCAGGGAGGTGGAAGAAGTTTTGTCCTGGTCTTTCGTAAGGACTCCACAAGACGAGCCTATGCCTTCAAGTAGTGCAGATTCTCGGTATGGTTTATGGAGCAACAGGTAGATCCATTCTCCTGCCCAGTGCATACAGTGCTACAGTACTTGTTTCACCTCTCGCAGACCTGGCTCAAGTCCAACTCAGTCAGGATACACCTGAGTGCACTCTCCACGAGCCATCACTCCATAGAGGGCAAGCCTCTTTCTGTGCAGCCCCTCATTACCTGATTCATGTGGAGCTTGCTGCTCTCTAAACCTCCTGTCTTCAACTTCCAGTAGAATGGGATCTCAATGTGGTTCTGACAGCTTACCAAGCCATCCTTCAAACCCTTGGCTACCTGCCATTTGTGCTACCTATCTTGGAAGGTTGCCTTCCTGGTGGCACTCACCTCTGCCCGCAGAGTCATCGCGGTTCAGGCCTTGGTGGCCGAGCCTCCCTACACCAGGTTCTAGAAGAGCAGGGTCGTGCTTCACACCCACCTTAAATTCTTCCCAAAGGTGTACTTGTCCGCCTTTCACCTCAGTGAAGGGGTGGTGCCTCCCTATTTTCTTTCCATAGCCCCATACCGACAAGGCAGTGGCCATTCTCCATACTCTGGACTGCAAAAGGGCCCTGTCCTTCTACCTGCAACATACTTTAGGACCACTGCAATGTGCCTCAGCTTTTCATTTCTTATAACCCCAGTTGTTCCATGTTCCAATGTGTAAGACATCTTTACAGCTTCTGACTCTGATTTCATGCACAGCTACATCAGCAGTCAGACTTCCCGAGTGCTTTGATCCAACCACATCATAAATATTGGCTTTACTCTGAAAAGTCTTCAGCTCTTCCCCAGTAGCTAGTTGAGTGCCTTCCGACCTGGGGGGTCTCATCTTCCAGCACCATAGCACAATTTGTTTTGTTGTAACTATCCATTGGGTTTTTGTACGAAGCATGAACCAAGGGAACGTACGAAGCATGAACCAAGGGGAGTTGGAGGTGGTCAAGAATGAAATGGAACGTGTACAACTTGATCTGTTGGGTGTCAGCGAACTGAAATGGACTGGCATCGGGCACTTTGCATCAGATGATCACATGGTCTACTATGCTGGAAATGAAAGACAAAGAAGAAATGGTGTTGCATTTATAATAAAGAAGAAACTTGCAAGAACTGTAATGAAATACAATGCAGTCAGTGAATGCTTAATCTCTGCTAGTCTACGAGGATTGCCTATCAACACAACTATAATTCAAGTATATGCCCCAACAGCTGCAGAAGAGAATGAAATTGAAGAGTTCTATGAACAAGTACAAGCTGAAATTGACAGAACATGCAAACAGGATATCCTGATAGTCATGGGTGACTGGAACGCAAAAGTTGGCAACAAAGAAGGCAAAGTAGTTGGAAAATATGGACTTCGAAACAGAAATGAAGCTGGAGAAAGACTGATATAATTCTGCAAGACAAATGATCTATTCATCTCAAACATCTTCTTCCAGCAACACAAGCGGCAACTGTACACATGGACTTCACCCAATGGATTGTATAAAAATCAAATTGACTACATCTGTGGAAGTCAACGATGGAAAAGCTGTATAACATCAACAAAGACAAAACCTGGAGCTGACTGTGGTACAGATCATCAACTACTAGTATGCAAACTCAAGCTAAAGTTGAAAAAGAGCAAACCACTCATGAATGCAGCAAAAGATGACCTTGAGAATATGCCACTGGAATTTAAAGACTGCCTGCAAAATCGATTTGCTGCTTTAGATACAAATGACAGAGCTCCGGAAGAGTTATGGAATGACATCAAGAAGGTTGTGTTGGAAGAAAGCGAGAAGTCTCTACAAAAGGTGAAAAAGCAAAAACGGCCAAAATGGATGACGGAAGAAACTCTGAAAATTGCCCAGAAACGCAGAGAAGCTAAAGCCAGAAGAGAGAGAGAGACAATCGCAGAACTCAGCAGAGATTTCCAACGTGCAGCAAGACAGGACAAGGAAAAGTACTACAATGACACTTGCAAGGAAATAGAGGCAGAAACTATTAGAGGAAGAACAAGATCGGCTTTCCTAAAGCTACGAGAGTCAAAGAAAAAGTTCCAGTCTCGAATTGGAATGTTACAAGATGCTCAAGGTTCTATGTTGAATGATGCTGAGAAGATCAAGAAAAGGTGGAAGGAATATACAGAGTTTTTATATGATAAAGATCAAGTGGACCAACAGCTTTTTCAACCTGTACCTTATGATCGGGAACCATTGGTGATGAAAGAAGAAGTTGAAGCAGCATTGAAAGCCTTATCAAAGAACAAAGCACCAGGCATTGATAGCATTCCTATAGAAGTATTGCAGCAATCTGATGCAGCTGTTACCATACTTACAAGGCTCTGCCAAGAAATATGGAAGACAACATCATGGCCAACTGACTGGAAAAGATCTGTGTTTATACCAATACTAAAGAAAGGTGATCCAACTGACTGTGGAAATTATCGAACAATCGCTCTGATCCCACATGCCAGCAAGATTCTACTGAAGATTATTCAAAAGAGACTACAACCATACCTGGAACAAGAACTACCTGAAGTGCAAGCAGGGTTCAGGAAAGGGCGAGGAACGAGAGACATCATTGTGGATGTGAGATGGATCCTTAAAGACTAAAGAATACCAAAAGGATATCTATTTGTGCTTTATCGACTATAGCAAGGCTTTTGACCGTGTAAACCATGAAAAACTCTGGGCCACATTAAGAAGCATGGGTATACCAGAACACCTGATCGTTCTCTTGCGCAATCTGTACATTGATCAAGAAGCAACAGTTCAAACGCAACAAGGAGAAACAAAATGGTTTAAAATAAGCAAAGGTGTAAGACAAGGCTGCATACTTTCCCCCTACGTTTTTAATTTATATGCAGAACAAATCATCAGAGAAGCAGGATTGTATGAAGACAACAGAGGTGTGAAGATTGGTGGAAGACTCATCAACAACCTTCGCTATGCTGATGAATACTACATTACTGGCTGAAAGTGAAGATGATCTGAAACATTTGCTTCTCACAATCAAAGAACATAGTCTCAAAATGGGCCTGCACCTTAATGTAAAGAAGACAAAGATCATGACAACTGGTATAATCAACAGGTTCATCGTTGAAGGAGAAGAAATTGAAATTGTGAACAACTTTAACCTACTTGGATCAACTATCAATAAAGAAGCAACAAGCAGTCAAGAAATCAGACGACGCATTGCTCTTGGCAGAATGGCTATGAAAGACCTAGATAAGATTCTCAAGAGCAGAGATGTCTCTCTCCATACAAAGATTCGACTTGTTCAAGCCATGGTATTTTCAATAACATATGGATGTGAAAGCTGGACAGTGAAAAAGACAAACAGGAAGAAAATTGATGCCTTTGAATTATGGTGCTGGCGGCGAATACTGTGTATACCATGGACTGCCCGAAGAACCAACCAGTCGGTACTAGAGGAGATCAAACCTATGCTTGCTTTAGAAGCTCAGCTGACAAGACTTTGACTTTCTCTTTGCATGATGTGTCCAAAGTATGAGAGATCATTAGAGAAAGACATTATGCTTGGCAATATAGAAGGTCAACGCAAAAGAGGAAGGCCAGCAATGAGATGGATCGATACAATAACAGCAGCTACGGGTACCAGTCTGTCAACAATGAGCCGCCTGACTGAAGACCGAACACAATTTAGGATAGCTATCCAGAGGGTCGCCATGAGTCCGACTCGACGGCTCTTAACAACAACAACCCCAGTTGTCTGGTGGAGGCAGTGACCAAACGGACCCTGTCCACCTGGGTGGCGGACTGCATCGCCTTTTCCTACGATCAGGCTGGGTTGTTGGAGTGCCAGGTCATGGCGCACAACATCAGAACTGTCGCAACCTCAATTGTTATGGCAAACATCTGCTGGGCCACCACCTGGTCCTCAGTCCACACTTTTGCAGCTCACTACTGCCTGGAGAGTTCGTCCTGATAGGACAGTACCTTCGTCCATTCCGTACTCCATAATCTGTTTGGGATTTAGGCATCTCCTGCCCTCTAACCCTTCTTGTTCAGGCTACCGGAGCCATGGTTCTCCCTGGACACTGAGGTCCTCAGAGTCTGCCCTCAGATTCGCTTGCGGCTGCTCACGGTTGGGTATGTGTTTTTTTTTTTTATAGGTTCTTGGTAGCTTCTAGCTTGGGAGTCCCATATGTGAGGACTGACTTCCTGCTTGTTCCTGGAGAAAGCATAGTTACTCACCTGTAAAAGGTGTTCTCCAGGGACAGCAGGAATCAGTCCTCACAACTCTCCCTCCTTTCGTTGGAGTTGCTGTGCTAGTGGAGACATCACACTTATCGTTTCACTCGACCTATCCGCAGCATATGACAACATTGATCACCAAACGCTCCTTTCTCGCCTCTTTGACTTTGGATTACGTGGCACTGTGTGCAGTCTGGCGGCTCTTCTCACAGCCTCTATGCCCCTGAAACCGCTTCAGACAATTCATTCGGTACCGGCACCGACTGCATTGACATCGGCAGGTATTCTACCAGGACCGAGTCATGCTTATCCATCTGGTATCGACAAGTCGGTACCGGACCCCTCCAATGCTGACTTTGATTGGTACCGGTACCGTGCCTTGCACGATCACCCGGATCGGAGATACTTTGAATCCTCGGATGAGTCTGAAGACTCTGAAAGCTCTGCCGATACCAGAGTACTTCTTCCTGGCGATTCTTCTTCTCCTCAGCGTAGGATGTCTCCACCACAGGATATGTCCTTTCAGGATTTTATCCGAGATGAGGCTCGAGGTCTTTCCATCACAGTGGCTCCTGAAAAACAGCCTAGGGCAAAGGAAATAGAAATCCTACAATACCCTAAGGCTCCTAAGGAGGCAGCTACCTTACCTATTCATGAGATCTTGCATGATCTCATGCTAAGGATGTGGGAAACACCTCTAACCACATCTCCTCGCTCTCGAAGATTCGACACCATGTATCGAGTTTCTCTTTGTCCTGGGTTTCAGAAGACTCAGCTACACCACCATTCCATGTTAATTTAATTTAATTAGCAGGTTTTTGTGGAATGTTGGTGGAATCAGCTATGAGAAGGATCAAGAGTGCAAAAAGGCATGCATCTAATCCTCCGGGACGTGAGTATAGGACTCTTGACGCCTTTAGACGTCAAACCTTCCAGGCTTCCATGCTTTCTGCTAGGATCAGTTCTTATATATTATATATGGGAATGTTCCTTAAGGAAGTCCCAGGAGATTTAGAGCTTATGAGCCCTCTCCTTCCTTATGATAAGAGGAAGGATTTCCTCGCCCTTGTCAAACATGCTCAGGATGTTTCCAAGTTTGTAAATCGTGCAGCCTTTGACTGCTTTTGAGTGAATAAGCAGAACCTCTGCCATTGCCATAGATGCATGTAGGATTGCCTGGCTTCAGGCATCTGACTTGGAACTTTGGGTACAGGATAAACTAGGGAATATTCCTTGCACAGGAGAGAATCTCTTTGGCAAGAATTGGCAGGAAAAAGCTAATGAAATAGATGCTGACAATATCACTTTGGATAGATTGTCTGTCTACAGCTGATCCTGCAAGGAAAAAATCCTACAAGAAACCATTCTTCAGTAAGAAGAAGTTTTATTTTATTTTTATTTCTTTTTTATTTCTTTATTTATTTATTTACATTCTCTTATATACCGCGCTATTCTGCATCAGTGCGGTTTACATTGAACAAACTGAAATTACATTGAACAGGGTATTATAACTTGGAGATAACTATTTTACAGGGAACATCCCTCCTATACCCAGCAGGGGCATCGTTTAGGTCAGTCTGCCCAAAAGGGACAGCAGCAACAACCTAGGCATAGAAAAACAAAAGCTGCTAAGCCTCAACCGGCTCAGCAGACTCAGCCTCCACAGGGGCTTTGACTCCTATCTAGAGAACTTTGCCTTCCTGTCCCTGAACGGCCCAGAGCCTTCCACCATTCCAGGAAGGCTATGTCATTTTGCCCCCAGATGGGGTCAGATAACAGCAGAAAATTGGACTGTCTATTGTAAGAGAGGGGTACAAGCTTCATTTCCTCAGCATGCCCCCTCCTACAGTGGTAAGACTGTTCAATTTTCAGACCTCTCTCAATGACCAGTTAGGTTAAGAGGTCACTATATGCTTCTTGCCCAAGGGGCAATAGAAGAGGTACCCATTCTCCAATAGGGTACAGGGTTCTACTCCCCCTATTTCCTTATTCCAAAGAAAACAGGAGGACACAGACCCATTTTAGACCTGAGAGAATTGAACAAAATCTCCAGGAACAAGCAGGAATAAGTCCTCACATATGGGTACGTCGGTACCGACGGAGCCTGCGCGGGAAAGCTCCCCAGCTTCCCAGAAGGAAAGCTTTTGGGGCCTCAGAGATCACCTGTTACAGGTAAGTAACTGCTTTCCTGTTCAAAGAGAAGTTCAAAATGATTTCTCTAGGAACTCTGCTGCCATACCTTCAGAGTCAGGATTGGCTTTGTTCTCTAGATCTCAAGGATGCGTACACTCATGTTCTCATCCATCCAACTCATTGAAAGTTCCTTCGCTTTCTATTTCAAGGGAAGCACTACCAATACAGGGTTCTTCCTTTTGGCCTTACCTTGGCACCAAGGGTGTTTACAAAATGCATGGCTGTGGTGGCAGCATTTCTTCGCACCCTAGGAATATTCGTCTTCCCTTACTTAGACGACTGGCTCATTGGAGTCCCTTCAGAGCCAGAGGTCAGGGTTGCTCTCTCTCGCACAATGCACATCCTTCAGTATTGGGACTTGTCATAAACTTACTAAAATCCAACCTTGCTCCCACTCAGTCCCTAGAGTTTATAGGAGCTCTGCTGGATACCAGACAGACAAGGGCCTACCTTTCACAGGCCTGCTGCCTTCGCATTGTGCAGTTAGCTTCCCAAGCAGTGCTAAAACCTCACTTCACTGCTCGGGAGATGTTACAATTACTATGCCACATGGCATCCACCGTGCATGTGGTTCCTTATGCTCGCCTTCATATGCGGGCAGCCCAGTGGACTTTATCCACTCAGTGGACTCAGGCGTTAGGTTGCCTGTCAGACAAAATAGCAAACTCAGATCGCCTTATTTTGTCCCTCCAATGGTGGCAGTCACCCCTAAACCTTTTGGTGGGGTCTCCTTTTCCAAAATGAAAAATAAGCCCTCCACTTATACTCAGAAGAATATTTATGGTTATCACACAATGTTAATTTAGCATCTCCTAACTCTGTCACCTGTGTGCAGATTAACCAGTGACAAGAGGTCTCAGACTTTCAGCGGCAATGCTCCAGTTATTCTTTAGAGCAATATGCCTGATTGCATCAACGACCTCAATATATCTCTGGATTTTTTCTTTTATACTTAAAAGTTCATTTTAAACGTTGTCTATTTACTATCTCCAGATAACTTGTGATGCTTGAATAGTGCAAATTTTATCCCATGTCTCAGAATCTTCTGAAGCTTTTAAACTATCACGTCTCAATCTTTTAATGCCATACATAAGATTGTGCTTCACAGCTAAATCAATATGAGTTTCTGCTTGTTCGTGCGTGCATACTTATTTGCTAAATATAGCATTTAATTTTGCTTATCTGGTCATCGCTGATCATATCCCCGACGCCATCCACTGGGTACCGCACTTTGCGTTTCGTTAGTCTTCTTCAGGGGGAATTGAAATGATCACAGCACGATTTATTACTGCATAGCTGAACTGTTAATAGCACGATCTACAACACAAAATTTACTATGTTTCAGTTTAACCAATGCCGACTACATTGCAGACTTAAACAGGATGTTACTGTTTCTAAAAAATCACCCACCTATGAAACTCGCGGTTATTCTTTACACTTGCAGTCATCAGGGCTTCCTTCCAACCTGGTTTGCTAAGTGCCACAAAAACGCCGCGCATGCGGGTGGCTATACATGCCAAAATTTAAAGAACATTGACGTCATTCGAACAGCCAATCCAATGATAATACCCACCCATTGAGGGACTAACTTATTTGAACAGAATCACTATTCAAACTTAAATGCAGGCACGCCATTCAATCCAATTATTTAGACCTGTGGCTCCCACCGTGCCTAAACGGAAAATCCATCGCTGCTCTTGAATAACCAAAGTTTGAGCTCGAGTTTTCCCTCCTTGTCCAGTCAACACTCTTTCAATCACGAAACATCTGAGGTCAGTGAACTGATGTTGATGTTCCACACAGTGTGCCACTATGGGGGCATCTAATGACTTACACTTGAGCTGGCTCCGATGCTCATTGATCCTAACTTTTAATGATCTTTCCTCCTCCATTGGGGCCAGGACTTCCTGTATGCCTTTCCACCCATTCCCCTAATTCCCAAAACCCTGTTCAAGCTTCAGAGAAACAGAGGTTATATGATTCTCATAGCTCCACATTGGCCACTGCAAATGTGGTTCCCTCTGCTCCCTACATCTCTCTCAAGCTCCGCCTCTGGAGCTTGAATCCGCTCTAGATCTCCTTTCTCAGGAGGACAAGATGCTGTGGCATCCCAAGCCCCAATGTCTGCATCTCAGGGCCTGGTTGCTGAAAGCCTAGAACTTCATGGTCTTAACCTTTCTGAGCAGGTAAAGGATATCCTTTATGCTTCCAGGAAGCCTTCCACAAGACGTTCTTATGCTTTCAAGTGGAAAAGGTTTACCATATGGTGCTCACAGAAGGGTATTGACCCTCTTGCGATACCTCTGGAATCATTACTGAAGTATATCCATCATTTGTCTAATACAGGGCTTAAGACCGATTCAGTGAGAGTTCATTTGAGTACTATTGCAGCTTCTTTCAAGCCTCTAAATGGACAACCTATTTCCTCTCATCCTCTCATAGAGAGATTTATGAGAGGCCTTCTTTTAACTAAGCTTCCCAATAAGTCACCAACGGTGGCATGGGACTTAAATCTGGTTCTTGGGCAGCTCATGAAACCGCCTTTTGAAACATTAGCTACTACCTCTTTGAAATTCCTTTCCTGGAAGGTCATCTTTCTTATTGCAATCACATCAGCACGTTGCATCAGTGAATTGCAAGCATTGGTGGCTGATCCTCTTTATACAAGGTTCCATCAAGATAAGGTAGTCCTTAGGACTCGGCCACACTTTATGCCAAAGGTGGTATCACCTTTGCATTTAAACCAAGCGGTTTACCTTCCTGTATTTTTCCCAAGGCCTCATGCCTCTAATGTAGAAAGGAATCTTCATACTTTGGACTGTAAAAGGGCTTTGGCCTTTTACTTGCAAAGGACACAGCAACATAGAAATCTTCTCAACTCTTTGTTGGTTTTGATCCCAGTCATTTGGGACTTCCAGTCTCCAAAAGAACACTGTCCTGCTGGATTGCACAGTGTATTTCTTTTGCCTATGAGAGTAAGAACCTTTGTCTTGAAGGCCATGTCACAGCTCACAATGTGAGAGCCATGGCAGTCTCTATGGCTCATCTTCATTCTGTTTCTATCGATGACATCTGTCGAGCAGCTACTTGTGCTTCGGTTCATACCTTCACAGCTCATTACTGCTTCGACAAGGGCTCCCGCCGGTATGCCTTGTTTGGTCAGGCTGTTCAACACCTTTTCCATGCTTAATCAACTCCTACCCACCATCCCTGGTAGGATGCCAGAGATCCATGGGGGGATGTGGAGCCCTTTCACAGGGGCACACAACTTCTGGGGCCTTCTTCCTGGCATCTGCAGCTAGGGAGTCCCCATATGTGAAGACTACATTCCTGCTTGTTCCTGGAGATAGCATAGTTACTCACCTGTAACAGGTGATCTCTGGGAACAGCAGTAATTTAGTCTTCACAACCCACCCATCTTCCCTAGGAGTTGTATCTCTTTCTCTCTTTCCCTCTCTCTTTGTCTCAGCTATAAACTCATCTGGAGAGGGACAGTTGGGAAAGGCGGGAAGGCAGCACGCAGATACTGTGGGATGCTCCCAAAAGCTTTCCTATTGGACGCTGGGGAGCGTTCCCGCGCAGGCTCCGTCAGTACCGACGATACCCATATGTGAAGACTAAATTCCTGCTGTTCCCGGAGATCACCTGTTACAGGTGAGTAACTATGCTTTACAGGTGAGTAACTATGCTTTCCCTACGGGCTTGCGGTAGCCTGTAGCTAGGGAGTCCCATATGTGAGGACTGACTTCCTGCTTGTTCCCGGAGAAAGCATAGTCTTCAACCCTCCTTCCTCCTCTTAGAGTTGCTTCTTTACCATCTTATTTTTTGCCGTCGTTTAGCTATGTCATCTGACTGAGCAAGATGGTACCTTTGGGCGGGATGGGCTACTTACATGCGTGGTGGCATCTCAAAGGCTTTCTTTGAAAGCTGGGAAGATGCTTCCACGAGGGCTCTGTCGGCATATGTGATTCCTACTGCCCCCAGAGAACACCTGGTACAGGCGAGTAACTACTCTTAACCTTTAGTAGTGCAAGAGAGGACCATGTAGCTCATGTGTTAGAGTTCAGAATTTCTGAGCTCAATTTATAGAGGGGATGCTGTTTCCTTTTCAGAGATCCATCCCTTCAGTCTTCCACAACTCTCATAGAGACCAGACACAGACTCTGGCTTGCTGCAAAGGATGCTGTCGCGGAAGCTCCCTCACTATTAATTTTTCAATAGGAAAATAATTTGGTAGAGATTTGGAAGGGAGTGAACTCTTGATTGACATAGTAAATGACAGCAAATAAAGAACAGCATGGTCCATCTACTCTGCTCAGAAAGGTGTCTGGAGTTGTAGAGCTGTACCTGCGCCACTGTGCAGTTTAACCGCCCCTGCCCCCCCCCCCCATATGCCTTTGCTTCCTTTTTTTTTGTTTTGTTTTTTAAAGCTGCTCCGCCATTATCTGAATCAGGTTGGCATACCATGGGCGCCTCGGCCAGTCTGTTGCCATCAAAATTACTAATCCCCAGTGTGCATCTACCCATTGCATTACCTGGTCTATGAGCACCCACGGGAGAAAAACAGAAAAGACCCTCTTCGGGCCACCGCTGAATTAGAGCATACTGGCTCTTGGACATCCTTTCCCAACTGACCAGGCACAAACAGTTTTCTGAAGTCTGCCCAGCAACGTCGGTGACACATTTAGTTTGGCTTTTGGCACAGGTCTGCATCAAGTCATTGTGCACTGAATAAGTTTTGAGTTGTATACCTCTATCAGCTGTAGAAACATACTAACCCCCTATCCCTTCATCTTTCAAAGGCCCCCCCTGCCACCCAGGAGAGAAGTCCCCTCGCCCCCTTAACGGGGTCATTAATGAAAGTCTATCTCTCTCCCCCTGCTTCTCCTGTGCCCGTACTCTATCCCAGACTCCTACCATTTGCCGCATACCCGTTGATCCCAGCCCCACTTGTCTCCATTCACTCCCCATTAATCATGGCCAGATATCCAATCTGCCTCCTTGGATATAAGAGCTCTTTAAAGCCACATACGGTTTATAATCCCTACTCTGTCTCTAGTCCATTACATGCCTTATCTGGGCTGCCCTTAATAATCCCTTATATTTGGTACCTCCAACCCATCTTCCTCTCTAGGGGCATGCATTACCTCCCTGGCTATTCTTAGCGGTTTCTGTTGCCAAATATACAGAAACATCTTCCTCTGTAGGGTTCACAGTGCCGTATCTGGAATCAATACTGGCAGAGCTTAGAACAGATAGAGTAATCGGGGGAGGATATTAATTTTGACTCCCACTATTCTACCCAACAAAGAAAGTTCCTAGCGCATCCACCCATCTAATTCTTTACCAATAGTCTCAAATAGCTGTGGATAATTCACCTTATTTATTTTATTTATTTAACATCTTTTATATACCGCTCTATTTATAATCAGCGCGGTTTACATAGAACAAGAAAACATCAGATAAGGTACATGTTATCTGTTTTTTACATAGAACAAGGAACAAAAACTTATATAATTCTTCATATTTAGCAGGGATTTGCACTCCAAAATATGTCAGCAATTTGGCCACCTATCATATTAGATATTGTGTTCTTAATTGGGCTTCTACCTCCTGGGAGACGGTTATATTTAACGCCTATATTTTATCTATATTCATTTTGAAGCCTGACACCCCACCTTAGCTATACAGTTCCTCAGCTACCTCTGGAATTATCTGTTGAGGCCGCCGCAGATATAGCAAAATATCAGCAAATGGGGACACCGTGTGTTCATGTCCTCCCTTCCCATCCCTTGGATTTGGTTATTTCCGTGAATCTTCTGTGTGAGAGGTTCTAGGTTTATACTCTAACCCAATACAAGCATTGTGGAAGCTGTGTCTTTTGGGGAAACTGCTAGGTACTTGTGACTTACATTGGCCACTGTTGGAAACAGGATACGGGGCTTGATGGACCTTGGTCTGATCCAGTATGGCATATCTTATGTTATGTTTTTATGACCTTCAACACCCTTGGCATAAAGTGCTACCAGGGCTTGATGCTGGCCTGTATGATCCAGGCATACCAACTATATATAGGTATGCACCTGGGGAAGGAGCTCACCGGATTCTCCACTGGCCTCTCCAAGGAACCCCTCCAACGGTTCTGGAACTTGGTCAAAGGTGTTGGTGACTGCTCTAAGTTTGTCTTGAGCAGCCTATGACTGCTTTGAGTCCACAGCCTGGGTGGCTGCAGTGGGCATTGGTGCCTGACACCAGTCCTGGGTCCAGTCCTCTGACCTGGAACAATGGGCCCAAGGCAAACTTGTCAATTTCCCATGCCAAGGGGAGAACCTCTTTGGTAAGCCCATGTTAGACAAGGCTGTGGAACTAGAGTCTGAGTTCCTGGGAGTCTGAGTTCCTGACATGAAGTTGACTGTCGAAGAAGACTACCATTCTGCCCAAGTGTAGGGCCTCTGGGAAATAGCCACCCTACCCGAGGAGGGGACCGGCTTACCAAGGCTATCAGCAGTACTAGCCTTCTCAGGCTCCACAGCAGGGGCAGCATGCCAAGGGGGGGACACCCATATGTGAGGACAGATTCCTGCTGTCCCCAGAGAACACCTGTTAAAGGTGAGTAACTGTACTATTTTTCAGAGCCCAAGTGGGTTTTCTCTTTCTCTGTGGTCATTATGCACCTTTTTGTTTTCCTGGAATGCTCCTCTGTAGGTGTGGTGTATGTAGTTACGCCTGTGAGTTGCCTTGTGAAGAGGAATTGAGGGGGAGGGTACAGCTCTGGGGAAGGGACTGGATTCCATAGCTGGGTCTGTGAAAACAGATATAAGCCAAGAGTCTTGTGAGCAGAAGCATAAGAACATAAGATATGCCATACTGGGTCAGACCAAGGCCCATCAAGCCCAGTATCCTGTTTCCAACAGTGGCCAATCTAGGTTATACGTACCTAGCAGTACCCCCAAAAGACACAGGTTACACAATGCTTGTATTGGGTCAAGCATTGATATCCTGGGTCCCTTCTTAATAATGGTTTATGGACTTTTCCTCCGGGAACTTGTCCAAACCTTTTTTTAAACCCAGCTACACTGACAGCCTTTGCTACATCCTCTGGTAACAAATTTGAGAGTTTGATTACACGTTGAGTGAAAAAATATTTTCTTCTATTAGTCTTAAATAGTTTACCCTGTAGCTTCATTGCATGTCTCCTAGTCTTTCTATATTTTGATAACATAAACAATCAATCTACGTTTACCCGTTCCACTCCGTTCATTAATTTATAGACTTCTATCATATCTCCCCTCAGCCATCTCTTTTCCAGGTTAAAGAGCTCTAACATTTTTAGCCTTTCTTCATAGGGGTATCCTTCCGTCCCCTTTACCATTTTGGTGGCTCTTCTCTGAACCTTTTCTAATAACGCTATATCCTTTTTAAGATACAGCGACCAGAATTGCACACAATATTCAAGGTGTGGTCTCACCATGGAACGCTATAGAGGCATTATAATATCCTTTGTTTTATTTTCCATACCTATCCTTATGATACCTAGCATCCTTTCTCCAGGACCAAGCAAGAAGTCAGTCCTCACATATGGGTGTCATCGATGCCGATGAAGCCCCAGCGGAGCATTTCCCCAGCTTTCTATGAAAGCCTTTGGGAATGCAGGTATGCATGCGCGGTTCCCTTCCCGCCTAAAGGTGCCATCTTACCTCAGTCTCTGTTTTTTCGAGAAGCCCACCGGACTTGCGTCCTGTCATCCCGGATAAAAGTTTGATTTTTTTTGGCGATTCAAGCTATTTTTTCTTCCAGGTTCAACGCCGGTTCCCCTCCCGCTGGGTTCGGTACACCGGTATCGAGCCCGATTCTTCTTTTTCGTTTTTTGCCTTTGTGGCTGGCGTTCGCGCCCTTTTTTGAACCTCGCGGGGACTCTTTTTTTCTTTTTCCCTGATGGCTTCCAGCAGTTTCAAAAAGTGTGATCAGTGTAAGAAGTTGATGTCTCTCACAGACACACACGACTGCTGCCTTCGGTGCCTCGGTCCTGATCAAGACCCTAAGACGTGTGGACCATGTGGGGAGATGTCTTCCAAGGCACTCCGAAGTCGCCAGCAGCAGAAAGAAAGGCTTTTCTCGGACTCAGCCTCCGGCCAGGCCCAGACCTCGTCTGAGGCCTCGACATCTCGGGATTCAAATCCCGAGCGCTGTCGAAGCTCCTCGGACAGGGGGTCCCCTGACCGGGAACGCAAGAGGAAGAAGCGGCTCGTGAGGGCGTCGTCAGAAGAGGTCCCTGGCTCCTCGAGGGCCAGGTCTAAGACCCCCGACCGCCGCCCCGGGCCCGTGGTACAAGAGAAGCCTGCCAAAGTTCCTCGCGTGGAGCCGGAGTCTGCTGGACACATAAGCCCTGTGGTCCTCGAGGACTCTCCTCCCAGAGAGCCGACGTCGGGCCGGCGCCACCGGGACCCGAGTCGGTGGCTGCTGCGTCTCCCGAGCTGAGTCTCAGGATGACAGCCTTGGAGAGCAGACTGTCTGCCTTCATGGAGCAGCAGCGGGCACTGATGGCCAGCCTGTCTGGCGTATCTGCCCCGACCACCGGGACATTGACATCGAAGTCGACCCCGGAGACCGAGCTGATACTCGAGTCCAACATGGCTCGAAGTCGACCTCGGTCGCGGTCTCCCTCGACCTCCCCTTTGGGACTGAGGGCGTCGACGCTGGTGCCTCCAGCGTCGGGGCGGGTGCTCCAGGGCCCCTCGGGGTCGGATCCTGACTCCTTGTCAGACGAGTCCGCCTGGGAGACGGAGGATGAGGAGTCCCCCGACACATTCAAGACTCTGTACGTCCCCTCGGACTCACCGCAGTCGGAGCCCCAGAGTAGATCCCCTCCGGAGGACACCCGGTTCTCGGAGTTTGTCCGGGATATGGCCACTGCGTTGGCTATTCCGGCGGACCCCGAGGAAGAGCTCGAGGCCCTACAGTACGACTCTCCTCCGGAGGAGGCCTTTACTGTCCCGGTTCCTCCGATGCTGGAACGGCTCCTCTTCCGGATGTGGGAGGCACCGGCCTCGGCGCCAGTTCTAAGCAAGTGAGTCGATTCGATTTATTGACTCCGGAAGAGCCCTGGCTTTCAGAAGGCGCAGCTACCACACCATTCCTTGGTGTGGAATCGGCCATGCATCATCTGAAAAGCCAGAAGATGCACTCCACGGTGCCCCCCGGCAGGGAGGCCCGGAACCTCGATGGTGTGGGTAGAAAGTGCTTCTAGGGCTCGATGCTTGCTTGCCGTGTCCAGTCTTACCAGCTGTAAATGGTCATGTACTTGCGAGACCTGGCCAAGGAGCTGGCCGGGTTCTCTGCTGGTCTCTCCGGGGAGCCCTTGCAGAGATTCAAGTCCTTGTCCTTGGGGATTCGGGACTGCTCGAAGTTTGTCCCGTGCCGCCTACGATGGCTTCGAGGCTTCGGCCCGAGTTGCAGCAGCCGGCATCGCGGCTTGACGCCAGGCATGGCTGCAGTCGTCGGACCTCGAGCCATGGGTTCAGGACAAGTTGGTCGATGTCCCTTGCCGAGGTGAAAACCTTTTTGGCAAGCCCATGGCCGAGAAGGCCGCACAGCTCGAGACTGAGCACCTTACAAGGACAAGGCTGTCTAGGAAGACCTCTGCCCCTTTTCACAAGAAGAAGGCCTCGGGTAAGAAGCCCTTTTACCCGAGGAAGGGCACTGCCTACAAACAGTCCCCTAAGTATCAGGCTGCCCAAGCTGCACCCCAGGGTCAGCAAGCCAAGGGGCAGGGTAATGGGCCCCGTAGGCAGAGGACCCCCAAGCCTCCGGCCCCTGCTCCCACTCAGCAGGGTGGGGGTTTTTGACTCCTTGAGCGTAGCCTCTCCGTCCCTGCTCTCCCAACCCTGCACAGGAGGTCGCCTCGCCCTCTTTGCCCACCATTGGCCCCACATCACTGGGGACAGTTGGGTGTTGAACATAGTCCACAGGGGCTATGCACTGCATTTTCACCAACTGCCTCCGCCATACTTTCCAGGGGAACCTCCAAGGCCTCCCCTGCACACAGACCTTCTCCTTCAAAAGCTTCAGGGTCTGTTGGTGGACAGGGCGGTGGAGCCTGTGTCTCCCCACTTGCAAGGTCACGGATTCTACTCCAGGTATTTCCTGGTGCCCAAAAGAACCGGTGGCCTTCGACCCATTCTGGACCTCAGGAACCTCAAGTTCCTAGAGAAGGAAAAGTTCAAGATGCTTACTCTTGGAACACTTCTGCCCTACCTCCAGCAGGGAGATTGGCTATGCTCCTTAGATCTAAAGGATGCATACACTCACATCCTCATTTGTCCAGACCACAGAAAGTACCTCAGGTTCATTGTGGGAGGAAACCATTATCAGTACAGAGTACTGCCTTTTGGCCTCACTTCTGCTCCCAGGTTCTTTACCAAATGCCTGGCAGTGGTGACGGCCTACCTGAGAAATCAGGTAATCTTTGTCTTCCCCTATCTGGACGGCTTGCTCATCAGGGGTCAGACGTGCCAGGAGGCCAGACAAGCCACCCTCACAACTATTGCTCTTCTTCAAAGCCTGGGGTTTGTCATAAACTTCGCAAAGTCCACTTTGCTCCCCTCCCAGAACTTGAAGTTCATAGGAGCAAGGCTGGACTCTCTGCTGGCACAGGCTTTCTTGCCAGAAGACAGAGCACAAAGATTAATAGCCTTGGCAAACCAGTTTCTCAGCAGGTCACTGGGCTCCGCCAGACTCTGCCTGAGGCTTCTAGGCCACATGGCTTCGACAGTACATGTGACCCCCATTGCCAGGCTCCATATGAGGCCTGCACAGTGGTGCCTTCGGACTCAGTGGTCCCAGGCCACAGGCAGCCTCAGGGACAGGATAAGGGTGTCCAGACAATTTCTGAACTCCCTCAGCTGGTGGTTGCACCCACCCAATCTACTAAAAGGGGGGCCCTTTCAAATTCCTGGGTACACAGTGGTACTGACCACAGATGCCTCCCTGCAGGGCTGGGGAGCTCATTGTCTGAACAAGTGCACCCAGGGCCTGTGGTCTCCTTGGGAGGCTGCACAGCAGATCAGTCTCCTAGAACTCAGGGCTATTCGATTAGCACTCAAAGCTTTCTCTCCTACCCTGGCTCATCAATCTGTCCTGGTTCAGACAGACAACCAAGTAGCCATGTTTTATGTGAACAAACAGGGCGGGACTGGGTCCAGACTCCTCTTTCGGGAGGCTCAGGACCGTTGTTCATTTGCCCTCAAGCACAACATGCTCCTCAAGGCTGTGTACCTTCCAGGCCAGGACAACTACCTAGCCGACAGGTTGAGCAGGATTCTACAGCCCCAAGAGTGGCAGCTGCATCCTTTAGTAGTTCAGAAGATCTTCCTAAAATGGGGTCTCCCTTTGATAGATCTCTTTGCCAGTCCACTGAACAAGCAACTGCCAAAGTTCTGCTCCATGCAACCGCATCCTCTGAGAATAGCAGCGGATGCTTTTCTGATTCCCTGGTCTCAGGGCCTCCTGTATGCGTTTCCTGCCACGCCCTTGGTGGCCCGAACTCTCCAAGATTCTTCAGGAGAAGGCCTCGGTCCTGCTGGTGGCTCCCAGGTGGCCGAGACAGCCTTGGTTTCCATTTCTACTTCAACTGTCGGTGGATCCCCCACTGCCTCTGGGGTTGCAACCCGACCTTCTCTCAGAGGAGCAGGGTTCCCTTCTGCACCCCAATCTCAAAGCTCTCAATTTGATGGCCTGGAGGCTGCAAGGGTAGTTTTGGTTCCCTTGGGCCTATCTCAGGAAGTTGAGGAGGTTGTCCTAGCCTAGGAAACAGTCCACTAGGAAAACGTATGCTCTCAAATGGAAAAGGTTTTCTGTGTGGTGTCAGCTACGTACAGAGGATCCTTTCTCCTGTACTGTGCCAGTAGTGCTTCAGTACTTACTGCATTTGTCCAATCAGGGACTTAAGTCCAATTCTGTTCGGGTCCACCTCTCAGTTCTAGCAGCTCACCACTCTCTGGTGGAAGGACATTCTCTGTCGGTTCACCCCTTGGTGTCCCTCTTTCTCAGGGGCTTGCTTTTGCTGAAGCCTCCAGTCCGTCCTCCTGCTCCTGAGTGTGAGTTGAATGTGGTCTTGCAGCAGCTGACTCGCCCACCCTTTGAGCCGATGGCTACTTGCCCTCTACGCTTCCTGTCCTGGAAGACACTCTTCTTGGTAGCCCTTACCTCGGCTAGGCGAGTGAGTGAGCTTCAGGCCCTGGTCTGTGATGGGCCTTACACTCGCTTTTATAGGAACAGGGTAGTCCTTAGGACTTATCCAAAGTTCCTTCCAAAAGTCGTCTCCTCCTTCCACCTTAACCAAGAGGTGGTTCTTCCAACATTCTTCCCTAGGCCTCATGCAAGCCAGGCTGAAGCAGTCCTGCATACCCTGGACTGTAGGAGGGTCTTATCCTTCTACCTTGATTGTACGCAAGGACATAGAAGGGCTACTCAGCTCTTCATCTCTTTTGACCCTAATAAGTTGGGGTTGGCGGTGTCCAAGCATACCATGTACATCTGGGTGGCTGAGTGTATCACCTGGGCTTACAAGGCGGCTGACCTACCTTTGCAGGATCGGGTCACGGCCCACCGTGTCAGGGCAATGGCTGCCTCAGTGGCTCATCTCCGCTCTGTGCCCTTTGTGGACATCTGCAGGGCTGCAACTTGGTCTTCAAGCCAGACTTTTGCGGCTCATTACTGTCTGGAGAGGGAGTCCCGTAGGGACAGTGCTTTTGGCCAAGCAGTACTCCGGAATTTCTTTGAGGTTTAGGCAACTCCTGCCCTCTGTTGGGCTACCGGTGGAGGATGTGTCAGTGAAAAGCCTTTCTTTGCTGCTGGGACTAGAGGGAGTTCTCTTGTTCAGCCTGGGTTCCTCGGTAGCCCAGAGCTAGGGAGTCACCCATATGTGAGGACTGACTTCCTGCTTGGTCCTGGAGAAAGAGTAGTTACTCACCTGTAACAGGTGTTCTCCAGGAGCAGCAGGAATCAGTCCTCGCAGCCCTCCCCCTCCCCTGGGAGTTGCAGTTGTACATAGTTTAATTTTTCATTTTTGTGTGCTGTTTTAGCTATGTCATTTGACTGAGGTAAGATGGCACCTTTAGGCGGGAAGGGAACCGTTCATGCGTGCCTGCATTCCCAAAGGCTTTCATAGAAAGCTGGAGAAATGCTCCGCTGGGGCTTCATCGGCGTCGATGACACCCATATGTGAGGACTGATTCCTGCTGCTCCTGGAGAATTCCTGTTACAGGTGAGTAATTGCTCTCTTGGCCGCCGCTGCACACTGGGCGGGGTTTTTTAACATGTTATCCACGATGACGCCTAAATCTTTTTCCTGGGTGGTGGTTCCTAATGTGGAATCTTGCATCATGTAACCATAGTTTGGGTTGTTCTTCCCTAGGTGGATAACTTTGCACTTGTCCACATTAAATTTCATCTGCGATTTTGATACCCAGTCTTCCAATTTATCAAGATCCTCTTGCAATTTTCCACAATCCTCTTGGGTTTTAAGAACTTTAAATAGTTTTGTGTCATCTGCAAATTTGATAACCTCACTCGTTATTCCCTTTTCCAGGTCATTTATGAATTCAAAAAGCAGCGGACCCAGCACAGATCCTTGGGGTACACCACTATTCACCTTTCTCCATTGGGAAAATTGTCCGTTTAGCAAAACCAAAACTCTTGTTTGCTGAATCACAATCCTAGCAAAGAATAGGAAGAGGAAAGGCAGAACAAAATACTCAATTTCTGACTGGGTATGCAGGAGACTGCTGCATCCTACTTTCAGGGTGTTCCTTCTCTATCTGTATGGAAGAAGGACCAGATTCTCTTTTGTAAGAGGGTGGTAGAGTTCTGAAATAAACATTGGCTAAGGCTTTTCCTATGGAAACGAGACAAGTGAGCTGGGAAAAGAAGTAAAGTAGGAATGGAGCATTAATGTTTTTTCAGATATATGTAACTTTTAACGTATTTTCCACCTTTTCATTAGGGGGTGTGGTCAAGAAATCTAGCATATCTCGGGTTAAGAGGGTTTGGACAAGTGCTTGGAGGGCAAAGCCATACACCCCTGTGGTAGTGAGCTGCAAGCAAAGCTTTGACTCTTTGGGATCTACTGGGGGCTCCCTAGCAGCCTAAGTTGGTCTTACCCATTATAGCATGTCCTTTGCTTCCAGAATTTTTTCCCTCCTGACCCATTAGCTAATATTAAACCGTAGAATGGATTAACCAGTAACAATTTTCAGGGTTCAAGGTGATTTTTAAACTTCATTAAGGTGCAGTAAGTTCAAAGGTTGCAATCTAAGTGGTCATCGGAATCGGAAGGGAAAATAGTACAGGGTGTCTGGAGGAAATTGTTCATCTACCTAAAGTGAATCAGAATCTGAAAGGAAAGCAATTGGACAGTTTACCACCTACTATGGCTGTAAATTTAGAGGGTCCCATTTAAGGATTTAATTATTCTTACCTGTCTTGACAACTGCCTTTTGCAGTGTTTGCTGACCTTCCAGAAGCAGCAGAGTTTATGCTGTTGCCTGACCCTGCTGTGTCCCTGATCCCACCATAGCAGGTATCTTGACTCCTGTGAACATTTTGAATATCATGAGGCTGTGTGGATGGCTTTTGTTTGGGCTCATATATCTGAGAGACAGAGCTTTTAATGCCTGTTCTATGGGCCTGTATGCTTAACGTCTAGCAGAGCTGTTACATAGCACAGCATTGCTGTTCTGCTCCATGCTTTGTCTTGGTTTCTGAATTCTTCTTTCTTGCCTTCCTCTTTCTCTCCTCCCTGTTCCCCTTGTGTGTTTGCATGCTGCTGCTAACAGGGAGGATTCAGGTCTCTGCAGGTAATGTTTTATTTTCTTTAAATGTAACATTGACTTGATTTCACATTTCTCTTATTGGCATGAGATTCCTGTTGGGGAAGTGGGTCTTTGAGAAATCTCTGTGGGAGATTCTTGTGTGTTCCCTGGGACATCTGCATGGGGAAACCAGAAGCGGAACCCAAGGACCAGGCCTACACGTCAGTATATGGCACAAAACAATTTTATTGAGGGACCCTCAATAAAATTGTTTTGTGCCATATACTGACGTGTAGGCCTGGTCCTTGGGTTCCGCTTCTGGTTCTCCCACCCACGCCTGCGGATACCCCTTCTTCCCTTGGTTTACATCTGCATGGGGAACAGCAGTGTCTTTGGGATATACTTGTGGGAGTTACCCAGCATAGAATTACATTGCATACTCTGGCATTATATGAATTATTTTCTTTTACAGTTTACGTAACCATAGTTTAATTTTGCTACTCTGTGTCAAAGCAGCCCAGTGCCTGACCATGGCCCTCAGATAGCTCAAGGGGCAAGGGACCCATTTAGAGGACATGGCCAGCAGAGAGCTCCTGCTGTTCAGCAGCTGTGGGAAGTACCTTTGCCTCACCTTTGAATGAATGCATTGATTTCCTCATGCCTGGTGTCCTGGGTTTAACCTTGATCCTTCTGATGTTCTTTGTATAGACTGGGAGTTCTGAACTCTGATCCTTGAGAGCAATAAACAAATCTTTTCAGTAATAGGAAATATGCAAATAGCCCAGTTCATTACCGATTCTATGAAAATGCTGTTGAATATTCATTGTGAACATCCTGAAAACCCAGCTTGTCCCTCATGGAATGTAGCTGAGAATCCCCAATTGAAGCTTTCATTGGGCTTGTGCACTAGACTTTCCCAGGGGAGGTCTTCATGAGGCAAGACCCGAGTCTCTCTGGATTCCTCTTGTACTAGCTGCTAATCCAAATCCCAAAAGCTGCCTGTGCTTATTACATGCTAACCGTCAGTGTAGGAGTCTACTCTTTTTGGTGGGGTTTGAATGATATAGTTGAGGGTTGTAAGCCCCACGTAACTTCAGAGCCTTGATTACTGTTAGTTGTTGCAGCATGCATGCTGATATGTGAAGCACACTGTGCCGAGAAGATGTTGAGTTAGAGGTGGCTATGTTCCTGCTGCCTGTGGAAGTTGCTGTGCAGGAAGAAGGACCTTGGCGTCATTGTTTTGAAAATCCTCAAATCAGTATTTGGCAAAAGTGTAAAAATCAAATAGAATGTTAGTTTCCATTTTTTTCTGAATAATTCCTATCATAATGCCTCTGCATCACTCCTTGGCGTGACAACACTGAATATCTTGTGCAGTTGTGGTTGCTTCATTTAAAAAAAAAGGTATAATGAAACTAGTAAAAGTACAGAGAAGGGCATCAAAAGTGCAGAAGGGGCTGAAATGGCTCCCTTATGAAGAGAGGCTACACAAGATAAGGCTCTTCAGCTTGGAAGGGAGATGGGTTTAGAAAATGTGTGTGGTTTGCAGCAAGTGGATTGAAAGGCTAAACTCTTCTGTAATGGTGCTCAGACTAAGGAATACTCCAGGAAAAGAAATTGGTACAGATTAAAAAATCATTTTCTTACATTTCTGTTAAGTTGCTGCTCAATTTTTATCTGTGAAATTGTGTTGCCTGAGGATGTGATCAAGGCCACTAGTATAACTAGGTTTAAACAGTTTAGACAAGTTTTCTGTAAAACAAGCCCATTAACAGTTAAACTTTGGATAGCCAGCTCTGGGAATGAGCAGCAAGCTACTTGCAGCTGACCCAGGCATGATGCTGGGCTCGATGGATCGTTGGTCTGACCCAGCATGGCACTTGTATTCTCATTGTGCAGCTCGTTATGGAGAAGGTAATTCTCCAGGAACAAGCAGGAAGTCAGTCCTCACATATGGGTGGTGATGGTGCCACCAGAGCCCCTGCGGAAGCATCTCCACAGCTTTCAAAGAAAGCCTTTGGGAGATGCCACCATGCATGCATGGTCCTCTTCCCGCCTAAGGGTGCCATCTTACTCAGTCTCCTTTTTTCCGTGGCGCCCCACGGACATTCATCATCTTTCCCCAGAAAAAAGTTGATATTTTTGTGCATAAAACTGCCCTTCCTTTTCCGGTTAGCACCGGTCCCTTTCCTGCCTCCGAGCCCCATTGCCCCGGCATTGAGTCTCAGAACAATTTTTCATTTTTCTTCCAGCATGGTTTCGCACCCTTTTCTAACCGCTGGCCGCATCGCAGGTCTTAGACCTGACAGGGGTCCTTTTTGCCCCAGTGGCCAGTAGGTTCAAAAAGTGTGATCGGTGCACAAAGAACATGTTACAAACGACTGCTGCCTCCAGTGTCTAGGTGCCAACCATGACCCAGAGGTTTGTGCCTTGTGCAAAAAGATGTCCGCAAAGGCTATGCAAAGTCGTTGGCAGAAGCAAGACACCTTCCACGGGTTGGATTCTGCCCTGGTATCCCCAGTAGCCTCACGCTCTAAGGCCCTGCACAGATCCTCTGAGTCGTGTAAAGCCTTGCGGTGCCCGATCGGGTCTGCGGACACACCAACAAGTGTTTCCTGGAGCGTGAGCACAAGAAAAAATAATCCTCGAGGAATCTGACACGTGGCAAGTCCTGTGCCAGGTCCCACAATCTCTGGAGAGTATCTGAGGAGTTGGAGCAGGCGCGGCCTGCAATAGTGCCCAAAACATATGCTGAGGCCTCCAGTGACAGGTCATGGACCCCCGAGGCCTGTCCCATCGGACTCCCTTTCCTCACCAATGCCAGTGCCAGACCCAGTCAATCTGATGTCTGCGTCGAAGGCTGCAACTCCTGAGTGTGAAGTCAGGATGACTGCTTTGGAATGCAGTGTCACTGACTTCCTTGCTTCACAGCAGGCATTGATGCCTGACCCCACCAGTGTTTGCGCAGAGACCACAGGGTACTTGACATCGTGGACTCCTCGGGCCGCCAAGACGATCCTCGAGCCAATCCTCAGCGAGGGTCTCTATCCCAGTCCTCTGAAGCAAGATCCTCCCTTGCATGTGCATGTGGCTCCAGCCAAGCAACCACTGTGAGTCACCAAAGACCCGTCTCGAGCCTGGCACCTCAAGCGCCGTCTGGCTTAGAGTCCTTGACAGAGTACTCAGACTGGGAATCTGAGGACGAGGCTTCCCTGGAGACAGGTAAACACCACGATCTCCCCTCGGACTCTCGTCCCCCGAGGATACATCGTTCCTCGTGTTTGCCCGGGACATGGCAAATGCCTTCTCTCGCCACAGAGTCTGATGAGGACTCTTGCATACAGGAGCTTGAAATCCTCCATTATGAGGCTCCATCTAAGGAGACCCTGACTGTCTCTGTCCCTGCAATCCTTGGGCAGCGACTCCTTCGGATGTGGGAGAGACCAATATCAGTGCCAATAGTTAGCAGATGCCTCAACACCATATACTGGGTCCAGCGGGGGGCCCTGGCTTTTGGAAAGCGCAACTCTATGGTGGTAGAGTTGGCCCATGCTCTGGCTGAAAAGCCTGGAAACTCACTCCTCTGTGCCCCCGGGCAGGGAGTCCTGCGCCCTTGACACCCTTGGATGCAAATGCTACCAGGGCTCGATGCTGGGTTGCCGAATCCAAGCCTACCCAGCTATATATCCACGCATGCAGGGCAACTGGTCCCTAGCGGAGGGCCAGCAGCATATCAACCTACTGGAGCTCAAGGCCATTTTTCTGGTGATCAAGGTCTTGCACCACTGCCTGTGGAACCAGTCAGTGCTAGTCCAAATGGACATCCAGGTCGCAATGTTCTACCTGAACAAGCAGGGGGGGGGGGCACAGGGTCTCAGCACCTCTGCCAAGAGGCAGTAGCCCTCTGCTCATACGTGATCGATCAAGGAATGCTCCTCAGGGCAGTATACCTTCTGGGCCAAGACAGTGCCGTAGTGGACAGGCTGAGCAGGGTCCTCCAGCCGCACGAATGACAACTAGACCCCAGGGTGGCATATCGGCTCTTCTGACTCTGGGAAACCCCAAGTTTGGACTTCTTCACCAACCCGACCAGTGCTCAGCTGCTCCATTTCTGTTGTCTCCAACTCCATCCGTTCCGGGTAACAGCAGACACCTCATCTTGTGGTTGGAGGGCCTTCTTTATGCCTTCCCTCCCAAGCCACTAATTCTCTGAACGCTTTTCACGGTCCTGCGGGACAAGGCCTCCATGATCCTGGTGGCCCCGCGGTGTCCCAAGCAGCCTTGGCTTTCCCCGTTCAACGGAGCTCCTGGTCCCTCTAGGGCAGCGATGGCGAACCTATGGCACGCGTGCCAGCTGTGGCACGCGAAGGCCTTGCAGCTGGCACGCGGGAAGGTCCGCTAGGACAGGTGTCTGCCTCCCTTCGTCTGCAGCCGCGGCTCCCTGCCTGTTAGGGAACCGCGGCTGTGCTTGTAAAATCGTTGCGGAGCCCTTCCTGTCTTGACGGGCTCCGTGCAGCATTGTCCCGCCTCTAAAGGAATTTGTACTTACAACTTCCTTTAGAGGCGGGACAATGCTGCACGGAGCCCGTCAAGACAGGAAGGGCTCCGCAACGATTTTACAAGCACAGCCGCGGTTCCCTAACAGGCAGGGAGCCGCGGCTGCAGACGAAGGGAGGAAGACATGGGGAGAGGGGGGGGGCTACCATCGACATGGGGAGAGGGGGGGGGGCTTACATGGAGGGAGGGAGCTGATATGGATGGATGGAAGGAGGGGGGCTTACATGGAAGGAGGGAGCTGATATGATGGATGGGGGAGGGAGCTGATATGGATGGATGGAGGGAGGGAGCTGATATGGATGGATGGAAGGAGGGGGGCTTACATGGACGGAGGGATAGATGGAGGGAGGGAGGGGGCTGACATGGACCGAGGGGGGACTGACATGGAGGGAGGCTGACATGGACAGTGGGGCTGACAGGGAGGGAGGGAGGGAGCTGACATGGACAGATGGAAGGACGGGGGCTGACATGGAGGGAGGGGGGCTGGCATGCACAAAGGGGAGAGACAGGGACATACTGGACAGACGGGATAAATGCTGGAGAGAGGCGAGAGACATTGCGGCTTAGGATTATAATGGGCTGATGGGGGAGCTAGCACTGGTAATGGGCAGATGGGAGGGGACTAGGACTGGTAATGGGTTGAAGGCTAGGACTGGGAATGGACTGATCAAGGGGGGGGGTTGGGACTGGTAATGGGCTGATAGGGGGGTATGACTGATAATGGACTGATGGGGGGCTAGCATGGGAAATGAGCTGATCGGTGAGGTTAGGACTGGAAATGGGCTGATGGGGGGATAGGACTGGTGATGGGGGGGGTAGGACTGGTGGTATTGGGCTGATTAGGGGAGGCTAGCACTGGTAATGGGGTTGAGGGGGGATTAGCACTGGAAGTGAGCTGATTGGGGGGCTTTGACTGAGAATGGGCTGATTGTGGGGAGGGGAGGATAGAGCTGCTGGCCCTGGAAGAAAACTGGGGGCTAAGGCTACAAATGGGCTGATGCGAGGGGATGGGAGAATGGAACTGGAAGGGAGTGGATCTGAGAGGGGCTGCCATGGTATTTGTACTAGAAGGGACTGGTCAGTGGGGAAGGAGGGGGACTGGAAGGGAATGGACACCAGTGGCAATCATGGGAATGCAAGTTGACATTGGAAGGTACTGGGAGTGAGGACTGGAAAGGGGCTGATACTGGGGAGGGTTACTGGGACTGGAAATAGGCTGATGGAAAGAAGTGAAGAAAACGAAAGAAGAGATAAGAAATGGCAGATGGACCATAGACCACAGAAACAGAGCTAAGAGAAGACAGGAAAGCAGAAGCCTCAGATCGGGACCAGCATGATCAGAGAATAAATTGGTCAGACAACAAAGGTAGAAAAAATAATTTTATTTCATATTGGTGATTTGACTACAAAATCATCATAATTTTGAAATCAAATATTGTTACTTGTTGTGATTAATTAACCGTATTTTCCGGCGTATTTTTTTTGGTGTGCGCTGGAAGAGGGGTAGTCTTATACGGCGAGTATAGGCCAAACACCTATATTTTAACAGGAAAAGTAGGGGGTCGTCTTATACGCCCAGTCGTCTTATACGCCGGAAAATACGGTAAGTAAATTTAACGTTTTCTATGAAAAGTAGTTCTGAGGGGGGTCAAAAAAATATTAAAAGAAAAGTGACAATAATATAATAATATATTTATAATGTGGATTACATTTGGGCCCTCATATTTACCTCAGGCTATGATTGTGATTGTGATTATGATGGTACACTGTAAGAAACAATATATGCAGTGTTAGATTTGTTTTAAATGTCGCAATGGTTTTGCGGCTCCCAGTTTTTTTTTTCCCTTCGGAAACGGGTCCAAGTGGCTCTTTATGTCTTAAAGGTTGCAGACCCCTGTGCTAGGAGAAAGGCCCCAGCCCGGCCCCGCGCTTCCCCTTCCGGTCGGAGCTTCTGTGCGCCTCTCGCCGAGAAGCTGCACGCTAGGGCTCGTGCGCCGTCCTCTCGCGAGATTATAGGACCCGCGCGGGAGCTGGGTTCCAAAGAAGAGCAAAACCTACCACTTTCATGATGAATGGGAAATGGACTACTTCTTCATCATGGTTAAAGACAAGTGTTGTGTAATTTGTAATGCCCCAGTATCCTTGCCCAAAATGGGTGATCTGGAACATCATTATAAGGTTCTAAAATATTGTTGTTAAGGTTTAATTGACGTGCTGGCACTTTGAGGAAATTCTTTGGTTTTGTGCGGCAGTTTGGGCACTCGGGCTCAAAAAGGTTAGCCATCACTGCTCTAGGGAGTGCACCGGGGCTACTGACCTAGGAGGAGAGCTCCCTTCTTCACCCCAGCCTGGAGTCCCTGTTAACAGCATGGCTGCTGAATGGGTAGCCTTAGCACACTTCAGCCTCCCAAGGGAGGTGGCGGAAGTCCTGCTGGCCTCTGATAAGAACTCCACGAGATGGGCCTATGCCTTCAAGTGGTGCAGATTCTCAGTATGGTGTGTAGAGCAATGGGTTGACCTATTATCTCCAGGAACAAGCAGGAATGAGTCTTCACATATGGGTATGTCGGTACCGACGGAGCCTGCGCGGGAACGCTCCCCAGCGTCCAATCAGAGAGCTATTGGGAGCATCCCCAAGCGCCTGTGTGCTGCCTTCCCGCCTTTCCAACTGTCTCTCCTCAGTTTTCGTTTTTCCGCGGAGCTGGCAGGACGTCCTGTCACCGCAGAAAATTCTTCTTTTAATTCTTTTGTTTCTTGTGGTTGCGGCTGTCTCCCCGACTACACCGGTACCACCGGTGTTTCTTTTTTCTTTTTCTGTAAAATTTTTCCCTTCAGGGTATATTTTTTCTTCTGTCTTAAATTTTTAGGCCTTCTAGGCCTGTCCATGTCCCTCATGGAACCTGTAAACGGGGGTGCTGGTCGTGAAAGGCCACAGTCTTAGCAAAGGCAAAATATTATTATGACTTGCAAAGGATTGTGGGGGATGTAGTTCATTCATACCAGAATCAGCCGTTCACAAAATAATGAGTTGTGATGCTCGAGTATAAGCAAAGAAAAACAGATTTTATTCATGGGGTTAATTCTCCCACACAGATTTACTTGGTAACACAAAAGGACACTTGCTTCAAGTATTGTACTCAGGAAAAACAAAACATGTTATAAGGTAACTGAACTTCTTAAGCAATAAATCAATAAAGACCTTGATGGGAAACAGAAAAGGTATTTTTGATGGCTCCTGCTAATGACCTTCTTAGCAGTGCTCCAAAAGCAAAAACAAACCCAAAAGTAGAAAAACTGTTCTTTATCAAGGATAACTTTCTTCTATTCACACACACAAGGAAGACATTTCCTTCTAGAGCTCATGTGCAGTTGTGCCTGGCTCAATTACAAATAATTAGCCAGCTGCAAACCCCTTTGCTGGTTCACTCTCTCTACGTGGCTCAATCCTACCCTAAAGCTTTCTTGCAGAGACTTTTCTGGGTAGATAAAAGAACAAGTTACAGTTCCTTTTGGTGGTTGTTGTATTAGTGAGAAACTACTTTAAAACAGCAGCCTAGACAGAGAGCAGTCCATGTATTCGAACTGATCATTTGATATATCTCCTTCTTCCTCAAATATCATGGAATCATTATCATGGTCTGGCTCAGAGGAATTCCTTAATTGAACACTCTCAGGATAATAATTGTTTCCCTGCTGTCTTCCAGATGAAGAGCTAGGGCATAGATCAAAGTTCATACCTGAGCTACCCTTGCTGTTAGGTCTCCTCTCCTGGTATCCTGGCCAGTAAGTAGTCCAGCTTTTATGTCCAGCCTTCCAATCAAGATCCCTGGACACTGGGTCTCTCTTCACATACCTTCTTGCACAGGTCTTAGGGCCCCTTCCCAATGCAGCCGTCTCCCTCAAAGGTGCCGTTTGGGAGTTCCTGGCTCTATAACCCCAATCCTCTGGCTTCCTCCAGTCCAAAGGAGTATGCTTGCCTCTGGAATCACTCCTAACACACGTACTGCTGTGGCCTCCTTCTTTAGACTTCCAAGATGTCTTTCTGGTCTTCCTTCTACGTTGCTTCTGCTGTTGTAGTCCTCTCTCTTCTTTCTCCCTGTTCTGTCTGCTCTCTCTGTGCTGTCTCTGTGTAGAATATCTTTTACTTTTAAAGTGCTTAGAGGGACACTCCACCTTAGCGCACAGCCCAGGTGTGCTGAATCAAGCCCTGCCCTTGGAGATGAGTGATTGGGGATTACCACATAGCTCTCCTGATTGAACACACGTTTCCCCACTTCAGCCCTCCTAGAGGCTATTTGAAACCTGGTGCATTCTGGGACTGGTAGTCTTTTATGAAAACATTCTGTTTTAGTATTTCTACCAGCAAAGACAGGTTGCTTGTTCAGAGCCAATTCACCTCTTTTATAGTTCCCTCCTGAACTATGATAAGCTTCCTTATCACATACCCCCCTGCTTAAGTTATTACGGACTGGTGCAACTGGTGAAACTTCTTTCCTACAGTCCGTAATACCTACGAGAGTATTATCTTTTTGACGCTCACCTACTTCTTGGCTGGCTTCAGGGTCATTATTATTTACAGGCCTCTCCTTCCAAGATTTAAGTACATTAATGTGGTAGGTCTGTCTACGACCTCTTGTATTTTCTACCACATAAGATACTGGGCTCACCTGTCTAACAACCTTCCATGGCCCTTTCCACTGTACTTCAAATTTTGGGGCTGTACCTGCTACTTGAACCAAAACCTTTTCACCAATGCTTAATTGGTGGCTTTTGGCCTTCCTATCATACCACCCTTTCTGGCGCACTTGACTGTCCTGCAGGTTTTTCTCAGCAACCTGCGAGGTCCTTTTTAAACGTGCTCTCAAGTCACGTAGAAACTGGCACCTCCAAATTTTCTGGTTCAGGATCAATCCATTGTTCCCTCAAAATATTTAACAAACCCCGTGGAGCCCTACCATACATCAATTCATATGGAGTTACACCTAGGGACACCTGAATTCATTCCCTGCAGGCATATAAGGCAAAGGGCAATAACATATCCCATTCTTTTACCTCTCCTGCTAACCCCCTTCTCAACATTTGTTTGAGAGTTTGGTTGAATCTCTCCACCAAACCGTTTGATTGAGGATGGTAGGCTGAGGTTTTCACGTGATGAATGCCAAAGGCATCCCAGACCTGGGCCATATATTTGGATACAAAATTGGACCCTCGGTCAGTCAACACCTCTCTTGGGAATCCCACTTCGCAAAACAATTTGACTAGCTCTAAAGCTATTGTTTTTGCAGAAACATTCCTCAATGGTATGGCCCAGGGAAACCTTGTTGCCTGATCTACCATAACTAGGATGTATTGGAAACCTCGGGGCGTTTTGACTGATGGGCCTACAATATCCATAGCAATGCGACCAATTGGGTCTGTGATAATTAGTGTGGGAATCAAAGGCACCACCGGTGGGTGAGTCGCTGTAACATGCTGACACGCTGGACATGCAGCACAAAACTGGGCAGTTTCTTTGAAAATACCTGGCCAGTAAAAACGTATAAGTATTTGATCCAGCGTTCTTTGCATCCCTTTATGACCTCCAACTGGATGATCATGTGCTAATCTAAGTACTAGTCCTTTGAAAGTTGTGGGTACCACTAATTGTTTACGTATGGTCCCATTTCTGGGGTCCTGACTCTCTCTATATAATATTTCATTATCTAGTATGAATCTGGGCAACTCCTCCCTGACCTCCTGAGCATACTTAAAAGCTCGGGTGAGAGCTTGATCAGCTCGCTGTTCTTGTGGAAAGTTAGGAAACTTTGCCACTAACTCAGCTGGCACCCAGGGTAAACTTTGACCAGCCAACATCTCAGCCCTACCCTGTGCTCTACAAAGTCTCTTGCGACGCTTTTGTGCTTTCAACTTTCTTACTTTCCCAGATGGTGGAGTTATTAAATCATCATGAGAGGGTAAGTCTTTTAATAACTCTGCCTGCTCCCCCTCCTCCTGGCTCTTTACCTTAGCCTGTGAGCGGGTGGATACAAGGCCCCTCTTCTTCCCTAGTTCCTTCTTTATAGTTTGGTCTTCTGGAAGCTTAACCATCTTTTTAGCTAGGGACTGAGGACTTCCAAACAAAGGCCCGGGAGCTATTACCATCATTGCTTCTCCCTCCTTCTTTCACTAGTCCTTTCACTAGTCCCTGCTTAAATCTTGGCCAGTCCCTTCCTAGAACCAAATCCAATGGAAACCTAGGCACCACTGCTAAAAGAACTTCCTCTTGTTCCCCCAGGCACTTAACCATTAGCCTATAGGTGGGATATGATGTTGCAGCACCATGAATGCATCTGATGTGAACCTGGCTTTCAGGGGTTCTAGGCACAAATCCTCCTTGGGCCTCTATCCTCTTCCAAAGCCTCTTTGACAGCATACTCTGGTCTGCCCCAGAGTCTAACAGAGCATTTGTGGTAATTCCCTGCACATCAGCCACCAAAAGGAATCCTTCTTTGGGCTGTTTTAAATCAACACCCATCAAGCTGTATCTGGCATCCCCTTTCCAAATGTCCCCATTTTCCACATTTCTTTTTACTCCACTTTGTAATCTGGGTTGGCACATTACCATTATTCTCAGAAACATTTTTAACCATTTTCTTTTCTGATACAGCACAGCTTGCCTCAGCACCAACCTTCAGAGGGCCACCCATTCTATGGCAAGCCTGCGTGGCTTCCAAGAATCTCTCTGCTAGCATGGTTGCCTCTCCAAGGTTCTGGCAATTTTGCTGTATAAGGAAAGTGTGCAAATCTTTAGGCACAGCAGACATAAATTGTTCAAGCATAATAATGTCTAATATTTCCACAGTCTTTCCCTCAGGCTCCAACCATTTTATAGCCAATCCTCTGATTCTCTGACTCAGAGCCCTGGGTGTTTCACCCACTCTTATTGCAGTAGCTCTAAACATTCGCCTATACTCTGAAATAGACAACCCTAGGCGATCTCTTATAGCAGACTTCACATCTCTATAATTCAACGCTTGAGCTGCTGGCATTGCCCTATAAGCTGCAAGCGCCTCCCCAGTTAATGAGGCTGCCAGCCTTACTGCCCACTGGGTCTCTGGCCATGCTAATGCTTGTGCCACTCTCTCAAAAGATTCAAGGAAATCATCAACATTATCATCTGGAGTCAGCTTCCCAAAACTAAATGCCCCAATTCCCTGACTGAGTCCCACATTGTCCACATGTGTGGTATACCAGTTGTTACTGCTGGTCTTGCATCCGGTCCACTTTGGTTATGAAGAGCAATTAAGGCTTCCACCAGATCAAGCACTGGCTTCTGCTGGTCCCTTAATGCTTTAATTGCAGTGTCCCGAGCCTGCTGCGCTAGCTCCTGTTGCCTGCTAAATTGGGCTGCCATCCAGCTGGCCAGTTCCCTTGGATCCATCTTGGATCCATCTTGTATTCCTGCAAGAAAACAAAAGAAAGAAAAAACAGAGAGCAGCACCCTCCAAACAGGTGTTTTTCTCCTATTTTTTTTTTCAATTACCCCTGTGTCTTACTCCCATCCACCACTAGACATGCCCAGGTACTTATTACCTTATGCCAGTGATGAATCCAGCTTACACAGGGTCTTTTCCTCCTTGGAACAGCTCCTGGAACAGCCACTCTTTTTTTTTTTTTTTTTTTCCTCCAAAGTGTTGTTAAGGGAAAAATCCACTTTCCAGCTTTTGACTTGAACTTTTTTCTTTCAGATTTCAGTTGTAATCCTTATAAATCCTGTAAATCCTTTGTGTAAAAGCAATCCGAACTAATACGCCACTGTAAACGGGGAGGCATTGTCCTGGTCTGAAGAATCCAAACTCTCACCAGGCTAAACAAAACCAGCAACCATAGGGTTTCTGATTAATCATTTTTCTGCCTCTTGGGTTTTACAACCTACAGTTGACTACTTCTCAGCAGAAGTTTTTCACTATTTTTTCATTCAAAACTCTACACATGGATTTCTTTTCTCAGGACATCCAGTTGCTCCTAGATATGCTGAGCTGTCAGGATATTCATGTCTATGGGTTACAGGTTTCTCCTCTTCTTCCTGCCAAGAAGAGAGGTTTGACAACTATCACATGATAGTTTTCTGTACCAACATGAATTTTTTTCCTTCCACAGACTTACCATATGGTAAGTCACCCTTCAGCTCTTGTTCCTCTACCCTCTTATCCAGGTTTCTCCTGTAAGAGTGGTACCATACCACTGGAAGGCTTCTTTAGCCTTTCTAGCCTTTCTTTCCATTCCAGTATGGAGTTTTTTCTCTTGAGTAAACTCCCTCCTTTTTGCCTGGGCAGCTCATCAGACAGGGACAAGGATTTCTTACTCTTGTTCTGTCTGTTCTTTCTGTTTTACACAGAGAGATCCTCTCTGCTCTCTTATTCAGCAGCTGCCCATGCAGGAGTTATAGTGATTGGACTACTGGTACTTTTTTCCACAAGTTCCAGTCTTGTCCTCCACTACTGTCTGTCTGGCCTTAGTAGTGATTCCAAGACAAGGCATACATCTTTCTTGGATAATCCTTCTCACTACAGGCTTATCACACTATCTTCTATTCTTGCCATCTCCAATTCCTTTGGGTTTTGCAGCATAGTTGATGTGGCTGCTGGGTTTCCAACAGCCAGTTCTATCTCCCAATTCTCCTGCATAATGCTCTCTGCAATTCTACAGAGAAGCTTTCCACTATGGGCCCTTGCTAGAGAGCATGGGGTTTTTCTCTAATGACTATCCTACATGGTTGAAAAAGGCTTCCTCAGTCATGCCCCATGACTCTGAGGGTTCTTCACACCCTACCATCTCCTTTTAAAACAAAGGACATAAGCCTTCTCTACGTGAAAGTCTAAAGAGTTCTCCAATTCCTACAGGGAATATGCTCTTTTTTCCTTGCAGCTTGTCCTCATGGTATCCTAATCTTTCCTGGACAGCACATATTTAACTAAAAAACGCATGATACCCCCTTTTGTCCCTCAAGTGGGTCAACCTGGTATCTCATTCTATGCGTTTTTCTGTCCATTTACCATGCTAGAGTTCTACAGGACTCAGGACTTGCTGTTTACAGACTGATATTATCCTCTGTTTTTTCACATAACCATCCTGGTTATTTCACTGGATAGCATTCCTGCACCATCATAACCAGGGGGAATAGATTCTCTATATACCTTCTCAAGTAGGTTCCACCTTCTTGTTAATAGATGAATCTTTCCTCTTCACATCTCCCATGCGAATGTTCTTATAGGCATATCTCTGTCTGCTTAATTGCAGACATTTTTCTCATATAGATAGATAGATAGATATAATATATCTATAGATAGATATAGAGATATAGATATAGATGTCTGTCAGCTGCGTGTGCATATGTTATGCCCTTCTAGATCTCACTATAGATAGACACTATAGATGTATAGATAGATATATATGGGTATATCTGTCAAACGACTTTGTTATAGGTAAATATGTATTACGTACTTACCTCTCTAACTATCTATGCTCATAAAGGTTTTTACCTTCCTATATGTTCCAGACAGTGGGCTTTGCCCATGTTCATGCTGTTCCACAGTATGTTTGGGGTATTATGCACACAACCACTGCTGTGGTACTGACAGCTCCTACCATAACCCTTGGTTTAGGTATCCCTGAAGCTCTATGCTCCAATATCTTCCTACCTCTCACCAGTTAGGAAAGACATGGTGGATCTTCAGTAGATCTGAGGTTTCAACTCCTCAGACACCTGTCCTTTCTTGGGAATATGGGGTTTTTCCCATACCCCTTCTTCCCTCAAGGACTAGGCCAGTTTGTCCAAATCGGTCAGTCTTCCTCTTTTGCTCCTAACTGTGAATAACTCTGTAGCCAAAAGAGTTTTCAGCTTTTTCCATAAAGCTTCCCACTAAAGACCTACCGTTTTTGTATTACCCCAGTTGAATCCTGGGGTCACCTGTCACTTCCAGATTTTGACCTTCACCTTCACTTCAGTGAGGTCACCTTGAAGATTCCTCTACTGGATCTCCAGTAGACTCCATCAGCCTCTCTACTTCCTGCAATCCAGTAGGTGAGGTCCATATTGCAATTGTTCATTTCCATATATTTCATGATAATCATCATACATACAAGGACTCCTTGCCTGTAGTCCTATCCTTGGTTAGCTGTTTTCTACAGCTCCTCTCTTTTTCAACTCCTACCCTCCATCCTCAGGATGCCTGGCCATATGAGATGTCGCATGTTTCCATCTCCAACATGCTAGGGCTCCAGGCATCTTAGCTTGGGAGTCCCCCATATGTGAAGACTCATTCCTGCTTGTTCCTGGAGATAGCACAGTTACTTACCTGTAACAGGTGATCTCTGGGAACAGCAGGAATAAGTCTTCACAACCCATCCACCTTCCCTAGGAGTTGTATCTCTCTATCTTTCCTTTCCTCTCTCTCTCTCTTTCTCCTCAGTTGAGTTTTATAGCTGAGACAGTTGGAAAGGCGGGAAGGCAGCACGCAGGCGCTGAGGGATGCTCCCAAAAGCTCCCTGATTGGACGCTGGGGAGCGTTCCCTCGCAGTCTCCGTCGGTACCGACGTACCCATATGTGAAGACTTATTCCTGCTGTTCCCAGAGATCACCTGTTAAGGTAAGTAACTGTGCTTTCTTGCCAGGTGCACACAATGCATTAATGCACATTAATTAATGCACACAATTAATTAATTAATTAATGCACACTAATTAATTAATGCACACAATGCATTACCTCAGCATTAATCTTAAAAAAACAGAAGCTATGTTTGTATCAAGAAAACCCGATACTAACTACCCAAAAACCATCGTAATCAACAACACCATTATCCCTATTAAACAAGAGGTAAAATATCTAGGGATAATACTAGATCACACACTCAGTATGCTCCCCCACATAAAGCAAACAGTAAAAACTATTCTACAAACTAAAAACCATACAACACCTAAGACCCCTCCTCAACACCCATGATTTTAGATCTGTAGTCAACACACTCATTACCCCACACTTTGACTATTGTAATAGTCTACTAAATGGCCTACCACTTAAAAATACAAATATACTCCAAAGAGCCCAGAACATCAGCGCCAGGGTAATAGCAAAAGCACGTCTGACCACATAACACCCATCCTTCATGAACTACACTGACTCCCTATAAATAGCCGGATAAAATATAAAATACTCTTGACAACATTCAAACTCCTCCATGACATCGCCCCCTCACACCTATCCACCCTCCTACAATCCCCACCGGAATCTAGAACACGCAGGCAAAATGCAACCCACTCACTCAACATATACAAAACCATCTGCAAGACAAAGAAAACTACAAGCTCAAGAGCCTTCTCATTTGCTGCCCCTACCCTCTGGAACGAACTACCACTAGCCCTCCGCGTGACAAAGGACCTGCAGCTATTCAGAAAGGTCTTAAAACACACCTCTTCACTGAATATTTTGAAAACTCAATTGAAATCCCTCACCTCCCACGAGCTACTTCCCAACAATTGCAAAAACAACCCTACCAACCTCCAGAACCCACAGCCCACTAACTCCCCCCCCCCCCAAAATCCCAGAGCTTCGGCCCACCATAGCCAAATGAAGAATATAGCTCAAAGATCGACTCAAGGTTATTTGCACAATATGTTGTACAATATATTTTATTTGTAAATAGTTAGCACCACAATTGTAAATAGTAAGCACCACAGTTTCACACAAAAGTTGTTTGTAAATAGTTATAACTGACGTTACATGTAGAAGTTGTTCAAGTTATTCAATTGTTCCCTTTAAACAGCCCTTGATCTCTGCAAGGGGTGGTATAGAAGAAAACCATAAATAAAAATAAATAAATGCTACAGTACTTCACCTTTTGCAAATTGGACTCCAGCTCTGTCAGAGTGCACCTGAGCGTGCTCTCGGCACATCATTCCATAGAGGGCAAACCTCTATCTCCAAGAAAAAGCAGGAATGTAGTATTCACATATGGGTATCGTCGGCACTGACGGAGCCTGCGCGGGAACGCTCCCCAGCATCCAATAGGGAACACTTTTGGGAGCATCCATGAGCACATGCGTGCTGCCTTCCCGCCTTTCCAACTGTCCCTCTTCAGTTCTTCGTTTTCCGCGGAGCCGACAGGTCACATACCCTGTCACCGCAGAAAATATCTTCTTTAAACTGTTTTTCTTTTGGTCGCGCCTCCCTCCACTCGATGCCTACCAGTACCGCCGGTTCTCTTTTTTCTTCTTTTCAAAAAAAAAAAAAAAACTTCTGAAATGTTTCTCTTAAGAAACTTTTTCTTTTTGGTGCTAGGCGCCATTTTGGGCATTAGACCCCATTTTCCTGAAAAATGGAAAAACCAGCTAGTGGTTTTAAAAAATGTACTAAGTGAGCCGGTACCATTTCCGTCACCGACACCAATGACTGGTGTCTCAAATGTTTAGGCCCTGACCATTCTCCATCGGAGTGTTTCTCTTGTATGGGGATGACTAAAAGAGGAAGACAGAACTGGGCTGCAAATCTCAGTACCCTCTTTTCTTCAGATGCGATGTCCATTGCATTGACCTCTTCCAGAGCCTCATCTTCCTCCCATGGATCTCAGGTAACTAAACAGAAGAGCCGGTCCTCAAAGGGGTAGATCTTCTAAGCATCGAGAAACCATTGGCATTGCCCTTGAGGAAACTATACTGGCAAAACAGCCCTGGCAGGAGGCTTCGGCCTCCAAAGCACTAACTGGGCTCCAGGATGTACTCGAGGCCTTGACCTCGGCAGAACTACTGGTGCCATGCTCAGGGGTTCCGGCTGTTTCTACCGGTACTGACACCCAGGCATCGGCAGCGTCAATAGACCAGAGATTCCTCGCTATCGAATGCAGTCTTGCAGCTCTCCTTAGAGCTGGGGTACCGTTGACACAGATACCGACGGTTCAACGTGCACTGGTACCGACACCGATGCCAGTGCCAGCACCGACACCGATGCCGGTGCCAGCACCGACGGTACCAGCCACGGTGGGAATTCCACCCATGCCGACTTTTTCGGGCATCGACAGATCGATACTGGATCAGCTTGTTGCTGACTTCGATACCGATACCGTGCTTTGCATGAACATCGGGATCAGAGATGCTTCAAGTCTTCCGATTCCGATGACTCTAACTCGGTTGGTACCAGAGTACTTCTTCTGGAAGACTCCTCTTCTCCTCAACACAGAATGTCTCCTCCGGAGGACATGTCTTTTCAGGATTTTATTCGTGATGTGGCCCGAGGCCTATCAGTCATGGTAGCGCCTGAAAAAGAACCTAGAGCAAAGGATTTGGAAATACTCCATTACCCTAAGGCTCCCAACGAGGCAGCTACCCTGCCCATTCATGAAATCCTTCATGATTTGATGCTCAGAATGTGGGAAACACCTCTAACCACATCTCCTCATTCTAGGAGACTCAATACCATGTATTGAGTTCTAACATGTCCTGGTTTTCAAGAGTCAGCTGCCACACCATTCAGTAGTAGTGGAATCAGCCATGCTTAGGATGAAAAGTGCAAAAAGACATGCATCCAATCCTCCAGGTTGTGAATGCAGGACTCTTGACGCCTTTGGGCGTCGAAAATTTCAGGCTTCCATGCTTTCAGCTAGGATCAGCTCATATATTTTATATATGGGAATGTTCCTCAAAGAAGTCACAGGAGACTTGGAGCTTATGAGCCCCCTTCTCCCTGATGACAAATGACAAGACTTCCTTACTCTTGTCAAGCAAGCTCAAGACGTTTCCAAGTTTGTAAATCATGCCCCTTTGACTCTTTGAATGCATCAGCAGAACTTCTGCTATTGTCATTGGTGCATGGCGGATTGCCTGGCTTCAGGCATCAGACTTGGAGACTTGGGTACAGGACAAATTAGGAAACATTCCTTTGCACAGGAGAAAACCTTTTTGGCAAGAATTGGCAGGAAAAGGCTAATGAGATAGATACTGACAATCTCACTTTAGACAGATTTGTCAAAATCTACAGCCACTCCAGCCAAAAAGAAACCATATAAGAAACCCTTTTTCAGCAAAAAGAGGAAGTTTTATCCATCCTATACCCAGCAAGGGCAAGCTCAGGGTCAAGTTGCCCAAAAGGGACAACAGCAACAATCCAGACGACAAAAGAAGCCAAAAGGCCCGAGAGCTCAACCAGCTCCACAGGCTCAGCCCCCTCAAGGGCTTTGACTCCTTCCTAGAGAGCTTAGCTTTCCTGCCTCTGAAGGGTCCAGAACTCGTAAACATTCCAGGCAGGTTGTGTCATTTTGTCAACAGATGGCACCAAATAACAGCAGAAAATTGGACTCTGTCCATTGTAGGGGAGGGGTACAAGCTTCATTTTCACAGTATGCCCCCTCCTACAGTCGTCAGACAGTTCAATTCCCAAACATCTCCAGACAATCTACTGAATCAAGAGGTCTCAACACTCCTTGCTCAGGAAGCAATAGAGGAAGTACCCATTCTCCAACAAGGTACAGGGTTCTACTCCCCCTATTTTCTTATTTCAAAGAAAACAGGACGACACAGACCCATTCTGGACCTCAGAGAATTGAACAAATATCTGTTCCGAGAAAAGTTCAAAATGATTTCTCTGGGAACTCTTCTGCCATACTGTCAAAGTCAGGATTGGCTTTGCTCTCTAGATCTAAAGGATGCATATACTCATATTCTGATCCATCCAGATCACAGGAAATTCTTACGATTCCTTTTCAAAGGAAAACACCTCCAATACAGGGTTCTTCCTTTTGGTCTGGCTTCGGCACCAAGAGTATTCACGAAATGCATGGCAGTAGTAGCTGCATTCCTGCGAACCCTAGGGATATTCATCTTCCCTTACTTGGACGACTGGCTCATTTGAGCCCCCACGATTCCAGAAGCCAGCTCTGCACTGTCTCGTACAATGCGAATTCTCCAATACTTGGGATTGGTCATAAACTTCCCAAAATTCCAACTTGTTCCTTCTCAGAGGTCATAGGAGCTTGTTACGATACCAGACAGTCAAGGACTTTCTTCCCACTGTCTTTGCATAGTGCAACTAGCTTCTCAAGCAGCGGGAAAGTTCTCCCTAACTGCTCGAGAACTGCTGCAATTACTGGGAAATATGGCATCCGCAGTTCATGTAGTTCCCTATGCTCACCTCCACATGCGAGCAGCTCAGTGGACTCTATTCACACAGTGGACACAGGCCACAGGATGTCTGTCGGACAAGCTATCAAACTCACAATGACTGATCTTGTCCTTACAATGGTGGCAATCACTGGAGAATCTTTTAGTGTGGTCTCCTTTCCAACAACCCCCATTCCAGGCCACCCTAACAGATGCATCACAGGTGGGATGGGGGGGCCCACCTGCACCTTCTCTCCACCCAGGGTACCTAGACTCCATAGGAGGCTTGTCTTCACATAAACCTCCTAGAACTCAGAGCAATCTATTTAGATCTTTGAGTATTCCATGCCCAGCTCCAGCTACAAGACAGTCCTAGTCCACCTAGACCCGGTGATAAAGATATTTCACATCTGGGGAACCGCAGACATAGTCCTCTTTGCAAGTCCACTGAATGCCATACTTCCCCGGTTCTGTTCCAGAATTCCGGTTCACAATTGCCAGGCAAGGGATGCCTTCCTCCTTCACTGCGGTCAGGACTTCCTCTATGCCTTCCCACCCATTCCCCTCATCCCCAAAACACTCTTCAAGCTTCAGAGAGACAGAGGTCTATGATCCTCATAGCGCCACGGTGGCCATGCCAAACGTGGTATCCCCTGCTTCTACATCTCTCTCAAGCTGCACCTCTGGAGTTAGGGTGTGCTCCAGGCCTTCTCTCCCAAGAGAACGGGATGCTATGGCACCCAAATCCCCAGTCCCTGCATCTCAAGGCCTGGTTGCTGAAAGCCTAGACCTGCAGGATCTTAACCTTTCCCAACAGGTAAAGGATGTCCTTCAGACTTCTAGAAAACCTTCCACAAGAGGCTCTTACGCCTTCAAGTTGAAACGTTTTACTTTATGGTGTTCAAAGAATCGATACTAGAGTATCTACTTCCTTTATCAAATTCTGATCTAACGACCAATTCAGTAAGAGTCCATCTTAGTGCAATTGCAGCTTCCTATAAGCGTCTAAATGGACAACCAATTTCCTCTCATCCACTCATAGGAAGATTTATGAGCGGTCTTCTATTAACAAAGCCTCCCATCAAGCCACCTCCGGTTTCATGGGATTTAAACCTAGTTCTCGGGCAGCTCATGAAACCGCCTTTTGAACCTTTAGCCACTACAACTTAAAGCTCTTGTCCTGGAAGGTCATCTTCCTAATTACAATCACCTCTGCACGTCGCATTAGTGAATTGCAAACTTTAGTGGCTGATCCTTCTTATACTAGGTTTCACCATGATAAGGTTGTTCTCAGAACTCATCCACACTTTATGCCAAAGGTGGTTTCGCCTTTTCATTTAAATCAATCAATTTATTTTCCTGTGTTCTTTTTGAGGCCTCATGCCTCTAATGCAGAAAGGAACCTTCATACTTTGGATTGTAAAAGAGCCTTGGCTTTTTACCTACAAAGAACACAGCAACATAGAAAGTCTTCTCAACTTTTTATTGCTTTTGATTCTAGTCATTTGGTACTTCAGTCTCCAAGAGAACTCTATCCAAATGGATTGCACAATGCATATCCTTTGCTTATGAGAGTAAGAGTCTTTCTCTTAAATCCCATGTCACAGCTCATAATATGAGAGCCATGGCAGCCTCTATGGCTAACCTTCACTTTGTCTATTGATGACATTTGTCGAGCAGCCATCTGGGCTTCGGTACACACCTTTACAGCCTAATACTGTCTAGATAAAGCCTCCCATTGGGATGCCTTCTTTAGCCAAGCTTTTCTTCAAAATCTCTTTCAGACCTAATTAAACTCTTACCCACCAACCTTGGTGGGATGTCAGAGATCCATGGGAGGAAGCATGGCCCACCTTACTATAGGTGGTAGCTTCCTGGGCGATCTCCCTGGCATCTTCAGCTAGGGAATCCCCATATGTGAAGACTACATTCCTGCTTGTTCCTGGAGATAGCGTAGTTACTCACCTGTAACAGGTGATCTCCGGGAACAGCAGGAATTTAGTCTTCATAACCCACCCACCTCCCCTAGGAGTTGTATATCTCTTTCTCTCTTTCCCTCTCTTTGTCTCGGCTTTAAACTCAACTGGAGAGGGACAGTTGGGAAAGGCGGGAAGGCAGCACGCAGGCTCTGTGGGATGTTCCCAAAAGCTTTCCTATTGGATGCTGGGGAGCGTTCCCACGCAGGTTCTGTCGGTACCGAAAATACCCATATGTGAAGACTAAATTCCTGCTGTTCCCGGAGATCACCTGTTACAGGTGAGTAACTATGCTTTCTGCGCAGCTCATCATTACCCGATTTATGCAGGGCCTTTGCTCTCTAATCCTCCGATCCGCCTGCCCCCAGCAGAATGGGACATCATCGTGGTTCTGATGTAGCCCACCAAACTGTCCTTTGAACATCTGGCTACCTGTCATTTGTGTTCTCTCTCCTGGAAGGTAGTCCTTCTAGTCGTGCTCACCTCTGCCCACATAGTCAGCGAGCTTCAGGCCTTGGTGGCTGATTCACTTTCCACCAGGTTCTACAAGAATAGGGTTGTGCTTCGCACCCACCCTAAATTCCTTCCAAAGGTGGTGCTCCCCACCTTCTTTCCATGGCCCCATGCTGACAAGGCGGCAGCTGTTCTCCACATACTCTGGATTGTAAGAGGGCCCTGTCCTTCTACCTGCAACGTACTCAGGACTACTGCAAAGCCTCGCAGCTTTTTGTTTCCTACAACACCAGTAGACGGGCTCTTACCAAGTGACCCTGTCCACCTGGGTGGCGGACTGCATCGCCTTTGCCCACGATTAGGCTGGGCTCTTGTTGGAGCGCCCGGTCACGGCACACAACTTCAGAGCTATGGCGACCTCTGTTGCACGCATGCGCTCTTTCCTTATGGCAGACATCTGCCGGGCCACCACCTGGTTCTCAGTTCACACCTTTGCAGCTCGCTACTGCTTGGAGAGGGAGTCCCGATGGGACAGCATTTCAGCAAGGCTTACTCCGTAATCTGTTCAGGGTTTAGGCAACTCCTACCCTCCGACCCTTCTTGTTCAGGCTACCGGAGCGATGGTTCTCCCTGGACTCTGGGATCCTTATTCATTCCTCAGACTTGCTTGTTTCTGCTTATGGCTGGGCCATGTTTTTCTACAGGTTCTTGGTAGCCTGTAGCTAGGAATCCCATATGTGAGGACTGACTTCCTGCTTGTTCCTGGAGAAAGTCGTAGTTACTCACCAGTGACAGGTTTTCTCCAGGGACAGCAGGAATCAGTCCTCACAACCTTCCCTCTTCCCCTTGGAGTTGCTGTACAATTTTTGCCATCTTCTTTTATCGGCTCTAGCTATGTCATCTGAATGAGTAATATAGCACCCTTAGGCGGGAAGGGGGCCATGCATGCATGGTTGCATCTCCTAAAGGCTTTTTTTTTTTTGTATTTAAAATTTTTTATTAGCACCCAACAAAACATACAATACACAACATGAACCGTGAACCCCCCCACATATATACCAATATACATTCTTTACATCAAGAACATCAACCATTGGGAAAGGCCCCTGTTCCTAGTGCTTCCCCATTTGCTTTGCCATTGAACCCAAAAACCCCTTGTGCCCTTTACACATTTTATACAATATACAGTTCAACACCACTTATAGTACTGTACATTAGCCCGATCATAAATTCTCAACTCCCACCAACAACTATCCCATATTCTACCAACCTCACTACCACCCACCGGGCAGATATCCTTCCAATGTGAACCACACATGCATAATGAACACAGATATCCCACCTCCCCCCCCCACTGCCATTCCCCCAACCCTCTAACAGTAGGCTTCAAGACATGCACTCCACCCTAACCTCAAGTTGGTAAGATCTCCTATCAGCATAACACTCAACGGTAAGCTTGCCATGAGTAACCAGTACAGACCTTTGTAACCATATAGGCAAGATGTGATCGCCCCACCCCGGACCTCTACAATATAAGATGATGGGGCAGGAATATAAACCCATAGCCCTGCCCCCATCAGTGGACTAAACTCTCCTACTCCCCACCGTCATTCCTCTGGACCCCCCCCCCCCCTCTTCCCTCCATTGCTCATATCTTTCCCACACCTTATTATATCGTGGAACAGTATGTTTTTGATGGGCTTCTATTGCACAGTACCCCCAAAGCTGCTCCATTCGCCCCACCACCTCCGCTAATGGGGGGACATCCTGTTTCTTCCACCAACGTAGAAGACACATCCGCCCTGCTATTACACAGTACCCCTGTAGTCTCCCCCATTCCCTCCCACCTTCTCCCGTCACTCCTTCATTCAATATCACCATACTAGGGGTAAAACATACCTTCACCCCTGTGATGTCTTCCGTAAGTCTTTCCACCCCTCTCCAATATTCCCGAACTACCGGGCAGCCCCACACCATATGCAGCAAGTCTCCTCTAGCCCCACAACCCTTCCAGCATTGATCCGAACTAGCGGGGTATAAAGCGTGTAGCCACACCGGGGTCCAATACATTCTTAGCCATAACTTATAGCTGTTTTCCAGCATTGCTGTTCCCGGTGCTAATTTATGGGTTCTAGTATAAATTCTATCCCACCTCTCTACATCCCACTGCCCCCCCAGGTCCTCCTCCCACTGCAACTGGCCCCGTATGTCCCCTTGCTCGAATTCCCCCAAGAGTTTGTATAACTTCGATATAATCCTAGTAGGCATCCCTTTACTCCCCATCATCTCTTCAAAGGGCGCAGGTTTCACCATCCAGTCTTGCTTCACCTCCCGCCTCTGAAGCCAATACCACAAACTAACATAAGCATATCTATCATGCATCTCCAAACAATACTTCTGTTGCAACTCCTCAAAGCCCTTAATCCTCCCCCCATCCCCCACCAATTGTCCCAACTTCCGCAACCCTTTCTCCCCCCATCTCCTAAAAACCCCTGCCTCCTCCCCCATCCTACCCTTCATTGCTATCTGAATTGGAGTTTCGCGAGAGTATTGCTTCCCCCCTAACAGATACCCCTTCCATTTCGTCCAAACCTGTCTGGTAAGTTCTCTATAGGGATTCTCTTCTCCCTGCCCCTTCCCGCCCCCCCCCGGGTCCCAAATCCAGGCGCCCACCTCTGTCCCCGCCCCCCCCTCCATCCCCACCCACCCAGGCCTCTCCACCCCCTCCTTCCAGGCAAATAAGGCCCGAAGTTGCGCCGCTTCATAATACCGGAGCAATGATGGGACCCCCAACCCCCCCTCCGTTTTAAGCCTATACATGGTCGCCCGGGCTACTTTTGGACGCTTTCCGTCCCAAATAAACTGCAGTAACAGATTTTGCATCCTAGCTATTTCCTTTCTAACCAACCTGTACGGCAGGGACATATAAACAAACAGCAACCGTGGGAGAACATTCATTTTTACCACTGCAATGCGCCCCAACCAAGACAGATACAGCCCCCTCCACCGTGATAAGTCCTGCCTAATATTCTCGACCAGACCCTGATAATTCCATTGCTTAATCTTAAATAGAGGGGTCCCCAACTGGATCCCCAGATACCTAAAACTCCCCTCCACCCACCGGAATTTAAAGTGGTGCCGCAAGCTGTCTTCCACCCTGGGCGCCAGATTAAATCCCAGCAGTTCCGTTTTCCCTTGATTAATTTTATATCCCGCTAAGCGGCTGTACCTTTGTATAGCCGTCATTAGCACTGGTAGTGTTGTAAGTGGTTGCGTCAGGGTAAAGACAACATCATCCGCAAAGAGTCCAATCTTTTCCTCTCTCCCACCTATCTGTACTCCCTTAATGTCCCCCGTTCGCCTGATGTAGGCCGCCAGCGGCTCGATAGCCAATGCAAACAACAAGGGTGACAACGGGCACCCCTGTCGGGTACTTCTATGTAGCTCAAAACTCTCCGAATACCCCCCGTTTACCCGAACTCTAGCGTGCGGTCCCTGATAATAGAGCTCTAAGCCAACTAATATACTTCCCTCCAAACCCCATTTTCTCCAAAACTTGAAACATAAAAGACCACTCCACCCGGTCGAAAGCCTTTTCCGCGTCTACGGTGATTACCACTGCCTCTTCTTTAGTACGCTGAAGTTGCCACATAATATTCAGAAGCTTTCTCACATTATCGCTACCCTGACGCCCCTTCACAAAGCCCGTCTGATCCGGGTGGATCAGGTGTGGCACTATATCCTGGATCCTGTTTGCCAAAATTTTTGCCAATATCTTTGCATCCAAATTTATTAAAGAGATGGGCCTATACGAGCCACAGACCCCCTTATCCTTGCCTGGTTTCGGCAAGACTTTTATGCCGGCCTCCGCCATTGTTCGCGGGAGGCCCTCCCCCTGTAGCACCCCATTAACTACCTTGGTAAATATGGGCGTAATCTGTTCCGACAGGACCTTATAAAACTTTGCCGTATACCCATCCAACCCTGGCGCCTTCCCCAATTTCAGCGTGGTTATAGCCCTCCTCACCTCCTCCTCCTGAATCTCCCGCCCAAGATGCACCCTTTCTTCCTCCGTCACCTGTGACAGACCACATTCCTCCAGAAATTCTGCAGTGTCCCTCTCTCCCACCTCCAGTTCACTTTCATACAGAGTCCTATAGTACTCCCGAAACACCCCCCTAATTCCTTTGGAGTTGTGTATCCACTCACCTTTATTACTCCTAATACCCGCTACATGCCCCGCTTGCCTCCGCCCCTTCAAGCAACTGGCCAGCACCCTACCCGCCCGATTACCACCTTCGAAATGGGCCTGCTTCAAGACTGCCAGTTGGAATGCTATCTCTTGGGCCCGCAATTTACTCAACTCCGCTCTCACCCTTTGTATCTCCGTAAGGGTGCCTGGATCCGACACCCTCTGATGTACCCCCTCTAATCGCCGCAGCTGTTGCAATAAGTCACTTTCCATGGCCCCTTTTTCATGCTTTACCCGCGCCCCCAATCCTACCAACTGTCCTCTAATCACCGCCTTTAAACCATCCCAAAGCACCCCCATAGACACCTCCCCCGTATCATTTAGCTGGAGGTAATCCTTTATATGAACCTTAATCTTCTCCACATGTTTCTCCTCCTCCAGCAAGGAATTATTAAGTCTCCAGAATTTTAGACTATCATTTTTCCATCCTATATCAAATCGTACACTCACTGGGGCGTGATCTGACCAAGTGATCTGACCATGTTCCACCTCCTGTATTCTGTCCAACCAGATTCCACCCCCCCAGAGCATGTCCAACCGACTATAGGAGCTATGCACTGGGGAATAGAAAGTGTATTTCCGTTCCCCCGGATGCCAACTTCTCCACATATCAACCAAACCTAGGCGCTCTCGCAATGCATGCAGGCTTCGTCTATCCCCCCTCCCTCCTCCCCCCTGCCCCCCACTTGTGTCAATTCTAGGGTTACACGTTAAATTAAAATCCCCCCCCCATGATTATTGGGGTGCTCCCAATTCCCTCCAATTCCTTCAAGAGTTGTTCGTACATCTCCCCCTGCTTCTCATTAGGGCCATACAAACTTATCACCCAGACCTCCTCCTTTTCAATTTGCAATAACACCCCCACCCATCTCCCTCCTTTCCCCCGTCTAACTTCCTTCACCATAGTATGATACTCCCCCCCCCCCCACCAAAATGCCCACCCCCCCCTTTCCTAGAGTTTATTCGCTGGCCCGCCAAAACCACCTTGGGGTATTGTCTAGATTCCAACAAATATTCCTGCCCCACCCGCAGATGCGTTTCTTGTATACACATAATATCTGCCCCTACTCTTTTACCCTCCCTCCCCACCAACTGGCGTTTCTGTCTTGTTCGCAGCCCTTTCACATTCAAAGTCATAATTGTTAACATTCTGCGCTTCCCATACCCCCCTCCCTCCCTCCCTTCCCCTGTTCTCCCGCCTCCCTCCCTCCCTTCCCCTGTTCTCCCCCCTCCTTTTCCCCCCCTCATACCTCGCACCCCTTTCGACCTCCGCAAGCCATCATACCCCCTCCCCCCTCCCTCCCCATCCCACCCTCATCCTCCGTCACTTCCAGAGGATAACTCAGGAGTAGTGCGCCCCCTACCTTCCCCAGCCTGACACCTTCACACACCCCTGCCCCCCGCCCTCCTCCATCCCACTCTCCCCCCTCCTCCTGCCCATACCCTCTTCCCCCTCTTCCCTCTCCATAGTCCCTCCTACTCCCTCTCTGCCCTCTCCCCCCCTCCCTACCTTATATCTCCCTCCCGTTATCCATCCACCTCACCATCCTCCTCCCCCTCCTATCCACCTATACCCTCCCCCTCTCCCCCTCCTCCCCCACCCTCCTCTCCCCCTATTACTTTGCAAAATACCTGTATGATACTTATACAATCATTCTTAAAAAACAACACTCCTCCGCCACCCTTCAACACTTAAACCAGCATGTTATCAGTCCGCAAGTTTCTTCAAGTGTCTTCCATCCGCCGGTCCTCTTGCAGCTCCTGCCCATGTCGTGCCGCTCTGTTTCTTCCGCACTCTGGGCTGCCTCCCCGCTGCCCCTGCCGCCCTCCAGTGGAGGGACCTGTCCCCAGGGCTGCCCCCTGGGTGCTCAGTCCCACGTCCCGGAGGGCTTTCATTGCCTCCTCCTGTGTCTGTGTCCGCCATGTCCGCCCTTTATAGGTAAATGATAATCCAAAAGGGTGGAGCCACCGGTATTTAATGTCCTCTCTACGCAGTAGTTGTGTAACGGGCTGCATGGCCCTCCGCCTCTGCAACGTGCCTGCAGATAAATCTTCGTATATGTGCACCGGATAACCCTGCCACAGGAGGGCTGCTTCTCGCCTTACTTTGTTAACAATTTTCTCCTTAATTTTATAACGTGCTAGACAGGTGATTATGTCCCGGGGTTTATTGCCCACGGGTTTCCCCAGTGCTCGGTGAGCTCTTTCAAGTTGTATGTCCGTAGCAGTCACCTCCTTGCCGCCCAGCCGTAGAGCCTCCAAGCACACTGAACGTGCAACCTTCTCACTATCCTGAAATTCTTTCTCCTCTGGTATTCCACGGAGTCTCAGATTATTACGTCGAGAACGGTTTTCCAGATCCTCCAGCTTATATAGCAAAGTCTCGTATTGTGAGCCCAACTTCACCGATCTTTGTGTCTCTTCTTCCTGATGTAGTTCAATCTCTTGTAACCTGTTGTCGTGGTCCCCCATTCTACACACCAACTGTCCAACTTCTTCCTTCAGGGGGCCCAGCACGCCGTTCAACTCACTCTTCACTGATTGTACTTCATTTTTGATTTCAAGAAACCAGTCTCTAAGCTCCGCTCTCGTGATAGGTTGCATAGAGTCCATTCCAGGGGCTTTTACATTCTCCATTTCCCCTTCTCCGCCCTGCTCTCCTTGCACATCAGGGAGCTTTTTGTTCTCCATCTGCCCAGCATCGCCTTTCCCTCCGTGCGCCCCGGAATACACATATTCTCTGAGATCTGCCGCTTTTCTTCTGGTGGCCATCTCTGCACCAGATGCCCCTTTCAGGTTCAGCACAGATCTTCCAATACTTAGGCTCACCAGCCCTATGTGCTGATTTACAGAGCCCTTGTACCCTCCTCTGCGCCGTACGGTCCTTCCGCTGATGTTCGGCTACCTCTCGCCCCTCTCAGTGCCCTTCCACAAGGCCCAGCACTCTCTCTGGCTTCGCACTGCAGACCCACAGCTGTCTCAGCCTGCTCAGGTCTTCTGGGCTACCCTCCTCAGCCCCTGCGCCTCTCCAGCAGCTCTTAGCACAGCGGTCCTGCTCCACACCGCACAGCTATTCACCCCGATCCAGCTCACCTCCAGCCCTCTGGGTCCCGCAGTTCTCTCACGCTGGGGAGCTTCAGCACAGTCGAAGGTGCAGGCCCTTATCGTTTGCCTGCCTCAAACGCCACCTCCACGCTGCCTCCGGGCGCCATTTTCGGCCCTCCACGCTGCCGCGATGCGCTCCCGTTTGCGCGGCTCACCGCCAGGGTAATTATATTGCCGCCGGCGTTCCAGCGGTCCCGGCACCTCTTGTCCGCTTTCGGCACCCGAGGCCACCACTTTCCTCCTCCGAGGGGTTGCTTTTTTGTATTTATAGGCTGGGTCGGTGCCGGAGCAGCTCTTTCAAGCCGCCATCGGCTCCGGTGATGTCACTTCCTCCCCTCTCCTAAAGGCTTTTTGCAAGCTGAGGAGATACTTCTGCGGGGGGGCTCCATCGGCACCGATGTCACCCATGTGTGAAGACCGATTCCTGCTGTCCCTGGAGAACACATGTTAGAGGCGTGTAACTGCGCTTTTCAGCTAAGCTTTGTATCTTTACAATATGGGTTTTAAGTAGGTACAGAAAAAGCAGGACAAAAAGAAATCACCATGGAAGGCACAACTTATTGCATATGTGAAGGTAACATACAGAGAGGTCAGCCCATGTGTTTCCGCTGTGGGCCTTCTTAAGAGGTCAAAGACCTCTAGAAAATATAATAAATAACTACAGAAGTAATAAAATCAACAAAATAAAATCATAACATAAAACAATATTAAAGACTAATACGTGTGATGCAAACATATACAGACACATAAGTTAAAATTAAAATTAAGCCAGAACAGCAACAGTGCTCCATCCAATCACAAATAATATTCAAGGTAAAAAAATAAAATAAAACAATAATAATACAGTAATTTGTTCAAACACATTAAAACGATTAGTACACAGTAACAAAGTAAACATGTTAAAAACGAAATTCAAAACCATGAAAAGTAACCAGAAACAAAAATTAAAAATTATATAGACTAATGTTGCACTGAGCTAGGTGTACATCGTATCTGGACCTTGTGAAGGTATATAACCAAAGAAAAGTGCAAGGGAAACAAAAGAAACCAAAAAGGAAGTACTACATATTGAATAACTCACCAGCTGATGTATTTAAACAAATATTGATATGTAATCTAGAACACAATGGCATATTAAAAATACAGTACCAAAATCTGAAGTAATCATAATTAGCCACTGGAGTGTGTTGCATACAAGAGTGCAGAAAGAGTAGTCACCGCGTAACAGAATCCACACTGAGACCCCCATATCAAGCGCTAACTGGATCCCGTGGTGCATATGAAGTAACGATGCCTTATATAGGAAATATAAATTATAAAACTACAGGTGATCGTTAGGCCATACCATTGGAGAAGTTTTGTTTAAATTACCTGGATAGCTGCAAAAGGGTTCTTACCACCAAACATTCAACTTATGCTTAACGACTAAAGTATGCTGAAACAAATTGCCAAATCAAAACAAGGCTGATGATGTGAGTCTTTTGTAGATACCCCCGTTTAGCTGTGCTGTTCATAATAGACAGACGTACTCGGTGTGTATTCTGCTCTTGTTATAATTACTGTACCTTAGCAAGGTGATCAATCCCCCCCCCCAAAAAGAAAACTAATTATAAATGCCATGCTTTGTAAATTGTGCAGTCCATGACAATATTTATGTGGAATATGATTGTCCCTGAGGACACAACAAACTAAAGGAAACGATTGACATTCAAAAAGTACATGCCTACTGTTCATAGGCCATATATGCGAACCAGCAGAGAAGGGAGGATAGTGTGGATAGACCACTTAACTGATTAAAATCCAAAAACAATAAGGCATATTCATGAAAGAAAGCTAAGCCCAAATCTGTGGAATTGATTGAACATTCCTGGAAATTTGACAAGAATCATAAAAACCTAACCAAATAATGCCATAGAGGTACTTTCTAACTTATCCGTGGTCACTTAAAAGAAAGACAAGGAATCAGCCAATGGTATCCACAAGAAATTTACAAATACATTAGTGATAAATTATGGGACCCACTTGCCGCATGACATACAACCGTAAAAAACATACAATCAACCAATGGTTCCCACATAAATTTTAAAAACCGGTGATAAGTGTGACTGAATAGAAAGCATTATAAAACTCCCTTAAAGGTAGTTGTGGACATTGTAACACATGGAATTGTGTCCAGGGGATCCAAAAGGTCAATGCCAAAACCAGACCATGCCATTGACCTAAAATAAAAGATAACAGATTAAGAACCTTTTAAAATAAAAATGGTATTAAAATAAAAATTTAAAAACTAAAAAACAGTAGTTGGGAAAACATTGGACCATAAAGGATACCGTATAAATAACTATAAAGGATGCCTAAAAGAAGAAATATATAAATAAGGACGGATGGCAATAAATAAAATTAAAAAAGTAAAAATACTTAAACCGAAAAATAAAAACATGAGTAGGAGTTCCAGGTAAGGGGATAAGACTGAACCCCCTACCAAGTAAAGATGTGTATGGGGAGCAGAGATGCTAAGAAAACAGATTAATTTCCTGATTCGGTCCATTGGGGTAAAGCGTATTCATCTCAAAAATCATTCTCTGTTAGAATCTTATGAGTGTCTGATCGACATCCCTACACCGCCAATGTGGGCACACATGTTTCAGCACTACAAACTTAAGATCCCGAAGAGTGTGAGAGGCCTCCACCTAATGGTTCACCAGGAAGGAGTACCATTGGCTGATTCCTTGCCTTTCTTTTTAGTGGCTTAGTTTGGCCGCCAGTATGGCAGTGGGGCCATGTGGCGTGCTTCCATTCTGATAATGCCATTGGAGATATTATCAGTGGTAAACTTGTAACTTTCATACTATCATTCTCATGACAACGGATAAGTTAGAAAGTTACCACTATGGCATTATTTGGTTAGGTTTTTATGATTCTTGTCAACATTCCCAGGAATGTTCAATCAATTCCAGAGATTTGGCCTTAGCTTTCTTTCATGAATATGCCTTATTTTTGGATTTTTATCAGTTAAGTGGTCTATCCACACTATCCTCCCTTCTCTGCTGGTTCGCATATATGGCATATGCATGTCCCTTTTTGAATGTCAACTGTTTCCTTTTAGTTGGTCATGCCCTCAAGGACAATCATATTCCACATAAATATTGTCATGGTCCACATAATTTACAAAGCACAGCGTTTATAATTAGTTTTCGGTTATCTTGGGGGATTGATCGCCTTGTTAAGGTAATTATAACAAGAGCAGAATACATATGTGCCATATGCCACTGAGTACATCTGTCATTATTAGGAAGAGCACAGTTACACGGGGGTATCTACAAAAGACTCGTGTCATCTTAGCTCGTTTTGATTTGGCGATTTGTTTCAGCATACTTTCCTCGTTAAGCACAAGTTGAATGTTTGGTGGTATGTTTATTTATTTGATATACCGCCATTCGTAGTTACATCAAAGCGGTTTACAACATTCAAGTTATAGGAAAAAGGCCACTGGCCAGGATAAAAATAAATTACAGTATTAAAGAATGAATGGCAAGCTTTACTTTATATAAACACTGCATATGTCTTCAATTTATTTATTTATTTATTTATTTTATTTATTTAGTATACATTTGTATACCGCTACTTCCAGCGATCAGCAGCGGTTTGATTACAGATTGGAAATTGTCAAATCATGACAGGAAATTTTTGAGGTATAAACACATTGATTAGACAGGAAAGCACAGCACACAGAGAACTATTTTACAGGGAACATGGGCTATGGAGGGTTAAGTGGCTTGCCCAAGACCACAAGGAGCACCTGTGGGACTAGAAACCCCAGTCCTTCCGGCCCAAGGTTGCTGTCCTCCAGTGGGATTTGAACCCCCGACCTTCCGGCCTGAAGTACCTTGCCCCAACCACTAGGCCACTCCTCCACTCCAATTAACTCTGTCCACTTCTTCTCCTTGTGAGGGAGGTCTGTATATCACGCCAATGCAAATAGATTTTTCTTTCCCTCTTTCTAGTTTAACCCACAGTGCCTCCTCTCTCCCTTTTAAGCTCTGTAATGCCAATGCTTTAATATTTTTTACATATAGTGCCACTCCTCACCTTCTTCCTACCCTGTCCTTTCTGAATAAAGTAAAGCCTGGTGTAGTTACATCTCAGTCTTAGCTTTCTGTGAACCATGTTTCTGTAACTGCCACTAAATCCAAGTCAGCCACTCTCACCAAAGCTTCAACATCAGGGATCTTATTTCCCATGCAATGGGCATTTATACACACTGCTTTCCATGTTACCCCTTTTACCCATTTCCATAAAGGTATTTAATGTTTCACTTACCTGGGGGCTGTCTTCACCCATCCCCAACGAATCTAGTTTAAAGCCCTCTTCTGTAGATTAGCCAGTCTACTACTGAAGATAATGTCGACCTTTCTTGGACAGATGGACGCCATCTCTGCTCTGCAACCCTTGGAACAGGATCCTGTGGTCCAGGAAACCTTGTACCTTGCCAAGCATTTTATCTTTTTCCAATGATCTCTCTTCACATGATATGTCCAAAGTATGAAAGTTGAAGTCTTGTCATCTGAGCTTCTAAGTAAAGCTTAGGTTTGGTCTTCTAGTACTGACTGGTTTGTTCTTCGGGCAGTCCACATAATACACACATTGTTCTTTAATATTGTTTTATGTTATGATTTTATCTTGTTGATTTTATTACTTCTGTATTATATTTTCTAGAGGTCTTTGACCCCTGAAGAAGGCCCCTGGCTGAAACACGTGTCAGGCTGATCTTTCTGTATGTTACCTTCACATATGCAATAAATTGCACCTTCCACTGTGATTTCTTTTGTTCTGATTTTTCTGTACCTATTGCTGCTGCGGGAGGGGTGTCTTTCTTGCACATGGGTTTTAAGCCCTGTTCTATGTGCCCTGTGTATTATTTCAGTTTTGTGTTTGTCATTGTGTGCTGTCAAGTCAGTGCTGACTTCATGTAACCCATTCCCTGAGTTTTCTCGGCAAAGTGTGACCAGAAGTACATAGTTTTCCTGTTTGTGCCTTGATTTTTAGCTGCTGCTTTCCGCATATGAGTCTCTTGGAACCCTGTGTATTTCTTTATCTTTCCATCTAGTTTAGTCTCGCATTGATTACACTTTTGTCCAGTTCTTTCTTGTGTCTTAAATCAAATTTTGGAACCTGTGTAGTAACAAAATGAACATTGATTTGCAGGCCATCTTGCCCTTTATAGTTCCCCTTGAGATAGTGTTGTAGTTCAGCATCACCTATGTGCTGCTTGGCACAGACCTGCCAGTTACTCACCTGGCATGATGGATAAGGTGTTGGTGTGCTTGTAAGATGCCTTCATGATTTAGTGACGTCCTGGGGGAGCTTGTTTGAGCAAACAGGCCCTTTATCTTGACTTCAAAGCTGTATTCATAGGCATTTTTTTGCATTCACTTAAATTTCTTTTTCCTTATCGTCCAGTCCAGACACATGGGTTATGTCCTATCACCAGCAGATAGAGACTAAGAACCACTGGTTTTGATGATGTCACACTATAAGGGTTCAGTGCATATTCAGTCACTCCTGTATTTCTTAGTCTCCAGCAGATGGTGATGAGCTGCTTTTGTGCAGTCTGGACTCCACTGAGACAAATTCAAAAAAAAAAAAAGTATGCTTCAAGAAGAGTTTCTGCTCTTTAGAGACCCAGTGTTAGAGCACAGCCAAATGCTGAATTTTCTTGGGGTGTTATAACCTGGTGGTCCAGGTTCCTCCCCCATTCTACCCCTTCTCACCTGTTAGTAGGCTGGTCTTTCAGGTTATTGGCAGTCTTCCGTTTCCCCCCTCCAACTTTTGGGAGGGGGCCCAGTTGGCTTCTATACGGTATAGCCTGGCCCTTTAATTTTCATTAAAAAAAAAAGAAAAGTAAACAAACAGAGCAGCAAAATTCTTTAGTCGGAGCATCAGATTGAGCAATCTGTCTCAACAACAACTTCCAGCATTACTAAGTTGAAGAGGGGCTCAGATAATTTTGGTGCTGGTGTTTTCAGGCATGGCTTTTAGTATGCTGACAGCCTGAGTGGCCTGTCTCAGCCTTCGGGGTCAGCTGTCGGTGGTGGGCTTTTGCTGCCGGTATGTGGAGGAAGGTTGTGCTGCAGAGGATGTTATTCATGGGACTAAACCGGAAAATTTGGAAGCACCGTCAACATCGAAAAACGATTTGTCTCAAGTTTCTCCTTAGCCACGTGACCACGTGATTTTGGTGGGAAGCACGGCTATGATTCCAATGACTGAAAGAGAAGCAGGAGACCCCTTTGGGGTGCAGGGGATGGTTCCATGTCCCTTGAGGAGGGGTGGGGGGGGGGTGGGGCAGTGTTTATGGTCAATTGAGTCTGGGGAGAGACCTTCAGGCCTACCTTTTTTTCTCCAGAATTTGTATTGTTGTTGCACCAGGCCTACTACACGAAGCCAGAGCCTGGTGTAAGCTTTTCCTCACAAAAAAGCACAGTACATGAGCCAGTTTTAACGGCTAAAGAGCTTCTAGAACCTGCAGCTAAACACAGTGGGGTAAAAGACGACAAATGGGAGGAACAAGGTCCATCTGGGCTTTGAGATCATCCCTCTGGAGCAGATCTTGAAGGTGAAATTCCACTAGGAGGGGAACCCACTATCATTAGGGTCTTTCAATAGCATCTCTTCAGTCCAGTTTCCTGGGTTATACCCCACCTCCAGCAGATGGAGACCTAGGATCCTAACTTTTGTGATGTCACTGCATAGTTACACAGTTTGTACATAGTTACAGTTTTTACCCTGCTGTTCCAAGTTTAAGTTTCCTGTTATAATGTAAGCACACCAGTGTCTTCTGATTGTGCAGCTTCTGTTACTTGTAAACCGCACTGAAAACAAATAGCGCGGTATATAAAAGATGTTAAATAAATAAATAAATAAATAAGGGAGCTTCCCTCTCCTTCCTTAAGCCAGTATTCTCGGTCCCCAGCAGGTGGTAGGATTTCAGTACAGTCTGGGCTGTACTGGAGGGCCTAGTAGCTAGCAATTAGACTAGATAACTTTTTTTGTTTGTTTAAGGATCAATTATTAGGCTCCTTTGGGTTAGCCATTGGCTTGGTGTAGGTTAGAGACTTTTGTGATTTTAGCTGGCAGAGATTCAGTCTGGCCTGTTGAGTGGTCAGTTAAACTCCCCCTCCCCCCCGGAACATACACTATTGAGTTGGCTGCGGTCTCTGGCCAGGGAAGAGGGAGAGTGGTGAAGTACCCTGTTGGGCTCATCTCCGTGGCAGTGTAATCTGCCTTTCGGCGTCTCTGCGTAGGCCGGTAGAGTTTAGTCTGATGGATGGCAGGATCAATGACAGGCAGTGACCACAGAGGTAGACTTCCTTCCTCCCAAAAGGGGTAAGTACTGCCACTTGAGCTGATTATTCATCAGGGCCTATCAGCATCGTGGTGTGACAGGCGGATTTACTGCTGGAGACAGCATGCTGAAATTGGTCTGCGCAGGCTGCGGCGTTAAGTAGGGCCGACTGTTGAGATCCGGTCTTTGCCGCGGCTGTGATACTGACAATTGTGCCATAGATGAGGGACCCCAGGGTTCAAAGGCTTTGTTACCAGTAGCCATGGGGCAGTGCCGGGAAGCTCAAAGCGAGATGGAAGAGGCAGTTGCCTCTGCTGTGTCACCTTTGGTTTTGGTGGGAAATGCAGCTATTTGTGCACCTCCAGTCTTATCTCCCACTACCAGTGCTGGAGCTTGGGATTCAGTTCCTGCCCTGTCCAGTGCTGCCATGGCACTAACTTTGGGAGGGGCTCTTTTCCCCCTGATTTTATTTAATGATGCACCAGGCCTACTGCTTGAGGCAGGGCCTGGGAGGTTCAGTAGATTCTGGCCCAGCTCCTCTTTCTCTATCGAAGGAGGGCTCTCTGCGCTCCAGAGAGATGGAACACTCAGGGGCGCAACCGGCACCAGGTCATGTGGATATGGCCTCAGAGGGGTCAGATGTCTCGGAGGAGCCTGGAGAGGGTCTCTCGGAGCTGACTCTGACTGGGGGCAGTACAGAGCAGTAAGAGGTTGAAGTCCCACAGGGCGAGGACTCCAGCATAATGTGGGTTTTTATTTATTTTATTTATTTGACAAGTTTTGTATTCCGCCTTTTCCTTCAATCAAAGCGGTACAATACAAGACAAAGGATATACAAAGGAAGAGAAACACTGCTTTTTCATTACATCAAGCAGTTAGCACTGGGGGCACATAACAAAGGGGAAAGAATACACACATCATATAACACATAACCTAAAACAGGCATATTAGCAAAGTAAACCAATCATAAATACAGACGTTTCTCTGGACCCGCTTGGTCCAACGCCAAAGGGCCCTCTTGCGAGGCCCTCAGGCACGGGCCCGCAAGGTGCAGGCACGCCTCCAGAGCGGCGGGTTGAATGCTGTTAAGCAGGGCTGTTTGGCAGTTGTTGGAGGTGAGGGGAAGCTCCTGCCCACAGTCCCCGATCATGGCTGCTGCCTCCGCTGATCCCTCCGTTCTAATGATCTTCCCCGGAGCGGTGGTTTGAATGCTGTTAAGCAGGGCTGATTGGCAGTTGTTGGAGGTGAGGGGAAGCTCCCGCCCGCAGTTCCCGATCATGGCTGCTGCCTCCGCTGATCCCTCTGTTCTAATGATCTTCCGTGGTTTGAATGCTGTTAAGCAGGGCTGATTGGCAGTTGTTGGAGGTGAGGAGAAGCTCCCGCCCACAGTCCCCGATCATGGCTGCTGCCTCCGCTGATCCCTCCGTTTTTAAGCGTGAGGTGTTTCTGGCTCTGATTACACAGTCCTTGGCCGCTCTTAATATTTCACAGATGGCCCCAGAACCAGAGGTTCTGTTGGAGGACCCTCTGCTCCAGGGGATTCAGACATTTGAAACGGCCTTTCCGGTCCATCAGGATCTTAAGCACTCCCTCACTGAAAACACAAGATCTACCAGAGACCTACAGGTTTTCCACAAAGCTATAAAGACACTCTTGTTCTCTGAACATTATGCCAATGTTACCTGACCGATACTTAGCCTGACCATATACTCCCCTGTCCCCACCACAGCACCTGTCTCTGCCCCAGTCTCCACCAAGATCCATCCAGGCTCCCTACCTCCTACCAAAACTATGTAAACACCAAGAGCCTAACTTGACCTCACTATACAGTAATATTGCACAATAGTATATCCAAGTTTTCAACTGTTACATATTTAACTCTCCAAGTTGATTTTCTCTGTTCATTGCAACTCTGGAGCTATATCCCTTGCTGCTCCCACCCTATGGAATTCTCTCCCGGACCGCCTAAGAGCCACCTTGGTCATTAAGGACTTTTGAAAGATGCTAAAAAACACACTCTTATATTGAACACTTTTTCTCTCTCCCCTGTCAGCCTGTCAATACCCTTTTGAACCTGCCCTGGTCCTTCCAACTTCCTTTCCCGCTAACCGCTCCTAGTCCGATGGTTCCTATAATAGCTTTTCTCAACAAGCGCAGACTATAACTCATTCTGTATCAAGGTCGGTTGTACATAGTTATAGTGCAATAACACCCATATAGCCACTTTGTTTAAAGTTACTTTGCAATATCGCCCGCATGTCCCCTTTCCCATGTTCTATGTAATCCTTTTTAGTTGTGTGAACTGTGTTGATTTAAAAATAAAGCGGTTATATAAATCATTTTAAATAAATAAATAAAACTCTGTTGTGATGTAAACTGCTTTGAATGCAATATGAGGTGGTATAAAAGACCTGTTAAATAAATGATGGAGCTGGAAAGGGAGGTATCTGAAGTGGGTCTACGGGGTGCCCGAGCTATGGCCCATTTATACCCCATCCCAATGGTGGAAAAGGGGTTCTTTAAGATGCCCAAGGTGGACGCTCCTGTTTCTGCAGTCACCACCATTCCTGTGGAAGGTGGGGTGGCCCTCAAGGATGTACAGGACAAGGGAGCAAATCTAACAGCCCATTCTCCAGGACCAAGCAGGAAGTCAGTCCCCACATATGGGTGACATCGACGTCGATGGAGCCCCCGTGCGGAGCATTTCCCCAGCTTTCTAAGAAAGCCTTTGGGAATACTGCACGCATGCGCGGTCCCCTTCCCGCCTAAAGGTGCCATCTTGCTCAGTCAGATGACATAGCTAAAAGACAGCACAAAAAAATGTAAAAATGAACTATGTACAATTGCAACTCCCAGGGGAGGAGGGAGGGTTGTGAGGACTGATTCCTGCTGCTCCTGGAGAACACCTGTTACAGGTGAGTAACTACTCTTTCTCCAGGACCAAGCAGGAAGTCAGTCCTCACATATGGGACTCCCCAGCTTCAGGCTACCGGGGACCCAAAGCTGAAAAATGAGCTCCCTCTAGCCGCAGCATCAGAGAGGATTTCACTGAAACATACCACCACCGGTAGCCCAACCAGAGGGCTGGAGGGTAGGAGTTGCCTAAACCTTGAAGAGATTCCGGAGCACTGCCTGACCGAAAGCACTGTCCCTACGGGACTCCCTCTCCAGGCAGTAATGGGCCGCAAAAGTCTGGCTTGAGGACCAAGTTGCAGCCCTACAGATGTCTGCCAACGGTACAGAGCGGAGATGAGCTACTGAGGCAGCCATTGCCCTGACACGGTGGACCGTGACCCGACCCTGCAAGGGAAGATCAGCTGCCCTGTAAGCCCAGGTGATACAGTCAGCCACCCAGATGGACAAGGTACGCTTGGAGACAGGTAACCCCATGTTATTAGGGTCAAAAGATACGAAGAGCTGAGTAGCCCTCCTATGCCCCTGCGTACGCTCAATGTAGAAGGATAAGGCCCTTCTGCAGTCCAGGGTATGCAGGACTGTCTCAGCCCAGCTGGCATGGGGCCTAGGGAAGAACGTTGGAAGAACCGCCTCTTGGTTGAGATGGAAAGAGGAGACAACCTTTGGAAGGAACTTAGGATGAGTCCTAAGGACTACCCTGTTCCTATAGAAGCGAGTGTATGGCCTGTCACAGACCAGGGCTTGAAGCTCACTCACTCGCCTGGCCGAGGTCAGGGCCACTAGGAATAGTGTCTTCCAAGAAAGGAAGCAGAGATGACAAGTAGTCATTGGCTCAAAAGATGGGCGAGTCAGTTGTTGCAAGACCACATTCAACTCCCACTCAGGGGCCGGTGGGCGAAGAGGAGGCTTGAGCAAGAGCAAGCCTCTGAGAAACCTGGACACCAAGGGGTGAACCGACAAAGAGTGTTCCTCCACCAGTGAGTGGTGAGCTGCCAGAGCAGAGAGGTGGATCTGAACAGAATTGGACTTAAGGCCCTGATTGGACAAGTGCAGCAGGTACTGAAGCACTACTGGCACAGTGCAGGAGAAAGGATCTTCCTTGCGTTGCTGATACCACAAGGAAAATCTTCTCCACTTCAGGGCATATGTTTTCCTGGTGGATTGCTTTCTAGAGGCCAAGACCACCTCTTCCACTTCCTGAGGCAGGCCTCAGGGAGCCAACACTACCCTTGCAGCCTCCAGGCCATCAAATTGAGAGATTTGAGATTGGGGTGCAGAAGGGAACCCTGATCCTGAGAGAGATCATCGGGTTGCAACCCCAGAGGTAGTGGGATTTCCACTGGCGGTTGAAGCAGAAGTGGGAACCAGGGCTGCCTCGGCCACCTGGGGGCTACCAGAAGTACCGAGGCCTTGTCCCTTAAAATCTTGAACAAGGTTTGGGCCACCAGAGGCGTGGGAGGAAACGCATACAGGAGGCCCTGGGACCAAGAAATCAGGAAGGCATCCGCTGCTAACCGCTGTATATAAAATGTTTTTAGCACCACTGTATATGGCCCACATTGTACATAGCTCAAACCAATCTAGCACACAATACAACACACACCCAACTAAATTTCCACCCTCACTGCATGTATAACACACTCACACTACCAGATTGTTTGCTGTGATACCACCTTGATTATTATGATAAGGCGGTTTAGAAATACTGTTAAATAAAATAAAATAAAATAAACCTCAGGAGATGCGGTTGCCTGGAACAGAACTTCGGTAGCTGCCGGTTCAGGGGACTGGCGAAGAGATCTACGGATGGAAGTCCCCATTTCAGGAAAATTTCTTGAACCACTAATGGGTGCAGTTGCCACTCATGGGGCTGCAGAACCCTGCTCAACCTGTCTGCCAGGAAGTTCTCCTGGCGAGGGAGATAAACAGCCTTGAGAAACATGTTGTGCCTGAGCGCAAAAGAGCAAAGGGCCTGTGTCTCCTGACACAGGAGTCTGGACCCAGTACCTCCCTGTTTGTTCACATAGAACATGGCCACTTGATTGTCTGTCTGTACCAGAACAGACTGATGAGCCAAGGTGTGAGAGAAGGTTTTGAGGGCTAAGCGAATAGCCCGGAGTTCCAGTAGGTTGATCTGTTGCGTGGCCTCCCATGGAGACCCCAGGCCCTGGGTGCACCTGTCCAAACAATGTGCACCCCAGCCCTGCAAGGAGGCATCTTGTCAACACCACTGTGGAAACAGGCACCTGAAAAGGCACCCCCTGTAGTAAGTTGGGAGGGGGGTGTAGCTACCACTGTAGGGAGTTCAGGAATGGTTTGGACACCCGTACTTTCTGTGAGGCACCACTGTGCAGGTCTCATGTGGAGGCGGGCATTGGGGGTCACATGCACTGTCGATGCCATGTGGCCTAGGAGCTTCAGTCAGAGTCTGGCGGAAACCCGTGGCATGCTTAGAAACTGGTTTACCAAGTCTATGAGCCTTTGTGCCCTGTCTTCTGGCAAGTAAGCCTTTGCTTGCAGGGAGTCAGTTCGGAGGGTGGCTTGCCTGGCTTCCTGGTAAGTCTGACCCCTGATGAGCCAGTCGTCCAGGTAGGGGAAGACAAAAACACCTTGATTCCTCAAGTAGGCTGCCACCACTGCCAGGCACTTTGTAAAGACCCTTGGGGTGGAGGTTAGGCCAAAGGGCAGTACTCTGTACTGGTAATGGTTTCCTCCCACCATGAACCTGAGGTACTTTCTGTGGTCTGGATGAATGAGGATGTGAGTGTACGCATCCTTTAGATCTAAGGAGCATAGCCAGTCTCCCTGCTGGAGGTAGGGCAGAAGTGTTCCAAGAGTAAGCATCTTGAACTTTTCCTTCTCCAAGAACTTGTTGAGAGTCCTGAGGTCGAGAATAGGCCTGAGGCCACCGGTTCTCTTTGGTACGAGGAAGTACCTGGAGTAGAAACCGTGACCTTGCAGGCGGGGAGGTACAGGCTCCACCGTCTTGTCTAGAAGCAGACCCTGAAGTTCTTGAAGGAAGAGGTCTGTGTGCAGAGGAGGTCTTGGAGGCTCTCCTGGGAAGTAGGGAGGAGGCAACTGCTGGAAATGGAGCATATAGCCCTTGTGGACTATGCTCAATACCCAAGCATCTCATGTAATGGGTGGCCACCTGTGGGCAAACAGGGCTAGACGACCTCCTGTGCAGGGATGGGGCAGCAGAGGTGGAAAGGCTATGCTGTGGGAGTCAAAAACGCTCTCCCTGCTGAGTGGGAGCAGGAGTTGAAGGCTTGGGGGTCTTTTGCCTACAGGGCCCTTGTCCTTGCCCGTTGGCCTGCTGACCCTGCTGGGGAGCTGGGGAGGCCTGGTACTGAGGGAAAGGTTTGTAGGCAGCTGCCTTCCTTGGGTAAAAGGACTTCTTACCCGAGCCCCCCTTCTTATGAGAAGGGGCAGAAGTTTTTCTGGACAGCCTTGTCCTAGTCAGGTGCACGGTTTCGAGCTCAGCAGCCTTCTCGGCCATGGGCTTGCCAAAAAGGTTTTCACCTCGGCAAGGGACATCGACCAACTTGTCCTGCACCCCCAGGGCTCGAGGTCCGATGACTGCAGCCATGCCTGGCGTCGGGCCCCGATGCCGGCTGCCGCTACACGGGCCGAAGCCATCGTAGGCTGCTCGGGACATGAACTTTGAGCATTCCCAGATTCCTGAGGACAAGGTCTTGAACCTCTGCAAAGGTTCCCCGGAGAGGCCAGCAGAGAACCCGGCAATTTCCTTCGCCAGGTCTCATAAGTACATGCCCATGTACAGCTGGTAGGACTGGACATGGCAAGCAAGCATCGAGCCCTGGAAGCACTTTCTGCCGAGTGCATCCAGGTTCCGTGCCTCCTTGCCGGGAGGCACTGCAGAGTGCATCTTCTGGCTCTTCAGACGATGCATGGTCGATTCCACCACCATGGAATGGTGCGGCAGCTGTGCCTTCTGGAATCCAGGGCTCTTACGGAGTCGATAGATGGAATCGACCCACTTGCTCAAAACCGGCGCCGAGACCGGTGCCTCCCACATCCGGAAGAGGAGCCGTTCCAGCATCAGAGGAACCAGCACAGTAAAGGCCTCTTTCGGAGGAGAGTCATACTGGAGGGCCTCGAGCTCTTTGGCTCCGGGCTCCTCCTCGGGGTCCACGGGAATCGCCAAAGCCTTGGCCATATCCCGGACGAACTCAGAGAACCGGGTGTCCTCTGGGGGGGGGGGGATCTACTCCGGGGCTCGGACTGTGGTGAGTCCGAAGGGACGCACCGAGTCCAAAAGGTGTCGGGGGACTCCTCGTCCTCCGTCTCTCACGCGGACTCATCCGAAGAGTCGGGGGGGGGGGGGGGGCTCCGACCGCGTGGGTCTCGATGACACCCGCCCCAACGCCGAAGGCACTGGCATCGACACCCTCAGTCCCGAGCGGGAGGTCGAGGGTGACCGTGACCGAGGGCGAGTTCGAGCCTTCATGGTCTCGAGTATCTGCTCAGTCTCCGGGGTCGACTTAGACGTCGATGTCCCGGTGGTCGGGGCAGATGCATGATCCATGAAGGCAAACAATCTGCACTCCAAAGCTGTCAGCCTGAGTCCAAGCTCAGGAGACTCAGTAGCTACCGACTCGGGCCCCGGCGGCACCGGGCCCGACGTCAGCTCCCTAGGAGGAGAGTCCTGTTGTCCTTGAAGACTTACGTGCCCGGCGGACTCCGGCTCCACGCGAGGTATCTTAGACAGCTTCTCCTGCTCCAAGGTCCCGGGGCGACGGTTGGGGGTCCGATACCTGGCCCCCGAGGAACCAGGGACCTCCTCCGCCGCCCTCACAAGTCGCTTCTTCCTCTTATGTTCCCGATCGGGAGACCCCCTGTCTGAGGAACCCCGGCGATGCTCGGGGTCAGACTCCCGAGACGTCGAGGCCTCAGACGAGGTCCGGGCCCGGCTGGAGACAGAGTCAGAAAAAAAACGTTCTTTCTGATGCTGGCGGCTTCGGAGTGCCTTGGTGGACATTTTGCCACACGGGACACAGACCTTAGGATCATGATCCGGTCCGAAGCATCGAAGGTAGCAGTCGTGTGTGTCGGTGAGAGACATCAGTTTCTTACACCGATCACACTTTTTGAAACCACTGGAAGCCATCGTGGGAAAAAAGAACCCCCGCGAGGTCAAAGGACCGGCCTTCCAGGGAAAAGACAAAAAGGGTGCGAACGCCAGCCACGAAGGGCAAAAAACGAAAAATAGAAGACTGGCTCGATACCGGTGTACTGAACCCGGCGGGAAGGGGAACCGGCGTCGAACCGGAGAAGAACAACGAAGAAATCGCAAGAAAAAAGTCAACTTTTCCGGGTTACACGGACAGACGTCCGTTGGGCTCCACAGAAAAAGAAAGACTGAGCAAGATGGTACCTTTAGGCGGGAAGGGGACTGCGCATGCATGCAGTATTCCCAAAGGCTTTCTTAGAAAGCTGGGGAAATGCTCCGCACGGGGGCTCCATCGACGTCGATGTCATCCATATGTGAGGACTGATTCCTGCTGCTCCTGGAGAACACCTGTTACAGGTGAGTAACTACTCTGAACTGCCGAAAATCCTTAGACGGACCCTTCACCGATGAAGTGGTCCATGGATCTTTTGGCCTGTCCACCTGGAGCTCTGTTGGCTTCATTGGAGACTGCTGAAGCAAGCCTTTAAAGTGAATTCCTGGGCTTTCCAAGCATCGGTCTGTGGGGCATACGTGACTCGAGCTTGCTTGCGTTCATTACAGGGACTGCCGGAAGTGCAGTCCCTGCCTGAAGCTGCCAGACTGGAGTCTAGGTGTGCATATTTGGCGGATGCCATCTCAACCTTCTTAGAGCCACTTCCAAGTGTATGATCTCAGTGGTAGCGGCTCGCTATTTTCTTCGTCTGCACAACTGGGCGGCGGATGTCTCATCTAAGGCCCGCCTTAGTAGACTGCTGTTTAAGGGCAAGCTGCTCTTTGGAGAAACTTGTTAAGGACCTTGAACTCCAAGCCAACAAAGCTCCCGGAGAACAGGCCAAAAGGTGCATGGACCACTTCATCGGCGAAGGGTCGGTCTAAGGATTTCCGGTGGTTCCAGGCTGTTAGATTCACTCCCCACCAGTGCAGACATTACCTGGCTAAGGGCCAGTCCTTTTGCAGCAGTCGAGGGCAGAAGCCCCAATGAGATGAGGGGGGCTTAGGTGGAGATTCAGCCAGTTGGCGACAGACTACACCAATTTTACTCCGCCTAGGTCTGCCTCGCCTCCGATCAGTGGATGTTGAGGTCATTCGAGAGGGGTACCTGTTGGAGTTTGCGTGCTCTATCGCCGACAGCTTCCTGTTGTCGCCATGCAAGGCTCCAGCCAAACAGCAAGCTTTTGGAGACTGCAGTGGCTGCTGTGCCTCCAGGCGGTGGTTCCAATGCCAGAAGACCAACATAGTACCAGTCGATACTCCATTTTCTTGGTCGTCCCCAAGAAAGAGGGCACCTTTCAACCCATATTAGACTTCAAGTATGTCAACAGGGTGTCAACAGGGTGTTGCAGGTGCTGCACTTCTGGATGGAAACCTTGCGATTGGTGATTGTCGCCGTGCGGAAGGGTGAGTTTCTCACAGCCTTGGATCTGATGGAGGCATACCTGCACGTGCCTATCTGGGTCGAACATCAGCGCTTTCTGCGGTTTGCGGTTCCCATCGGGAATTATCAGTTTCAGGCTCTTCCGTTTGGTCTAGCGATGGCCCCACAGACCTTTACCAAGATTATAGTAGTCGTGGCCGCAGCATTAAGTCGCGAGTGGATCTTGGTACATCCCTATTTGAATGACTGGCCGATACAGGTGAAGTCATTGGAGGAGAATCAGGCTGGCATGCAGCATGTGCTCCAGCTCTTTCAGAGTCTGAGTTGGGTGATCAAGTTACAAAAGAGCAGGTTGGCTTCAGCCCAGGACCTCCTGTATCTATGTGCGTGGTTTGATACAGCTCGGGGGCATGTGTTTTTAACACTGGAAAGGATCCAAAAGATTCAGGCCCAAATTCAGCATTTCCTGGCACAGAGGGCTCCTTCAGCGTGTTCATACGTTCAGGTCCTGGGTTAAGTGGCAGCCACCCTGGAGCTTGTACCATTGGCAAAAGCACACAATGCCACTCCTGTAGTTGTCGCGATGGTTGCCTCAAGTTCATCCTCTCACGCAGCGCCTGGTCTGTCCGCCGGAATTGAGGGACAGCTTGGATGGTGGTTGGACATGGCAAAGCTCTCGGAGGGCATGCCGCTGGAACCGCCAGTGGACATTAGTGACAACGGATGCCAGCCTGTCGGGCAGGGAGAGCTCATTGTCAGGCAGAAATGGAGCAGGGGCAATGGATGGTGGAACAAGCATAGTGGTCCAACTGCCTGGAGATGCAGATAGAGGCACATCAGGGGCTAGTGATGGTGGCGCCAGACTGGCCTTGACAGCAGTGGTATGCAGACCTGATTTGACTGTCGGTGGGAGTGCCGTGGCATCTACCGATGAGGGCCACCCTTCTGTCACAAAGCTCGATTCTCATGATGCGGATAGATTCTCTCTTATGGCCTGGCTCTTGAGAGGACTAGGTTGAGGTACAGAGGCTATTCCTCATGGATGACCTCAACCTTGCTCAAGGCTCACCAGCATTCTACGTCTTGAGCTTATGTCCAAGTCTAGCGTGTCTTTGAGAACTGGTGCATATGCTCTCAGCCACTGTCCTACAGATTCTGGCCTTCTTGCAGGCAGGAGTGGACAAGGGCCTTCTGCTCAATTAGCTGTCTGTTCAAGTCGCTGCCTTGATTTGCTACCGGGGTTGGGTGCAGGGGATGTCCCTAGCAGTGCACCCAGATGTATGGCCCACTTCTTGCGACCTGTGAAGCTCTTCTGTTCTCCGCTTTGCTCTGTAGTTCCAGCTTGGGACCTCAACTTGGTATTGTTGGTGCTTACGGAGGCTTCCTTTGAACCGCTGGTGACAGCGACCCTTAAAGTGGTTTTCCTTGTGGCGATTTGTTCCACCAGGCGCATTTTGGAGTTGCAGGCCTTGTCGTGCAGGAATCCCTTCCTCTCTATGCCTAAGGAACGGGTAGTTCTGTGTCCGATACCCTTGTTTTTGCTGAAGGTGGCTTCGGTTTTCCATGTCAGATAGTGGTGCTACCGTCACTGTCGGGGGGTAGAGGACAATCAGCTCCATCTACTGGATATGTGAAAGGGGCTACGACACTTTCTGCAGCGCACAAAGTCTTTCTGGAAATTGGATCGCCTGTGTGCTCTTTTGGAGGGCTGCAGCAGGGGGAAGCCACTTCTAAAGCATCCATCTGTTGGGTAAAGGAAGTAATCATTTCCGCCTACCTCCTGCATCGAAAGGCCCTTCCGCCAGATTGCGGGCACATTCTACTAGGGCACAGGCTGCTTTATGGGCTGAGTTCAGTCTCGTCCCGCTGGCAGCGATTTGCACAGCAGCGACTTGGTCCTTGTTGAATATATTCACGTGGCATTATCAGCTGGACGTCCAGGCATGGGTGTTGGAAGCTGGCCTCGCAGGTCCCTCCCTCACTTGAGTACTGCTCTGGTACATCTGAGGTGTCTGGACTGTAGGGACACTATGAAAGGTGAAATTAGACCTTACCTGCTAATTTTCTTTCCTTGAGTCCCTGCAGTCCACTCCAGAACCTGCCTGTGTGGTGATCTGTAGTCAAGGCCTTTTTTTCTGACTGCAGTAAATTGGTGACCGATCCAGTGTCCTTTTCTGGGATCAGGCAACAATGGAAATTGGTTGACTTAAGAAGTGTTCTTACCCAGTGGGGGTTGACTTGGCTGATAGTTTTGGGCGCCTTGGAGGTTTGATTTCTCTTTTGGGGGTGTGGTTTGGATTTAGTTTTGTATATAGTATTGGTTGTCCATGTGGCTCTGTTTGGTTAGGGTAATATTGGCTTAAGGAGGTAGAAGGCAGCTCCCTTATGCGGTGACATCACAAAAGCTAGGACCCTCAGTTTCCATCTGCTGGATGTGGGGCATAACCCAGGAGGGACTCGAGGAAAGAAAATTAGCAGGTGAGGTCTAGTTTCACCTTTGATAGGGGTCCTAATTAGTGTCCTAATTGCTCAGTCCTTAGTGGTGCTCAATATCTCCCATGGTTCTCCGATGAAAGAAGGGACATTAGAAGATCCGTTGTTGCAGGATATTTGGAAGCCTCAGATCTCTCCAGTGCATAGTACCATTAAGGAGATGATTGTAGCAGAATGTGAAATGCCAAAGGCCGGTTTACAAGGTGGCAAGTCTGTGTCATGTTTGTACCTTATTCTAGCAGTTGAGAAAGACCTCCTTAAATTACCTAAAGTGGATGCTCTGGTTTCTGTGGTTACAAAGAAAACTACCATTTTGGTAGAGGATGGAGCAGTCTTGAAGGATGCTCAGGACAGATAGCTTGAAACATTGTTAAGAGTCTTTCAAGATCAAGACCACTGCCTCTCCCCAACAGAAGGGCTTGGGTAAAAAGCCCTTCTACCCGAGGAAGGGTGCTGGTTACAGAAACTACCCACCTTATCAGGCCCCCCCCAGCTCCCCAACAGGGTCAGCAGGCCAAGGGATATGGGCATGGCCCACATAAGCAGAAGGCTCCAAAACCCTAGGCTCCAGCTCAGCCAGGGGGGAATTTTTGACTCCTTGAGCATAGCCTCTCTACTTCAAGGAGATCAGCCCACAGGGGGACGTCTGGCCCTTTATGCCCAGAGGTGGGTGACCATCATTACCGATTCCTGGGCACTAAGGGTAGTCAGCGAGGGGTACCTCTTCCACCTTACTCAGACACCTCCCCCTTATTTCCCAGGAGAGCCCCTCAGATCTACCATTCACCAGGACCACCTTCTGAAGGAGTTGGCAGGTCTTCTTAAGAACAAAGTGGTGGAACCGGTGCCCCACTACCTCAAGGGCAAGGGGTTCTACTCCAGGTATTTCGTCATGCCAAAGAGGACAGGGAGTCTGAGGCCCATCCTTGATCTGTGCAACCTCAGCAAATTCCTGGTGAGGGAGAACTTCAAGATGCTCTCCCTTGGAACATTGCTGCCATACCTCCAGCAGGGAGAATGGCTATGCTCTTTAGACCTCAAGGATGCTTATACCCACATCCTCATCCACCCCAACCACAGGCAGTACCTACAGTTCATAATAGGGGGCAGGCACCAATACAGGATGCTCTCCTTCGGCTTAGCCTCTGCCCCAAGAGAGTTCACAAAATGCCTGACAGTCGTGGCTGCCTTCCTCCGGCTCCAGGGTGTCTTTGTCTTTCCCTACCAGGACAACTGGTTTATAAAGGATGCGTGCGGTGGCCTCTTTGTCTTTCCCTACCAGGACAACTGGCTTATAAAGGGTGTGTGCGGTGGCCTCAGAGGTGCAGCAGGCCAACGTACGCACCATCCAGGTTTTGCAACATTAGGGCTTTGTCATAAACTACCCCAAGTCTCTCCTCTTCCCGACACAATTTCTGGAGTTCATTGGGGCAAAGATCAACACTTTTCAGTCGAAGGTTTTCTTGCCCAGGGACCAAGCCGATCGTCTCAGGTCTCTAGCTTGGGACGTACAGTACCATCCCTCGGTGCTCGCCTGACTTCTTCTGCGCCTCCACAGGCATAAGAACATAAGATATGCCATACTGGGTCAGACCAAGGTCCATCAAGCCCAGTATTCTGTTTCCAACAGTGGCCAATCTAGGTCATATGTACCTAGCAGTTTCCCTAAGAGACACAAGTTCCACAATGCTTGTACTGGGTCAAGCATTGATATCTTCGGTCACTTCTTAATAATGGTTTATGGACCTTTCCTCCAGGAACTTGTCCAAACCTTTTTTAAACCCAGCTACACTAACAGCCTTTACTACATCCTCCGGTAACAAATTCCAGAGTTTGATTACACGTTGAGTGAAAAAATATTTTCTTTTATTAGTCTTAGTTTACCCTGTAGCTTCATTGCATGTCCCCTAGTCTTTCTATATTCTGATAAGGTAAACAATCGATCTACGTTTACCCGTTCCACTCTGTTCATTAATTTATAGACTTCTATCATATCTCCCCTCAGCCGTCTCTTTTCCAGGTTAAAGAGCCCTAACCTTTTTAGGCTTTCTTCATAGGAGTATCCTTCCATCCCCTTTACCATTTTGGTGGCTCTTCTCTGTACCTTTTCTAAAATCGCTATATCCTTTTTAAGATACGGCGACCAGAATTGCACACAGTATTCAAGGTGCGGTCTCACCATGGAACGATATAGAGGCATTATAATATCTTTTGTTTTATTTTCCATTCCTTTCCTTATCATACCTAGCATTCTATTTGCTCTCTTGGCTGCCGCTGCACACTGGGCCGAGGGTTTTAACATGGCCTCCACAGTCCACGTCACCCCAGACGCTCGCCTCCACATGAGGACAGTGCAGTGGTGTTTCCAGGACCAGTGGTCCCAGGCCACCTAGGCCACCTCAGAGTTTCTGTGACCCGTCAGTTGGTGGACTCCCTGGTCTGGTGGCAGTCTGCCCAGCATCTCGAGTCAGGCATGTCTTTTCAGACTCAAAGCCCCTCGAGGGTCCTCACCATGGACACCTCCTTGCTTAACTGGGGAGCCCACTGCAGAGATCTTCACACCCAAGGCAGCTGGTCGTCACATGAGAGCGCCCAGTATATCAACTTCCTGAAGCTCCGAGCCATATACCTAGCCCTGAGGATTTTCCGTCACCATCTGCATCACCAGCCGGTCCTGGTCCAGACGGACAACCAGGTGGCGATGTTTTTCGTGAACAAATGGGGCACGGGGTCCCAACCCTTTGTCAGGAGGCTCTAACCCTCTGTTCGTACGCAGTCCAACAGGATATCCTCCTGGGGGGCAGTGTACCTGCTAGGCCAGGACAAACCTGCTGGCCGACAGACTCAGCTGAGATCGCCAGCCGCACGCGTGGCAGCTGGATCCTAGGGTAGCTGGTTGGCTTTTCTGGCTCTGGGAGGAGCCCGTAATGGACCTGTTCGACAGTCCGGACAACTTTCAGCTGCCCCACTTCTGCTCCCGGCAGGCCCACCCTCCCAGGGTGGCAGCAGATGCTTTCCTAGTCTCATGGTCAGAAGGCCTCATGTATGCCTTCCCTCTTATGCCGCTGATCGCCAAGACCTTGTTCAAGACCCTCTGTGACAGGGCCTTGCTCATCCTGATAGATCCTCGGTAGCCCAGGCAGCCGTGGTTGCCTCTGCTTCTACAGCTGACGGTGGAGGCCCCCATCCCCTTGGGGACCGCCCTGGGACTCCTATCTCAGGAGGGGGGGGGGGCTCTCTCCTGCACCCTAACCTGACAGCATGGCTGCTGAGAGTGACTCTGGCCCCTTTCAACCTTCCGGTTCAGGTAGAGGACATTCTGCAGGCCTCTCGCAAGGCCTCTACTAGGAAGGCTTATGCCTTCAAATGGCGCAGGTTCTTTGCTTGGTGCATCGAACATGGGGGTGATCCTTTCTCCTGCCCAGTGGCTCTGATGTTACAGTACCTTCTCCACCTTTCTCAGTCCGGGCTCAAGTCTACTTCTGTCCGAGTGCACCTGTGTGCCTTGTTGGCGCACCACCATCTGGTGGATGAAAAGCCCCTCTCAGTCCAACCATTGGTGACCCGTTTCCTTCAGGGCCTGCTCTGATCAACGCCCCCAGTTCGCCCTCTGGCACCCGAATGGGACCTCAACATTGTGTTGGGACAGCTCACTCGCCCACCCTTTGAGCCTCTGGCTACCTGCCACCTTCGCTACCTCTCTTGGAAGGTGGTTTTCCTGATTGTTCTCTCCTCTGCTCGCAGAGTTAACGAGCTCCAGGCCCTTGTGGCAGAGATGCCTTATACCTGGTTCTACAAGAACAGAGTGGTGCTTCGCACGCGCCCCAAATTCCTGCCGAAGGTAGTGTCGCCCTTCCATCTTAACCAGGAAGTGGTGCTTCCTACCTTCTTTCCAAGACCTCACTCCAGTTGGGTGGAGATGGTCCTTCACACTTTGGACTTTAAGAGGGCCTTGTCCTTCTATATCCAACACACTCAGGGCCACCGCAAAGCTTCTCAGCTTTTCATCTCTTAGAAATTGGTTGGGTGGGATGCGACAAAGAGTACAGGTAAATGGAGCTCATTCTGAGGAGAAGGATGTTATCAGTGGTGTGCACCAGGGATCTGTCCTTGGTCTGATTCTTTTTAACATCTTTGTTAGTGATATAGCGGAAGGGCTGTCGGGTAAGGTTTGCCTTTTTGCGGATGATACCAAAATCTGCAATAGAGTAGACACCCAGGAAGGTGTAGATAACATGAGGAGGGATCTAGCTAAGCTCGAATAATGGTCTAGAATTTGGCAGCTGGAATTTAATGTTAAAAAATGTAAGGTCATTCATTTGGGCTGCAGCAATCCAAGGGAGCAATATAGTATAGGGGGTGAAGTACTTTTGTCCACTAAAGAAGAGCGGGACCTAGGCGTGGTTGTGTCTGATGATCTTAAAGTAGCTAAACAGGTAGAAAAGGCGACAGCAAAAGCTAGAAGAATGCTTGGGTGCATACAGAGAGGAATGGCTAGTAGAAAAAAGGAGGCGATAGTGCCTCTGTATAAGTCCTTCGTGCAACCTCATTTGGAGTATAGTGTGCAATTCTGGAGACCGCACCTTCAGAAAGATGTGAACAGGATGGAGTCGGTGCAGAGGGTGGCTGCTGAAATGGTTAGTGGTCTTCATTATAAAGCATATGAGGACAGACTTAGGGATCTTAATATGTGCACCTTAGAGGAAAGGCGGGATAGAGGTGATATGATTGAGATGTTTAAATACCTCCGTGGCATAAATGTTCAGGGGGAGAGCCTCTTTCAATTGAAAGCAAGTTCTGCTTCGAGGGGACATGGGATGAGGTTGAAGGGGGATAGATTCAGGAGTGATATGCAGAAATATTTCTTTACGGAAAGAGTGGTGGATCCGTGGAATAGTCTCCCAGTGGAGGTGGTAAAGATGAGGACAGTAACTGAATTCAAAAAAGCATGGGACAAACGCAGAGGATCTCTAGAGGAAAAAAGGGGACTGTTGTAGTTGTTGATATGGAAGGACAGACTAGATAGGTCATGTGGTCTTTTTCTTTCGTCATATTTCTATATTTCTATCTCTTATGACCCCAGTAGGTTGGGGGAGGCAAACGTACGCTGTCCATGTGGGTGGCGAACTGTATCGCCCTCTCTTATGAGCAAGCTAGGCTCCCGCTGGAAGGCTGCATCACGGCACACTGTCAGGACCATGGTGACCTCGGTGGCAAACTTGCATTATGTCCCGATGGTGGACATCTGCCTGGCTGCCACCTGTTCTTCAGTCCAGACCTTTGCAGCCCATTACTGCCTGGAAAGTGTGTCCCGATGAGGTAGTGCCTTCGTTCAGGTTGTGCTCCGTAACCTTTTCGGGGTTTAGGCAACTCCTATCCTCCGACCCTTCTGTGTTCAGACTACCGGTGTGCTGGTTTCATCGGATACAGGGGTCCTACTGTGGTCTGTGTACACGGACTAAATTGCTGCTGCTTGCGGTTCCTCATCTGGGAGCCCCTATTTTTGCTATGGGTTTTCGGTAGCTTGTAGCTGGAGAGTCCTGTATGGTGAGGACTGTTTTCCTGCTTCTTCCCGGAGAAAGCATAGTTACTCACCTGTAGCAAGTGTTCTCTGGGGACAGCAGGAATCGGTTCTCACAACCCTCCCTCCTCCCCTGAAGTTGCTCCTTTACCATCTTTTTTTTTTTTGCCGTCTTTTAACTGTCATCTGACTGAGCAAGATGGCACCCTTGTGTGGGAAGGGGACCACGCATGCATGGTGGCATCTCCCAAAGGCTTTCTTTAAAAGCTGGTGAGATGCTTCCGCGAGGGCTCTGTTGGTGCCGACATCACCCATATATGAGGGCTGATTCCTGCTTTCCCTGGAGAACAAGAGACTGGCTTCAGTAGTCTCAGCTAGTGTCTCCTCTGATTCTGCAATTGGTCTGCAGATATAGCTTCTAAAGCATGATTCAGTAAGCTTCCTTTCAAAGGGAAACGTATCTTTGTGGAGGCGTTAAATTGGTTAAGGACTTAAGGGAATGCAATGTCGTACTGTTGTACATGCCGATTTCACTTGACTGCCCAAACCTTACCCCTCTGATTGCATGCTTCAACACCATATCCGATTGGCTGCTATCACAAAATTTAAGAATTCAACACAAGAAAACTGAGGTGCTTTTCATCTCGAGAAACCCTAACTTCACACCACCCAGTTGTTTGAAGGTACACAATGCCGAGCTACAAGTGAAATCAACTATACGTTACCTTGGGGTGACGTTGGACCAACATCTTGACATGAAGCAACACATAGCGAACACTGTCAGAGCGGTCTACTTTAAAATTCGATCCCTCAGACACTTACGCCCGTTACTCGAACCAGATGATTTCCGCACCATTTACCAAGCCCTCATCATTTCTCATTTCGATTTTGCAAATGCCATCCTTCAAGGACTTCCCCGAGCAACCTTAAACCCCCTGCAACTGGCCATGAACAGTGCAGCACGGATACTATTCGGAGCCTCAAGGAGAGAACACATCACACCTCTCCTGAAACAGCTGCATTGGCTCCCCATTCAAGCCAGGATCAGTTTTAAGACCTTGCTGATGACGTTCAAAGCTATCAAGGGGCTATCATCCCCCTCTCTCTCTGACGTCATACAATCGCCCGCCCCCTGCAGACTAAGAAGAACTGCAGAGACCAATATGTTATCTATACCGAAGGAAACAACAAACTGCACCAAAACAACATCCAACCGAGCCTTCAGTATTTGCGCCCCAAGTCTATGGAACACCCTACCACCACACATCAGAGCAATCCCCAACCTGAGCCAGTTCAGGAAGGCCCTGAAACATTTCCTCTTTATCAAACACCTCACTTACAGCCCTGAACCCCAGCCACTCTCATATAGTTCGTCCCCAAAAATGTAAAACACCAAACAGGAGCCTTTTCCATTGAACTTCTTATGTATATAGTTCACCTTTGTTCTCCAAGTTCCTTTATATAGTTGATACTTGTTCTCCAAATCCCATTCCCTGTTCAATGTAATGACCAGACATATGCATTTTGTCGGATGTTTTTTGTTACATGTAAACCGCGCTGATTGCAAATAGTGCGGTATATAAGAATTGTAAAATAAATAAATAAATAAAATAAAATGTCCTCAAACTACTGGAAGACGAGCCTTAGAGTGGAAAGTCTATGGCTCCTGCAAGGGGCCATTTCAGTGATTTTTGAAGACTTTGTGCAGCCCACTTCATGCAACCACCCCCCCCCCCCCATCGTCAACTTTTTTCCCCTTCTTTTTAATGTTTGTTCTTTTATTTCTTTTAATGTTTTAATGTTTTATTTACTTATTTACCCACTCCATGTGTGCTCTGCTGGTTTTTATCTCCATTTTTACCTCCATTTTTTCTTTTAACTTTTTTAAAGTTTTTGCTGAAGTTCAAGTATAGCTGCTCTTCAATCATATTTTTGGATTTACCCTCAAAAAGGTCATGGTAAACATATCTTCATTACAGGTAAAGTATCTGAATGATTTTATTCTGTGAGATATCTGATCTCCAGGAACAAGCAAGAATGTAGTCTTCACATATGGGTATCGTAGGTACTGACGGAGCCTGGGCGGGAACGCTCCCCAGCGTCCAATAGGAACGCTTTTGGGAGCATCCCTCAGCACATGCGTGCTGCCTTCCCACCTTTCCAACTGTCCTTTTTCAATTCTTCGTTTTCCCCGGAGCCGACAGGACACATACCCTGTCACCGCAGAAAATTTCTTCTTTCTTCTTGTTTTCTTGTGGTCGCGTTTGCCTCCGCACGACGCCTACCGGTACCGCCTGTTTTCTTTTCTTCTTTTAAAAAAAAAAAAAAATCTGAATTGTTTCTCTTCAGAAACTTTTCTTTTTTGGTGCAAGGCACCATTTTGGGCATTAGGCCCCATTTTTCCTTAAAGATGGAAAAACCAGCTAGTGGTTTTAAAAAATGCACTAAGTATGGTGGTACCATCTCTGTCACCGATACCCATGACTGGTGTCTTAAATGTTTAGGCCCAGACCATTCTCCTTCGGAGTGTCTCTCTTGTATGGGGATGACTAAAAGAGGAAAACAGAACCGGGCTACAAAGCTCGGTATCCTCTTTTCTTCGGATGCCAGGTCCATTGCATCGATGTCTTCAAGAGCCTCTTCTTCCTCCCATGGATCTCAGGTAACTAAAGATAAAAGCCGGTCCTCAAAGGGTAGCTCTCCTGCAAAGCATCGAGAGGCCATTAGCATTGCCCTTGAGGGAACCACACCGGCAAAACAGCCCCGGCAGGAGGCTTCTGCCTCCAAAGAATCAGTGGGGTTCCAGGATGTTCTCGAGGCCTCTGCCTCGACAGAACTACTGGTGCCATGCTTAGGGGTCCCAGCCGCCTTCACCGGTACCGATACCCAGGCATCAGCAGCGTCGATAGACCAGAGATTCCTTGCTATCGAGCGTAGTATTGCAGCTCTCCTTACAGCTGCGGTACTGTTGACATCGATGGTTCAACGGGCACCGGTACCAATGCCGGTACTGGTACAGATACCAGTACCAGCATCGACGGTACCGACCTCTGTGGGAATTCTTCCCATGCCGTCTTTGGCTGGCATCGAGAGATCGGTACCGGATTAACTCAGTACCGACTTCGATCGATACCGGGACCGTGCCTTGCATGAACATCGTGATCAGGGATACTTCGAATTCTCCGATTCCAATGACTCCGATAATTCTGCCGGTACCAGAGTGTTTCTCCCGGAAGACGACTCTTCTGCCCAACGCAGAATGTTGCCTCCGGAGGACATGTCTTTTCAGGATTTTATTCGTGATGTTGCCAAAGGCCTTTCAATCACTGTAGCTCCTGAAAAGGAACCTAGGGAAAGGAAATGGAAATTCTCCAATATCCTAAGGCTCCAAAGGAGGCAGCCACTCTGCCCATTCATGAAATTCTGCATAACTTGATGCTCAGAATGTGGGAGATATCTTTGACCACATCTCCTCATTCTAGGAGACTTGATACCATGTATCGAGTTCCACCATGTCCTGGATTTCAAAAGACTCAGCTTCCACACCATTCAATGGTAGTGGAATCAGCCCTGCATAGGATGAAAAGTGCAAAGAGACATGCATCCAATCCTCCAGGTCGTGAATGCAGGACTCTTGATGCTTTTGGGCATCACCTTTCAGGCTTTCGGCTAGGATCAGCTCATATATCTTATATATGGGAATGTTCCTCGAAGAGGTCACAGGAGATTTGGAGCTTATGAGCCCACTTCTCCCAGATGACAGACGATAAGACTTCCTTACTCTTGTCAGGCATGCTCAAGATGTCTCCAAGTTTGTAAATCGTGCAACCTTTGACTGCTTTGAATGCATCAGCAGAACCTCTGCTATTGCCATTGGTGCACGACGGATTGCCTGGCATCAGACTTGGAGATTTGGGTACAGGATAAATTAGTCAACATCCTTTGCACAGGAGAAAACCTCTTTGGGAAGAATTGGCAGGAAAAGGCTAATGAGATAGATGCTGACAATATCACCTTAGATTGTCAAAATCTAAAGCCACTCCAGCCAAAAAGAAACCCTATAAAAAGAACCCTCTTTCAGCAAAAAGAAGACGTTTTATCCATCCTAAACCCAGCAAAGCCAGGCTCACGCTCAAGTTGCCCAAAGGGGACAACAGCAGAAGAAGCCAAAAGGCCCGAGAGCTCAACCAGCTCTGCAGTTTCAGCCCCCTCAAGGGCTTTGACTCCTTCCTAGAGAGCTTAACCTTCCTGCCTCTGAGGGGTCCGGAACCCCTAAATATTCAAGGCAGGCTGTCTCATTTTGCAAACAGATGGCACCAAATAACAGATAATTGGACTCTATCCATTGTAGGAGAGGGGTACAAGCTTCATTTTCACAACATACCCCCTCCTACAATCCTAAGGCAGTTCAATTCCCAGACCTCTGCTGACAATCTGCTGGATCACGAGGTCTCAACACTTCTTGCCCAAGGGGCAATAGAGGAAGTATCCATTCTCCATCAGGGTACAGGGTTCATAATTGGAGATTAATGAACAGAGTGGAACGGGTAAACATAGATTGTTTACGTTATCAGAATATAGAAAGACTAGGGGACATGCAATGAAACTACAGGGTAAACTATTTAAGACTAATAAAAGAAAATATTTTTTCACTCAACTTGTAATCAAACTCTGGAATTTGTTACCGGAGGATGTAGTAAAGGCTGTTAGTGTATCTGGGTTTAAAAAAGGTTTGAACAAGTTCCTGGAGGAAAGGCCCATAAACCATTATTAAGAAGGGACCCAGGATATCAATGCGTGACCCAGTACATGCATTGCGGAACCTGTGTCTTTTGGGGAAACTGCTAGGTACATATGACCTAGATTGGCCACTGTTGGAAACAGGATACTGGGCTATCTCCAGGAACAAGCAGGAATGAGTCTTCACATATGGGTACGTCGGTACCGACGGAGCCTGCATGGGAATGCTCCCCAGCATCCCATCAGAAAGCTTTTGGGAGCATCCCTCGCACCTGCACGGTGACTTCCCGCCTTTCCCACTGCCTCTCCTCAGTTTTCGTTTTTCCGCGGAGCCAACAGGACGTCCTCCTGTCACCGCAGTAATTTTTTACTTTAAAATCCTTATTTTCTTATTTTCTTGTGGTCGCGGCTGTATTTCCCGCCGATACCGGTACCGCCGGTGCTTTATTCTTTTCCTTTTCAAACTTAGAGAAATATTTCTCCTCAGTTTTTTGTTTTAACTTTTTTGGGCCTACCAGGCCTTTCCACGATGGAGACTTCTTCCCCTAAGAAGTGTCTTCACTGTGGAAACTTACTTTTCTTTTTAGACTCCAATGCTTGGTGTCTAACCTGTTTTGGTCCTGACCTTTTTTCCCCCTGATACTTCAGGCTATATGGTTGGGAGACGACCTTCCCTTTTTCGAGTTTCCCTCGATACCGTTTTTCCTCCAAAGGTGAGGACACCGGTTTATTCTTCTCTCCAGGATCAGGTAACCCACAAACAGTCTGTTAAGACTAGCCAATTCTTGAAGGGTAAGTCTCATGCACAGCATGATGACGGCTCCGGCCTTGCCCTCAAGATACCATTGGCAATAAAACCCCGGCGGGAGTCTTCGGGCTCCAAAGCATTCACGGGGTTTCAGGTTGTTCCTGGGGCTCACCCCTCACAGAACATACCTGAGCCGTGCCAGGGGGTGGTATCCGCTTCGAGCGGTACCGATAACCCGGCACCGGCATCGGTGTCGAGTGCTGCACTCTTCACCAGGGATCATCTGGTGTCCTCGGTACCTTCGGGGCCGATCGATACGACCCAGATTGGCTTTCCTGTTTCCCAGCCATGCTCGGGGTTGGTACCGGCTTCGAGCGGTACCGATACCTTGGTATCGGCATCGAGTGTTCCACTCTTTACCTGGGATCGTCATCTGGAATCCTCGGTACCTTCGGGACCGATCGATTCAACACAGATTGACTTTCCTATATCTTCACCGTGCTTGGGGTTGGTACTGACTTCGAGCGGTACCGATACCCCGACATCGGTGCCGGTGTCGAGTGTTCCTCTCGTCGCCGAGCATCGTCTTTGAACGTCCTCGGTACTTTCGGTGCCGTTCGATGAGATTCCAATTGACTTTCACGTATCGGCATCGCTGATACCACCACCAACGTCGGTACCTTCTAGACATGCATCGATAGACTCGCTCGCTTCAATGCCGAGTCTAGAATCGATATCCAGTCTAGATGACTTGGTACCGACGCGTTTCGGAACCAATCCATATCGTTTCCGGCTACGCAGTACCGAGGATATTCACCAAGGCTCTCTGGTTACCTCTGTACCACTTCAGCAGCCCTCGATTACTGCTTCGATGACATTATCTCAGATACCGGTACCGGTGTCGGGATCGATTCCTGCAGTTCCATCGATCCTTTCTATGCCTAGTTTGGAATCGATACGAGGCACTGGCGATGCAGTACTAACTGCCTCAAATCAGAACTGTCAGTATCACAGTCCATCGAGCAGGATTCTTTTTCTGCACCAGTCCAGTATATCTTCTGGTGCTCAAGCTGCTCCTTCAACCTCAGCTTGCCCAGAATTAGTTCCTATTGGAAATCCTTTTCAGAAGTTTCTCCTTGACATGGCAGCCTTCCTTGCCATTCCTATTCCTGGTTTTTCTCTTGACCAAGATCCTGCAGAAAAGGAAAATATAATGCTTCCTTTACATCATTCTTTACAGGATCTTCTTCTGAGGATATGGGAATCACCCTTAAAGGTTCCTTTGCCTTCTACAGCCATTGACGTTCTGTATCAGGTACCTCCCTCTCCAGGGTTCCAGAAAAACCAACTTCCACATCATTCCATTGTAGTGGAATCAGCAATGAGGAAGGTAAGAAGCAAGAAGAAGCATTCTTCTTATCTGCCAGGTCGTGCATCTAAAGCACTTGATGCCTTTGGACGTCAAACCTTCCAAACTTCTATGCTGGCTTCAAGAATTATTTCATATATTTTTTATGAGTCTGACACTTCAGGAGGTCACAGAGAAATTATCTCTTTTGTCTCCTTTTTTGTCAGAACCTAAGGCCTCTGACTGTTCCTTGCTTCTTAATCATAGCAGGAATATCTCTTGGTTCCTTTCTCGTGCTTCTCTAGACTCTTTTGAGTCTGTTAGCAGATCCTCTGCTATTGCCATTGGAGCCCATCGTACAGCCTGGCTGCAGGCTTCAGACTTGAGCAGATGGGCACAACATACACTGGGTAATTCTCCTTGTACTGGAGAAAATCTCTTCAATAAAGAGGCTTTACGTCAGGTTGCTCATTGCTCCACTGACTTTCCTAGTTCTGGAAACCGTCCTTAGCCGCCTTTTTCCCCAGGGCGTAGGAAATGTCCTACCAAATCTTCTTTCCCTAGGAAAAGAAAGTTTCATCCTTCCTCTGCCCATCCTCCAGATGTACCCAAGCAAGGGACATCTCATCCTAGTCTGAAGTCTCCAGATTCTAACCAGGCTAATCATCGCCAGCAACCATAGGTTCCTGTCTGTTGCAATCTACAGTTAACTTCTTCTTACCAGAAGTTATTCTTCAAACCCTACACTGGTTTTTCTTTTCAGTATGCTAAGCTATTCGGATATTTTTGTCCATGGGTTACTGAATTCTCCCTTTCTTTTCATTATAAAGGGAGATTACAATTATCCCATGATAGTTTCTGTCCCCACAGGGACATTTTTTCCTTCAGCTGACTTACCATATGGTACGTCACCTTCCAAGCCCCTCTCTTCCAGGGTTTCTCCTGCTCGAGTTGGTACCATACTGAAACACTTCTCTTTCTTTCCAGTGTAGACATTTTGCTATCCTTCAATTCATGCTCTGAACAACTCATCAGACGGGAACGGGAATATCGCCGCTCCCTCTGTCTGTTTTTCTCCCTGTTTTTATACAGGGGGATCCCCTCTGCTCTTTTGTTCAGTTGCTGTACAAGCAGAACTTCCAGTGCTTACTTTAATGTTTCTTGCAAGTTACTTTCAACTATCTTGCATGATACTACTCACTGCAGGTTATCTTCTTCTTGCCATATCCTTACCTAGGATGTGGCACCACATCTGACTGCTGTCAGTTTTATCTCATAATTCTCCTGCACAATGCTCTCTGCAATCTTCAGAGAAGCTTTCCACTATGGGCCCTTGCTGTAGAGCATTGAACTTTGTCTCTGAGGGTTTTCCATATAATAGGAAAAGTTTATATAGTCATCCATGGCTATATAGGTTCTTTATACCCTCTTGTCTCCTATTGTGATACAGAAGACAAGCTTTTTCTGCGTGAATGTCCAAGGAGTTCCCAATCTGGCAGGAATCTACCCCTTTTTTCCTTACAGCTTGGCATTATCTTTTCTACTCCACTTGGACAACGCATACGCTTTTACTGTACATGATACCTCTGAGTCCCTTGACTGGGTCCTCCTGGTGTTTTAGTCTATGCGTTTTCTTGTCCTTTGGACATGTCAGAGTCCTAAAGTACTCCTGACGTGCTCTTACCAGACTGCTATTATCCTCTGTTTTTCACGCAACCATACTGGTTATTCCAATGAATTACATTCCTGCACCACAGAAATAGATTCTCTATATATCTTCAGGTGGTTTTCACCCCCTCATTATTAGATGAATTTTTTCCAATCACATTCCCCATGTGAATGTTTTTCTGTGGTTCAGTTGCAGGCATGTATTCTCAGTCATATTCCTCTATGTATATGTCCTATACATACATATTTTTGTAATCTGTATGGGCATAAGCCATGCCCATCTATATCTATATATCTATACCTCTCTATATATATCTATACCCCTCTCTCTCTCTATCTATATCTATCTATATCTATCTATCTATATATATATCTATATCTATCGATAGATAGATATAGAGATAGCTATAGAGAGATAGCTATAGAGATATAGCTATATATATCTATATATATATATATGCCCTTTGGGAGATGTCGATAGGACACTAGGTATTACCTACTATCTCCCTAACTGTCTTTGCTATAAAGTTTTTTACCTTCTTAAGGGTTCCAGACAGTCAACTTGCCTATTCTCATACGGCTCAGTAAGTGGGAGCGGTTATACACACAATTACTGCTGTGACGTCAACAGCTTCTATTTTGTTATAGATCTCCCTATCCATGAAGTATCAAACTTCATTGTCTTCCTATCTCTTACCAGCTAGGAATGACAGTGTACATCTTCAGTATTTCTGAGTACACTTCTGTTCTTCTTGGGAATAGGGGCTTTTTTCCATACCCTCTCTTCCCTTCCGGACTGGGCTAATTCTCCAGATCGGTCAGTCTTCTTCTTTTAGTCCTCAATGTTAATAACTCTGCACCTAAAAGAGTTTTCAGCTTTTTCCCATAAAGCTTTCCATTGAAGACCTGCCATTCTTCTCCTGCCCCAGTTGACACCTGGGTCACCTGCCCATTCCTGGTTTGGAACTTCATCCTCACTGCTGTGAAGTTACCTTGAAGATTCCGCTACTGCATCTACAGTACACTCCATCACAGTTCTACTTCCTGCAATCCAGTAGGTAAGCTCTATATTGTACTAGTTCATTAAATATTTAATGATACTTGACATACTTTCTAAAGACTCCTCTCTCCTGTAGTCTTTAGATTTGCTGTTCCTTGCAGCTCTTCTCTATTCAACTCCTACCCCCCATCCCTCAGGGGATGCCGGGGATCCAGGTTTGGGAAATGCCGTCCTGTCCCAGGCATACGCATTTTATGGCATCTCCCCTGGCATCCACAGCTAGGGAGTCCCCATATGTGAAGACTCATTCCTGCTTGTTCCTGGAGATAGCACAGTTACTTACCTGTAACAGGTGATCTCTGGAAACAGCAGGAATTAGTCTTCACAACCCACCCACCTCCCCTAGGAGTTGTATCTATCTATCTCCTTTCCTCTTTCTCTCCTTCTGTCTCAGCTATGAAACTCAACTGAGGAGAGGCAGTGGGAAAGGTGGGAAGTCACCGCGCAGGCGCGAGGGATGCTTCCAAAATCTTTCTGATTGGATCCTGGGGAGCATTCCCGTGCAGGCTCCATCGGTACCGACGTACCCATATGTGAAGACTAATTCCTGCTGTTCCCAGAGATCACCTGTTACAGGTAAGTAACTGTGCTTTATGGACCTTGGTTTGACCCAGTATGGCATTTATATTCTTATGTACTCCCCCTATTTTCTTATTCCAAAGAAAACAGGGGGACACAGACCCATTCTAGACATCAGAGAACTGAACAAATACCTGTTCTGAGAGAAGTTCAAAATGATTTCTCTAGGAACTCTTCTGCCATACCTTCAAAGTCAGGATTGGCTTTGCTCTCTAGACTTCAAGGATGCATATACTCACATTCTCATCAGTCCAGATCACAGGAAATTCTTATGATTTCCTTTTGACGGGAAAACACTTCCAATACAGGGTTCTTCCCTTTAGTCTGGCTTCCGCACCAAGAGTATTCATGAAATGCATGGCAGTAGTAGCTGTATTCCTGCAAACCCTAGGGATTTTCATCTTCCCTTACTTAGACGACTGGCTCATTCGAACCCCCACGGTGGCAGAAGCCAGCTCCGCACTGTCTCGCACAATGCGAATCCTCCAATATTTGGTATTGGTAATAAACTTCCCAAAATCCCAACTTGTTCCTTCCCAGTCTCTGGAGTTCATAGGAGCCTCTTTAGATACCAGACAGTCAAGGGCTTTCCTTCCACAGGCCCGATGTCTTCGCATAGTGCAACTAGCTTCTCAAGCAGCGGAAAAAATCCTAACTGTTCGAGAACTGCTACAGTTACTGGGACACATGGCATCCACAGTTGATGTAGTTCCCTATGCTCGCTTCCAGATGTGAGCAGCCCAGTGGACTCTATCCACACAGTGAACACAGGCCACAGGAAGTCTGTCAGACAAGATATCCATTGTCCAAGATATCCAAGAAGTCCATTGCAGAAAAGATGAAACAGTACCACACTGATACCCTGAAACGAGCTCTAAATAAACCCCATGACCTGTTTAGTTTAGTCAAGAAATTAGCTAAGGAACCGTCACCCGAGCATCAATGCGAAATCAGCCCGCAAGAATTTGCTGCTTACAATCTAAGATGTGCCGGACAAATGAAATTGCAATACCCTCTCCTCCTACAATTCAAGGGCACCCAACACCTTTAACGTCTTTCACTACTCCCTCTTTGAAACTGATTGAAAACATCGCAACTCTCAATACCTCCACAGCTCACACTGATCCCTGCCCAGCCTTCTGGATAAAGGATCTCCGCAATGATCTTGCTCCAATAATATCCAAGATTATAAGACTATCATTTGACACCGGCTCATTCCCTACTACTCTCAAACAGACCTCCATCAGACCTTTACTAAAAAACTCCAAGTTGGACCCACATAAAGCAGACTCATACAGACCCATTTCCAGTATACCTACGCTCGCAAAAATAATTGAAAAAGTGGTTTATAGGCAGCTACAAGACCACATTGACTCTGCAGCTCCGTTGGATACATGCCAACATGGTTTCAGAGAATCACATGGTGTCGAGACTCTCCTTACCACCCTCCTCAATAACCTTAACTCCGGCATTGACAACATCCGGAATGGTTTCGTACTTATCTTTTTGGACATTGCGGTAGCCTTTGACTCGGTATGTCATGAGCTTCTTATTATCTGTCTAAAAGAAAAGGGCCTCTCTGGAACAGCACTCAAATGGTGTAACACTTATCAGGTAGATGGCAGCATGTGCGATCAGATGGAGCAATATCAGATCCGTTTCATCAAGGACAAGGGGTCCCACAAGGATCCTCCCTATCATCATTACTATTCAACATATACATGCAACCTATATGTGACATCATCAGATCTTTTAATGTCAATTGTATGATATATGCTGATGATGTGTTATTATACATGCCGATCTGCCTAGATAAGATGGACCTCACTCCTTTAACTAACTGTTTCAACGCCATATCGAACTGGCTACTGACACAAAACCTCAGAATCCAACATAAAAAAACGGAGGTTCTCTTTATCTCAAGGAACTCTAACTTCATACCACCTACATGCCTGGAGGTTCAAGATGCTAAGCTGCAAGTAAAACCTCATATCCGATACCTAGGAGTGACTCTTGATCAAAACCTTGACATGAAGAACCACATATCCAACACAGTAAGAGCAATTTATTTCAAGATCCGCTCCCTCAGACATCTACGCCAACTGATTGACCCAGATGATTTCCGTACTGTTTACAAGGCTCTTATCATTCCTCATTTCGATTACGTAAATTCCATTCTACAAGGCCTTCCTCAATCTACATTAAATCCTCTTCAACTTGCCTTGAAGAGTGCAGCGAGAGTGCTTTTTGGAGCATCCAAAAGAGACCATGTAACACCCCTTCTAAAACATCTACACTGGCTTCCTATCCAAGCAAGAATCACTTTCAAAACACTGCTCCTTACCTTTAAAGCATACAAAGGTCTCGCATCCACCTCCTTATCGGAGATGATTCAACCAATCATACCCAGTAGACTAAGAAGAACCACAGAACTAAATATGCTAAGCGTACCAAAGGAAGTCATAAGATACAACTCCACAACATCGAGCAGAGCCTTCAGCCTATGTGCCCCAAAACTCTGGAACACCCTTCCACCACACATTAGGGCCATCCCTGATCTCATCCAGTTCAGGAAGGCCCTGAAACATCACCTGTTCCTCAAATACTTCCCGGAGAACAAAAACACAGTCACACACAAATATCAATAACGTCAGCCCAACCACGTAAACTTTCCTGTCTCAACTTCACTTTACACTTCTTCAATAGATTAACAATACACTAATTCAGACTCTATGACACTGTTATGTAAATAGTTGTTTTGTAAATAGTTGCTCCTGTTATCCTGTTATCCAAGTTGGTTTGCCTGTTAACTGTAAAAATCAGATAAATGTAAATTGTCTGAAGTTTCTTGTTCCATGTAAACCGCGCTGATAACGAATAGTGCGGTATATAAAAAATGTTAATAAATAAATAAAATAAAATATCAAACTCTCATCGACTGATCTTGTCCCTCCAATGGTGGCAATCATTGGAGAATCTTTTAGTGGGGTCTCCTTTCCAACAACCCCATTCCGGGCCACCCTAACAGATGCATCACAGGTGGGTTGGGGAGCACACCTGCATCATCTCTCTACCCAGGGCACCTGGACTCCAAAGGAGGCTTGTCTTCACATAAACCTCCTAGAATTAGCAATCTATCTAGCTCTTCGAGTATTCCATGCCCAGCTCAGCTACAAGAGAGCCCTAATCCAAACGGACAATCAAGTAGCCATGTTCTATGTGAACAAGCAGGGCGGAACAGGCTCTCTGTCGTTATGCAATGAAGCTTTACGACTATGGGCCCTCGCCATAGAGCATCAAATTCACCTTCTCATGGTATATCTTCCAGGCATTCAAAACCTTTGGGCAGACAAACTCAGCCGAATACTACTGCCTCACGAATGGTCTCTCCACCTATACCAGGTGACAAAGCTATTTCACATCTGGGGGACTCCAGACATACCTTTGCAAGTCCACTGAATGCCAAACTTCCCCGGTTCTGTTCCAGGATTCCGGCCTTTCCCGGTTCTGTTCCAGGATTCCGGCTCACAATTGCCAGGCAAGGGACGCCTCCCTCCTTCACTGGGGTCAGGACTTCCTCTATGCCTTCCCACCCATTCCCCTCATCCCCAAAACACACTTCAAGCTTCAGAGAGACAGAGGTCGTATGATCCTCATAGCACCACGATGGCCACGCCAAGCGTGGTATCCCCTGCTTCTACATCTCTCTCAAGCTGCACCTTTGGAGTTAAGGTGTGCTCCAGATCTCTTTTCCCAAGAGAGTGGGACGCTATGGCACCCGAATCCCCAGTCCCTGCATCTCACGGCCTGATTGCTGAGAGCTTAAATCTTCAGGATCTCAACCTTTCCCAACAGGTAAAGGATATCCTTCAGGCTTCTAGAAAACCTTTCACAAGACTATCTTACGCTTTCAAGTGGAAACATTTCACTAAATGGTGTTTTCAGAAGGGGTTATCCCTCTGGTGATACCTTTGGAATCAATACTAGATACTTCATTTATCAAATTCTGGTCTGAAGACCAATTCAGTAAGAGTCCATCTTAGCGCAATTACAGCTTCCTATAAGCCTCTGAATGGACAACCAATTTCCTCTCATCCTCTCATATCCAGATTTATGAGAGGTCTTCTATTAACAAAACCTCCCATCAGACCACCACCGGTGGCATGGGATTTAAATCTAGTTCTCGGGCAGCTCATGAAACCGCCTTTTGAACCTTTAGCCACTACTACCCTGACGTTTTTGTCCTGAAAGGTCATCTTCCTAATTGCAATCACCTCTGCACGCCGCATTAGCAAATTGCAAGCTTTAATGGCTGATCCTCCTTACACTAGGTTTCACCATAAGGCTGTCCTCAGAACTCATCCACACTTTATGCCAAAGGTGGTTTCGCCTTTTCATTTAAACCAATCGATTTATCTTCCTGTATTCTTTCTGAGGCCTCATTCCTCTAATGCAGAGAAGAACCTTCACACTTTGGACTGTAAAAGAGCCTTAGCTTTTTACCTACAAAGAACACAGCAACATAGAAAGTCGTCTCAACTTTTTATTGCTTTTGATTCTAGTCATTTGGGACTTCCAGTCTCCAAGAGAACTTTATCCAAATGGATTGCATAATGCATATCGTTTTGCTTATGAGAGTAAGAGTCTTCCTCTTCAAGGCCATGTCACAGCTCATAATGTGAGAGCCATGTCCGCCTCTATGGCTAACCTTCACTCTGTGTCTATTGATGACATTTGTCGAGCAGCCACCTGGGCTTCGGTATACACCTTTACCACTGCCTATATAAGCCTCCCGTCGGGATGCCTTCTTTGGCCAGGCTGTTCTTCAAAATCTCTTTCAAACTTAATAAACTCCTACCCACCAACTCTGGTAGGTTGCCAGAGATCCATGGGAGGAAGCATGGCCCACCTCACTATAGGTGGCAGCTTCCTGGTGTCATCTCCCTGGCATCTTCAGCTAGGGAGTCCCCATATGTGAAGTCTACATTCCTGCTTGTTCCTGGAGATAGCGTAGTTATTCACCTGTAACAGGTGATCTCCGGGAACAGCAGGAATTTAGTCTTCACAACCCACCCACCTCCCCTAGGAGTTGTCTCTCTCTTTGTCTCTTTCCTCTCTCCCTCTATCCTTTCACTCAGCTACATACTTAACTGAAGAGGGACAGTTGGAAAGGCAGGAAGGCAGCGCGCTTGTACTGAGGGATGCTCCCAAAAGCGTTCCATTTGGACGCTGGGGAGCGTTCCCGCGCAGGCTCCATCGGTACCGACGATACCCATATATGAAGACTACATTTCTGCTGTTCCTGGAGATCACCTGTTATAGGTGAGTAACTACGCTTTCCTGTTCCTTTTTTTGCTGTGTTTTTACCTATAAGTCCCTAAACATAAGAACTACTAATATTAATAATCTATAATAGAAAATGTAGATCTAAATCAGCTGATCCTGTATTCTTTATTTGTCGGAATCTTTGTCTTGAAGAAACCTTCCTCTCGTGACAAATTTTCCTTTTTATTGTATATTAAGTTTGCCCAGAAATTGTGAACCATTCCAAAATGTGTAACACAACAATGCTATACACAAACAATTTGGCTGAACTTTTCAAACAGCATTAATCCAAACTATGAACACTTATCTGTTTCCGAGCATGAACATATCAGCTGTCCATCTTCAGTAGCAGCTATCCAGGCATGTCAGCTGTCCATCCTTATCAGCAAATATTCTCAACAATCTTCAAATTCATCTCCTCTCAACTGTCACGTTCAACCAAATTATGTGATACTTTCCAATCTTGCGGACACAGTACTGCATTTAGGGCTTCCAGCATTTAATGCCCTGCTTCAACACTCAATACTTGAAGAACCGCACTTGATTGAACCGCTTGTTCCTCCCAAAACAGAATGAAATCCATAGCGAACCATCACCCTTTTAAAATTCATGACTAGCAATATGATTGGTTGTCCCTTATATTTTGTCTACCTATCATATGATATTACATCACAAAAGGCTTGCCCAATCAAGTTCCTGATTCAGCCCTCCCGGGGATAGTGTCAGTAGTTTAAAAATCTAGGATTGCTTTAACAATTGCAATTTCTGTTCCCTATTACTTCTCCGGGGATTTTGCGAAACATGATCCAACACTCACCATCTTAAATCTTCAAAATCATGTTTCAAAAGGCAATTATTTACTATAGGCACATTAGCTGTTTTATTACATAATCGAGTTGAATGTTCCTGAAGACGAACCCTAATAGGACGAATTGTATGTCCCATGTAAATTAAAGAATAGGGGCAAATTAGCATGTAAACTACAAAATCAGTAGTACAGGTAGCATGCCATTTAGCCACATGTTTTTGTTTGGAATTCGGAAAAGACCAGTCCAGTCACTCAAGGTTTGTGCACAAAAATTACATTTTCCACAGGCAAAGTGTTCCAAAATATCTCCCCTGAGGATTCACCAAAAGATGGTTTATCTTTCAACAATGGCTATCTATGGCTGGTTTACTCATTTTTACCCTTTTTGATCGAGATAAATAGTTACCACTACAATTATGACATTTATTCACTCTTTTACCTCCCTTTTTTATTTTTTAATACACAGTATGGGCAGTTAATTCTTCATAATTGGAGATAATTTTTGGTTATTTTTTCTAATTGGTAAAGCTAATTTTAAAGGTTGATCACCTGAGTGGATCCACCTTAAGCTGGTTTTAGATGTCTCCTTGAACAAGTTCTTATGACTCCTATTTGATTGTTGATAGTTACCTCCAGGAACAAGCAGGAATGTAGTCTTCACATATGGGTATCGTCAGTACCAACGGAGCCTGTGCGGGAACGCTCCCCAGCATCCAATAGGAAAGCTTTTGGGAGCATCCCACTGCGCCGCTGCCTTCCCTACGCTCCCTCTTCAGTTTTTCGTTTTCCGCTGAGCCGATAGGCAGCAAACCCTGTCACCGCAGAAAGTGTTCTTTTTGTGGTCGCGTCTGCCTTCACTGTTGATGCCTATACTGGTACCACCAGTGTTTTCTTTATTTTCTTATTTCTTTTCCTTAAAAAAAAAAAAAAAAAAAAAAAATGAATAGCTTCTTTTTTGGAGGGTCTGTTCCCTCTTGGTGCCAGGTGCCATTTTGGGCACTAGGCCCTCTTCTTCCAAAATGGAGAAACCATCTAGTGCAGGGGTCTCAAACATGCGGCCCGCGAGACAACTTTGTGCGGCCCGCGACGGCGGAAAACCAAAAATCCCCCAAAACCCTGGCTTCTGCTGCTGCCGTTGCCGCCGTGGCAGCAGCAGAATCAATTGTCAAATTAAAAAAAAAACTGACTTCTGCTGCTCAAGCAGCTGTCCTGCGGCCCCTTTCCCTCTGCCCGGAGATCCGACTCTGCTCTCAGCGGCGTGCTTTTCAAGCCGCGAAGAGAGTATTCCCCTCTCGCGCGGCTTGAAAAACCGCGCGAGAGGGGAATACTCTCGTCGCGGCTTGAAAAGCACGCCGCTGATAGAGCAGAGTCGGATCTCCGGGCAGAGGGAAAGGGGCCGCAGGACAGCTGCTTGAGCAGCAGAAGTCAGTTTTTTTTTTAATTTGACAATTGATTCTGCTGCTGCAACGGCGGCAACGGCAGCAGCAGAAGCCAGGGTTTTTGGGGGTTTTTTTGTTGGCCGGTAAGGCGCTATGGAGGGGCTGACTGGACAGGAAGTGGGCTATTGGCCGGGGGGGGTTATGACTGGTAATGGGCTATGGTGGGGGCTAGGACTGGAAATGGGCAGATGGGGGTTAGGACTGGAAGTGGGCTATTGGCAGGGGGGTTATGACTGGTAATGGGCTGGGGGGGTTATAACTAGTAATGGGCCATGGTGGGGGCTAGGACTGGAAATGGGCAGATGGGGGTTAGGACTGGAAGTGGGCTATTGGCAGGGGGGGGTTATGACTGGTAATGGGCTATGGTGGGGGCTAGGACTGGAAATGGGCAGATGGGGGTTAGGACTGGAAGTGGGCTATCGGCAGGGGGGGGGTTATGACTGTTAATGGGCTATGGTGGGGGCTAGGACTGGAAATGGGCAGAGGGGGGTTAGGACTGGAAGTGGGCTATCGGCAGGGAGGGGGTTATGACTGGTAATGGGCTATGGTGGGGGCTAGGACTGGAAATGGGCAGATGGGGGTTAGGACTGGAAGTGGGCTATTGGCAGGGGGGGGGGTTATGACTGGTAATGGGCTATGGTGGGGGCTAGGACTGAAAATGGGTTGATGGGGGTTAGGACTGGAGGTGGGCTGATTGGGGGGTTAGGACTGGTAATGGCCTATGAGGGGAGGTAAGACTGAAAATGGGGTGATGGGGGATACGACTGCAAGTGGGCTATGGGGGGGGTAAGACTGGAAGTGCGCTATGGGGAGGTTAGGACTGGTTATGGGCTATGGGGGGTCTAGGACTGGTAATGGGCTGGGGGGGTTGCTAGGACTGGAAATGGGCTGAGTGGAAGGGGGGCTTGAACTGCAAATGGCTGATGGGGAGGGGGGCTTGGAATGGAAATGGGCTGTGAGGGGAGGGAGCTAGGATTGGAAATGGGCTGATGGGGGCTAGGATTGGAAATGGGCTGATGGTGAGGCTAGGATAGGACTGGAAATGGACTGATGCAGGGACTAGAAAGGAGCAGATGCTGGGTGGGGCTGGAACTAGAAGGGAGCTGATGTTGGGGGAGGATTAGAATGGGATGGAGCTGGGAAAGTGAAATGGAGAGGGGAAAAATATTTTGTCTGGAAGAGAAGACAAATCTACAATTGGCCAGGTATTGGGAGAGTAAGTGGGGATTGAGGATGGAGGGTAAAATTTGAGTGGATGAAATAGGAATGAGGAAAGAGCAAAAGGAGAAAGATTAGTATGTTAAAGCAGATGTAGAGAGAGAATGGAAAAAAACTAGAAGAGAGAAGAAAGGACAAATGGACAGCAGACGATGGAGATAGCAGAAGACACGAAGAAACCAGAAGTGGCTGGAGCAATTGCAACTGAAAAAAAATGCACAAAAGGTAGAAAAATATCTCTTTATTTGAATTTATTAACTGGAATATGTCAGCTCTGGGAAATGTGCATCATTAATGTCTGTGCTTTGGTACAAGAAATTATTTATAGTTTTATTTCTACAGTGCTGAGGTATTCTGTGTAATTCCTATTTGACATTGCTACTTGTTCTCTTTTCCCAGTAGGTCATGTATTGTTCTCTGAAATGTATTGATTTAATATTTGCAGTGTTGCCTTTTGATAGGTAGGGTCTGGTGCTTTGTGAGTCCTGGTAGTGCTGTTATGATACGGGGGGTTTGCTATGGGTTCCAAATGGGCAGTGTTAGTAGTAGTTCCTAATGTGCCTGGCGGTTGGCACTGGATTATAGTAATATAGAAATTTTCTAGTCTTTCTTTATCCATGCACTCATTATGCAACATTATGCAAATATTTATGCAAATGAGGCCCCTTATGCAAATGAGGCCCGTGTCTTATGCGGCCCCCGGGTTACTTTACAAGTCCTCATTGGGCCCTCAAAGCAATTTGAGTTTGAGACCCCTGATCTAGTGGTTTCAAAAAATATTCAAAGTGTAGCGGTACCATTTCTGCTACCGACACCCATGATTGGTGTCTCAAATGTTTAGGTTCTGACCATTTACCATTGTAGTGTCTCCTTTGTAGAAAGATGACAAAGAGAGGCCCGGAGAACAGAGCTGCAAAATTCGGCACCCTCTTTGCCTTGGATGCAATGTCTGTTGCACTGACATCGTCCAGGGCTTCATCTTCCTCCCATGGATCTCAGGTAACCAAACCCAGGTCTTCCAAGACTGGTCGGTCCTCAAAGAGTAGATCTCCTTCTAAGCATCGAGATGCTACTAGCGTTGCCCTTGAGGAAAACGCAATGGCCAAACAACCCCGGCGGGAGGCCCCGGCCTCAAAAGCATTAACGGGGTTCCAGGTTGTTCCCGAAGCTTCCACCTTCGGAGAACTCTTGGTGCCATATTCTGGTGTCATGGCGTCTCCGCCGGTACTGACATCCAGGCATCGGCAGGCTGCATGGATCAACTTATCCTGGCCATCGAGCGCAGTTTTACAGCTTTATTAGCAGCCTCGGTACCGCTAAAGACTCTTCAATCGACGCAATTGTCTGTACCAATATCGGTACCGAATGTACCTGCATCGACCGATGCGCCTCTTTCCATACTTCCTCCCATGCTGGCCCTGGAATCGGTCTCTGTCATTGAGGGTCTGGTATCGAAGCGGTCCGATGTTGACTTCGATCAACGGCATCACATAGACGGTTCCAACTATCCCCTCCCATGCTGCCCACTTACCTCAAAAGCCTAAGCCTCATATGAACCTAATGCTCATATGATGTCCACTTCCATGATGTTCATAATGTCGATATGTTTATAAATTCTCCTATCATGCCTTTATATATTGCGACTCTGTTCTATATTTACTCTGGTGTTCAAACTGTAATTTATGCCGATGATATATATAACTGTAATTGTGCCGTTGTTAATCACCCCCCCCCCCTTATCTTGTCCCCTCCCCCTTGTCTTGTACAATAATTTGTAATCCATACTGGTGTTTAAACAGTAATTTATTTGTCAATCAATTGTATAACTTTAATCTTCTCGTTGTTTATCCTTCCACTGTCCCCCTCTCCCTGTCTTGTACAACGATGGAACGCTTCTGATCGCTGGAAGGAGCGGTGTATAAATGTATGCCAAATAAATACCGTTGACAAGCAATACAAACATCCGGCCCGACAATACTTTGAATCCTTCGATTCCGATGACTCTGTCGGTACCGGGGTGGTAATTCAGGAGGATCCCTCTCCATCACCACAGCGTCGGATGTCTCCCCTGGAGGACATGTCCTTCCAGGATTTCATACGTGATGTAGCATGGGGACTCTCGATCACCGTGACCCCTGAGAAGGAACCGAGAGCTGAAGAATTGGAAATTCTTCAGTATCCAGCAGCTCCTAAGCTCCCATTCACCAAATTTTGCATGATCTCATGCTTAGGATGTGGGAAACACCTTTAACGGTGTCTCCACATTCTCAGAGACTCGATACAATGTACCGGGTACCGCAATGTCCTGGTTTCCAAAAAACACAATTACCGCATCATTCCATGGTAGTGGAATTGGCAGTGCGTGGGATTATTCCCCACTTGGACTACTGCAACGCCATCTTGCAAGGGCTTCCGAAGAACACCCTAAACATCTTGCAAATGGCTAAAAATGTTGCTGCAAGAGTCATCATGGAAAAGAAAGTCACAGACCACATAACCCCAGTACTTATGGAACTGCATTGGCTCCCGGTGGCCGCCCGCATCATTTTCAAACTTCTCATAACAATGTTTAAACTCATCCATAACATCGCACCATCCTACCTCAATAATCTAATCGCTATTCAACCACACAACAGGAGCAGAAGAACCATAAATCTCAACGCTCTCTGTGTTCCGACAAGCATAAGAACCGTCAAAGCAGAAACAAGCAGTAGGGCATTCACATATACAGCACCAATCCACTGGAGCCAGCTCCCACACGAGTTGAGACTCACAAATAACTTGAGTGAATTTAGAAGGAAACTCCAAACCCATTTATTTCAGACTCACTACAACCTGACCTAAGGGCGATACTTCTACCTCAACCAGATGTCTTTTGCCTGCCACGGCGGCATTTTGAATACTGGCATGTAATCATGTATAAATTGTATATATTGGACCCCTCCCACACTCTTGCAATCAAATGTATACCCAGAACTGTGTGCCCCAACCAAATGTATATTGTATCCCAATTGATTCTCCTGTTTTATGTAAATCATTGCCTAATCGAAATGTAAATCTAAAAATCACTGTATTGTATGTTACACTATGATTCTGTAAAGTAAACCGCTGCTGATCGTAGGAAGCAGCGGTATACAAATGTTTACTAAATAAATAAATAAAATAAATAAATAAGAGTGCTAAGACGCATTCATCCAACCCTCCAGGTCGTGAACTGAACGCTCGATGCTTTTGGGCGTCGATGCTGTCAGTCCTCGATGTTATCAGCTAGAATAAGCTCTTACATACTTTATATGGGTATGTTTCTTCGGGAGGTTACAAGAGACTTGGAACTCATGGCTCCACTTCTTCCCGATGACAAGAGGGCTGACTTTCTCACTCTGGTCAAACATGCCCAGAATGTTTCTAAGTTCATGAACCATGCAACCTTTGATTGCTTTGAGTGCATTAGCAGAACCTCTGCTATCTCCATCGGTGCACGTCGCATTGCCTGGTTACAAGCATCTGATTTAGAACAATGGGTGCAAGACAAGCTGGGGAATATTCTTTTGCACAGGAGAAAACCTCTTTGGCAAGGATTGGGAGGACAAAGCTAATCAGCTTGAGTCCGAAAACACCACCTTGAACAGATTATCAAGGACCACAGCCAACCCAGCTAAGAAAAAGATGGATAGAATTTATTTTTCTTGTTGAAAAAGGGTTTCTTAACTATCTTACACCCAGGCTGTTCACTGCCCAGTTCATGCTCCCCAAAAAGGACAGCAGCAACCCAGACAGCATAGGAAGGCCCAAGTCCACAGAGCTCAACCCGCTCAGCAGACAGCCTCCTCAGGGGCTTTGACTCCTTCCTAGAGAACTTGCACAGCTAATTCAAGCCTTCGCTCCTTTCACCTCGCTGCACCCTACGCCTGGAACAACCTACCTATGTCTATATGCCAGGCACCCTCACTGGCCCTCTTCAAATCCAGCTTAAAAACCCACCTCTTCACTGTTGCCTTCAGATCCTGACTTCCACCCTTATCCTAACCCAATTCCCTTCAATCTCCCATGACCAAATTACACAAACCATATTATGCTTTGCACTGAACTATCGCTTTGTACTGTTGTATTAGATTGTAAACTCGGATGAGTATTAGATGGAAGGCTACTCCTATGAAGAAAGGCTAAAAAGGTTGGGGCTCTTTAACCTGGAAAAGAGACGGCTGAGGGGAGATATGATAGAAGTCTATAAATTAATGAACGGAGTGGAACGGGTAAACGTAGATCGATTGTTTACCTTATCAGAATATAGAAAGACTAGGACATGCAATGAAGCTACAGGGTAAACTATTTAAGACTAATAAAAGAAAATATTTTTTCACTCAACGTGTAATCAAACTCTGGAATTTGTTACCGGAGGATGTAGTAAAGGCTGTTAGTGTAGCTGGGTGGAAAAAAGGTTTGGACAAGTTCCTGGAGGAAAGGTCCATAAACCATTATTAAGAAGGGACCCAGGATATCAATGCTTGAACCAATACAAGCATTGTGGAACCTGTGTCCCTTGGGGAAACTGCTAGGTACGTATGACCTAGATTGGCCACTGTTGGAAACAGAATACTGGGCTTGATGGACCTTGGTCTGACCCAGTATGGCATATCTTATGTTCTTATGTTCTTAGATTGTAAGCTCGGATGAGCATGACTCTGATGGGCAGGGACTGTCTATTATATGTATATCTTCTATATGCATGTCATACTTGTACAGCACTGCGTGTTCGGCGCTATATAAGTGCTAATTAGTAGTAGTAGTAGAACTTAGTCATCCTGCCCCTGAAGGGTCCAGAGCCTCACCATCCCAGGCAGACTTTCATTTCGCCAAAAGATGGCAACAGATATCAGAGCACTGGATTCTCTCTATTGTAACAGAGGGGTACAAACTCCATTTTCACAGTATGCCCCCTCCCACCATCACAAGACAGTTAAATTCTAAGGGCCCCCTCACCCACTCTCTTGTGTCAAGCGGTCACCTCATTACTTGCTCGAGGCAATAGAAGAGGTACCTATATCCCAATGGGGCATGGGCTTCTCCTCCCCCTACTTCCTCATTCCAAAGAAGACAGGGGGGATACAGACCCATACTGGACCTCAGAGTTGAACAAGTATCTGTTCCGAGAAAATTTCAAGATGATCTCCCTCGGAACACTACTTCCTTACATTCATAGTCAGATTTGGCTATGTTCTCTAGATCTAAAGGATGCATATATACATATTCTCATCCATACAGATCACAGGAGGTTTCTTCAATTCCTTTTTCAAGGAAGACATTATCAGTAGAGGGTTTTACCCTTTGGACTGGCTTCCGCCCCAAGAGTCTTCACAAAATGCATGGCAGTAGTAGCAGCATCTCCCTGGGTCTACATATTCCCATTCGTCCAGATCATTAGTGATACATTTGCTTTACGGTTCCTATGGGTCATTACCAGTTTTGAGCCTTACCTTTGTCTGGCCACGGCACCTTGGACTTTTACAAAGGTGATGATTGTGGTAGTAGCTGCCTTTCAGCGTGAAGGAATTTTGGTCCATCGTATCTGGATGATTGGTTAGTCAGGGCAAAAACTGTGCAGGAAAGTCACGAAGCAACACAATGAGTGATAACCCACCACAGTTTCTGGAGGAAGGCTAACAATTTAAATAAAAGCAACTTGATACTGAGTCAAAATCTTGGCTTATCTAGGGGCTCATTTCAACACAAAGATGGGCCCTGGTGTCCCTGCCTATAGAGCAAGCCAGGAAGGTGCAGAACTAGATCCGGAAGTTTGCTCTGATGTGGTCTCCATCTGCATGGCATTTCCTACAACTCCTGGGATCCTTTGATCTCATACCTTGGGCCAGGGCTCATATGAGATCTCTGCAAATAAATCGCAATGGTCTCCACAGAAACATGCACTCTCAAAGTTTGTTATACCCATGGGAGGCAAAGGTGAGCATGCACTGGTGGTAAACACAACAAAACTAGCAATAGGAATGCTGTTGGAGCCACCCGAGTTGGTAGTAGTGACCCCCGATGCCAGCCTTTTGGATGGGGAGCGCATTGCCTGTTCTAAGTAGTGCAGGGTCAATAATATCTGGAGGAGAGCAGTTGGTCCATAAATCACTTGGAGATACGAATGGTATTTCTGGCTCAGCAGTCCTTTCTCCCTGTGGTGCAGCACAAGGTGGTGAGGATCTTCTCAGACAGTACAACCATTGTAACTTACATCAGTCGTCTGGGTGGCACAGGAAGTGCAATTTTGGCAAAGGAGATAGCTCTGCTTTTTCACTGGGCAGAGACCCATCTTTTAGCGTTTTCAGCAGCTCACGGGCCAGAGAAGAAAACATACAAGCAGAACTTTTAAATTCCTTGTGAGCTTAGGTGGCCACCTTAGCTTGTTATCAAGGTTATCTTCAAGATGTTTCTCTGGTCTCATCCAGATGTGATTCATTTTTCTCAGAGCAGTCAAGCAAGTTCAGTCGCCTATGTATCAACTGGTACCGCCGTGGGGCCTATATTTGGTCTTATCGGCTCTTATAGAGCCTCTCTTTAACCCTTTCGCGTCCACATAATTGTTTTGTAACTGAATTTTTTTTCTGTTTTTTTTTTAATTAAGATTTGAGCTAAATGATGCAGAATATAAAGTTTTTTTTGAAAACACGTTATTTCTAAGAAACAATATTTACTGTTGCCATATGGCAACTACGGTCCTGAATGGCTAAAAATTAAAAACAGTCTTGGCATCGGTTTCATTTACTGCTGGGTGTGATTGTTTAAATAACAGGTTTTTTTCAGATGTCAAGCACAGATACACATCACATTTCGCACACAGTGTGCAGATTTTTTGGAAATATAGAATCCGGTGAAACTTTTGGGGGACAGTTTGAAGGTTGCCATATGGCAACAGCCATGAAAGGGTTAAACTTCTGAGTAGAGCTTCTCTGAAGATTGTCACATTGAAAGTCATCTTTACTTTATTTAGCATTTCTTATATGCCACCTTTCAGTGTTATCAAGGCGGTTTATATTGAACACAACAATTTTACATGGAATGGCTAACATAACGGTATACATCAAAAAGTTGACCTGTGTAACATTTCAGCAACTGTTTACATTTGTATTATAGGAAACTCAGTTTAGGGTAGCATACGATATTGTGGGAGGGGGTGGCAAACGTTTTTGAGTGTTAAGGCTGTGTGCCTAGTAGCATGTCAAAGTATTCTGTGAAAAGGTGAGGTTTTTTGTTTTTTCCGAAAGACTGAGGTCTGTAGTTTATCTTAATTGATGTATGAGTGAGTTCCAGGGAGATGGGCTGAAGTATTTGAATGCTCTTTGGAGTGTTTGGGAGGTACTGGTCTCGATCGATGTGGTCGAAAGGGTGTTTTGATGTTGCTTCCTCCTTGATCAAGTATCTGGCACCATCTGGATTAGCTTTTTTTAAGCAGTCAGCGGACCGATTGTATACGATTTTTCTGGTAGCCAGGTGCTCTGCTCGTAGGATCTCGGAGCTGCAGGCTGGGTCTTCTAGGGAACCTTTTCTTCTGATTAAAGAAAAAATAGTTTTGTGATCGGTTCCTTCATTCTTGCTGAAGGTTGTATCGATGTTCCATCTTAATCAAAACGTATATCTTTCTGTGTTCTCTGGCTCAGAAGAAGACTCGGAATATCATCAGATGCGCCTGTTTGGATATCAACAGAGTCCTTCAGCGTTATCTCAAGTGTACTATGTCCTTTAGAAAATCCAAATCATATTTTATTCCTTTTGGATGTCCTTGCAAAGGTGAGGCAGCTTCAGAAGAGTGTGCGCGATGGCTGAAAAAGGCTATTGCATCTAACTATCTACTCAAACGTACATTCCTTCTGGATGGGTTGCGAGCCCATTCAACTAGGGCTCAAGTCCTTCTGCTACTACTACTAATCGTTTGTATAGTGCTACAAGGTGTATGCAGCATTGTATAGACACATGTAAAAGATGATCCCTGCTCATCAGAGCTTTACAATCTAGTGAAGACAGACAACACAATAGCTGAGAGCAAGGCTATATCTAGGAGAATGGTAAGCAACCACATTGTACTCAGCCCATGATGCTGCTTAGTCTATCTTGTTCCTACTTTACTACTATTGAGCACTTATATAGCGCCATGCACGCAGCGCTGTACAGATAAACATACAAGAGACAGTCCCTGCTCGTCAGAGTCATGCTTGTCGGAGCTTACAATCTAGTCGAGACAATACAGAGCAGTAGTCAATACGTTGCAAAGCACAATGTGGTCTTACAACTCACTCATGAAAATTGATGGGAGTCTGGTTAAGATAAGGGATGGACGTCAGGATCTGAAAGCGATTGTGAAGAGGTGGGTCTTCAACCTGGATTTGAAGAGAGCCAGAGAGGGTGCCTGGCGTATGGGGAGAGGTAGGCTGTTCCACGTGTAAGGAGCAGCAAGGTTAAAGGAGTGAAGTTGGGAGTTAGCGGTGTGAGTGAAAGGCCTAGAAAGAAGTAATTTGTTAGCGGATTGAAGTTGCCGAGAGGGGATGTATGGAGAGATAAGAGATGAGGTATAGAGGGGCCGCAGAGTGAATGCACTTATAAGTCAGTAGGAGAAGTTTGAATTGGACGTGGAATTGGATAGGGAGCCAGTGAAGCGACTTGAAAAGGGGAGTAATGTGGGCATGGCGAGACTGTCAGAAGATAAGTCGAGCAGCATGGTTTTGTATAGATTGAAGGGGAAGGAGATGGCTCGCGGGGAGACCAGCAAGGAGTAAGTTGCAGTAGTCGAGGCGAGAGGAGATTAAGGAGTGGATAAGCGTTTTGGTAGTGTGTTCGGAAAGGAAGGGGCGGATTTTGCTAATGTTGTAGAGAAAGAAGCGGCAGGTCTTAGCTACAAGCTGGATATGTGTGGAGAAGGAGAGAGAGGTTTCGAAGATAACCCCTAGATTGCGGGCCGAGGGAACAGGAAGGATCGTAGATCCAGCCACGGAGACTGAGAAAGGGGGAAGAGGAGGGGAGGAGTTGGGGGGGGGGGGAGACCAGGAGTTCGGTCTTGGCCATGTTTAGCTTTAAGCGGCGGTGAGACATCCAGGTAGCCATGTCAGAAAGGCAGGCAGAGATCTTGGTCTGGATTGCTGGAGAGATATTAGGTGTAGACAGGTAGATTTTGGAGTCATTGGCATAGAGATGGTACTGAAAGCCATGGGAGGAGATAAGCACGCCAAGGGATTGGGTATAGAGGGAGAAAAGGAGGGGGCCTAAGACGGATCCCTGGGGTACACCGACATGGAGCCGGGTGGAGGAGGAGGAGGAGCCACCGGAGCATACGCTAAAGGAGCGATGGGAGAGGTAGGAGGAGAACCAGGAAAGTACGGATCCCTTGAAACCAAGCGAGGAGAGGGTGGTGAGGAGAAGATTGTGGTCACCAGTGTCAAAGGCAGCAGAGAGGTCGAGAAGGATGAGGATAGAGTAGAGGTCCTTAGATTTAGCCAGGAACAAGTCATTGGAGACTTGTAAGAGCTGTTTCAGTGGCGTGTAGGGGATGGAAGCCGGATTGTAGTGGGTCCAGGAGGGCCTGGGAGGTGAAGAGGTCGAGGCAGTGGCGGTGGACTGCTCATTTTAGTAGTTCAGATATGAAGGGAAGGAGGGAGATGGGTCGATAGAGGGACAGGTGGGATCGAGTGAGGGTTTCTTGAGGAGAGGTGTGACAACAGCATGTTTGAAGTCGGCGGGGACAGTAGCAGTGGAGCGTGAAAGGTTGAGAATATGAGATGGAGGGGACAACGGAAGAGGAGATGGGGTGTAGGAGATGGGTGGGGATGGGGTCAGAGGAACAGGTGGTGGGTTTGGAGGAGGAAAGGGAGTGTGGTTTTGTCTTCGGAGATCGTAGGGAAGGAGGAGAGGGTAGAAGAGGAGGTATGGATGAGGGGGGAGAATTGGGGAGGGGGAAAGGTAGATGAGGAAGTGGGGAATTGGAGGGTAATTTTGTGGATTTTGTCATGGAAGTAGTCGGCTAGGGTTTGGGCAGAGAGGGAGGGTGGGACCGGGGGTAGGGGCACCTTAAGGAGAGAATTGAGGGTATTAAAGAGGCGGCGAGGATCAGAAGCAAGGGAGTTAGATGGATGTAGTATTCTTGTTTGGCAAGTGCTATGGCTGATTGGAAGGAGCCCAGCATGAATTTGAAGTGTAGAAGGTCTTCCGGGGAGTGGGATTTGGTCCAGACATGTTCAGCAGAGCGGGCACAGATGTGTAAGTAGCGGGCTGTGGAAGAAAGCCAGGGATGGGGAACAGAATGTCGGGCGGGGTGGGTGGGGCAAGAGTGTTGTGTGCCGAAGATAGTGCAGTATTATAAGAAGATACTGCCTCGTCGACGGACTTGGAGGACATAATGGAGGAAAGAGAAGGAGAAATGGTGGAGGAGAGGGTCAGGGGATCAATATTATGAAGGTTTCTAAGTAGGTCGGAGGAGACAGGACGAGGTAGAGATGGTGGAAGCTGAAGATTAAAGGTTAGAAGGTGATGGTCAGATGAGGGAAGGATTGAGTTGCGAAAGTTTGAGGGAGAGGCGTTAGAGAAGAGTATCAGGTCAAGGCAGTGGCCATGCAGGTGGGTGGGAGCAGTGGAGCAAAGTTGGAGGTCGAACAAGGAGGTGAGGGCGAGGAACTTTAGGGCATGGGGATCAGAGGGGTTATCGACGTGAATGTTAGTCACCAAGAATAAGAGTGGGGGAAGAGGGATCCAGAAAGACAGAACGCCAGGAGTCGAAATCGGTAAGGAAGGTCGATGTGGATTTATCTGGTGGGCGATAGATAACAGCTACTCGGAGGGGAAGAGGTGTAAAGAGGCAAATGGAGTGGACTTCAAAAGAGGGAGGAATGTGACTGGGGCAGCAGGAGGTGTTGGAATTGGCAGGAGGGGGAAAGTAGAAGCCCAACTCCACCACTGCGGCCGGTGGAGCGAGGTGAATGGGAGAACTGGTATCCCCCGTGGCAGAGAGCAGCGATGGATGTGATGTGGTCTGGGAGGAGCCAGGTTTCAGTTAGGGCAAGAAGGTGGTAACGCATTAGAGATGAAGAGATCATGAGTGAAAGGAAGTTTGTTGGTGACTGAGCATGCGTTCCATAGGGCACATGAGAACGGAAGAGTGGAGGGGGAAAGGAGAGGGATATGGATAAGGTTGGACAAGTTGCGTGAGGATTTCTTTCCAGAGTAAGAAGGCGGTCTAGGGGGGCTGATACGTGAGGATCTATTTCCAGAGTAGTATGGGGATTTAGAGGGGCTAGGGTATGGGTGTGTATTTCTGGATGAGTGTGCCCGAGAGTACAAGGAGGAGCAGCCTCCTGCAGGTAGGACAAGCGAACACAAGGAGCAGGAGACGTGGGAAGAATAAGGGTCTTTATTATGCACAAGGGACCCCAACGCGTTTCGGCAGCGCCTTCCTCAGGGGGAACGACACTAATAATAATAAAAATACAAATAAATGAATAATTAAAAAACATAGTACTGTAAAAGTTAAAAACAAATAGAACACACTTAAAAGGTTAAAAAAGTGAAAACACCGGCAAAACATACAGCGTCAAACAATCAAGATACATTGAGATTAAGAAATGCAAGGCAGGGCTGAGGGAAGAACAAAATACAATCCATATAAAGAATGAAAAGGGGAACTAACCACTTGTAAAATACTTATCAAACCTGAATAGTGTAGAGCCAATTAGAACCAAGTAAAAGTGCACAAGAGCTGAGTAATAATATATAAAGATAACATAAATACATCAATAATTTAACCAAATAAATAGTCAAATAAAAAACCAATTAACTATGATAAAAAAGGGGGATAAGATGAATAGTTTAAAAACGATAAATATTATAATAATATAAAAGTATAACATGTCCACAGAAATGGCAACAATCAGAATTGTGACAATGCACAAAAAATATATATAAGAAGTATATAAATATGTAAAATAAATATTGAAATAAAAATCCATAAAATTGCCCAATTATAAAAGAGGGGGACCATGTAAATTGACCACAATTAAAAATAATAAAGATACATACAGTCTATGTTAATATTAAACAATAACATTGAACTAACTGTATTTGGATGGTAAATCAGAAAAGAACATGGTATATTATATCAGACCAATAACAAAAACTGAAAATAACAAGAAGAACCAGATGGACCGTACAATGAAGGTATGAAATATGGTCAAGTTAATGTGCATATAGGACAATATGATAAAAAACTAATAAAAATGATATAACATAAATTAAAAACAAAAACTAAGCGGCATGAATACATGCTCAATAGCTAATATAATGTAGAAATAAGCATGCCAAACGGAGTAAGGCCCAGGAGACAGATATTGTATGAAGAATTGCTATTATAAGGAAACTGGCAATGGTAGCATGCTTACCAACAAATAAAAAGGAGAAAGAAGGAGACATGTAAGCAATGAAACAAGGACAATTATACAATGCAAAACTACTCCAACGAGATGTGATTAAGACAACGAATAAAAGCTATGTGGTATGAATGCATGCTTAATAGCAAAATACCGTGTGAAAATAAGCATGCCGGTAGGCGAGCGAGAAAAGGGAAATCATGTATATAAAAGAACTGCTTGTCAGGCCGATTATCCGTAATGAATGATAAAAATATACATTGAACTCTGTAAGCTATGAAACGAAGGCAATGAAAATGCCAAGGGAATCCAGCAAATTAGAAGGGTGGAGAGTATGTGAGGGGAATATGGACGTGTGAATGTAAAACCACTCCGAAGCCCGTTGAAATTGTGTGGTCGCGATTCTGCAAACAGTGATGCACCGCAGAGAAGTAAAAAATAATATTAAAGTAATATTAAAACGTAAAACCCTAAGGCTTGTGTTAAAAAGTTATAAAACTATGATGGTGCGACAGTGCAAGGGAGGAACTCTATAAATAAAATAGCAAAGGTAGTGCTAATATGCAGGAGGGAATGCTCTAAAAACTCACCCAAGCACACGCTGACAATGAACGCTCCAAGCTGGTATACCAAATAGCAGCGCAACCACTAAAATAGGAATATATATGTGAACATAAATAAATCCAGAGTGGAACTTTAAATGCAAAGGAAGAAAAGGAGACAACTTACAATCAGGGGATTCTCCAATGCTCAAGGGAGCCGTCGAGGCACGAATTTGTGAGAGAAAACTGCAACGCTGACACGGCGTTCTGATCAGCTGAGAAAGGAAATAGTGATCCTGTGCTACTATTTAAACGCCGAAAAGGGTGCCAAAATTTAATGACGTCATACTGGGGGAGGAGTGTAAATCCTGTGATACAGAATGCAAGTCAAATTAAAAGAATCAAGGGCAAGCAATTTTAGAAGGGAAATATGTATTGAGATGCCCTAATAGAATGATGTACTAAAGGGAAAGACAAGATCAGCCTAAAAAAACTGATAAATCTGCCTCTTGATTCAAGCCATGCGGTTCCAAGGTGTTAAGTTCATAAATAAAACGCTGCTCAATTCTTAACAAAATTTTTTCCACATCACCTCCCCTCCAGTGGGGGATAATCGTTCTGAGCACTAAAAACTTTATGTCACTGATATTGTGGTTCTTATCTAACCAATGAGAAACCAATGGTTTATCTGGATGTTTTCTAGAGATATTACTGCGGTGTTCAATGATACGAGTACGGATCTGTCTCGAGGTCTTGCCAATGTATAATTTCTGACATGGACATTGTACTAAATAAATCACATTGGCAGTTTTACAGTTAGAGTAATGATGTAAAAAAAGTTTACGTCCTGTATTGGTATCCACAAAAACCTCTTTAACTGTAATGGCATGGATGCACACAGAGCAGTTGCCACAACTGTAATGCCCTTTGACACTGGGTGAGGGTCTATTACTAGTAAGAGCAGATGGAACGAGTGAATCAGACAAATTTGAGGTGCGCTTGTAGGCAATCATTAATTTTTTAGTTGCAAGGGTAGGTATAGTAGAAAGGAGGTGCCACTCTTGCTTTAAAATGTTAACAATAGCTTTGGAAAAGCCTGAAAAGGTAAGAGGACATACAATTTTATCAGAGTGTGTACGTGTGGTTTTTTCAAGAAGAGAGGAACGATCCGTGGCAGATGCTCTCTGGTAAGCTCGCCTGATGCAAGAGGAAGGGTAACCTCGTTGTGCGAACCTATTCATCATATCTGAGGCATGGTATTCAAAATCTTCATTATTAGTGCATAATCTTTTGATGCGAAGAAATTGACTGACTGGAAGATTATTCTTGAAAGATGGATTATGAAAGCTATCATATTTGAGAAATGTGTTGCGATCCGTGGGTTGCGGTAAAGAGTGGTTGAAAAACCAGAGTTAGACCTTTTGATCAAAATGTCCAAATAAGAGATTTCCTTACTGTCATAATTACCTTCAAATTGTAAATTCACATCTATTGTGTTAAGCCATGAATGGAAAGTCTGTAACTGCTCTTCCGTGCCGTGCCATATCATGAAAACGTCATCAATGTACCGCTTCCAAAGAAGCACGTTAGATTGGTATGGATGGCACGACAAAAAGGTAGTCTCGAAGTTTGTGACATACAAATTTGCTACATCGGGCGCCATGGGGGAACCCATGGCCACCCCTTTTACCTGTTTATAAAAGATACCTCTAAAACAGAAGTAATTTTCAGTCATAGCCAGTTCTGCCAATTGTGTTAGAAAAAACGTAGGAGTACGTACAGGTTTGGATCTTAAAATTAAAGTGTTGGCTAACACCTCCAACGCGGCTTGTTGAGGAATATTAGTGTATAATGAGCGAATGTCGTAAGTAACCAAAAGTACATCCTCAAAAGGACCTTGAAATGACTGTAAAATCTGTATGATGTGTGCAGAATCTCTAACATATGAAAGAGCCTGTGTCACAAAGGGTCTTAAATGCACATCAAGGAATTTCGATAAGGGTTCAAAGAGTGATCCAATTGCCGATACTATAGGGCGACCAGGTGGATTATGTAGGGATTTATGAATCTTTGGAAGCATATATATGGTGGGTGTAATAGGATGGGTAACTGTAAGGTATGAGATCTCTTTCGCAGTGAGGTACCCTGCTTCCTTGCCAATATACAGCAAGGTGTCAACCTTATGTCGTAATCGATCCGTAGGGTCGTCAAAAATCTTTAAATAATATTCCGTGTCATTTAATTGACGCATGACCTCCGTAATATATGAATCTTTGTCCTGTATGACTATGGCTCCACCCTTGTCGGCTGGTTTGATAATGATATCATGATTGGACTTTTATCATAGTTAATTGGTTTTTTATTTGACTATTTATTTGGTTAAATTATTGATGTATTTATGTTATCTTTATATATTATTACTCAGCTCTTGTGCACTTTTACTTGGTTCTAATTGGCTCTACACTATTCAGGTTTGATAAGTATTTTACAAGTGGTTAGTTCCCCTTTTCATTCTTTATATGGATTGTATTTTGTTCTTCCCTCAGCCCTGCCTTGCATTTCTTAATCTCAATGTATCTTGATTGTTTGACGCTGTATGTTTTGCCGGTGTTTTCACTTTTTTAACCTTTTAAGTGTGTTCTATTTGTTTTTAACTTTTACAGTACTATGTTTTTTAATTATTCATTTATTTGTATTTTTATTATTATTAGTGTCGTTCCCCCTGAGGAAGGCGTTGCCGAAACGCGTTGGGGTCCCTTGTGCATAATAAAGACCCTTATTCTTCCCACGTCTCCTGCTCCTTGTGTTCGCTGGATGAGTGTGCCCTCCATGAGGGCATGAGGGAGGGGACGTGGAAGGGGAATGAAGGGGGATATTGATGAGATTAGATAGGTTACGTGAGGATTTATTTTTGGAGTGAGACAGAACTCTAAAGGGTAGGGTTGGGGTTGATATCTCTGGATGAGTGATTGGGGCATGAGTGAGAGCGGGTAGAAGGGGACAGGAGAGGGATATGGATGAAATAAGGTACGTGAGGAACTCGTCTTAGAGTGAGAGAGAAAATGGGGGGGGGGGAGGGTGGCCAAGGTTGGGGTTGATATTACCTGATGAGAGAAGGAGGAGGAGTAGTAGAGAACAGGGTAAGGCAGAGGCAGTACAGCGGAAGCAAGGGTGGGGTTGCCTTAAAGAGAGGGGAGGCAGGTTGAATGAGGGGGAGGGTGTAATGAAGTTCAAGAGCAGATGCTAGGTTAGAAGACAGAATGGAGGGAGAATTGAGGAAGGTAGAGGGGGAGTAGGGGGGAGAGGAGTGAGGGTGCTGGTAGGAGGGGAGGCAGTTGGGGAGTATGAGGAAGAGAAGGACAATTTTATTTATTCTTTTATTCATTCTCTTATATACCGCGCTATTCTGCATCAGTGCGGTTTACATTGAACAAACTGAAATTACATTGAACAGGGCATTATAACTTGGAGATAACTATTTTACAGGGAACATGGGCTATGGAGGGTTAAGTGGCTTGCCCAAGACCACAAGGAGCACCTGTGGGACTAGAAACCCCAGTCCTGGCCCAAGGTTGCTGTTCTCTAATGGGATTTGAACCCCCGACCTTCCGGCCTGAAGTACCTTGCCCCAACCACTAGGCCACTCCTCCACCCCACCCAGTGAGATGGGGGCCATGGAAGAAGTGTAATGGGGCAAAGCAGTGTATGTTAATTTACAAGCAATGAGGTGGGTAGGGATTCTACACACTGCAGTATATGTTGATTTACAAGTGAGGACAGCACGCTATGCAATATAGGTAAACGTACCATCAGTGGGTAGCAGGGAGACTATAGCCTGTGCAGCAAAGTTCAATGTAGCAATGGATAGCAAGTTCAAAGCAGGCAATGGGTGGCAAGTTCGATGAAGTAGAATTAATTGCGGGCAATGGGGTAGCGATGGTGAGGGAGCAGTGGGTAGCAATGGAGTCACCAGGCTATGGGTAGCAGTGGTGGGTGCTTAACTTGTATGGGAGCTGGTTCGGGTCAGGAGGTAAGGTGTGGAGGAACGTTTGGTTCTGATCTTCTCCTCGAGGCTGCCTGGTGCTTAGCTGGTCACGGGCGCGGGCCCACCAGACACTGGTGTGCCTGGTGCCCTCAATTTAAAGGTCCGATTGCCCGGCCCCGACGTGGTGAGCGGCGTGCAGCCGTGCACCTGATGGCACCCTCAATTCCTCTTGTTCCTCTTGTTATTTGTAAAGCAGAGACTAGGTTGTCCCTTCATAATTTGCATAAGAACATAAGATGTACCATACTCGGTCAGACCAAGGTCCATTAAGCCCAGTATCCTGTTTCCAACAGTGGCCAATCCAGGTCACAAGTACCTATCAGGTTTCTAAAAGCACACATAGGTTCCACAATACTTGTATTTGGGCAAGCAGTGGATTTCCCAGGTTCTTTAATGGTTTACGGACCTTTCCTCTAGGAACTTGTCCAAACCCTTTTTAAATCCAGCTACATTAAGATTTTACTACATCCTCCGGTAACAAATTCCAGAGTTTGATTACACGTTGAGTGAAAAAAATATTTTCTCTTATTGGTCTTAAACAGGTTACACTGTAGCTTCATTACGTATTCTCTAGTCTTTCTACTTTTTGATGGCATCAACAATTATGTTTACCTATTCCACTCTGTTAATTAAGCTATCATATTTCCCCTCAGCCGTCTTTTTTCCAGTTTGAAGAGCCCTAACCTTTTAAGCCTCTTATCATAGGGGAATACTTCCATTCCCTTTAGTGGCTCTTCTCTGTACCTTTTCTAATTCCGCTATATCCTTTTAAGATATGGTGACCAGAATATAGTACACAATATTCAAGGTTCAGTTGTACCATAGAACAATACAGAGGCATTATAATATCCTTTTGGGTTATTCTCCATTCCTTTCCTTATGATTCCTAGCATTCTGTTTGCCTTCTTGGCAGCTGCTGCACACTGGGTGGAGGACTTTCTTCCTTGGTGGCGGTTCTACAAGGGGCTTCTGTCTTCCCCTACCTAGACTGGCTAATCAGTGGTGGTATGGCCTCAGATGTCAGTCACAGTCCAAGACGTGAGGTATGTGGAAGACAATATTTATTAAACTCACAGACCTAGGCAACCCGACACAGGCCGTGTTTCGTAACCTTCGTCAGGGGTTGTAAAGGTAATTTTACTACAAACATAAAAACAAAATTAGCATATTATAAAAGTAAAGGAACAAGCATAGTTGTTAGACAGACACATAAAGGACATAAATTCAAAATGTGTCTCAAAAAATAGTTAAAATAACTAAAAATTGTATAAATTATAATTTTTTATTTTTATTTATTCATGTATTTTTATTACTATTAATTCGTGATATATTTGGTTTAATGGTCAATTAGCGTTCCAACATTATTTATTTATAATTTATTTATTATATTTTTTATATATAATTATAATTTATACAATTTATTTTTAGTTAACTATTTTTTGAGACACATTTTGAATTTATGTCCTTTATGTGTCTGTCTAACAACTATGCTTGTTCCTTTACTTTTATAATATGCTAATTTTGTTTTTATGTTTGTAGTAAAATTACCTTTACAACCCCTGACGAAGGTTACGAAACACGGCCTGTGTCGGGTTGCCTAGGTCTGTGAGTTTAATAAATATTGTCTTCCACATACCTCACGTCTTGGACTGTGTCTGTGCTACTAACGTGAGTACTGCCTACCTGTTGGACAGTTCTCAGATGTCAGTCAGACTGCAGAACATGCAACACTCCTACTGCAGCACCTGGGTTTAACTACCTAAAATCCCATCTTTCTCCAACCAAAAGCTTGGAGTTCATAGGGGCGCAGTTAGACACTTTGTGTCAAGGCCATCCTATCAAGGAAAAAGGCAGACCGCCTCATACAGCTGGCAGGAAAGGTGCAATGCCTCCAGTCAGTACCGGTTCACCGCCGCCTCCATCTGTTGGGTCACATGTCCTCAAAGGTCCACATCTCCTCATTAGCCCGCCTACGCATGCGGACTGCCAAATGGTGTTTATGCTGACAGTGGACTCAAGCCACGGGCAGACTATGGTACAGGGTCAAAGTTACCTGCCAACTGGCGGAGTTCCTCACCTGGTGGCAAAACTTGCACCATCTCCAGGCAGGAATGCCATTCCAGGCACCCGCACAGCAGAGGACTCTGACAACAGACGCCTCCCTCCTGGGTTGGGAGGCGCATTGCGGGGACCGCTGCATGCAGGGCAGCCGGTCCCAGGAGGAGTCACTCACATAGATCAATCTTGTAGAACTCAGGGCAGTCTTCCTGGCCCTGCAAGCGTTCCACCACTGCCTGCGGCGTCATGTTTTTCATCAACCCACAGGAGGGGCATGGGCTCGTACTCTCTCTGCCTGGAGGTGGTGGCCCTCCTCTCCTTTGCAGTGCGCAGCAGTATGCTCCTGCGAGCAGTATACCTGCCAGGCCAGGACAACTGCTTAGAAGACAGGCTGAGCAAAGTCCTTTGCCCACACAAATGGCGTTTGAACCCCAGGGTAACAAAGCAACTCTTCCACTGCTGGGGCAGGGCCTGTGCTAGACCTGTTTGCCTCTATGGACAACATGTAACTACTGTGCTTCTGCTCGTGTCAGCTGCACCCAGGGAGAGTGGCGGCAGACATCTTCCTAATCTCATGGTCGGAGGACTTACTCTGTGCATTCCACTGACCCCCCCCCCCCACTTCATTCACCAAGACCCTCTTCAAGGTCCAGCACAAGGGGGTGTCCATAATACTGATCGCACACAGGTGGCCCAGGTAACCCTGGTTACCTCTGCTTTCCCTGTTTGTGGCACTCCCAGTCCCACTGGGCCGGGCCCTGGACCTCCTGTCCCAGGAGGAGGGCTCCCTTCTGTACCCCAACCTGAGGTTGCTAATGGCATGGCTGCTGAAACGGTAGCACTGGCTCCTTTCAACCTTCCAGGGGAAGTTGAGGAGGTCTTACTGGCCTCCCAAAAACCCTCCACCAGGTGGGCTGATGCCTTTAAATGGAGAAGGTTCCCAGTCTGGTGTGCGGAGGAGGAGAATCACTTCTCCTGCCGAGTGCAACTGGTTCTTCAGTACCTGCTACACCTGTTGCACGCCGGGTTGAAATCCAATAAGAGTGTGTCTGAGCGCCATAGCCATGCACCACCACTCTGTTGAGGGAAATCCCCTCTCTAGCTAGCTCTTGGTCTCGATGTTCCTCCGGGGCCTCTTGTTATCCAAGCCCCCCTCTGGCAGCAGAGTGGGTTCTCAACATGGTGCTCTCCCAGCTCACTAAACCACCATTCGAGCCACTAGCCACCTATGATACCTGTCTTGGAAAGTGTCCTTCCTGGTGGCCCTCAAGTCCGCTCAAAGGGTAAGCGAGCTCCAGGCCCTGGTGGCAGATCCACCTTATACGAGGTTCTATAAGAACAGGGTGGTGCTCTGCACGCACCCCAAATTCCTCCCAAAAATGGTATCTCCTACCCTCTCCAGTTGCCTAGAGATCCGTTCCAACTGGAGGGCCTTAAGCTGATTCCGAATTTCCTCCACTTTTCCCCTCAGTTTAATCCCCCCCTGCTGTTTATGGGCCCACTCCAACTCCTCCAATTGGCTAGTGAGGAGACAGACCACCTCCTTCCTCCAGGCTCCCATTTGAATCAGATGACCCCGGACAACCGCCTTCAACCCGTCCCAGAGACTTCCCATCTTCACTTCCCCGTTGTCATTAACTGCCATATACTCAGTAATCACCCCTCTTAACTTCTGCTCCTCTCCACCCCCTGCAACAAATAGTCATTCAGTCTCCAAAAGGTTCGCCTACCCCCTTCCCGTGGTGGACCAAACCGGACTCCCACTGGGGCATGGTCAGACCACGTGATCAGCCCTATAGAAGCCCTGTCCAAGGCCTCCAGCAAAACACCGATCTCCCAATAGGTAGTCTATACGACTATAGGAGTCGTGGACCACTGAATAAACGAAAAGTCCTTTACCCTGGGATTTGCCACCCTCCATAAATCCTCAAGCCCCAAGTCCTTCAGCCATTTCCGGAATTCCCTAAGAACCCCCTCCTCCCTTCCCCTCCGCCCTTGCCTTCCCTCCAGCTCCATGTTGCAATCCCCCCCCCCCCCCCCCACCAACACATTCCCTTGAATTTTCCCTACCAGCCAAACTCCCATCTCTTCCCAAAACCTCCTTTGGCCAGTATTTGGGCCATAAACAGAGATCAGTGTAACCTGCTCTCCCCCCAACAGTCCCCCCACCACCACTGCCCTTCCATCCGCTTTCCTATAAACCTGGCCTACCTCGAGGGGAACCCCCTGCCCCACCAGTATAGCAACCCCTGCTCTCTTCTTCCCCCCTTCTTCCACTGCAAAATACCCCTGATAGGCTCTGGATCGCAGCAGAGATTTATCCTCCTTTCGCATGTGTGTCTCCTGCAAGAAAGCCACTTGCCATTTCTGGCTCCGCAACTCCTTCCACATCAACTTTCTCTTTTGTGGCGAATTCAGGCCCCTGACATTCAAACTCCCTACAATTAACCCCGACGCCATTCTGATTTTATATTGCCCCTCCTGTCCCCATTACTCAACATCAATGCCTTTCCCCTCCCCCACCCCCCCCAAAATACGGAACTCCTCTCTGACCTCCATCAAGGATGTGACCCCCCTTGGACGCTGCCTCTCCTCGTACTCTATGACTTCACCCCCCCCTTAATCCCCCCTCCCCCTTACACCCCTCAACTCTGTCCCCCCCCTTTATTAGCAGTGCTGATTAATCAAGGGAAGTCCCCCCCCCCCCCCCCAGAACCCTTTGGTACCCTTTGTACCTGCTCCTTAGCCCTTACTTTTCCTCCTCCACCCTCCCGGTAATACAATGCATAAAAATCATCACATAACTCAATAGTCCATCACACAGTTCCGCTGAGCAGTCCCTCAGCTTGTTCCTCTTGATCCGTCACTCCAGCCTTCCTCCTCAATCGCTGACCCTTCACCAACACTCTCTCCCAGCCCGGGTGTCACACTTTACTTCCCTTCTGGCTTATGGTGGTATCTGGCTCCGGCAGTCGGGGGACTCCTTCCTGTCGCAGAATTCTCCAGGCCTCCTCCTCCGACCGCACCCTGAAACCCCTTCCGTTGATGTCCATTAGCAGCGCAAATGGGAAGAGCCACCGGTACCGCATTCTCTGTCTGCAGGTATTGCGTAACCGGCTTCATTTCCCTGCGCCGCTGTAGCGTGCTGGATGATAGATCATGGTACACCTCCACCTTGTGATTCTCCCACTGAAAGCTCCTTTGGGTCGCGGCCACTCTCATAACTCTCTCCTTTACCGCATACGAGATCAGACAGGCCACAATATCACGTAGTTGACCTCCCCTAGCTGGGCCCAGCGCTCGGTGAGCTCTCTCTACCGCCACCTCCACATCTCCCGCTGATGTCTCCTCACCCTGCAGCAAGAATCGGCAGACCTTTTGAACTACTGCCATTGTGTCTGCAGAGGCCGCTATCTCCGGCAGCCCCCTCACTCGCACATTGTTTCGCCGAGAGCGGTTTTCAAGGTCCTCTAGCTTATCTTTCAAAGCTAACTGTTCAGTTTGTAACCGCTGCATATGGCCTTCCACTTCCGCGGCCCTCTCCACGTGGCGATCTGTCTGCTCCTCTAGCAATTCCACTCTATTCCTGGGCTCCTTTACATCCTCCTTAATGCTTGCCAAGGTCTCCTTCAACTCTCCTCGCATGGCACCGATATCTCTCCTTAGGGACCGCATCCAGTCCCAGATATCCCCACGAGTGCAGGCATCATCCGCTCTCTCCAATTCCTCCTTGGAATCCTCTCCGGAGGCCATGTGCTCTGACTCCTCTCGGGCCCGCGGCTCCGAAGTTTCCACGTAGGGGGATTTAAACTTGGTCAGTTTCTTATGAACTGACATCACTTCTGACTCCCCCTCTCCTCCAGCACCGATTAAACTGGCTGGGATGGGGTTAGTCTGCCAATTTTCCACCTTTATTTTAGCGTCCCAATGGGAGCTTCAACACTAAGCTGCCATCTCCTAGGTGACGTCACTTCCTTCTCTCCTCTTGGGTTTTTAACAACTTTGACTAATTTTGTGTCATCTGCAAAATTGATTACCTCACTTGTTCCCATTTCCAGGTCATTGATAAATGTTAAAAAGCAGCAGACCCAACACAGATCCCTGGGGTACTCCACTATCCACCTTTCCCCATTGGGAAAATTGGCCATTTTTAGCCCTACCCCTCTGCTTTCTGTATTTTAACCAATTCCTGATCCACAAGTAGTACACTGCCTCCTATCCCATAACTTTTTAATTTTGCCAAATCTCTCATGAGAGACCTTGTCCAAAGGATTTCTGAAAATCCAGATACACGATATCGACCGGCTCATCTTTATCTACCTGTTTGTTCACACCTTCCAAAAAATAAAACAGATTAGTAAGATAGCTTTCTCCCATTAAAATATGTCCAGTAACTTTGTTCTTTATAATAGTTTCCATCATTTTGCCAGGTACTGACGTAAGGCTCACTGGTCTGTAATTTCCTGGATCACCCCTGGAACCCTTTTTAAAATTTGGCGTTAAATTGGCCATTCGCCGATCTTAAGGTATTACTGATTTTTTTTAATGATAGTTCACAGATTACTAATAGGTCCGCAATCTCATATTTCAGTTCTTTAAACACTCTCGAATGTATACCATCTGATCCAGATGATTTGCTACTCTTTAGTTTATCAAATAGTTGTAATACATCTTCCCTGTTTATCGATATTTCGTGGAATTCTTCCGATGCATCACCTTTAAATGCCATTTCAGTCATGGGTAACTTCCTTACATCATCTTCACTAAAGACCAAAGCAAAGAATTAATTCAGTCTCTCCGCTATGGCCTTGTCACCTCTTAGTGCCCTTTTTACCCCTCTATCATCTAATGGTCCAACTGACTCATAGGCTTTTTGCTAAAAATGTACTTGAAAAAGGTTTTATTATGAGTTTTTGCTACCACTGCAATATTTTTTTTTTTTTTTTTTTTTTAATTCTCTCTTTACCTGCCTTATCAGCCCCTTGCATCTAACTTGCCACTGCTTATGTTTCCAGTTTTCATCATTTGTCTCATTTTTCCATTTCCTGAAAGATGCTTTTTTGGCTATAGGAGTCTCTCTGACCTCACAAATGATGCTGGAAGTTTTTTGGACTTCCTTTCATTTTTCTTAAAGCGTAGAATACACCTGGTCTGGGCTTTCAATATAGTACTTTTAAGCACCCATGCTTGATGTAAATAGGTGGTTCTCAACCCAGTCCTCAGTCACTCCCAAGCCAGTCAGTCTTTCAGGGTATCCACAATGAATATGCATGAGATAGATCTGCATGCTCTGCTTCCATTGTATGCAGATCTGTATCATGCATTTCGGTTACTTTTTTTTTTTACTGGAACCTCTGTTGATTATTATTATTATTATTTATTATTTTATAACTTTTATATACCGCGCTATTTGTTATCAGTGCGGTTTACATACAACAAGGGTGCACAGTCAGAAGTCTGTTCTGTGCTTACATTGTAACAGGAGTTTAAACTTCAGTCTTTTGCTAGTATCCTTTAAGGATACATAGTTCTGAACCTTGCGCTCTTGGGCGACTGTAGGTTTTCCCCTATTATCTAGTTTAAAAGTTTTGCCATCTTCTTTTTAAAGGTTAATGCCATAAGAATATAAGATATTCCATACTGGGTCAGACCAAGGTCCATCAAGCCCAGTATCCTGTTTCCAACAGTGGCCAATCTAGGTCATAAGTACCTAACAGTTTCCCCAAAAGACACAGGTTCCACAATGCTTGTATTGGGTCAAGCAGTGATATCCCGGGTCCCTTTTAATAATGGTTTATGGACCTTTCCTACAAGATCTTGTCCAAATCTTTTTTAAACCCAGCTACACTAACAGCTTTTGCTACATCCTCCGGTAACAAATTCCAGAGTTTGATTACACGTTGAGTGAAAAAATATTTTTATTAGTCTTAAATAGGTTACCCTGTAGCTTCATTGCATGTCCCCTAGTCTTTCTATATTCTGATAACATAAACAATCTATATTTACCAGTGCCACGCCATTCATTAATTTATAGACCTCTATCATATCTCCCCTCAGCCATCTCTTTTCCAGGTTGAAGAGCCCTAACCTTTTCAGCCTCTCTTCATAGGGGTATCCTTCCATCCCCTTTACCATTTTGGTGGCTCTTCTCTGTACCATTTTTAATAGCACTATATTCTTTTTAAGATACGGTGACCAGAACTGCACACAATATTCAAGGTGCGGTCGCATCATGGAACGATACAGAGGCATTATAATATCCTTTGTTTTATTTTCCATTCCATTCCTTATGATACCTAGCATTCTATTTGCTCTCTTGGCTGCCGCTGCACACTGGGCAGAGGGTTTTAACATGGTATCCACGATGACACCTAAATCTTTTTCCTGGTTGGTGATTCCTAATGTGGAACCTTGCATCGTGTAACCATAGTTTGGGTCGTTCTTTCCTAGGTGCATAACTCTGCACTTGTCCACATTAAATTTCATCTGCCATTTGGAAGCCCAGTCTTTCTATTTATCAAGATCCTTTTGCAGTTTTCTGCAATCCTCAGGGGTTTTAAAAACTTTAAATAGTTTTGTCCCATCTGCATATGTGATAACCTCACTTGGTTATTCCCATTTCCTGGTCATTTATAAATATGTTAAAAAGCAGCGGACCCAGCAGAGATCCCTGGGGTACTCCACTATTCACCTTTCTCCATTGGGAAAATTGGCCATTTAGCCCTACCCTCTGCTTTCTATTTTGTAACCAGTTCCTGATCCACAATAGTACCCTGCCTCCTACCCCGTGACTTTTTAATTTTGTCAAAAGTTTCTGATGAGGGACCTTGTCAAAGGCTTTCTGAAAGTCCAGATACACTATATCAACCGATGCACCTTTGTCTACCTGTTCATAAACATAACAGATTAGTAAGACAAGATCTTCCTTGTCTAAAGCCATGTTGGCTGTCTCCCATTAAGCCATGACTATATACATTTTCAGTAATTTTGTTGTTTATGAAGGTTTCTACCATTTTCCCAGTACTGACGTCAGGCTCACCGGTCTATAATTTCCTGGATCACCCATGGAACCCTTTTGAAAAATTGGAGTTACATTGACCATCCTCCAATCTTCGGGTATTAGAGATGATTTTAATGATAGTTCACAGATTAATAATAGCAGGTCTGCAATCTCATATTTCAGTTCTTTCAACACCCTTGGATGTATACCATTTGGTCCAGGTGATTTGCTACTCTTCAGTTTATCAAATAGTTTTAATACATCTTTCCGATGTATCGATATTTCTTTGTTCTTCTGCAGCATCACCTTTAAAGACCACTTCAGTCATGGGTAACGTCCCTACAATCTTCCTCAGTAAAGACCAAAGCAAGAATTTATTCAGTCTCTTCACTATGACCTTGTCTCCTCTTTATTTATTTAGACAGTTTTTGTATACCGCCTTATCCTTCAATCAAAGCGGTCACAACACAATTGGGGGATACATTTAACACGCAGGGATATGAGACACATACACTAATACTTACAGGGAACATGGGCAATGGAGGGTTAAGTGGCTTGCCCAAGACCACAAGGAGCATCTGTGGGACTAGAAACCCCAGTCCTTCCGGCCCAAGGTTGCTGTCCTCTAGTGGGATTTGAACCCCCGACCTTCCGGCCTGAAGTACCTTGCCCCAACCACTAGGCTACTCCTCCCTATTAATGCCCCTTTTACCCCTCTATCATCTAATGGTCCAACTGACACTGTCACAGGTGTTTTTGCTACGAATGTATTTGGAAAAAGTCCTTATTACGCGTTTTCCACAACAAGCTTCTCAAATTCTCTTTGCCTGCTTTATCAATGCCTTGCATTTTACTTGCCAGTGTTTGTGTTTCCAGTTTTCGTCATTTGGCTCTTTTTTCCATTTCCTGAAAGATGTATTTTTTGGCAACAGCCTCTCTGACCTCACTTTTAAACCATGCTGGCAATTTTTTGGACTTTCTTCTACTTTTCTTAAAGCCATGTTATGTTCTTATGTTCTTATGGAATACAGCTAGTCTGGGCTTCCGAGATAGTATTTTTAAACATCACCCAAGCTTGATGTAAGTCTTTAACCTTTGCAACTGCTCCTTTTAGTTTTTTTCTCAACTATTTTCCTCATTTTATCATAGTCTCCCTTTTGAAAGTTAAAAGGTAGTACTGTGGATTTCCTTACCATCCCTCCTCCATTAATTAAATCTCATGCGATCATGCTATGGTCACTATTGCCAAGTGGCCCCAACACCCTTATCTCTTACACCAGATCTGGTTTCCCACTAAGGACTAAGTTCAAAATGTCTTCCCCTCTGGTCGGTTCATGAACCAGCTGCTCCAAGCAGCAGTCATTTAATCTAGAAACTATCTCCCTAGCATGTCCTGCTGTGATACTGACCCAGTCAATACTGGGGTAATTGAAATCACCTTTATTATTACTGTGCTGTAACTTTTGTTAGCTTCCCTGATTTCTTTGAGCATTTCATCATCCATTTGTTCATTCTGGCCAAGCGGTCAATAGTACACCCCCACTGCCATCGCCTTCTCCTTTTTACATGGAATTTCAATCCATAGAGATTCTACAGCAAATTTTGTTTTCTGCAAAACTTTAATCCTTTCTGACTCAATGCCCTCTCTAACATAGAGCGCAACCCCTCCACCAATTTGATCAGCTCTATCATTACGATATAGTTTGTACCCAGGTATCAGTGTCCCACTGGTTGTCCTTCTGCCACCATGTCTCTGAGATTCCAATCATATCTGTCCTCTCATATAGTGCTATGTATTCTAACTCTCCCATCTTATTCTTTAGACTTCTAGCATTTGCATTCAAGCATTAATGGTGTTCTTTCTTTGCTCTCTGTTTCCTCTGCAACCTTTATCTTTATTGAGACATTTGATATACTGCCCAAGCAATTGCATTAGAGCAGTGCAAAATCATAAAAATAAAGTCTTGGGGGTCTAAATTTAACGAGAGAGCTCTTCTGTGTTTTTAACTGAAAGCTCTTTGCTGCTACTAGACCCTGACTGATTTAACAAATACACTGGGTTCACAGATTAATCAGCTTTAATTTAAAGAATTCCTTTTTCCCCAAGATTTAAAAAAATTCCCAGAAGTAAATAATTACAATTGCTGATCTCTCTCTAGAAGTAGCAGTCCCTTTTATAGTCCTTCAAGACTGAGTGCCAGCAGTCTGGTTCCATCCCGGTTAAGGTGGAACCCATCCTTTCGGAAAAGCCCTCCTTTCCCCAGAATGTTTTCCAGTTCGTTACAAATTCCAGACTCTCTTCTTTGCACCATCGTCTCATCTACGCATTGAGACTCTGGAGCTCTTGCTGCCTTTTGGATCCTGCATGTGGTATTGGAAGTATTTCTAAGAATGCTATTTTGGAAGTTCTGGATCTCAACTTTCTAGCTAAAAGCCTATATTTGGCCTCCAGAACCTCCTTCAAACTTTCCTGTGTCATTGATACCAACATATACCAAGACAGCAGACTCCTCAGCGCTGTCTAAACCTTGTCTAAGTGGCACGTGAGGTCCACTACCTTTGCACCATGTAGACATGTTACCAGGCGATCCTCAAGTCCATCAGCTACCTACATGCCTAATGATCAAATCACCAACTATAATGGCAGTCTTAACCCTTTCCTCATGGACACATGGCCTTGGAGAAACCACCTCTGTGCTAGAGGGTTTTACATCCTCTGAAGGACAGGTCTTAGCTACAGGATCATTTCCTGTCACACCAGGGAGATTCTCTCTTGTCAAGTGACTTCTCTCCTCCATGGCAACAGAGGCTGCCAGTCTGGAGGTGGGACTTCAGTACTTAGTCTTTGTAGGTCATGTCTTTATATTTCTCTCTCTTCCTTATGTCATCCAAGACTTCTGTTCTGGACTCGTTCCCTGATAGCAAAGAGCTCCTTGAACCTAGTGCACACATAACACCCCTCATCACCTGGTGAAAATCATACATGTGACGCTCAATGCAAAAGACTGTAAAGCCCCCATCCTGCTGGTAGATTTCTGTTTGTATCTTAGTGTTAAGTTTTTGTTTAGATATTTTAGTTGTTTATGTACTTACGTTTGCAGGCGATACTTATATTAATACTACTATACCTAAGATGTTTAATGGACTTTGTTTTATTTCTTTATTTAAAACTGATCTCCAGGAACAAGCAGGAATGAGTCTTCACATATGGGTATCGTCGGTACCGACGGAGCCTGCGCGGGAAAGCTCCCCAGCGTCCAGTAAGAAAGCTTTTGGGAGCATCCCACAGCGACTGCGCGCTGCCTTCCCGCCTTTCCCAACCGCCTCTCTCCAGTTCTTCTTTTCCGCGGAGCCAGCAGGTCGTGTTACTGTCACCGCAGAAGAAGTTCTTTATTTTTTTCTTTATTTTTCTGTGTCGCGTCTGCCTTCTTCGACTTCAGACCGGTACCGCCGGTCTTTTCTTTTCTTTCTTTAAAAAAAAAAACCAAAAAGCTTTTCTTTCTTTAACTGTGCATTTTCTGTTTGGGCCTTAGGCCTGAACATTTTTCTCCTCATGGAGAAGCCTGCCTCCAGGTTCAAAAAGCGCACGAAATGTGGCGGTACTATTTCTGTCACTGACACCCATGATTGGTGTCTAAAATGTTTGGGTCCTGACCATTCCATCACGGATTGTGTGTCCTGTACCATGATGTCTAAAAGAGGTCGGCAGAACCGAGCAGCCAAGCTCAGTACCCTGTTTCCCTCTGATGCAGCTTCGGTGGCATCGACATCTTCCAGGGCTGCTTCTTCCTCCCATGGATCTCAGGTAACCAAACATAAATCTAGCCGGTCCTCGAAGGGCAAATCTCCCTCTAAGCATCGAGATGCCTCCGGGCTTGTCCTCGAGGATTCCGCACCGGCAAAATTACCCCGGCGGGAAGTTCCGGCTTACAAAGCATTGTCTATGGGGTCACAGGTTGACATCGATAGCTCGGCCTCGACCGATCACCTGTTGCCGTGTTCTGGGGTACCGGTGGCCTCCACTGGTACCGACATCCAGACTCTGGTGGCATCGATGGATCAAAAGATTCTGTCCATGCAGTGCACCCTAACGGCGTTTATGCAGGCTTTGACGCCTCCGGTACCGCAACAATCTCCGTTGCCGGTACCGGCACCGGCATCGTTCCCGGTACCGGTTGCATCGACATCGGCCTCGGTGTCGACTGCAACGGTACCCTGTCCTATGATGCCCATCGGTACCGAACCGATACTGCTTACTCCCGATGTCGATCCCACTTGGTACGCGTATCGGGCTTTACAGGAGCATCCAGACAAGCGATACTTCGATTCCTCCGAAGACTCTGAGTCGGAGGCTTCTGTCGAGGTACCGGTACTTCTTCCTCAGGAGCCTGCTTCTCCAAAACGAAGAATGTCTCCTCCAGAAGACTTGTCTTTTCAAGACTTCATTAGGGAAGTGGCTAGGGGCCTCTCCATTACAGTGGCCCTTGAGTCAGAGCCTAGAGCCAAGCAATTAGATATTTTGCAATATCCTAAGGCTCCTAAAGAAGCAGCTACCTTACCTATTCATGAGATTCTTTATGATCTCATGTTGAGCATGTGGGAGACTCCTCTTACCACCTCTCCTCATTCTCGTAGGTTAGACACTATGTACCCGTGTCCCTCCTTGTCCTGGCTTTCATAAGTCTCGGCTTCCTCACCACTCTATTGTGGTAGAGTCTGCCATGAGGAAAATAAAGAGTGCAAAGAGACACTCATCTAATCCTCCAGGACGTGAATGCAGGACCCTTGATGCTTTTGGCCGAAAGGTTTTCCAAGCTAATATGCTTGCTGCCAGAATCAACTCCTATAGTCTCTATATGGGGATGTTTCTAAAAAGTCACAGATCATCTGCAGACTTTAGCCCCTTTTATTTCAGAAGATAAAAGGCAGGAATTTCTCACTTGGCTTAAACATGCCCAAGATGTTTCCAAATTTTCCAACCGTGCAGCCTTTGACTCTTTTGAGTGTGTAAGCAGAGCCTTGGCTATTGCCATAGGTGCATGCAGAATTGCTTGGTTACAAGCCTCTGATTTGGAACTCTGGGTCCAAGATGAACTGGGAAATCTTCCTTGTACAGGTGAAAACCTTTTTGGCAGAGATTGGCAAGCAAAGGCCACTCAAATGGATGCTGAGAAATCTGCTTTGGATCGACTTTCAAAGTCTACCTCTGCTCCTGTTAAGAAAAGATTGTTCAAAAAGACACCTTTTTCTAAAAAGGGCAGATACTATCCTGCTTATGGTCAGCAGGCATCTTCTACAGGTCGTTTTGCTGCAAAACGTCAGCAACCACCTAAACAGGCCAAGTTAAAGGCTGCCAGGCCTCCCACGGCCCAGCAGCCTCAGCCTCCTCAGGGCCTTTGACTTGCAACTAGAGAACTTAGCCTTTCTGGCTTTGGAAGAACCAGAGCCCCTCACCATTCCAGGAAGGTTGGCTTACTTTGCTCCCAGATGGGAGCATATCACAGCAGAGCAATGGACCCTCTCCATTATAAGGGAGGGGTACAAGCTTCATTTCTTAAACCTTCCTCCCCACACCATGGTGAAACAGTTCAATTCTCCAACATCTCTCCTCAACCTTCTGGGTCAGGAGATTGCTACCCTTCTTGCCCAAGGGGCAATAGAAGAAGTACCTCCTCTTCAACAGGGCTCAGGGTTCTACTCCCCTTATTTTCTTATTCCAAAGAAAACAGGGGGCTACAGACCCATATTAGATCTCAGAGAATTGAACAAGTTTCTATTCAAAAAGAAATTCAAGATGATTTCTCTTGGTACTCTGCTGCCATACCTTCAGAGTCAGGACTGGCTTTGTTCTCTAGATCTCAAGAATGTGTACACCCATGTCCTCATCCATCCAACACACAGGAGGTTCCTTCGGTTCCTTTTTCAGGGAAAGCACTACCAATACAAGGTGCTTCCTTTCGGTCTGGCCCCTGCACCAAGGGTGTTCACAAAATGCATGGCAGTAGTAGCTGCATTTCTACGCACTCTAGGAATATTCGTTTTCCCATATCTGGACGACTGGCTCATTCGAGCTCCATCCCAGTCAGAGGCCCAGATTTGTCTAACTTGCACAATGCGTGTCCTTCAGTATTTGGGACTGGTAATAAATATCCCAAAATCCCATCTCACCCCTACTCAGTCTCTGGAGTTTATACGGGCCCTGCTGGATACCACAACTGCAAGGGCCTATCTCCCTCAGGCCCGTTGCCTACGCTTGGTGCAGTTAGCCTCCCAGATACAGTTAAAGTCCCATTTAACTGCTCGAGAAATGCTACAACTATTAGGCCACATGGCATCCACCGTGCATGTGGTTCCATATGCTCGCGTTCACATGAGGGCAGCTCAATGGACTTTGTCCACCCAATGGACTCAGGCATCAGGTTGCCTGTCAGACAAAATAGCAAACTCCAGTCGCCTATTTTGGTCTCTCCAGTGGTCGAAGTCCCCTCCAAATCTGTTGCTGGGGTCCCCTTTTCAGCAGTCGCTACCCCAAGCAACTCTAACAGATGCTTCTCCAATGGGTTGGGGAGCTCATCTGCAGGATCTCTCCACCCAGGGCATCTGGTCTCCACAGGAGACTTCTCTGCATATCAGTCTCTTGGAACTCAGAGCAATATTCTTAGCTCTGAGTGTTCCATTCCCTGCTCAGCTACAGGACAGTCCTCATCTATGCGGACAACCAAGTAGCCATGTTCTATGTAAACAAGCAGGGCGGGACTGGCTCTCTGTCGCTTTGCAACGAAGCTTTGCGACTGTGGGCCTTCGCCAGAGAGCATCACATCCATCTTCTGGCAGTATATCTTCCAGGCGTTCAAAACTCTTGGGCGGACAGACTCAGTCGAGTTCTGCTTCCACACGAGTGGTCCCTCCACATGGACCAGGTAGCCAGGATTTTTTGAATTTGTGGAACCCCGGACATAGACCTCTTTGCAAGTCCGTACAATGCCAAACTTCCCCGGTTCTGTTCCAGAATTCCGTGTCAGGGAGTTCAGGCCAAGGATGCCTTCCTCCTTCACTGGGGTCAAGACTTCCTTTATGCCTTTCCACCATTTCCCCTAATTCCCAAAACACTATTCAAGCTTCAGAGAGATCGAGGGACCATGATCCTCATAGCACCACATTGGCCACGCCAAGTGTGGTACCCTTTACTTCTGCATCTCTCTCAAGCTCCTTCCCTGGACTTGGGCTCTGCACCAGACCTTCTGTCCCAGGAAGAGGGAACGTTGTGGCACCCAAACCCCCAGTCGCTCCATCTCAGGGCTTGGTTGCTGAGGGCCTAGACCTTCAAGATTTTCATTTTCGGAGTGGAGGAGTGGCCTAGTGGTTGGGGCAAGGTACTTCAGGCCGGAAGGTCGGGGGTTCAACTCCCACTAGAGGACAGCAACCTTGGGCCGGAAGGACTGGGGTTTCTTTCCCACAGGTGCTCCTTGTGGTCTTGGGCAAGCCACTTAACCCTCCATAGCCCATGTTCCCTGTAAAATAGTTATCTCCAAGTTATAATGCCCTGTTCAATGTAATTTCAGTTTGTTCAATGTAAACCGCACTGATGCAGAATAGCGCGGTATATAAAGAGAATGCAAATAAATAAAATAAATAAATCTCTCTCAGCAAGTCAGAGATGTTATTCATGCCTCTAGAAAGCCTTCTACTAGACGTTCCTATGCTTTCAAATGGAAAAGATTTACCATTTGGTGTTCAGAGAAGGGTCTAAACCCTCTTGCAATACCTCTGAATTCTCTACTAGAGTATCTCCTGCATCTATCCCATGCAGGTCTGAAAACGAATTCAGTAAGAGTCCATTTGAGTGCTATTGCAGCGTCCCTCAAGCCTCTCAATGGACAACCTATTTCCTCTCATCCTCTTATAGCAAGATTCATGAGAGGCCTTTTTTTAACTAAACCCTCCCATTAGACCACCTCCAGTGGCATGGGACTTAAACCTGATTCTTGGCCAGCTTATGAAGCCACCCTTTGAACCTTTAGCCACCACCTCCTTGAAATTTCTTTCTTGGAAGGTTATTTTTCTCATTGCAGTCACCTCAGCACGCCACATCAGTGAGTTGCAAGCTTTGGTGGCTAATCCACCTTATACAAGGTTCCATCATGATAAGGTAGTCCTCAGGACCAATCCACACTTTATGCCTAAAGTGGTCTCGCCTTTTCATCTGAACCAAGAGGTATATTTACCTTTTTTTTTTTTAAATTTTTTAAAATTTATTTACATTCTCTTATATACCGTGCTATTCTGCATCAGTGCGGTTTACATTGAACAAACTGAAATTACATTGAACAGGGCATTATAACTTGGAGATAACTATTTTACAGGGAACATGGGCTATGGAGGGTTAAGTGGCTTGCCCAAGACCACAAGGAGCACCTTTGGGACTAGAAACCCCAGTCCTTCCGTCCCAAGTTTGCTGTCCTCTAGTGGGATTTGAACCCCCGACCTTCCGGCCTGAAGTACCTTGCCCCAACCACTTGGCCACTCCTCCACTCCTGTCTTTTTTCCAGGACCTCATGTCACCTTACACTGACGATACCCATATGTGAAGACTTATTCCTGCTGTTCCCAGAGATCACCTGTTACAGGTAAGTAACTGTGCTTTATCTCCAGGAACAAGCAGGAATGCAGTCTTCACATATAGGTATCGTCGGTACCGACGGAGCCTGCGCGGGAATGCTCCCCAGCGTCCAGTAGGAATGCTTTTGGGAGCATCCCTCAGCACATGCGCGCTGCCTTCCCACCTTTCCAACTGTTCCTCTTCAGTTCTTCGTTTTCCGCGGAGCCGACAGGTCACATACCCTGTCACCGCAGAAAATTTCTTCTTGTGGTCGCGCCTGCCTCCGCTCGACGCCTACCGGTATCACCAGTTCTCTTTTCTTCTTTTAAAAAAAAAATTTACTTCTGAAGTGTTTCTCTTCAGAAACTTTTCTTTTTGGTGCTAGGCGCCATTTTGGGCGTTAGGCCCCATTTTCCTGAAAAATAGAAAAAACAGCTAGTACTTTTAAAAAATGTACTAAGTGTGGCGGTACCATTTCCATTACTGACACCCATTACTGGTGTTTCAAATGTTTAGACCCTGGCCATTCTCCATTGGAGTGTTCCTCTTGTATGGGGATGACTTAAAGAAGAAGACAGAACCGGGCTGTAAAGCTCATTACCCTCTTTTCTTCAGATGCGATGTTCATTGCATCAAACTCTTCCAGAGCCTCATCTTCCTCCCATGGATCTCAGGTAACTAAACATAAGAGCCGGTCCTCAAAGGGTAGCTCTCCTTCTAAGCATCGAGAAGCCATTGGCATTGCCCTTGAGGAAATTATACCGGCAAAACAGCACCGGCGGGAGGCTTCAGCCTCCAAAGCACTAACGGGGCTCCAGGATGTTCTCGAGGCCTCGACCTCGGTAGAACTACTGGTGCCATGCTCAGGGGTTCCGGCCGCTTCTACCGGTACTGACACCCAAGCATCGGAAGCGTCGATAGACCAGAGATTCCTCGCTATCGAACGCAGTCTTGCAGCTCTCTTTACAGCTGCGGTACCGTTGACACTGCTACCTACGGTTCAACGGGCACCGGTACGACACAGGTACCGATACCGGTACCAGCACCAATGGTACCGGCCCCGGTGGAAATTCTTCCCATGCCGACTTTTTCGGGCATCGACAGATCGGTACCAGACCAACTCGGTGCCGACCTCGATCGATACCGTGCTTTGCATGAACATTGGGATCAGAGATGCTTTGAATCTTCTGATTCCGATGATAACTTGGTCGGTACCAGAGTACTTCTTCCGGAAGACGAGTCCTCAATGCAGAATGTTTCCTCCAGAGGACATGTCTTTTCAGGATTTTATTCGTGGTGTTGCCTGAGGCCTATCAATCACGGTAGCTCCTGAAAAAGCCCCCTTCTCCCTGGTGAGACGACAAGATTTCCTTACTCTTGTCAAGCACGCTCAAGACGTTTCCAAGTTTGTAAATCGTGCAGCCTTTGACTGCTTTGAATGCATCAGCAGAACTTCTGCTATTGCCGTTGGTACGGCGGATTGCCTGGCTTCAGGCATCAGACCTTTGGAGGCTTGGGTACAGGACAAATTAGGAAGCATCCCTTGCACAGGAGAAAACCTCTTTGGCAAGAATTGGCAGGAAAAGGCTAATGAGATAGATACTGACATAGTAAATGACGGCAAATAAAGACCAGTGTGGTCCATCTAGTCTGCCAGTACAATCTCACTTTAGACTGATTGTCAAAATCTACAGCCACTCCAGCCAAAAATCAACCCTATAAAAAACACTTTTTCAACAAGAAGAGGCAGTTTTATCTGTCCTATACCCAGCAAGGGCAAGGTCAGGGTCAAGTTGCCCAAAAGGGACAACAGCGATAATCCAGACAACAAAAGAAGCCAGAAGGCCTGAGAACTCAACCAGCTTCTCAGGCTCAGCCCCCTCAAGGGCTTTGACTCCTTCCTAGAGAGCTTAGTTTTCCTGCTTCTGAAGGGTCCAGAACCCCTAAACATTCCAGGCAGGCTGTGTCATTTTGTCAACAGATGGCACCAAATAACAGCAGAAAATTGGACTCTGTCCATTGTAGGGGAGGGGGTACAAGCTTCATTTTCACAGCATGCCCCCTCCTACAATCATAAGACAGTTCAATTCCCAAACCTCTCCAGACAATCTACTGGATCAAGAGGTCTCAACACTCCGTGCTCAGGAAGCAATAGAGGAAGTGCCCATTCCCCAACAGGGTACAGGGTTCTACTCCCCCTATTTTCTTATTCCAAAGAAAACAGGAGGACACAGACCCATTCTAGACCTCAGAAAATTGAACAAATATCTGTTCCGAGAAAAGTTCAAAATGATTTCTCTGGGAATTCTTCTGCCATTCCTTCAAAGTCAGGATTGGCTTTGCTCTCTAGATCTAAAGGATGCATATACTCCTAGTCCAACCCATCCAGATCACGGGAAATTCTTACGATTCCTTTTCAAGGGAAAACACCTCCAATACAGGGTTCTTCCTTTTGGCCTGGCTTCGGCACCAAGAGTATTCACGAAATGCATGGTAGTAGTAGCTGCATTCCTGCGAACCCTAGGGATATTCGTCTTCCCTTACTTAGACGACTGGCTCATTCGAGCCCCCACGATTCAAGAAGCCAGCTCTGCACTGTCTTGCTTAATGCAAATTCTCCAATACTTGGGATTGGTCATAAACTTCCAAAAATCCCAACTTGTTCCTTCTCAGACCCTGGAGTTCATAGGAGCTTGTTTAGATACCAGACAGTCAAGGTCTTTCCTCCCACAGCCCCGATGCCTTCGCATAATGCAACTCTGAAACTCCCTAGGGCGATCACAAAATGCTCGCACGCAACTAGAAACGGAGCTTTCGCGTTATATGCAACCACATGCTGGAACGCCCTGCCATCTGCCATCAGGGCTATCAGTGACCTCACCCAGTTTAGGAAGGCATTGATGCACTATCTGTTTCTCCAGCACTACACCGAACCTGATAACCCTCATTCAGTCACACTCAGGACCCAGGTGACGCCCCAACACAGCCCCTCCACGAGTCTGCAGCCCAGCCCACTAGACCCCGATCCCCTCGACGGGTAGAGGTATACTCCCCTGCCCTGTCACCATGTATATAGCTGAGCCAATGTGTAAATAGTCGAGCTGTCCTCATGACATATGACAGTATGTATATAGCTGTGCCAATGTGTAATAGTGGCAAACTGTCCTCTTAACTTATGACAGCAAGTTATCTTGTACATAGTTACCCTGTTAACCCTCTATATAATCCCCTGTTTATTGTAAGTCCAGTGCAGGCTTGCCTGCACTGCACAAATCTGTTACCTGTAAACTGCACTGATTTTTAAAGAGCGCGGTATAGAAGAGACATTAAATAAATAAACTTGCTTCTCAAGCTGCGGGAAAGTCTTCCCTAACTGCTCGAGAACTGCTGCAATTACTGGGACATATGGCATCCACAGTTCATGTAGTTCCCTATGCTCGCCTCCACATGCTAACAGCCCAGTGGACACTAACAGCAGACTTGACCCGACAAGGACAGACTCATTTCGCCCGATCTCAAGCATACCCCTTCTAGCCAAACTTATCGAGAAGGTGGTTCAAATGCAGATGCAGCAACACATTGATATATCAGCCCCTCTCGATCCCTGCTAGGACGGTTTCCGAGAATCTCATGGCGTAGAGACTCTACTCACCATACTTACCAACGCCCTATCCAGAGGTATCGACAAAATAGAAAACGGGTTTGTACTCATCTTCCTCGATATAGCTGCTGCATTCAACTCCGTTAACCATGAGCTACTCCTCTCCCGACTCTAAGAAAAGGGAATTCAGGGCTTGGCCTGGGAATGGTGAAAATCCTATCTAGCTGACCGATGGCAACATTTTCGGATAGGATCCTCTACATCTGAGACATTCCAGCAACAGCAGGGAGCACCCCAAGGCTCCTCCCTGTCGGCTTTACTCTTCAACATATATATGCAACCTTTTTGTGATATCATCCGCTCATTCAATTTTCCAGCCTTTTCTACAGAGATGACGTCTTGCTCTTCACCCCCATCAAAATTATGCATCCTGACCTCTCCCCACTAGTAGAGTGCTTCAACGTAATCACGGACTGGCTTCTAACTCAGAATTTACGGATAAACTTTAAGAAAACCGAGGTCTTATTCATCACTAGTAACAAGAGCTTCTCTCCCCCCACTACCTAGAAGGTGCGAGATGCAGAGCTACCATGCAGTTCTCCAGGACCAAGCAGGAAGTCAGTCCTCACATATGGGTGTCATCGGCCCGATGAAGCCCCAGCGGAGCATTTCCCCAGCTTTCTATGAAAGCCTTTGGGAATGCAGGCACGCATGCGCGGTTCCCTTCCTGCTTAAAGGTGCCAACTTACCTCATTCTCTTTTTTTCCGTGAAGCCCACCGGACGTGTGTCCAGTTTTCCCGGTTAAAATTAGATTTTTCAGCGATTTTTTGCTATTTTTTTCTCCCGGTTCGACGCCGGTTCCCCTCCCGCCAGGTTTGGTACACTGGTATCGAGCCCGATTCATCTTTTCTGGTTTTTGCCCTTCGTGGCTGGCGTTCGTGCCCTTTTTTCCATTTTTCCCTGGAAGGCCGGTCCTTTGACCTCGCGGGGACTCTTTTTTTTCCCCGATGGCTTCCAGCGGTTTTAAGAAGTGTGATCGGTGTAAGAAACTAATGTCTCTCACTGACACACATGACTGCTGCCTTCGGTGCCTCGGCCCCGACCACAATCCTAAGTCGTGCGGGGCCAGTGGGAAGATGTCTTCCAAGGCACTACGAAGTCGCCAGCAGCAAAAGGAAAGGCTTTTCTCGGACTCAGCCTCCGGCCGGGCCCGGACCTCGTCTGAGGCCTTGACATCTCGGGATTCCGATCCCGAGCGCCATTGGAGCTCATCGGACAGGGGGTCCCCCGACCGGGAACGCAATAGGAAGAAACGGCTCGCGAGGGCGTCGTCGGAGGAGGTCCCTGGCTCCTCGAGGGCCAGGTCTAAGACCCCCGACCGTCGCCCCGGGCCCGTGGAACCAGAGAAGCCTGCCAAAGTTCCTCGTGTGGAGCTGGAGTCTCCTGGACACACAAGCCCCGTAGTCCTCGTGGAATCTCCTCCCAGGGAGCTGACGTCGGGCCTGGCGCCGCCGGGGCCCGAGTCGGTGGCTGCTGCATCTGCCGAGCTGGGTCTCAGGATGACAGCCTTGGAGAGCAGCCTTCATAGAGCAGCAGCGGCACTGATGGCCAGCCTGTCTGGCGCATCTGCCCCGACCACCAGGACATCGACGTCGAAGTCGACCCCGGAGACCGAGCCGATACTAGAGTCCATCGTGGCTCAGAGTCGACCTCGGTCGCGGTCTCCCTCGACCTCCCGTTCGGAACCGAGGGCGTCGACGCCGATGCTTCCAGCGTCGGGGTGGGTGCTCCAGGGCCCTGTGGGGTCGGACCCCGACTTTTCCTCGGACGAGTCGGCTTGGGAGACGGAGGACGAGGAATCTCCTGATACCTTCAAGACTCGGTGCGTCCCTTCGGACTCACCGCAGTCTGAGTCCCGGAGTAGGTCCCCCCCCGGAGGACACCCGGTTCTCGGAGTTCGTCCGGGATATGGCCACTGCCTTGGCTATTCCGGGCGGACCCCAAGGAAGAGCCTCGAGCTGAAGAGCTCGAGGCGCTACAGTATGACTCTCCTCCGAAGGAGGCCTTTACTGTCCCGGTTCCTCCGATGCTGGAACAGCTCCTCTTCCGTATGTGGGAGGCACCGGCCTCGGCGCCGGTTCTTAGCAAGCGAGTCGATTCGATCTATTGACTCCGGAAGAGCCCTGGTTTTCAGAAGGCACAGCTACCACACCATTCCATGGTTGTGGAATCGGCCATGCATCGTCTGAAGAGCCAGAAGATGCACTCTGCGGTGCTTCCTGGCAGGGAGGCCCGAAACTTCGATGGCGTTGGTAGAAAGTGCTTCCAGGGCTCGATGCTTGCTTGCCGTGTCCAGTCCTACCAGCTGTACATGGGCATGTACTTGCGGGATCTGGCCAAGGAGTTGGCCGGGTTCTCTGCTGGTCTCTCCGGGGAACCCTTGCAGAGATTTAAGTCTTTGTCCTCGGGGATTCGGGACTGCTCGAAGTTCATGTCCCGTGCCGACTACGATGGCTTCGAGGCTTCGGCCCGAGTTGCGGCAGCCGGCATCGCGGCTTGACGCCAGGCATGGCTGCAGTCATCGGACCTCGAGCCATGGGTTCAGGACAAGTTGGTTGATGTCCCTTGCCGAGGTGAAAACCTTTTTGGCAAGCCCATGACCGAGAAGGCTGCACAGCTTGAAACCGAGCACCTCACGAAGACAAGGCTGTCTAGGAAGACTTCTGCCCCTTCTCATAAAAAGAAGGGCTTGGGTAAAAAGCCCTTTTACCCGAGGAAGGGCACTGCCTACAAACAGTACCCGCAATATCAGGCTGCCCAAGCTGCCCCCCAGGGTCAGCAAGCCAAGGGCCAGGGTAATGGGCCCCGTAGGCAGAGGGCCCCCAAGCCTCAGGCCCCTGCTACCACTCAGCAGGGTGGGGGCTTTTGACTCCTTAAGCGTAGCCTCTCCTTCACTGCTCTCCCAACCCTGCACAGGAGGTCGTCTCGCCCTCTTTTCCCACCAGTGGCCCCTTATCACCGGGGACAGTTGGGTGCTGGAGATAGTCCACAAGGGCTATGCCCTCCATTTTCACCAACTGCCTCCTCCATACTTTCCAGGGGAACCTCCCAGGCCTCCCCTGCACACAGACCTTCTCCTTCAGGAGCTTCAGGGTCTCTTGGTGGACAGGGCGGTGGAACCTGTGCCTCCCCACTTGCAAGGTCACGGATTCTACTCCAGGTATTTCCTGGTGCCCAAAAGAACCGGTGGCCTTCGACCCATTCTGGACCTCAGGAACCTCAACAAGTTCCTAGTGAAGGAAAAGTTCAAGATGCTTACTCTTGTAACACTTCTGCCCTACCTCCAGCAGGGAGATTGGCTATGCTCCTTAGATATAAAGGATGCGTACACTCACATCCTCATTCATCCAGACCACAGAAAGTACATCAGGTTCATTGTGGGAGGAAACCATTATCAATACAGAGTGCTGCCTTTCGGCCTCACCTCCGCCCCCAGAGTCTTTACAAAGTGCTTAGCAGTGGTGGCGGCCTACCTGAGAAATCAGGGAATCTTTGTCTTCCCCTATCTAGACGACTGGCTCATCAGGGGTCAGACATGCCAGGAGGCCAATCAAGTCACCCTCATGACTATTGCTCTTCTACAACGCCTGGGGTTTGTCATAAACTTCGCAAAGTCCACTTTGCTCCCCTCCCAGAACTTGGAGTTCATAGGGGCAAGGTTGGACTCTCTCCTGGCAAAGGCATTCTTGCCAGAAGACAGAGCCCAAAGGTTGATGGCCTTGGCAAATCAGTTTCTCTGCCGGTCCCTGGTCTCCGCCAGACTCTGCCTGAGGCTTCTAGGCCACATCGCTTCGACAGTGCATGTGACCCCCCAATGCCAGGCTCCATATGAGTCCTGCACAGTGGTGCCTTTGGGCTCAGTGGTCACAGGCCACAGGCAGCCTCAGCGACAGAATAAGGGTGTGCAGACCATTTCTGCACTCCCTCAACTGGTGGCTACACCCACCCAATCTGCTGAAAGGGGTGCCTTTTCAGATTCTAGGGTACACAGTAGTGCTGACAACAGATGCCTCCCTGCAAGGCTGGGGAGCTCATTGTCTGGGCAAGTGTACCCAGGGCCTCTGGTCTCCCTGGGAAGCTGCACAGCAGATCAATCTCCTCGAACTCAGAGCTATTCGATTAGCACTCAAAGCTTTCACTCCTACCCTGACTCACTAGTCTGTCCTGATCCAGACAGACAACCAAGTTGCCATGTTTTATGTGAGCAAACAGGGCGGAACCGGGTCCAGGATCCTTTGTCGGGAGGCCCAGGACCTTTGTTCTTTTGCCCTCAACTAAAGGCTGTGTACCTTCCAGGCCAGGACAACTACCTGGCAGACAGATTAAGCAGAATACTGCAGCCCCACAAATGGCAGCTGCATCCTTCAGAAGATCTTCCTAAAATGGGATCTCCCTTTGATAGATCTCTTTGCCAGCCCAATGAACAAGCAACTGCCAAAGTTCTGCTCCAGGCAACCGCATCCTCTACGGATAGCAGCGGATGCTTTTCTGATATCCTGGTCTTAGGGCCTCCTGTATGCGTTTCCTCCCACGCCCTTGGTGGCCCGAACTCTCTTCAAGATTCTTCAGGACAAGGCCTCGGTCCTGCTGATGGCTCCTAGATGGCCGAGACAGCCTTGGTTTCCTCTTCTGCTTCAACTGGCGGTTTATCCTCCACTACCTCTGGGGTTGCAACCCGACCTTCGCTCACAGGAGCAGGGTTCCCTTTTGCACCCCAAAGCTCTCAATTTGATGACCTGGAGGCTGCAAGGGTAGTTTTAGCTCCCTGGGGCCTACCTCAGGAAGTTGAGGAGGTTGTCCTAGCCTCTAGGAAACAGTCCACTAGGAAAACCTATGCTCTCAAATGGAAAAGGTTTTCTGTGTGGTGTCAGCTACGTACAGAGGACCCTTTCTCTTGTACTGTGCCAGTAGTGCTTCAGTACCTACTGCACTTATCAAATCAAATTTATTAAATAAATTAATAAAAATAAATAAATAAATCAGGGACTTAAGTCCAATTCTGTTCGGGTACACCTCTCAGCTCTAGCAGCTCACCACTCTCGGGTGGACGGACATTCTCTGTCTGATCACCCCTTGGTGTCCTGCTTTCTCAGGGGCTTGCTTTTGCTCAAGCCTCCCATCCGTCGTCCTGCCCCTGAGTGGGAGCTGAATGTGGTCTTGCAGCAGCTGACTCGCCCACCTTTTGAGCCGATGGCTACTTGTCCACTACGCTTCCTCTCCTGGAAGACACTCTTCCTGATAGCCCTTACCTCGGCTAGGCGAGTAAGTGAGCTTGAGGCCCTGGTCTGTGATAGGCCTTACACCAGGATTTATAGGAACAGGGTAGTCCTCAGGACTCATCCAAAGTTCCTCCCAAAGGTTGTCTCCTCTTTCCACCTCAATCAGTAGGTGGTTCTTTCAATATTCTTCCCTAGGCCTCATGCAAGCTAGGCTGAAGCAGTTCTGCATACCCTGGACTGTAGGAGGGCCTTATCCTTCTACCTTGACCGTACGCAAGGGCATAGAAGGGCTACTCAGCTCTTTGTATCCTTTGACCCCAATAAGTTGGGGTTGGCTATGTCCAAGTGTACCTTGTCCATCTCTGGTGGCTGACCTTCCTTTGCAGGGTAGGGTCACGACCCATTGTGTCAGGGCAATGGCTGCCTTAGTGGCTCATCTCCACTCTGTGCCCTTGGTAGACATCTGCAGGGCTGCAACTTGGTCTTCAAGCCAGACCTTTGCGGCCCATTACTGCCTGGAGAGGGAGTCCCGTGGGGACAGTGCTTTTGGCCAGGCAGTACTCCGGAATCTCTTTGAGGTTTAGGCAACTCCTGCCCTCTTGCCCTCTGTTGGGCTACCGGTGGAGGTTGTGTCCTTGAAAAGCCTTTCTTTGCTGCTGAGACTAGAGGGAGTTCTCTTGTTCAGCCTGGGTTCCTCGGTAGCCCAGAGCTTGGGAGTCACCCATATGTGAGGACTGACTTCCTGCTTGATCCTGGAGAAAGAGTAGTTACTCACCTGTAACAGGTGTTCTCCAAGAGCAGCAGGAATCAGTCCTCACAACCCTCCCTCCTCCCCTTGGAGTTGCGGTTGTACATAGTTTATTTTTCATTTTTGTGTGCTGTTCTTAGCTATGTCATTTGACTGAGGTAAGATGGCACCTTTAGGCGGGAAGTGAACCGTGCATGTGTGCCTGCATTCCCAAAGGCTTTCATAAAAAGCTGGGGAAATACTCCGCTGGGGCTTCATCAGCGCCGATGACACCCATATGTGAGGACTGATTCCTGCTGCTCCTGGAGAACACCTGTTACAGGTGAGTAACTACTGTGATACGTTACCTGGGTGTCACACTTGACCATCAACTCAGTTTCAAAGAACACAAAGAACACCACCAAGTCCATCTACAATAAAATCATGACATTAAGGCACCTAGCCCCAGATGACTTCAGAACTATATTCCAGACGCTTGTAACTCCACATTTTGATTACGCAAACATCATTCTGCACGGTCTCCCCAAGAGCACCCTCAATCCACTGCAAATGGCGAATGCAGCAGCTCGCACGCTCTGCGGCATATCCAGAAGAGATCACATCACGCCCATACTCTTGAAACTACATTGGCTACCGTTAGCAGACTTACCTACAAGACACTTCTCCTAACCTTTAAAGCAATTAACCGGTTATCTCCTTCATCCCTCACTGCACTCCTCATTTTCACCCCCAACAACAGGCTGAGAAGGTCAGCAGCTGCCAACACGCTAACTATACCACTTGAATCTACAAAATGCACTCAAACAACCAGGACTAGGTCCTTTGCATTTTATGCCCCAAGATGCTGGAATAACCTCCCACCACATATCCGAGCAATCAGAGACCTCTCACAATTCAGAAAAGCCCTTAAACATCACCTGTTCCTCCTTCAGTTTGCCCACCCTAACCTAACACAACCACCCCCCACGCCTCAACTCATTCACCCAAACCCTGTCACTCCCACAACCTGACTTATGATGAAGCACAAAACATTTCCGCCCATTAGGTACATTCGCAATGCTCATAAACTAATGACTAATCCCTGATACATTCTGAATACCAGCTTGTAAGATATATTGTAAATAGGCCCACAATAACCACTGTTGTCATGTATATAGTTTTACCCTAGTTTTCAGTCCCAGGTTACCTATCCTGTTACAATGTAAGCATAAGATCACTTGTTTTGTTGCAAAGTTTTTATTTGTAAACCGCACTGATACTGAAAAGCGCGGTATATAAGAGCCTGTAAATAAATAAATAAATATCCACACAGTGGACACAGGCCACAGGACGTCTTGTCAGACAAGATATCAAACACACAACGACTGATCTTGTCACTACAATGGTGGCAATCACTGGAGAATCTTTTAGTGGGGTCTCCTTTCCAACAACCCCCATTCCAGGCCACCCTAACAGATGCATCACAGGTGGGATGGGGAGCACACCTGCACCATCTCTCCACCCAGGGTACCAGGACTCCACAGGAGGCTTGTCTTCACATAAACCTCTTAGAACTCAGAGCACTCTATCTAGCTCTTCGAGTATTCCATGCCCAGCTCAGCTACAAGACAGTCCTAGTCCAAATGGACAATCAAGTAGCCATGTTCTACATGAACAAGCAGGGCGGAACAGGCTCTCTGTCGTTATGCAACGAAGCTTTATGACTATGGGCCCTCGCCAGAGAGCATCAAATTCACCTTCTTGTGGTATATCTTCCAGGCATTCAAAACCTTTGGGCAGACAAACTCAGCCGAGTACTGCTGCCTCATGAATGGTCTCTCCATCTAGACCATGTGACAAAGATATTTCAAATCTGGGGAACCCCAGACATAGACCTCTTTGCAAGTCCACTGAATGCCAAACTTCCCCAGTTCTGTTCGAGATGGACACCTTCCTCCTTCACTGGGGTCAGGACTTCCTCTATGCCTTCCCACCCATTCCCCTCATCCCCAAAACACTCTTCAAGCTTTAGAGAGACAGAGGTCATATGATCCTCATAGCTCCACGGTGGCCACGACAGTCGTGCTGCTACATCTCTCTCAAGCTGCACCTCTGGAGTTAGGGTGTGCTCCAGGCCTTCCTCCCAAGAGAACGGGATGCTATGGCACCCGAATCCCCAGTCCCTGCATCTCAGGGCCTGGTTGCTGAAAGCCTAGACTTGCTGTATCTTAACCTTTCCCAACAGGTAAAGGAGGTCCTTCAGGCTTCCAGAAAACCTTCCACAAGACGTTCTTACGCCTTCAAGTGGAAACGTTTTACTATATGGTGTTCTCAAAAGGGCTTAAACTCCTTGTGATACCTTTGGAATCGGTACTAGAGTACCTACTTCATTTATCAAATTCTGGTCTAAGTACAAATTCAGTAAGAGTGCATCTTAGTGCAATTGCAGCTTCCTATAAGCCTCTAATTGGACAGCCAATTTCCTCTCATCCACTCATAGCAAGATTTATGAGAGGTCTTCTATTAACAAAGCCTCCCATCAGACCACCACCGGTGGCATGGGATTTAAATCTAGTTCTCGGACAGCTCATGAAACCGCCCTTTGAACTTTTAGCCACTACAACCCTAAAGCTTTTATCCTGGAAGGTCATCTTCCTAATTGCAATCACCTCTGCACGTCGCATTAGTGAATTGCAAGCTTTAGTGGCTGATCCCTCTTATCCAAGGTTTCACCATGATAAGGTTGTTCTCAGAACTCATCCACATTTTATGCCAAAGGTGGTTTCGCCTTTTCATCTAAATCAATTGATTTACCTTCCTGTGTTCTTTCCGAGGCCTCATGCCTCTAATGCAGAAAGGAACCTTCATACTTTGGACTGTAAAAGAGCCTTGGCTTTTTACCTACAAAGAACACAGAATCATAGAAAGTCTTCTCAACTTTTTGTTGCTTTTGATTCTAGTCATTTGGTACTTCGTCTCCAAAAGAACTCTATCTAAATGGATTGCACCAGAGGCGGCCCAAGGTGGGTGCGGGGCCATGTGCGGAAACTCGGTGCGGGGCCTCATTTGCATAAGTGGCATTATTTGCATAAATATTTGCATAAACATTTGCATAATGCTAACATACACTAACTTTTAGTAAACATGTCTCTTAATGAGTGTATGGATAAAGACAGACTAAAAGATTTCTACATTACTATAATCCAGTGCCAATCGCCAGGCACATTAGGAACTACTACAAACACTGCCCATTTAGAACCCATAGCAAACCCGCCGTATCCTAACAGCACTACCAGGACTCACAAAGCACCATACCCTACCTATCAAAAGGCAACACTGCAAATATTAAACCAATACATTTCAGAGAACAACAATACATGACCTACTGGGGAAAGAGAACAAGTGGCAATGTCAAATAGGAATTACATAAATAGAATACCTCAGCTCAGTTACACATGCAGAACATAGACCATCACCAAACAAGGAATCACAATTTAGAAACAGGAAGGCAATAATTAAACTGGGAACCCCAAAAGCCAAACTTGGAATGTACAACAACACTGTAGAAATAAAACTATAAATTAATTTCCTCTTGTACCAAACAAAGCGCAGACGTTAATGATGCACATTTCCCAGAGCTTTCATATTCCAGTTAATAAATTCAAAATAAAGAGATATTTTTCTACCTTTTGTGCATTTTTTTTCAGTTGCAATTGCTCCAGCCACTTTCTTCTGGTTTCTTCATGTTATCTGCTAACTCTCCATCATCTGCTGTCCATTTGTCCTTTCTTCTCTCTTCTAGTTTTTTTTCCATTCTCTCTCTCTACATCTGCTTTAACATACTTATCTTTCTCCTTTTGCTCTTTCCTCATTCCTATTTCATCCACTCAAATTTTACCCCTCCATCCTCAATCCCCACTTACTCTCCCAATACCCGGCCAATTGTAGATTTGTCTTCCCTCCCACACAAAATATTTTTCCCCTCTCCATTTTACTCTCCCAGCCCCATCCCATTCTAATCCTCCCCCAACATCAGCTCCCTTCTAGTTCCAGCCTCACCCAGCATCCATTCCCTTCTAGTCCCTGCATCAGCCCATTTCCAGTCCTAGCCCTCCCATCAGCCCATTTCCAGTCCTAGCAACCCCCCAACCCAATACCAGTCCTAGCCCCCCCATCAGCCCACTTCCAGTCCTAACCCCCCATCAGCCCTCTTCCAGTCAGCTCCCCATAGCCCATTGCCAGTCCTAAACCCCCCATCATCCCACAGCCCATTACCAGTCCTAACCCCCCATCAACCCACTTCCAGCCCTAATCCCATCAGCCCATATACAGACTTGGCTCCCCCCAGCCCATCACCACTCCTACCCCCCCAGCCCATCACCACTCCTAACCCAACCCCCCCCGCCAATCACCACTCCTAACCCCCCCCAGCCCAGCCTAGCCTAGGGAATTTTTTTTTTTTTAAAAAGCTGTCTTCTCCCGCTGCCGGGGCCACCGCGGCAGAATTGAGTGTGCCGCGGGGCCCCCCCTGCCCAGCAGAGCCTGCTCTCCCCTGTATCCGCTCTCTCATTGTAGTTTCAGTCACACGCACCGGCTTTCAGAGCGCGAAGAGACTAGTTTCCCTTTCGCAGCTCTGTTAAGCCCGCGGGGGCTGATGGGAACTTTCCATCAGCCCCCGCGGGCTTAACAGAGCAGAGAGGGAGAAACTCTCCCCTCGCGCTCTGAAAGCCGGCGCGTGTGACTGAAGCTACAACGAGAGAGCGGATACAGGGGAGAGCAGGCTCTGCTGGGCAGGGGGGGGGCCCCGCGGCACACTCGATTCTGCCACGGCGGCCCCGGCAGCGGGAGAAGACAGCTTTTTTTTTTTTTTTTTTTTTTTTACATTTTACTTTAGGATCAGAATGTTTTTTGCGCAGGGCCCCCTGAAACGCGGGGCCCTGTGCAAAAAACATTATCGCTCAATGGACGGGCCGGCCCTGGATTGCACAATGCATATCTTTTACGTATGAGAATAAGTCTTCCTCTTCAAGGCCATGTCACACCACATAATGTGAGAGCCATGGCAGCCTCTATGGCTAACCTTCACTCTGTATCTATCGATGACATCTGTCGAGCAGCCACCTGTGCTTCGATGCACACCTTCACAGCCCACTACTGCCTAGATAAAGCCTCCCGTCTGGATGCCTTCTTTGGCCAGGCTGTTCTTCAACATCTTTTTCAGACTTAATTCAACTCCTACCCACCATCCCTAGTAGGATGCCAGAGATTCATGGTAGGAAGCATGGCCCACCTCACTATAGGTGGCAGCTTCCTGGGGCCATCTCCCTGGCATCTTCAGCTAGGGAGTCCCCCATATGTGAAGACTACATTCCTGCTTGTTCCTGGAGATAGTGTAGTTACTCACCTGTAACAGGTGATCTCCGGGAACAGCAGGAATTTAGTCTTCACAACCCACCCACCTCCCCTAGGAGTTGTCTCTCTATTTCTCTGTCTTTCCTCTCTCCCTCTATCCTTTCACTCAGCTACAAACTTAACTGAAGAGGGACAGTTGGAAAGGCAGGAAGGCAGCACACGTGCTGAGGCATGCTTCCAAAAGTGTTCCTATTGGGCGCTGGGGAGCGTTCCCGTGCAGGCTTCGTCGGTACTGACGATACCCATATGTGAAGACTAAATTCCTGCTGTTCCCAGAGATCACCTGTTATAGTTGAGTAACTACACTTTATATACCATCCCTTCCATGTATCAGAGGCGGTTTACATCGAACAATTAGGTTACAAAGAACAATGTATAACATTCTAGATCTATAGGCTATATACTGTACATAGAACATATCAACTTCCAATGACCTCAGTATGGGTTTTGTGTAGGTTAGTTAAAACAAACTGTATTCATATTAGCGAACATGACTATATACAAACAGGTGTGTGGCATACCTAAACAGATGTGTTCATTATGCGGTTAGCGGAAGTGGGGAAGGGGGGGTTTCAACCTATGCAGATGCCGCTAGGATGATGATTTGCAGGGGAGTGATTTTTTGCATTTGGACTGAGGTTTTCTAATGTGGTGCCATAATGTTCTGTAAAAAGCAGGGTTTTAGGGTCCTTTCGGAATTCAAGGAGGTCCTTTATTGACCTGTATGTGTGGAAGTGCATTCCATAGTGCAGATGCAGTGTAGGTAAAAGCTCTATCACTTGTTTTATGAAGCGGAATGGGGCTGGGATAGCTAGAAGATTTGATTTACTTTTTCTTCTGCTTCAGTTTTCCGTTTGAGTTTGTCTTGGTAGACGAGATTGATGGGGATATGCAGTTGATGAGTTAGAAAATGATGACTAGTGATTTTTATTTTATTCTGCTAATCACCGGTAGCCGGTGAAGATTGTAGAGAATGGGGGTGATATGTTCCGTTAGTCTTGCCTTGGATATGACGCTCGCTGTAATGTTCTGGGCTAGTTAGAGGGGATGGAGGCTCTTCTTATGCAGTCCCAGCAGTATGCTATTACAATAGTCTAGTTGGTGTGTGATGAGTGCCTGGTGTGTGATGAGTGCCTGGACTACTGTATGGAAATCATGAGTATCTAGGAGGGGACAAAGGTGTTGTTCTGTCTTTAGTTTATAGAAGATAGTTTGTGCCATATGTTTGATTTGAGCTGTCATTGAGAGCGATCTATAAATAACACAGGTACACTACCAAAAAACTGCCTCCAGTTTTGCAACTGATTCCTATAGATTTTGGGGTGCTGAATCCAGGAAAAATAGCCAAAATGTTCCATCACGTCACGTTTTCTTGCAAAATTAGATTTTTTACCCATATAAGGAATGTTCACATAATTTCCTTTTAGCCGACTGCAGTTTATTTTCTTGGCCCAAAATAGAGGTTGTAATGGTTAACTAACTAGAAACACTCCCTCATGATATTTTAGAGTGTGTTGTATTCATTTTATACATTAACAGGACAATTGGGAGGCGGGGGGCTAAATCCAGTACTCGCGCTGGCGCATGTTCTTTCCTGTTCGCCTTGCCTCGTTCGCTCGCTCAAACACGGTGGTTGCAACATGAACGTTCCTGTCAAATTTCAGTTTCTTGCAAGTTCATTATTACCTTTTGTTTGCTCAGTCGTAATCCAGCTTTATTCCGAAGTGGTTCACTACAGTTGTAGTTTGCAGTGCTGTGTATTTGTGATGGCTCACAGAGCCAGAGGTTGCGTCAACTCTCCGGACAGTTTTTGTTTTATTTGTGGGGAATATACCGTGAAAAAGCGGCAGAGGAACATTTCTGCATTTATTAAAAAAGTATATTTCACCTATTTCGGTTTGAAGTTAGGCGATCAAGATATACCGTGGGCTCCTCACAAAGTGTGCAAGACATGTGAGGAAGATCTACGCTTATGGATGAAAGGTAAAAAACAAGCATTTCGTTTCGGAATACCTATGATGTGGCGTGAACAAAGAGACCACAGCAGTGACTGCTATTTTTGCTCTTGCATTGTGAAGGGATACAACTTAAAAAATAAGAACGTAATAAGTTACCCCAACCTTCCCTCAGCAATTAGGCCTATGCCTCATAGCAACGAAGTACCTGTGCCTGAACCACCAAAATCTTTGGATCATATTTGTGTGGACGGTTCTGATCATGATGAGACTCATCAGATGGCTTTTCCCGATGAGTCCAGTACTTCCGAGTTTGAAACTGAACCAGATCCGAAACTTGAACTTTTCTCTCAAGCTGAATTGAATGATTTAGTCCGGGATTTAGGACTCCCAAAAGATGCTGCCCAACTGCTAGGTTCTCGGCTTAAACAGAAAAATCTATTGTCACCAGGAACAACTTTTTATTGGTACCGCAACCGCGAGACACAATTTTTGAAGTATTTCAGCAAAGAGGAAGATTTGGTATTTTGCAACGATATATACGGAGTGATGGAAAGGTTTAAACTCAAGTATGATCCTGCTGAATGGCGGCTGTTCATTGATTCGTCAAAAGACAGCATAAAAGGTGTTGTTCTTCATAATGGCAACACATTCGCTTCAGTTCCTATTGCTCACTCTGTTATTCTCCAAGAAAAATACGAGAATTTGGCCCTGATTCTTCAGAAGATTCGTTATGATGAGCATAAGTGGATGATTTGTGGAGACTTTAAAATTCTATCCATGCTATTAGGGCAGCAATCCGGTTTCACCAAATATCCCTGCTTCCTTTGCTTGTGGGATAGCCGGGCCCGCGACCTACACTGGGGGAAAAAAGACTGGCCAATTCGGGAGTATTTGAGACCCAGTGAGAAAAATGTTATTCATGAGAGCTTGGTACCTCGTGATAAAATTCTATTACCACCTTTCCACATTAAGTTGGGTCTCATTAAGCAATTCATCAAGTCCCTTCCAAAAGATGGTGAGTGCTTTCGGTACCTTTGCTCAAAGTTCCCCCGACTTTCTGAAGCAAAGCTAAAGGAAGGAATGTTTGTTGGCCCTGATATAAGGAAACTCATTTCAGATGGAGCATTCGCTGAAACAATGTCTGAGAAGGAAAAAGAAGCCTGGGATTCCTTCAAGGATGTTCTCAAATTCTTGGGGAACAGGCGGGATGAGAACTATAAGGATATTGTTGCCAGGATGCTCAATGCCTTCAAAGAACAAGGCTGTAACATGAGCCTGAAAGTCCATTTCTTGCACTCCCATGTGAACTACTTTCCCGAAAACTTGGGGGCGTACAGTGAAGAACAAGGTGAAAGGTTTCACCAGGACATCAAGGACGCAGAGAGAAGGTACCAAGGAAGATGGAACACCACTATGATGGCTGATTTCTGCTGGTTGCTGCTGCGGGAAACCCCAGATGAAAAATACGCCAAGCAGCGCACCAAGAGAAGCATTCGGGGGAAGAAGAAACGGGCCCACCAGGAGATTGATTGACCCAAGAATGACTTTAAAATCTAAACTGTGTTGACAAATATCGTGTTTTTACTAAACTTTGAAATAAAAATTTGCTAGTTATTACTACAGTGTCGGATCTCATTTATTAGAATTTTATTTTCACACCATCGGGTGTTTGTCTTCATGTATTGCAATGGTGCGGTTTGCATTTTCTATTCTTACATACATACCTGTACAACATTTTTTGCACATTTCTTTGCTTTGCTTTGTGTCTAACCTCGCTCTTATATGCTCAATGTTTGTGCACATGTATGTGGCTGTTTTAAGTGCAGACAATTTTGCTACCATCACAGTGTGTTTTGTTGACATTACTCTATTCTTATGTGCTGCCTTGTTACAATTTTCTTTATTCTTATTTGAATAACTACTAAACAATTAGTATAAAGAATTCATCCAAGAAACTTTTATCTCGATCGCACTCAATCTGAAACGTTCACCTCAAACTGCTAACCCAATGTAGCAAAAAATCTGTACGTGATGGAGCAAATTGGTTACCAGATTTGGATTCAGCGCACCAAAAAACGTAAAAATCAATCGAAACATTAGAGGCAGTTTAAAAAAAAATTTTTTTAGTGTACCTGTGTAATGATACCTAGATATTTAACCTCATCTTTGATTGGGACCTCTGTGTCATGAAGTTTCAGTGTTTTGGGAGGGGTGAAGTTTCGGTTTCTTGTTACGAAGAGTGTTTGTTTTTTTGAGATTGTTTTCTTTTAGCCATAGTTCAGTTAATGATATTTTGGTATGTGGGGCATTTCGTGGTGTTGGGTTTGTAAACCATGATATTGTTTGCGTAGATATAGTTTGTTGTATTTCTTGAAGATTGAACATATAGGATAAAGCTATATGTTGAACAGGAGGGCGGAGAGTGCTGAACCCTGGGGGATTCCCTGTTCTTGGGGGAAGGTAGTTGAATGGTTCTGATCGACTTTCACATAAAGCCTACAGTTGGACAGATAGGATCCAAACCACTTGAAGCTGGTTCCAGCTATGCCTAGTTGAGCCACCCTTGTTAGAAGGGTGTTGTGTTCTACGTTATCAAAAGCAGAGGTAATGTCAAGGAACAGTGGGAGGTATGCTTGATTTACATTATCTAAGCCACGTAATAGAGTATCAAATAGTACCAGGAGTAGGGTTTCTACTCCATGATATGGGCGAAATCTATACTGGTGTTCATCTAGAGGGGCATGACTGTCAAAGTCTTGGAGTTGGAGTTGCACCACTTTCTCCAAGATTTTTGCAATAAAGGGGATGCTAGCAATGGGTCTATATGATTGAGGGTCATCTGTGTGTAGCGATTTATTTTTTAGTATGGGACGAATAATAGTGTTTTAGTGCAGTTGGCATTATTCCGGAGGATAGGGAGCGGTTGACTATTTCCATAATAAAAGGTGCATGTTCCGTTTTTGTTACTTTGATCCATGAAACAGGACATGGACCTAAGTATGAGGTAGTGGTGTTTATTTTGGATATTGTTTCTTTGGTTTGCTTTACATTGATAAGGATTGTTCACTTCAAGATTAATTAATCTCAGGTTCTTAATTAATGTATTCCTGATGAGGATATCCAGCTGCACCTGAAAGTGAAGATGGGCACTTTCTTCCCTTTAAGACCTTGTAAAGCTAAAATTATCCCAAGGGTTGGCGGGAGGGATAGAAGACTTAATAAAAGCTGGCTGCTGCACAGTGCCCTGACCTGTGCTGCTAAGTTAATGTCTTACCAATTTCCTGGGTGATTCACACAGACCTTGGTTTGATAGAGGGGGTCTTTCAAATTGGCCTTTTGATCTGTCACTGCGCTTTAACACCTATTTAAGACAACTTCACAGATGTTGTGCTTCCTGATTGGAAGGTCTCTTTGTAAAAGGTCTCTAGAAACAAATTTATTTCTACCCAGACTATTTATTCTACTTGTATGTTAAGCTATACTCTGATTTGTTTTAAATGAAAAGCTCTCTGGTGTTACTAAGACCTGACTGATTCAGCAAAAACACTTAATTCTAAATTACACAGATTAATAACAGCAGCTATGGGTGCCACTCTGGCAACAAGACACCTGATTGATTACCGAACACAGTTTGGGACAACTATCCAGAGGGTTGCTATGAGTCGACACCGACTCGACGGCACTTATCAGCTTTAACTCAAAGAATTTCCTTTTCTTCAAGATTTAGAGTATATTCCAGAAGAAAATTACTTACAACTACAGATCTTTTTCCAGCTGTAGCAGTCCCTTTTGGTAGTCCTTTTCGTATGCCACTATCGTCTAAATGTTCAGGCAAGAAGGGATGTATTTGGGGCGTGAGTGTTGCAATCTGCTTACAGTACTCTGGTACATCCCATGCGTCTGGACTGGACTGGAGGACGATAAGGTCTGATTTCACCTTCCTTATCTTCTAATTATCTTTCTTTGAGTCTCTCTAGTCCAGTTCAGACCTCACCCTTTGTTTCCTGTTTTTTGGCAAGCTTGGGCATGGAAGAATGTATATGGCCTGTTGCATGGATCCAGTGCTTTCTCTGCAGCGTGTCTTGATTTCTCAGAAAGGAATGAAATCGATTTTGCCATTTTCTGTTCTCTGTAGACATAGCTCTCAAATTCCTCTAGTTCTCTATGAAGGGCTGCTCTTCGCCCCCCCTCACCAGCAACACTGCAGGGCTCTTGGAGTAACAGAAAACCACACTCAAAGCAATGAGAAGGAAACCTAAGAGACAGCAATAAAATACCACACACTTCTATATAGATACACCAAAGCTTTGCGGAGAGAAACAAATAGAAACAAGTTCTCTTTGTTTACTCTAACTATTAGCTATGGTTTACTTTATTTATAAGGCTCTTTTGGAGGATACAGCATAATTTCACTTTATTGTTCTACGTCAGGTATTACATATTCATCACATCATAGGTCACTTTCTAATCAGCATAGGTCAGTATGAGGAGACATACATGTATTCCAAGACATAACTGTTTACTAGATATCAAGCAGTCAGCAGTAACCCTGAGACTGAAAGGCTGGAGGACAAGCTGCCCCTTTTCTTATTTAGGACTTGTACCTCTTCACCTACTTAGTAAGCAAATATATGAAGTTTATTTCTAAGCAAAGTTCTGAACAAATTTAACTCTTTCTCAGATTTTCTTAGTCTGGTTGTGTACACCGCCCTGTACAGTCAAGCTTACATTCAGTCCCTCCTCTGATTCTGTAAAGAATCATTTCTAAAGTAAGGAAACTCAGACATTGCCATTAAAGTGGAATCAAAACTAGATTCTGGGTCAATCTGTACCATCATTGTAGGGGTCAGTGATTCCACTGATTTCTTACAGCAAGCTGATAGTACACAGAGAATTAGTGCTCCCAAAATGAGAATCCCCAAAATGCCAAGTAATGATGCTAACAGGCCTTGCAAAGGCCTGGATAATGAACTCCAAAATGAAGAAACGGAATCAAATAGATCTGAAAAAGAACTTACATAACTATCGCTTGAAACAAATGTACGGTTCCTTATCGGTCCTACAGTTCAGTCCTCCACCTCTGGGTAGTGCACCTCCTCCTGCAACATGGAGACTGGACAAGTCAAACTTGTGACATCACCGGGTATATCCTGCTGGTCTTCTCCCATGATCCCCCAGTGTGTCCAGTCTCCATGCAGCATGAGGACGTAGTGAGCCTAGGTGCTGGGCTCACTTGAGAAGCAGTTTAGGAGCAGTTAGTCAGGATTTGATTTACCTTGCATTTCTTTTGCCCTTCTTTAGGTGTAATCCTGTAAATTGAATTCATTTTCATTTAATTTCATTTACTTTTACTTTATTTATTTTCACCTAGTCTGCCTTAGTGTAAAGGGGGGTTCTGTCCCTTTTCAAAGTTCACGCTGCCAGCTAGCCTCTCTGCTTGGGATTCTTCGGTCTCTGTGCCCGGTGATGATCTCTCCTCCAGGACTGTACGGGGGAGAGCTCTGTGGAACACCTGCATTTTGGCAGTGTCCATGCGGCAGATTCCCATCGTGGCGGGAGCCTCAGGCCGTTCGAGGTTCTTTAGCTGGTGGGCCGGGGCTCGCAGCGTCTGCTACTTCTGGTGGCGCGAGGCAGCAGCGTGTCTGGACAGCTCTTCACCCCGCAGCTACAGCGGGGTAACTGCTGCATCCCGACGCCACAAGGGAGTCTCTCGAGTCCGCATGGAGGGGCTCTGAGCTCTTGCCGCCTCTGTGGTGTTTGGCGCCAAACGGGCCTGCTTCGGATTGGCGCCATTTTCTTGGCAGGGCTGAGGCCTCGTGGCGGAGAGCGGAGCAGCCCCGCGTTTGAGCAGACGACGCTGTTCCACGCGGCTACACCCAGATAAGGACTTCCTTTTGCTGTTACTTTTAATTTTAATTCTAATTTTAATTTCCTTTTAATTTCATGATAGTTTATAGTTCTTTGAATGCAATGTGATTGGTTTGGGTTTTACTTCTTGGGGGGTGCCTTTACCTTTGTCTGCATTCTGGCAGTTAGCGACGTCAGTCAGCAGCAGGTTTCCGTGCTAGGATTTGGCCATTCAGGGTCATCGGCGGCACAACCACCTACAAATTGAGCCCTTTCTGAAGTTGTCATTTACATAAGGATGCTATTTCCATGTTTATACGCTTGGAAATTGTGCAGACAGCCTCTAAATGTCGTTATGCCATCTGCAAATTTGATCGCCATGCTTGCTGATCTCTTTTCCAGATCATTTCAGTGCAGTAGATGTTACCAGATGCCAGTTCCAGTGCAGATCCCGAGACATTCCAGTATTTACGGGTCTCCTGTGAGAAAACTGGCCATTTAGTCCTATTGTGTTCCTGTTTTTGATCCATTTCCCATTCTATAATAGCACATCATCTCCTTCCTCAGGAGAAGTTCATAAGGGGCTTTGTCAAGTACCTTCTAAAACATCCAGATACATATCATTTGGCTTACTCACATGTTTATTAACCCTTTGAAAAGACAGCTTGGTGTTGCTTTTCAGAACAAGTTCTATCATTTAACTGGCACTGAACTCAGATTCATTGGTCTGTAGTTTCCAAGATCGCCTTTGAAGCTCTTTAAAAAAAACAAAACAAAAAAACCCCAGTTAGTGTTACATTAGTAACTCTTCAATCTTTAGAGATCATTAATACTAATGTTATGATTGAGCCTGGCTGATATTATGAATGATCACTATTAGACAAAAATTAGCTAGGTTAAGACACTTTGATTTGGTTTTCTGCACTATGTTATCAGAGCGCAGCTTGCCCATTTGGCGGGAATACTGCCCATCTGGGCCATCTGGGGAAAGGCCCCTGCTGGGGATCGTGAGAAGTGTTGCTGGATGGCACAGTCCGGGGCTTAGTGTTCCAGGGTCCTGGAAGGGTTGATAGCGACAGTCAGGCCTCCCTGTCTTTGCTATGACGGTCACCTAGGTTCAAGCGTCCTGTGTTTTGGGTGACAGGAGTGGGACACCTGGACATGTGGTGCTGGATGTTGGATAGGCTCATACTTCTTAGGTGCACTCTCCTTGAGTGCGTCTGCATGTCCGTGTTCCGTCTGTGATCTCATGCTCAGGTGATTGTTGCAGCAATGACAGAGATCGCTTGGGATATCGTGAGCGGGGTTGTCATGGTGTTGCCAATGCAAGACGGGGCCATCCTGAGGAGTTTGGGCCTCAGTCATCAGCTTTCCCTTCGATGGCCCGGCTGTCCAGGAGGCACCCCTCCAGATCCGCCGGTCCAGTTCTTTGCCTCTTCTCAATGTGGGCAGGGGGGCTGGCAGATCTGGAAATTCACGTCCACTGCACGTTCTACTGTTTTACCTCTGTCTTGGGGTTCTGAGGTCATATATTCCCAATCATTTGTTTGGTGGGGTGCTACTGTCTGTTGTGCAAGACAAGGTGGTCAACAGTCGGAGGCTGTCGTCTATTCCCCTTACCCCTGAAGGTGCTCACAATTTAAGTTTTTTGTACCTGCGGAGGTGTATGTTGTTAAAGGCTAGCAGGCGCACCTGTGGGACCAGAATCCTCGGTTCTTCCGACCTTCTGTTGAGGTGCGCGTGTGGGGTTTACTCCCTTGGTCGGCTAGCAACTTGCTTCACCCATTGCGCCTTCCCTTTCCTCAAGGCATCGTTGCGTCCCACTTCTTCGTGGGGGCTCGCCGCAGGGCCTGGAGTTATGCTCAGCCGGTTCCAGCCAGGGCTGAGTCCTTGGGGGGAGGCTCCGATCCTAACGATACAGGGAGTGCTGGGATCCGTTCAACCAGGTTCCTTCGGGCCCAGCGTACGTCGTCTTTTGCTGGCCGGTTTAGGTCTTGGGGTCGTGGCGGTGCTCCGAGAAGACCAGTAGGCTGCACAGTGCTTGTCTTGGAGCAAGCGCGGGATATCTGTAGGTTCATATTCAAAGCCGTCCGGTTACATGTCCCTCCATTGTGGAATGCTTTACTAGTAGGCATACTTCATATGCTGGGCTTACAAGTTGGCTTCCGCGCTGCTCAGCATCAGCCAAGGTGACTGCCGGTTTAGGCTGTGGAGTCAGCCTGGAGGAGGGGCCTTGCGTTCTCTGGACAATGCCCTGTTCGGTTGTGTGCCTTGTGGCCCTTATAGAGTTGTAAAAAGGAAAAAAAAAAAAAAAAAAAGAATAATCAAACAGGAAAGCCTTCCTAATTGTCCCCACTTCTTTTTTATAAGGTTCTGTCCCTTTCTTCCGGGAGCTTGGCCGGAGCATGGTTAGACTCAGCTACATTTTGGGGATCCTTTAGGTACAAGGCGTTTTAGTGTACGCAGCACGCCCAGTGTTCCATCGTCTGACTGGAACGGTACGCGGTACGTCAGCCGTGGCAGGCGTTCACGGACACGGTAGTGGATCGAGCGCTGTAGGTGCTGTCTGAGATCTCCGGGATGGTGGCCTATTTCGATCGGCAGGGTGGAGTCGGTCGGGTGGTCAGGGTGGCCCGAGCGAAGGGACAGCGTGTGCGGTTGAAGCCTTGGCGGCCTGCGTTTCGGTGGGGACACTGTGGTGGCGAATGTCCTTAGCGGGGTCCGAGTGTTTGCCGGAGGAGTGAGATTGCATCAGGCGGTGTGCGCGCCGCGTGTGCTCAGATGCGGTCAGCCCATATTGGACCTCATGTCGACCTGTCAGTCTGCGGCGACGGGTCGATGTTTAGCAGAGGACATATGAGGCTACTGGATAGCGTCGATGCATTGGTACGGGGCCGTGGCCCGGTCCATTCTATGCCTTTCAGAGGTCATAGTGAAAATGGCCGACTGGGTCTGGTTGCTAAGATATCATTAGTCAGTGGGGACCATTACCAGTGTATTCTGCAACATTTGCGTGAGCTTGCATAATCTTTACTTGCAACCAATCGAAATAACTGTCCAAAACCAGTTGATGCAGTCACTACTTAAATTTGCCTCGCTTGACAGTAAAAAAAAAAAAAAAAAAAAAAAAAAGACATATTTATTTTATACCGATAGGTCACTCACAGCATATCTGGCGATTCCTCGTCCTGGTGTTAATCATGCAGATAATTTCTGCTCTAGTGGTGATGTGACTTTTACATCACAAAAATGGCATATGACTGTGGCGGTTCAGAAAGCCTACAATTTATATTTTGGCTGCAGAATAAAAGATCAGGATAAAAGCTAGGCGCCACGCATATGCTGCAATACATGTGTAGCAGATCTCAGGCTGTAGATGGATGGGAAAAGACCATCAAAGTTTTTTGCGGTTCCAATGATCTGGAGAGGGCCCATGGATCACGTCGGCGATTGCTACTTCTGCATGGTTCCTCCAATTCCGGAGGGCATATCCAGGTGATGTAAGCGGTTGGCCTACTGGCATTGCGTCGTGGGCGTGGCTACCAGAGTCTCCTTTCTTTTTTGTCACACCATGTAAGACTCCACATCTTCTGAAACAACGCTGTACTCTGGGGCACATGACACCCTCTTATATGCCCTTGGTGGATCACGCTTGGTTTATTGCAACTCATTGCTTAGCTGCATTCCACATTCTCAATTAAAAAGACTCCCAACTGGTCCAGGACATAGCTGTAGAGCTACTTTGTGTTGCAAAGAATAAAGCCCTTAAGAGGTGTGACAAATAGAGTGTTTGACGCTGGTGGTTTTTCCATTTCCCTCATTTTGCTTCCCACCTCTGGATGGATGGACCTTGGTTCCGTTCTCCCTCGTGGAATCCGGCTGTGCCTGTCTAGTTGTCGGTTTGGGACTTACGCAAGAACACTTTGCTTGTAACCTGCGTTCCTTGGACCTTAGGTGAGGTTCCGTCGCTTTCTGGGAGGTCCTCTTCGCTGCCTGTCCCTCCGTGGAGGCGGGTTCTGCGGGAGAGCAGCGGTTGCTAACACTTGACACCCTGGTGGGGTCGAGAGCCAAGGGGGAGCTCAAGCGGATTTTTCAGGCGGAGCTCCGGTAGCCTTCTCAGTAGGTCTGTTTCTAGGGCGTTCAGTGTGTTTGCGATGGCGAGTTTGTCTTTCTGAAGCACTAGCGCTGCTTGGGGCAGAGTTCTGTGCTGTTTTCACCAGTGAAGAGGATCCAAGTGGGCTCTCGGTCGTGTCTTCTTGGTTGGCTTACCGCCTGTTGACGTGAGGAGTGGGCTGGGGTCGGTGCCTGCTCTGTTCGTTTAGGGGCCGAGCCGACTGGATAGGTCCCTCCCAATGATTACTGCTCTGGTACATCCCAGTGGTGGAGGACTGAACTGTAGGACCGATAAGGAAATGGAAATTACACTTACCTGGTAATTGATGTTCCTTGAGGGAGTACAGTTCAGTCCTCATTCCCGCCCGGGGATGGATGTTTCAGACGCGAGGCGTCAGTTCCGAGTATGCTTTCGGATCCTAGAGTCGGCAACGGGCTCTGATTGGCAGGTAATCGCGAGAGCAACCTTTTCTGCCTATACTCTTCCTTAGTTCTCCTTCCTTCTAGCTCTCTGTCTTCCGCTGTTTGGTGCGCAGGGGGACAGGGGCACGGAGGAGGGTGTTTTCGGCCTTTCTTTTTGGGGCCCTGTGATTTTAAAGTTGAAGTTTGAGCATAGCTTTGTATTTAGTACTTTAACTGGTTGTTTGTTTGCTCCTTTGAGTCTGCTTTGACAGTAGGTCACTGGGGGATCATGGGAGAAGACCAGCAGGATATACCCGGTGATGTCACAAGTTTGACTTGTCCAGTCTCCATGTTGCAGGAGGAGGTGCACTACCCAGTGGTGGAGGACTGAACTGTACTCCCTCAAGGAACATCAATTACCAGGTAAGTGTAATTTCCATTTTCTAACTTTATCCAATAGGCCTTTTACTATTTTTCCATTATTATCAAGCATACTACAACAAAAACCAACTATTACTCCACACACACCATTTTCCTTTGCTAGGAGATAGTCTAAAGCCATTTGGTTCTGGGCTGCATAAGCTGACACTTTGTTCACTGCACCTTGCAAGACACTAATTGCCTCAGTGAGATCTAGGGCTGTAAGTTCAACAACTGCCTGTAGTCGCATAATCTGGGTACCATATTCTCTAGTGGGTGCTATAGCTCCAAGGGTTGAAAGCCACACAGTACCTGTGAATGCATCTATTTAAGATTTAGTTAAAGGTTTTGTAGTGTCTACCAGTTGTTGAGCAGCCTCTACGGCCTTATCCTGTGAAGAAACATCCCTTTTTCTTCTAACAGAATTGTTCAGGGTTGATAAAGTAATGTTCTGGTAAGGTACAAATCACCACGGGGTATCTAAATGGGCTATATAACAAATACCTGACCAACCTCTGGGAAGCTCTGTATACGCAAACATACCACACACAAAATAATCTCCTTCTAAAGCCACTAAGCCATCTTCCCAGATTGTCAAATTCTGGGGACAAGATATATTCTGGATACAATTATTCAAAGCCCACTGAGTCATGTCCATTTCATTAAGCCCTCCAGACATATTACGTTTCCAGGGATGATAATACCCTAGTAAAGGGAAACTCCAGTTAGGTATGCCTAGGTCTGAACGAGAGGCATTCAAAGGGTAGCCAGAACTATTATATTGTAGTAATTCATAATCATGCACCTGGTTCCCTTGAACTGACATTAATTGTACTACTGAAATATAAGAGTTTCCTATAAGGGATTTCTTATACCAGATAGAAGAATTATGCAGCATTACTATTCTACAAACATTCCATGGAGTATCCCCTACCTTTCTTCCCTTACCCTGAGCCATAAAACATATTGGAGGATGTTGCAGAGGCATAGGACTAACTATTCTAGATTCTGGGCTTGTATGAGACCATTGTACAGAAGTTAGATTAAAGGCCATGTCACGGAACTCCTCAAAGGTCCGTCCTAGGTCTAACCCTAACCCTAGGTAGAAATCCATGCTGAGTAGCTGTCAGATGGAAGACACACTGCACAATCTGATAAATTAAAATGTTTTGTCACTGAGTGTACCTGTGACTCGAAAATATTTGAATATTCATCATAACGTTCCCAAGGTTCTAACTGTAGCACTGCTTTACTACTACTAATATGCCTCAGCACAACTAAGATTAGATATAAAAACATTCTTAGCAAAACTTTTAAATATCTAAAACTATAATTACTTAAAAATATACTAAATCAAAACTGAAAATATACCTACTCTTCTTAATACTCTCCTTTATATAATGAAGATATATACTGCAGCTATGATTAGCCTCTAAGGCTCAATAAGTTTATGAAGTAGAGGTTAAGTACCTAAAGGTCATTACATATATATCAGGAAAATACTAATCTAAAATAACCTCATCCCTCTAAGCAATACTATAAATGCCGAACAAGAGCATTTTGCATGAATGGTCCATTCAGAATTTACTTAATACAATAATCTTTTTCTGTGATGTCACCATTCTTTTCACTGAAAGTACTTTAAATCATAAAAAGTCTTTTCTGCAATATCACTGTTGTCCGAGAAGTCTGCGTTGTATTTCTTGAATCATGGATGCGGGGAATCTTCTGAATCTTGTGAGGGAGCCTTCTTACACTGCGTAAGATGTATCCAACGAGAATGTCCTTCCACTTTACAGTCTGAATATCCCACCAGAAGTACACAAAATGGACCTAGGAATTTTGGAGCCAGAAGCATCTTTGGATGCAAATTCTTAATCAGGACCCAATCCCCTGGTTTCATGTCCGGATGCGATGATTCTGGAGGAGCATCTTGTTGAGGATTCACCTTCAATAAAGGGGAAACAGACAGGGCTGAGTGCAATCGTACACAATAAGTTAAGATATCGCGCAACAACTGGGGGTCTGGGATAACTGCCAAGGCATGTGGAGAAGTAGCTGGACGTCCAGTAACTATTTCATATGGTATCAGACCTCGAGCACGCTGGGGGGAGTTACGCACCGCCATAAGGGCAGAAGGAAGGGCTTCTGTCCAATCTGTAGCCCAATCCTGTGTCATAGTGCGCAAGAAACCTTTGAGAGTCCTATTCATCCGCTCCACTTGGCCAGAGCTTTGCGGATGATAGGGTGTGTGTAGCTGTCTTTTTACACCAAACCAATTTTCAATATCTTCCCAGACATGTGCAATGAAGGCCGGACCCTGATCAGAAGAAAGAACAAAAGGTACACCCCAGACAGGAATAAACTGAGTGAGCAACGATTTTATGGCAACCCCAGCTGTCATACTGGTAGTGGGATAAGCCTCCACCCAACCAGAGAAAAGACAAGTGATCACCAACAAATACCGCCTCCCTCCTCTGGCACAGGGCAAATCCGTAAAATCAAGCTGCAAAATCAGAAATGGGCCAGAGGGCCTGGGAAGAGCAGCAGCAATCTGCAGAAGGGGCCCCACCCTGCCAGCCTGCAAGCAATCCAAGCAAGCAGCATACACAGCCTGTGCCACAGAAACAAACTTCGGGTGATACCACAAAACCGCAAAGGCATGAGTCATGGCTGCAGCGGATAAGTGAAGTTTATGATGCAGGAACAGAGCAAGTGGAAACAAAAAAGAGTCAGGGCAAATGAGTAGGTGCTCCTTCTTCCAGTAGCCCTGAGTATCACAGGATGCACCCCATGAAGTCCATAGAGTTTTGGTTTCAAGGGAAGTGTCTTGATACTGCCGTAAAAGAGAGGACAGGGAAAACAAAGTCATGTTAGGCTTTAAATACAGCAATATTGGTGACACTAATGCTTGAAGAGCAGCCTTCCGTGCTTCTTGGTCTGCAAAACGATTGCCCTTAGAAACTAAATCACCAGCAGAGGAATGTCCTTTATATTTCAAAACTGCAACCTGTGCTGGCAAAAGAACGGCTTGTAACAGGCGGTGAATGTGTTCAGCATGTTTAATTGGTTTATTAGCAGAAGTTAAAAATCCTCGTTGCAACCAAATATTGCCAAAATCCCATAGCACACTCATTGCATAGGCGCTATCTGAATATATATTTGCTAGAAGATATCTAGAGAGTTCAAGAGCACGTGTCAATGCAAATACTTCTGCTAACTGGGCACTAAAAAATGGCAGGGAAGCTGATTCAACCACGTCATCAATTGTGGTTACTGCATAGCCCACGCAGAGTTTTCCCATTTCATCTCTGAAGGCTGAACCATCCACAAATAAGGTTACATCCGGGGCTGGCAGGGGTACAGGTGAGAGATCAGGTCTAGCACGGGAAGAAGTTAAAATACTTTGAAAACAATCATGGGACCCATCCTCCTCCACCAGATCTGCCAAAGGAGCCAGGAGCGTAGATGGATTGCATATGGATGTAGTACATATTTTTACATGAGACTGAGAAACTATCAATTCAAGAGTCAATAAACGTGATGAAGATAAAGGTTGAGTTTTAGTTAAATGGAGCAACCTAGAAATGGAATGTGCCACATATACCTCAAGAGGGTGCTGTAACACTAAAAAATCTATAATTTCAATTGCAAATGCCACCGATATTAAACTGCGCAAGCAGGGCGGAAGTCCCAAAGTCACTGAATCAAACCGCTTTGAAAAATATCCTATTGGCCTGCGACCAGTTGGAAATGTTTGCAAAAGCACACAGGTGGCAGATATGGCTGAACTAGCCACATACAGTTTGAATGTCAAAGAATAGTCCGGAAAGGATAAACATGGGGCAGTGCTTAGTGCAGTCTTTACATTTACAAAAGCTTCCCACTGTGATAACGTAGGTACAATGAGACCCTGTGGACCCTCTTTCCTAATCAACGCATAAAGCGGAGCTGTAAGGTCTGAAAAATTAGCTATCCACTGTTTACAGAAAATCAACAATCCCAGAAATCTACGTAACAATGCTGGTGTTGCTGGAAAAGACAATGATAAAATAGGTTCCAATCTGGCAGAAGTAATTGCACGGCCAGCTGGAGTTAGAACAACACCCAGAAAAGTAACATTTTGAGATACAAATTGCAATTTAGACAAATTGACTTTCAGTCCTAATTTGGCAATATGAGCTAATAAAGATAATGAGTCTGCTAAACAGATCTCATAACTTGGTGAACATAAAAGCAAATCATCCACATATTGAATTAAAGAGGATTGGTCAAGCTTCACATCTAATAACGCAGTTCTTAGAGCCTGCGAAAAGTACGCAGGACTGTCCGTGTAGCCCTGGCATAGTCTAGTCCATGTATACTGCTGATTGTCAAAATGAAAAGCAAATAAAAATTTGTTTTCTTTGCTAATTTGCACTGAAAAATAAGCAGAACTGAAATCTACAACAGAAAGCCACGTAGAGTTTGGAGGTACCTGTGTCCAGATATCATATGGATTAGGTACCAAGGGAAAGATTGGCAGAATTACCTTAACAGCTCGCAGATCTTGCACAAATCGATATGTCTTGCCGTCAGCTTTCAGTACAGGAAGAATTGGAGTATTACATGGCGATGCAGTAGGATAGATGACACCTTGCATTTGTAAATCTTCAATTACCGGTCAAATTCCATCTATAGCAGCTGCTGATAGTGGATACTGTTTGAGTCTAGGAAGTTGTACACCAGGTTTTACTGTAATCTTCACAGGAGGAATTGAGAGACATTTGATCCTGGGACTGCCCACAGAGTAGATGGAAATCTTCCGAGATCAGGGTGAATAGCTGTGACATCCACAGGGGGCTGCACTTCAGAAAGAGAATACAACTGAAAATGTAACTTTCCACTCATCCAAGATAAAGTTGCATGATGTGAAGCCAGGAAATCACGACCCAAAAGATTCACTGGTAATGTGTCTCCTACCAGAAAAGTAGTAGGGTATACAGTCTCTCCAATCTGCAAAGGCAAAGCCTCAAGTTTACGGTGAGGAATTATCTTGCCTTCAATGCCTTCACAATGCACTATTGGAGCTTGTGCTAGTTGAGTTTGATAAACTTCAGGCAGATCCTGTAGGCGCAGCGCAGATGTAGTAGCTCCCGAATCAATGATGAATTTCACAGTAGAGCCTCCCAGTTTAGCTTCTAACTCACCCTGAGAGGTTACATTCAGATTCAATAATAGTCATGCATCCCAAGAATCACAGTCTTCTGGGTTAGAAAAACATTGATATACAGGAGTGAACTCAGCAGGTGGGGGAGGAAGGCACACAGCTCTCTGGCCATCCAAATTCCGATTCTGTGGACAGTCTTGCTGTAAATGGCCACACTCACCACATGTATAACAAGCACGCATTCCTCTGGCTTGTCCACGCCCTCGCTGAGAAGTGCCTCGCTGAGAATTCCCATAGTTTCCTCTGAATCTCTCTTTCCCCCGCCCCCTTCCCAGGGCTGGATGCATAGAAGCAATTTGTAAATTAAGCAGTTTAGTCTTTTTTACCTCTAATCTGGCTTGTTGCTCCTGCAATTCCTTGAGATATTTTAATTCACTGTACCGTGCACCCTCCAAAATTGCATCAGCTGATCTAGCAGGCCAATCTATTATTGAAGTTTCCAAAATCTCTTTTATTCTTGGAATCAAACCATTTACAAAAATATTAGTAAATCCTGAAGGTGTATCTTCTGTCTCGCCAGAATAATCCTTAAACGCTAGCATACACCTAGTGTGGAAAGCTGTAACTTTCTCACCCCTTTCCTGTGTTAAAGAAGTAAGCTTTGACCAATCCTTCACAGGCTTACATGCTACTTTAAGAGATTCTAACAATTTCTCTCTACACAGAACAAAACTATCTCTTTGTGTCTGTTCCTGAAAATCTGTGGCCATACCCAATTATCATCTAATTGGATGAGTTACCTGATGAAAATCAGCTGGATTAATAAAAACAGCTCTAAGCAGATCTGCCCAAGTAGGATTATAACTATTAATTATTTGAGACCATAAGGACACAAATCTACCTGAATTTTCCTTGTAATCAGGAAAGGTTTTAGCCAAATCAAATACTTCTTTAGGACTCCAATTTGCAGGCACAGCCATTGCACCTGTAGGTCCTGTTGGATATACACGAAAAGGATATGCAGGTACTATATCTTCTACAAATTGTGCAGTTACAGAACGTGGACTATTATGTTGGCATAAAACAGTCTGAAGAAACGTTATAGCATCATGTAATTGAGCACATTTCTCCTTATAAGTTATAAAAGGCTTATCCAGATCTTTTTCAATAGCATCAATAAGCTTACTAGAAATTCCCAATTCCTTTGTAGCAGAAATATCATTCCTTACTATTTCCTTTAAGGTTTCTATCATATGTACAATACTTTCTATTTCACGGCTAAGAAGGGCGTTCATTTCATTAAGCTGTGAAATATTACAAATACTGAAATCATCAAACTTTGCATCCCCCAATATCTTCTGTTTATTCCTTATCTCTTCTCTTAGTTCAGCTGCACGAGTGATCCTCCCCCTTCCAGAAGTTACATGACTCTCAGAAGAAACAGGGGGAGACGATGGGGATGCACTTGGGACTATTCCAGCTCCAATTACCAATGCAGCCACATCTGCATCATATTCTGGAGAAAGAACGGCTGGGAATTTCCCTGCCCGGTCACTATCATTCTCCTGTGATTCACTCGCTTTACCAGCATTCTTTAACACAAACAAATCATTTTTCATATCATGTGCCATTTGTTGCCACCAACTAAACACTAGCCCTTCACGGGCATCACATAATTTGTTTAGCCTGCAAAGCACATTTCAGATAACGAAGTTTATCTATAGAAAAAGTTCCCTCCAAAGGAAACTGTAAAAGCACATTATCGTTAGTCACTGCATGCCAGTGTACAATATAATTAGTAGCCATATCCCCATACTTCTCACGCATACAATAAGAAGGGCTACCTTCCTGAACAGCTAAAACCTTAGCTTCATCATGCCATTCACGCAACTGAGATAAATCCCATCTACCCAACAGATTACCCATTGCTGTTACCATACAATACTCACAAACACCTTCTGCCCTTGCCAGGAATGGAGAAATCTGTTGGCCACAGCAACCTCGGTTCGAATCCGAGTCACGGCACAAACTGAAGGGCTGCTCTTCGCCCCCCCTCACCAGCAACACTGCAGGGCTCTTGAAGTAACAGAAAACCACACTCAAAGCAATGAGAAGGAAATCTAAGAGACAGCAATAAAATACCACACACTTCTATATAGATACACCAAAGCTTTGCGGAGAGAAACAAATAGAAACAAGTTCTCTTTGTTTACTCTATTAGCTATGGTTTACTTTATTTATAAGGCTCTTTTGGAGGATACAGCATAATTTCACTTTATTGTTCTACGTCGGGTATTACATATTCATCACATCATAGGTCACTTTCTAATCAGCATAGGTCAGTATGAGGAGACATACATGTATTCCAAGACATAACTGTTTACTGCTGACTGCTTGATATCTAGTAACCCTGAGACTGAAAGGCTGGAGGACAAGCTGCCCCTTTTCTTATTTAGGACTTGTACCTCTTCATCTACTTAGTAAGCAAATATATGAAGTTTATTTCTAAGCAAAGTTCTGAACAAATTTAACTCTTTCTCAGGTTTTCTTAGACAGTCTGGTTGTGTACACAGCCCTGTACAGACAAGCTTACATTCACTCTATTCTTTCTCTAAATGTATATAGTTATTACATGTTGGTTGCAAATTTACATAACATTTGTGTTGTGGAGTCTGTTTTGTTATTAGACTACTGGAGTGAACAGATATGCACAAAACCATTATAGTGTGATGTCATCAAAACCAGTGGTTCTCTATCTCCATCTGTTGGTGTTAGGGCATAGGCCCATGCATCTGGACTGGACTGGACTGGGCTTGAGAGACTCCAGGAAAGACAATTAGCAGATAAGGTCTAATTTCATCACTTGTCTTGTGCGGCCACCACTCAACTCCTTAATAGGTGACAAGGCAACTGAAGATGGTTTTGGGGCATGAGGCTTTATCATACAGTAGCATGTGTTTATGTACAAAGCTCCTTGACAAATGTCAGGTGAAGGGTGACACAGACTCTCTGTGCACTGTTGTCCCCTCGGGCAGGTTTGGGGATATTGAAGGATGTTGAGGCTCTGAGGTTAGTGTGCAATTGGTCCTTTAAGGCACATAAATGTCCATTTCTTACTACATTAGCTTGTCTCCCACAAGAACTGTCGTTGGTGAGGACATGTCCTTGGCAGTGCTTTCAAGGGGTGCATCCTCTATGGGTGCTGAAGACATCTGCTGAACATGTGATTAAAGAGGCTTTATTCAATATTGTGCGCGATTAAGGGAATCTAGAATAACAGCTGAATAGCGAAGGTAAAAGTAGAATGGTCTCTGCTCTGCATTTGTTTATAACAAGAAGTCTCCCCCCTCCCCCTCTTTTTTTTTTTAAATAGCATTTTTATCAGAGCAGGGCTCAGCCTCCAGCCAGTGCTTCCAGACTTCCCAGTACCACTGCAGCTCGGGCAGTACCTCCGGCTCATGTCTATCCCACAAGCTCCCAGGTGATGATGATCCCCTCTCAACTCTCCTATCCTGCGTCACAAGGATACTACATCCAAGGACAGGTGAGCTCAGATGTATCCCACCAGCTCTCGTGCATCTTCCCAGGTCTCCACATTCTTTCTTTTTTTCTGTCTAGGTCTACCTGTATTTTGTTTATGTAAATTATTTTTCTTTTCTCTTTAAGTGAAGGCTATAAGTTTCTTCTTTCTCCATTTGTCTTTCCTGTCTCCTCTTGCCTTATTTGTAATGGTCAATTTCTCACTAACTGTCCCTTCCATCTCACAGGGACGCTCTTATGTTGTGCCGACGCAGCAGTACCCAGTACAGCCTGGTGCCCCTAGCTTCTTTCCTGGAGCCAGTCCTACAGAATACGGACCATATGGTGAGATTTTTGTGCAGTTGTGGGGAATTGCTGAGAATGAAAGTGGACAGGATATTGGAGACATGGGAAATCCTTGTATTTTTCGTGTTCCTTTATTTGTAACCTATCTTTATACTCCTCCCCATTTTTGGTGTCTGTGACAGCTGAAGATGGACAGGATTCATTGGTGGGGAGGACTGTGATGGCGAGGGAAGGAAGCAACAGGAGGGTGTGAGACTAAAAGATGGGAGAAGATAAGCTGAAGGGACATGTTAGAGATGCCCACATGGAAGAAACAGAACAAATTATAAGTAGACGGGGGATGGAAAGTGTTTGGCAGAGAGGAAACCTATGACCAAGAAGAAGCAGAGATTGGCATCCCTCGGTATTTGATTAAGCTTTTACAGCTCATTGAAAACACTGCAGTAAAGTTAATTTATGATGTAGGTTGGTTTGAACATATGCTTTTTTTAACCAAAGAATATAGGTTACCCTTCTCCAGTCACATAAAATTAAAGATTCTAATGTCTGTTCATCATGATTTCTATACAGGTCTTACCCTTATCAGCAATCCTGACTACCTATTAACCCTATTCCAGATCATCCTTCTAGACCAGTCCAGACAAGTGAATGGTGTTACCACTAGCAGCAGATGTGGTGACAGAACTAGAAACGTTTAGTAACACCATCACTGCTACTAGTGCAGATACAGCTCAGGGGTACACTTCAGTATTTCTGTCTCCAACAAGTGGTGGAAGCTGTTTCTGATGCAGCTCTATTTCAAATTGTTAGCTCCTCGGTAACTGATTTTAAAGGTTCTTTCCCAGTAGAGCTTGACAGTAGATTTCTCAGGAGGGAGGGGTACCTTAGGCACCCCATGGTAGTTTCTCGCATGGAGGGGGTGAAAAAGGATCCCCTCCCAGTCAGGATTGATTGTAGACCAATTGAGCAGTTAGGACTTGATTAAGGCTTTTGCCTTCACACAGCCTCAAGTACTTTACTTCTCCCCTCCTCACCCGGCCCGCTCCCTAGGGCAGCTTAACAAGAGGTGATTTTCCAGAAGGAGGTGGTTTGTGGAAGGCTTTGATCTCAAGGGATGGCCTGGAGCCCAGATTACTATGGGCTCCACTAGGGATGAATATTGCTTCTTCTCCAGGACCAAGCAGGAAGTCAGTCCTCACTTATGGGTGACGTCGGCGCCGACGGAGCCCTCGCGGAGCAATTTTCCCCAGCTTTCAAAGAAAGCCTTTGGGAATTGCAGCGCGCATGCGCGGTCGTCTTCCCGCCCGAGGGTGCCATCTTAGCCAGTCTTCTTTTTTCCGCGGAGCCCTACAGACGTCCCCGTCTTGTCCCCGCGAAAAAGTTGATTTTCTTCTTTGTTTTATCCTTTTTTCTTTCGGTTCGACGCCGATCGTTTTCCCGCCCGGACTCGCGACGCCGGTCTCGAGTCCGCTTACTTTTTTCGGTTTTTCTGACTTAGTCAGCTTTCGTTTTCGGTTTCCCTGGCAGCCCGGTCCTTTGACCTCGCAGGGGCCCTTTTTCCCCCGATGGCTGCCAGTGGGTTTAAGCGGTGTGGTCGGTGTGACCGAAATATGTCACTAACCGACACACACGACTTTTGCCTCCGCTGCCTGGGCCCGGATCATGAGGAACTGATCTGTGGGCCCTGCAGCAAACTGTCCTCAAAGGCGTTGAGGAGTCGGCGGCATCAGCGTGAGAGAATCTTCGCTGACCCCAGCCGTACCCGGACCTCGTCGGAGGCCTCCGCGTCGAAAGGCTCCAGCTCGGACCGTCGCCGGAGCTCCTCCGACCGGGGTTCTCCCTCCGGGGACCATCGTCGGAAGGAAAAACCCGCGAGGGCGGCGTCGGTGGATGCTCCTGGTTCCGCGAGGGCCAGGTCGCATAGCCCCGACAGCCGCCCCGGGTCCTTGGAGAAGGAACACATCCCGAAGCGACCTCGCCTGGAGTCGGAGATGCCTGCCCGGGTAAGTCCTGTGGTCCTTCTGGACTCGCCTCCGCGACAGCCGACGTCGGGCCCGACGCCGTCGGGGCCCGAGTCGGGGGCTGCTGGGTCACCTGAGCTCGGACTCAGGTTGACGGCCTTGGAGAGCAGACTGTCTGCCTTCATGGACCAGCAGCGGGCACTGCTCGCTGGCCTCGCTGGCGCCGCTGCCCCGACCGCCGGGACGTCGACGTCCAAGTCGACCCCGGAGACCGAGCCGATCCTCGAGTCAATGAGAACTCGAGTCGATCCTCGGTCGAGGTCACCCTCGGCCTCCCGTTCGGGACCGAGGTCGCCGACGCCGACTCCCTCGACGTCGGGACGGCTGGCGCCGCACCCTGCCCGGGCCGACCCCACCGAGTCCTCGTCGGAGTCGGTCTGGGAGTCTGAGGAGGAAGAGTCACCTGATTCTTTCCGGACTCGGTGTGTCCCATCGGACTCACCGGGGTCCGAGCCTCGGAAGCAGTCCCCCCCGGAGGATGCCCGGTTCTCGGACTTCGTTAGGGATATGGCCAAGGCTTTGGCCTTCCCTGCGGATCCCGAGGAGGAGCCTCGAGCCGAAGAGCTTGACGCCCTCCAGTATGACTCTCCCGCGAGGGAGCACTTTACTGTGCCGGTTCCTCCTATGCTGGAACGACTACTCTTCCGCATGTGGGAGAGTCCGGCCTCCTCGCCGGTCCTGAGCAAGCGGGTCGATTCTATCTATCGGGTCCGCAAGAGCCCTGGCTTTCAGAAGGCACAGCTGCCACACCATTCCATGGTAGTGGAATCGGCCATGCATCGTCTTAAGAGCCAGAAGATGCACTCCTCGGTGCCTCCTGGAAGGGAGGCCCGTAACCTGGATGGCCTTGGCAAGAAGTGCTTCCAGGGCTCTATGCTCGCATGTCGTGTCCAGACTTACCAGCTCTACATGGGCATGTATCTCCGGGATCTGGCTAAAGAGCTAGCCGGATTCTCCGCTGGTCTCTCCGAGGAGCCCTTGCGGAGGTTCCTGGCCTTGTCCACGGGCATTCGGGAATGCTCAAAGTTCATGTCCCGAGCAGCCTATGATGGCTTTGAGGCCTCGGCTAGAGTGGCCGCAGCCGGCATCGGTGCCCGCCGACAGGCTTGGCTTCAGTCGTCGGACCTTGAGCCCTGGGTACAGGACAAGTTGGTCGATGTCCCCTGCCGAGGCGAAAACCTCTTTGGCAAGCCCATGGCGGAAAAGGCTGCACAAATTGAGACTGAGACTCTCACCAGGACCAGGCTTTCTAGGAAGACCTCCGCCCCTTCCCAGAAAAAGAAGGGCTCGGGAAAAAAGTCCTTTTACCCGAGGAAGGCGGCTGCCTACAAACAGTACCCCCATTATCAGGCCCCTGCAGCTCCCCAACAGGGCCAGCAGGCCAAGGGACGGGGTAACGGGTCCCGTCGGCAGCAAGCCCCCAAGCCTGCACCACCAGCCCCTGCTCAGCAGGGTGGGGGTTTTTGACTCGCTCAGCATAGCCTCTCCCCCCCCGCTGGTTCCTCCCAGCACCGGAGGCCGGCTGGTTCACTTCGCCCACAGGTGGTCCAGCATCACCGCAGATGCCTGGGTACTTCAGGTCGTGCGAGAAGGCTACCTTCTCCACTTCCATCAGGTCCCTCCCTCCTATTTTCCGGGAGAACCTTCGCGCCCCCCTCTGCACAGGGAGTTGCTCCTTCAGGAGTTAGCAGGTCTTCTGCAGGAACAGGCGGTGGAACCGGTGCCCCACCACCTGAGAGGTCAAGGCTTTTATTCAAGGTATTTTCTGATACCAAAGAGAACAGGGGGCCTCAGACCCATCCTGGACTTGCGCAACCTCAACAAGTTCCTTGTGCGGGAGAAGTTCAAAATGCTTACCCTTGGAATCCTTCTGCCCTACCTCCAGCAGGGAGATTGGCTATGCTCCTTGGATCTAAAGGATGCCTACACGCACATCCTCATCCACCCAAGCCACCGCCAATACCTAAGGTTTGTGGTGGCAGGAAATCATTACCAGTACAGAGTACTGCCCTTTGGCCTATCCTCCGCACCGCGAGTCTTCACAAAATGTCTCGCGGTCGTGGCGGCCCATCTCCGGCTTCACGGCCTCTGTCTTTCCGTACCTCGACGACTGGCTCATCAGAGCAGCGTCCGCTCAGGAGGTCACCGACGCCACGCGCCGCACGGTGACTCTGCTGCAGCACTTGGGCTTTGTTATAAACTTCGCAAAGTCCACTTTGCTCCCCTCACAGGATCTTGAGTTCATCGGCGCAAGGCTGCACACTCCTCGGGCACGAGCGTACCTACCGCTCGACAGGGCTCAACGGCTCATGGACCTAGCCGACCGCTTTCGCAGCCAGCCCCTGGTCTCCGCCAGGCGCTTCCTGAGACTGCTCGGCCATATGGCTTCCACCGTCCATGTGACCCCCAATGCCCGCCTGAATATGCGGTCTGCTCAATGGTGTCTCCGCCAGCAGTGGCGACAAGCCACAGGCGGCCTGGCAGACCTAGTGCGCGTCTCCGAGCCGCTGCTCTCGTCTCTCCGGTGGTGGCTCCGGCAGCCGAACCTGATATTCGGAATGCCTTTCCAGTCACCTCAGCCGACCCGGGTGCTGACCACCGATGCATCCCTCCTGGGCTGGGGAGCACATTGCCAAGAGGCACGTACTCAGGGCCTCTGGACCACGTGGGAGTCTGCTCAGCAGATCAACTTCCTGGAGCTCAGGGCGATCCGCCTAGCTCTCAAGGCCTTCTCCCACCTGACTTCCCAACAGTCCGTCCTTGTCCAGACGGACAATCAAGTTGCCATGTTCTACGTGAACAAGCAGGGGGGCACGGGCTCCTTCCTCCTCTGCCGGGAGGCACAGAAGCTCTGCTCTTGGGCCGTCAGTCACGGCATTCTCCTCAAGGCAGTTTATCTCCCGGGCCAAGAAAATTGCCTTGCAGACAAACTCAGCAGGGTCCTCCAGCCGCACGAGTGGCGTCTGGATCCCTTGGTAGTTCAGAAGCTCTTCCTCAAGTGGGGTCTCCCCACGGTGGATCTCTTTGCCAGTCCTCACAACCGGCAGCTTCCTCGCTTCTGTTCTCGTCAGCCACACCCCCTTCGGGTTGCGGCGGACGCCTTTCTGATCTCGTGGTCGGGGAGCCTTCTGTACGCTTTCCCTCCCATCCCGCTGGTCTCTCGGACTCTTTTCAAGGTTCTCCGAGACAAAGCCTTCATGATCCTGGTGGCCCCTCGCTGGCCCAGGCAGCCGTGGTTTCCGCTCCTGCTGCAACTGGCGGTGGAGGATCCAATCCCTCTGGGGGTACAACCGGATCTCCTCACTCAGGATCAGGGGTCCCTTCTGCACCCCAACCTCAGGTCTCTCAACCTCATGGCCTGGCTGCTGAGAGGGTAGTCCTTGCTCCCCTTCTCCTGCCGGCGGAGGTGGAGGAGGTCGTCTTGGCTTCGCGACGGCCTTCTACCCGCAAATGCTACGCCCTTAAATGGCGTCGCTTTGCAGTCTGGTGTACCCAACAGTCTCAGGATCCCTTCTCCTGCCCGGTGTCGGTGATCTTGCAGTACTTGCTGCACCTCTCTAATCTGGGACTTAAGTCCAACTCCGTCAAGGTTCACCTCAGTGCTCTTTCAGCACATCATGTGCCAGTGGACGGCAGACCTCTCTCCAATGACCCTCTCGTAGCGAGGTTTCTCCGAGGTCTCCTTCTCCTTAAACCACCTCTGCGCCCGCCAGCGCCTGACTGGGACCTGAATGTGGTTTTGCAGCGGATCACCTGTCCGCCTTTTGAACCTATGGCTACCTGTTCTCTCCGTTTTCTGTCTTGGAAAACACTGTTCTTGATAGCCCTCACTTCCGCTAGACGCGTAAGTGAATTGCAGGCCCTCGTGTCTGATCCCCCTTACACTAGGTTCTACAAGAATAGGGTAGTCCTACGGACTCACCCAAAATTTCTGCCTAAAGTGGTCTCCCCTTTTCACATCAATCAGGAGGTGGTACTTCCAACCTTCTTTCCCAGACCACACTCCAGCCGAGCTGAAACGGTCCTCCATACCCTGGACTGTAGAAGGGCATTGAACTTCTACCTTGACCGTACGCGGGAGCACCGTAAAGCTGCTCAGCTTTTTGTGTCTTTTGACCCCAATAGATTGGGGCTCCCGGTCTCCAAGCGTACTCTGTCCATCTGGGTTGCGGACTGTATCTCTTGGGCTTCTGGGGCAGCCGGACTCTCCTTAGAAAGTCGAGTCATGGCTCATTGCGTTCGGGCAAAGGCCACGTCAGTGGCTTACCTCCGCTCTGTTCCGCTGGCAGACATCTGCCGGGCCGCTACTTGGTCTTCGAGCCAGACTTTTGCGGTCCATTACTGTCTCGAGAGGGAGTCCCGTAGGGACAGTGCTTTCGGACAGGCAGTCCTCCGTAATCTCTTTGAGGTCTGAGCAACTCCTACCCTCCATCCCGGATGTGGGCTACCGGTGGGTGATAATTCAGCGAAGATTCTATCCTTCTGTGCTGCTGAGCTAGAGGGAGCTCATTTTTGTGCTTAGGGTCTCCGGTAGCCTTGAGCTTGGGAGTCCCATAAGTGAGGACTGACTTCCTGCTTGGTCCTGGAGAAAGCGTAGTTACTCACCTGTAACAGGTGTTCTCCAGGAGCAGCAGGAATCAGTCCTCACTACCCTCCCTCCTCCCCTTGGAGTTGCAATCGTCTGCTTATGTTCTTTTTGCAAATTTTTATGCTGTCTTTTTTAGCTATGTCATCTGACTGGCTAAGATGGCACCCTCGGGCGGGAAGACGACCGCGCATGCGCGCTGCAATTCCCAAAGGCTTTCTTTGAAAGCTGGGGAAAATTGCTCCGCGAGGGCTCCGTCGGCGCCGACGTCACCCATAAGTGAGGACTGATTCCTGCTGCTCCTGGAGAACACCTGTTACAGGTGAGTAACTACGCTAAATCTGCCGTGGGGGAGGGGGTGGGGGCACCCAGCATAGTCCGAGGTGTGGGTTGATCGTTGGGTCCAGTGGGGGTGCAGGTTTATACAGGTATATTTCCCACTATTGCATGCATGAGCTATTTATCTGGGTAGACTTCACCTTGGGCTATGCAGCTGTGTGCATATCAGCATGCGGCAAAGTTGCACAGTGGTTGTTTTGCAGGTGTGTTGGTGAAACATGCACCTGACACATGGTGGAGCTGCATAGTTTATCTGTGAGTGTAGGCTGCCTGTGTGCCATTCATGTGAATGGTATGATTGGATACCCCTTTCACCTGTTTACAGCATTACAACACATCAGCCCCTAATTAAAATTGCTTGGCCTGTGGCAAATGTGTTGGGCCTAAGGAGTCCCTGTGTGGGCAAAGGATTTGGGGGAGCCATCTAGGGTGGAAACATTGGCCTGCCAGCAAAGGATCTCCGATGGTTGCAGTCTCGGACACTCAGAAGGGGGGGGGAGGGGTTTCACTATGACATCAGATGTATCTTCTCACAGTCTGGGACTCTATCCCTGCCACTGTTCCCTCTAAGCTGTGCGCGTGTGCGCGCGCACACACCTCGCCGAGCGAGCGCACACAACTTTTAAAGGAGCGCACAAAAATTACTGATTTCATGAGTTTTCAAACCTTGGGTTTTTGAAGGCCGCGGCTGCACCACCGATCTACTGCCATTCTGTAATTTTCGTCACTTCCGAATCTCTCCTCTGTCTGCACTGAGTCCCCTGCCCTCACTCCTCTCACATGTGACGACGATTGACGAATCATGACAGGCTAGAGGGAAATAAAAGGGAGGGGCAGCCAGCAAGCCAGCCTCTTTCTGCTCTTGTGCCTGCCTGCCAGCCACGCACCTCCTTTAATCCCTCCCTCAGCCAGCCTTCAGTGCCACGTGCAAGAGCAACACACGGCACCAGCGAAGAAGAGAGAGACCGGTGCTCCGGGACTGCTGCCTGGGGACGGGCTATCGGCAGCGGAGCAGGTGAGTGCATATCTATGCTTTTTTGCATATCTGTGTAGTAATCTGACTGAGTCCCCGACGCGTGAGGCATCGCGAGAGCCTACACAACTAGGCAAGGAAGAGCAAGCAGTGGCAGCTCCTCGATTTGGGGTCCTTCGTCGTCCTTCTCTATCTCTCCCGCTCGCGGGCTGCCTGCATGTCTACTCTGTACTGCGCCCAGCCCCGCCGCCGCCTCCGCCTCCCACACCGTCACCCCGCCACAAGCAGCAGTACCCCATCGCCGCTGCGCTGGATGCAAGTAAGTGGGCATTTGTGGTGAGGGGGATGGAGATGTGTGGGCGTCTGTGGCCTCTTCTCCGTGCCCCCCGCCCACTCCGGCCGGTGTTCTTTGTGCCGCGCGCCGCCCTCGCCTGGTGCTGTCGGGGTTCGCAGCGCAGTTTTTATTTGTCGTCTTTTTTTCACCCTGGGGGAAATGGGGAGTTCTCTCAGTAAAGTGGAAAGCTGGGTGGCGTTTAGTTAATTTTAGACTTAACGAGACCTTGTTCTGTAGATTCTGTCTTTTAATGCCATCTTCTCTGGCTTCATTATTTTCATGCATCTGCCGCTTTGTTTCTGCATGATTAAACTTTGTACTTGTGTTCAGTAGAATTATTGATGTAGGACTTAAGGAAAATAGTATACCTCAAATTTTAACTAAAAAAGTGGTTTGTATTGGGGGAAAAAAAAACCCTCTGACTTGAGGAAGGAGCATGTTAAAAACACTGTGGGACTGCTGCTCCTACTGAGGATGCTCTTCTCACAACTGTCACTGACTACTTTCTTCAGAAAGTTTGTTTAAAGCCATTTATTCCCTGACACCCAATTCTTACCTGTTGTGTAAGGCCCCCTAGAATTTCAGTGTGTGTTTTGCTCTTCTCTAAATGGTACTATTCATCTGTGTTTTAATGAGAAGGTGAAGAATGTCGCAGGGGTTACCTAGGAAAGCACTTAAGAAATGAGGAGTGGGATTTCTAAGTTCTTGCCCCCTTTTCTTTTTACTTCAGGTGGTTTCCCCATAGGGCTGGCGAGTACAGGCATAGGAACCCTGTGAAAGAGGGAAAATGTCCTTGACTTGCCCCCACTTTTCTCTCTTCTTTCAACCAGAGATGATCTTTCTTTTTGCCAAATGTACTTATTACTTTTATACTTATCTTCAGAGATATCTTTTAATGCCAAAAGTATTTATTATTTTTACTACATATGCCATCCATAACCTTTTTTATTAGTGGTACTTTTTAGTCCCATTTGCCCCCCCCCCCCTTTTCTTTTAAACAGATAAAGCTCTTACAATACAATGTCAATTTTTTTCTTTTTTCTTTTCTTTTTCTTCCCCTTCCCCCCCCCCCCCCTTGTTATTGATGCTTGTTATCCCTCGGTCGTCGATTTTTAGTGTTCAGCTATTTTAATGTCATTTTAATGTTTTGAACTTTTTGTAAGCCATATGTTTTTTTGAGTTGCTTTACATAAAAATTTGGTGTATGTTGTTTTTATACATGTACATACCTTATAGATGTTTTTTATGTGTTAATCTTGGCTATATCCATAGTTTTAAAATTAAGTCACTTTTCTGGATTTGTGTTAAACTGTTAATCCATGTAAGTAATACTGTGCCTTCTTTTTTACTATGTATTCTTTTTCTCTTTGTTACCACTATAACAATATTGTTATATTGCTTGCAGTTCCAACTTCCAAGCCCATCAGGCTTTGGATGAAATGCATTGGGGCATTTCTTTTGAATAATAAAGCACCTGCTGTGACCACCACACCACTTTTAAAATGTTGAAACCACTAGCAATGAGAGGTGCAAAATGTAAGAGAACGGCCAGAGCTTTTAAGCCTGAATGGCTTGAAGAAATTATTGAAACGGAGACACCGAAATCTCAGGATAAAACGTGCGTTCACCTGCGTGAAATATTCACTTACGAAGAGGATGACGGAGTAGTCTGTTTATACAGTCAAACCTCGGTTTTCATTTGCCCCGGTTTTCATACGCTTCGGTTTTCAACGTCTTTTTTGACTGAGATTTTGTCCCGGTTTTCATACATCGCTTCGGTTTTCAACGTGTTTTGACTGAGATTTTGTCCCGGTTCTCGTACATCGCCTCGGTTTTCGTAAAGTACAGTACTGTAAATACATACACCCTCGCGCTGCACACCATTCTGTATACACTGCCAGAACGCCTGCCCGGTCCCGGCAGCACTGCCCCCCCGGACTCACCGATCGCCAGCGTGATGAGAAGCAAAAGCCAGCTGAGCACGTAAATGAAACACATCATCGAGCCTGGTCAGAGTCAGAGAGGCAAGGATTGCGCAGAGAGGAAGGTCCCGATCTCGTCCACCGCCTGCCCGTTCTCTGGAGCGCCCCCTCAGGCTCGGAGGTAGCAGGGAAGAAAAGCTGTCAACGTAAGCAGGAGATGTTGCATGAATGTGGGAGGCAGTTCTTTCTCTTGCATGGTACGTCTGAAGCTATATCATTAAGATTTTCTGCCATTCTGAAGCATTGAGCAGATAATGTAAAGGTATTTTAATGGGCTGAATCCAATGTGATTCCGAAGAGAGCAGGGCACAGCAGCTTGTCAGGGGTGGCTAAGGCCAGATGTTAACATACTGTACTGTACAGTACTGAGCTTGCTTTCAGTGATGTTAAATGTTCATTTATCCATTTCATTAGTCATTTATATTTATTTCTCATTGTTTTCTGTATGTAAAAATATAGTTATTCTCTATAAAATGTATTTTGTGAATATTTTTGGGTGTCTGGAACGGATTAATTGGATTTACATTATTTCTTATGGGAAATATTGCTTCAGTTTTCATACGTTTCGGTTTTAGTTAGACTTTTTCGAACGGATTAATCATGAAAACCGAGGTTTGACTGTACTGCCAAGATGCAAAAACCATCGGGGAGTTTTCGAATGGCAAAATTTGGGATGATGTGTGGAAACTGGACTTTTTGAAACATCTGTCTAGTAAGACTCATACTGAAAGTGTTAAGAAACTTAGAGCTAAAAATCCAAATTTAAGGAGAGGATTATTTAACTTGTTGCTTGAGAGCACCGCTGAAAAAGAGAAAAGGCAAATTAGTAATGAACGGAAACGTTCTACACCAGAAGAAATTAAAATTCTAATTGATAGTGTTTTGCTGGCTGTTCGGATGAATATTTCCATGCTCTCTGTTCAAGATATTAATGAACACATGTCCAAGTACATAACCATACCTGAAAGCTGGAGAAGCAAAAACTATTTGTTTGAATTTCTTGAAATTATAAACATGAATGTCCAAGATAAGCTCATGGCAGATGTTGCATCAGCAGCGTATCATACATTAACTATTGATGAAAGCACAGACATTTCTGTCAACAAATACTTAATACTGTACTTCAAATATCGGCCAGTAAATTCATGTCTGTATAAAACTTCATTTGGTGGGATGCTGCAGTTGGAAGCATGCGATGCTGCATCAATAGTCAGTGCACTCCAGGAATTCTATGGGAAATACAAGCTTGACCTTAACAAAATGGTCATGTTTACTTCGGATGGTGCCTCTGTCATGTCAGGCAGAATAAATGGTGTTGCTGCGCAGCTCAAACAAAATATTTCGCATTTAGTGCAGCAGCATTGTGTTGCCCATCGTGAAGATTTGGGGATCTCTGAATCATGGAAGGAAGTAAAGTTGATGAAAGAAGTTGAAACTTTCATGAGAACTGTTTACACAACCTTTTGTCGATCTTCTACTAAAAGGTCACAATTTAAAGAATTAGCAGATGCTTCTGAATGCGAGTCAATTGCTTTTAGACCTCTGAACGAAGTGCGGTGGTTATCTAGACATTTTGCTCTTCAAGCAATTATTTGAAATTATGATCCATTATTAAAATACTTTGAAGAAGAGAAGGATGATGATCCCATTGCAAATTACTGTTCTAAAAAGCTAAACAGCCATCAATTCCATATAACACTGCAAATTTTGAATGATGTTTTATCTGAACTAGCTTCATTAACAATGGCATTTCAAAAACGTGGCCTAACACCACTGGAAGCATATCATCTTGCACAGGGTAAGCTGAACAAAATCTGAATGCAATACTTGGGTGACACAGTAAAATGGACTTATAATGTTAAAAATCTTCTCGACAAGATACCTGGAGACGTTTCAGTGGATACTGGTTCCACACTTACTTTCATTAATATGCTGTGTCTGCATTTAGGGGAAAGATTTCCTGAAAATGAAATTGAAGAATGGTCTGCTTTTGACTTGACAGCAATAGCACAGTGTGATTATGAATTTGGAATTGAAAACGTCCGATCACTCTGCTTAAAGTACAAACAATTTCTTATGGAGGAACATATTGTTGTTCAGCAGTACAATGACTTCAAGTTTTTAGTCACAGAAAAAATCAAAAGCAAACTGATAAACAGTTTTCCGGATATGGTGACTTTGGCGTTTCAGAATGCTCAGTTTGCAGATTTAGTGAAACTGATCGATATTGGTGGAACATTTTTGGCTTCTAGTGCAGATTGCGAGCGTGGTTTCAGCTTGATGAACAGTTTAAAAACCAAAATAAGGAATCGCTTACATTTAGAACATTTGGAAATGCTGATGCGTGTTAAGAGTCATCTTCAAGATGGCGGATCAGTAGACCTTGATAAAATTTATTCAGACTGGGTACATTTGAAAGATCGAAGAGAGAAAGTTTGAGAATATAGTAAGTGACGGCAGATAAAGACCAGCATGGTCCATCTAGTCTGCCCAGCAAGATGGCAAGAGTAGGTGCACCTGTTGCTCTGTGCAGGCCACCTCTCCCCATGTCTTTGTTTAGGGGTGAACCCACCACTCCATGTAGGACACCGAACTCTTCTTCCAAACATAAATTATTTACATGGAATAACAATGGCTTTCAATAAAAATTAACTGAAATACCACATTTGTGATTGTAATTACTAGAAATTTTCTGCTTCATTTAGTAATCGTCTATTTTCATTTAATTTGATTAACATCAATGTGGTGTACATACTGTATTCTAATGTGTAGTCAAATTTTAAAGTATATAACTCCAAGTGTCGTTATGTAGCGCACAAAAAATTTAACCTTCCTTCAAAAGCCGCACAGCTGATATTTTATGCGCATACAGCCTACAGAAAATTAGAGGGAACATTGATCCCTGCCTCTCCTACTACCACAGACAGGCACTGTGGTTTGATTGAGAGGGTGCTTGCTACAGATGGAGCAACAAAAAGTGATGAGGATGCTCAGTTTCCAGTCTGTGTTTGATGGAATTTTTCTCCTTCCTCCAGCAAGATTGGCCTTTCTGGATGGACTTTCTGGACCTGAATACTCCTGGGGTCTTCAGGATTTTCCTCCGTGCAGCTGATGAAGGGATCCTTGGTGAAGAGGGGTCTGAGTATGGCCATAGCTTCATCACAAAAGTGTATGTGAAGGATCTGGCGATTGACCACACTTGCTGGTTCGGATTACTCCAGCTCTGAAAAGCCCTCTAGGCTAGAAATATAGAAATATGACTGCAGAAAAAGACCATATGGCCTCAATAGTCTGCCCTTCTATATCAACTACTATAGTCCTTTTTTTCCCTTTAGAAATCTGTGTTTGTCCCATGCTTTCTTGAATTCAGATACTGTTCTCATCTCTACTACCTTCACTGGGAGACTATTCCACGCATCTTCCGCTCTTTCCGTAAAGAAATATTTTTGAATAATATTCCTTAGTCTATCCCCTTTCACCCTCATGCTATGTCCCCCTGTTGCAGAGCTTAACTTTCAATTGAAAGAGGCTCTTCTCCTGTGCATTTATGCCACAGAGGTATTTAAACATCTCTATGATATTGCCTCTATCCCACCTTTCCTCTAAAGTATGCATATTAAGTTTCTGTCCCCATATGGTTTAAAACAAAGGCTACCTACTATTTTAGTAGCCACCCTCTGCACCGACTCCATTCTGTTTATATTCTTTTGAAGGTATGGATTCCAGATTTGCGCACAATATTCGAAATGAAGTCTCACCAAAGATTTATACAGAGGCACTATCATCTCGTTTTTATTCTGCTGGCCATTCCTCTCCCTGTGCACCCAAGCATCCTTCTGACTTTCGCTGTATCCTTTCTACCTGTTTAATCACTTTAAGATAATCAGAAACAATCATGCCTAGGTCCTGATCATCTTTCATGAACAGAAGTAATTCACCCCTTATACTGTACTGCTCCCTTGGATTTTTGAAGCCCAAATGCATGACCCTGTATTTTTTTAGCATTAAATCTTAGCTGCCAAATTCTCAACCATTCTTAAAGCTTATCAAGATCCCTTCTCATGTTATCTACTCCTTCATGGGTGTCTACTGTATTGCAGATTTTGGTTTCATCCACAAAGACAATCCTTACCAGACCGCCCTTCTGCAGTATTACTAAGACAGATGTTAAAAAGAATGGGACCAAGGACAGATTCCTGTGGCACACTACTGGTAACCACTACCTCCTTAGAGTGAGCTCCATTTACCTGTACCCTTTGTTGCCCCCCACCAATTTCTAATCTAGTCAGTCACCTTAGGGTCCATCCCTATGATGCTCTATTTGTCACCTGTGCGGAACAGTGTCAAATATCTCCAGGAACAAGCAGGAATGTAGTCTTCACATATGGGTATCAGTACTGACGGAGCCTGCGCGGGAACGCTCCCCAGTGTCCAATTAGAAAGCTTTTGGGAGCATCCCACAGCGCCTGCGTGCTGTCTTCTCGCCTTTCCCAACTGCCTCTCTCCAGTTCTTCGTTTTCCGCAGAGCCAGCAGGTCGTTGTTCCTGTCACCGCAGAAAATTCTTCCTTGTTACTTTCTTTTGTGGTCGCGTCTGCCTTCTTCGACGCTTTACCGGTACCGCCGGTTCTTCTTTATTTCTGTTCTTTAAAATAAATATGTATATTCTTAGTTCTTTTTTCCCCTTTTTCCAGGTGCACGCGCCATGTTGGGCCTTAGGCCCAAAATTTTTTCCTACAATGTAGAAACCTGCCTCAGGTTTCAAAAAGTGCACCAAGTGTGGCGGTACCATCTCCGTCACCGACACCCATGAATGGTGTCTAAAATGTTTAAGTCCTGACCACTCCATCACGGATTGTATGTCCTGTGCCATGATGTCCAAAAGAGTTTGGCAGAACCAAGCTGCTAAGCTCAGTACCCTGTTTCCCTCTGATGCAGCTTCGGTGGCATCGACGTCTTCCAGGGCTTCCTCTTCCTCCCATGGATCTCAGTTAACTAAACATAAGTCCAGCCGGTCCTCAAAGGGTAGATCTCCTTCTAAGCATCTAAATGCCTCTGGCGTTGCCCTTGAGGATTCTGCACCGGCAAAATTGCCCCGGCGGGAGGCTTCAGCTTCCAAAGCATTATCGGGGCTCCAGGACGTTCTCGAGGCCTCGACCTTGGCAGAACTACTGGTGCCATGCTCAGGGGTACCGGCTGTTTTCTCCGGTACCGACATCCAGGCATCGGCAGCGTCGATAGACCAGAGGTTCTCCAGGACCATGCAGGAATTCAGTCCTCACATATGGGTGACATCGATGTCGATGGAGCCCTTGCGGAGCATTTCCCAAGCTTTCCATGAAAGCCTTTGGGAATGCAGGCACGCATGCGCGGTTCCCTTCCCGCCTAAAGGTGCCAACTTGCTTCAGTCTCTTTTTCCGTAAAGCCCATCGGACGTGTGTCCTAGTCCTCCCGGAAAATTGTTAGATTTTTTGGCGATCCTTCGCTATTTTTCTTCTCCAGTTTGACGCTGGTTCCCCTCCCGCCGGGTTCGGTACACCGGTATCGAGCCCGATCTTCTTTTTTCAGTTTTTGCCCTTTGTGGCTGGCGTTCGCACCCTTTTTTTTTCTTTTTCCCTGGAAGGCCGGTCTTTTGACCTCGCGGGGACTCTTTTTTTCCCCGATGGCTTTCAGTGGGTTTAAAAAGTGTGATCGGTGTAAGAAGCTAATGTCCCTCACCGACACACACGACTGCTGCCTTCGGTGCCTCGGTCCTGACCACGATCCTAAGACGTGTGGACCATGTGGGAAAATGTCTTCCTAGGCAACTGCGAAAGTCGTCAGCACCAAAAGGAAAGGCTTTTTCTCCGACTCGGCCTCCGGCCGGGCCCGGACCTCATCTGAGGCCTCGACATCTCGGGAATTGGATCCCGAGCACTGTCCGGGCTCCTCGGACAGGAAGTCCCCTGACCGGGAACGAAAGAGGAAGAAGCGGCTCGCGAGGGCGTCGTCGGAGGAGGTCCCTGGCTCCTTGAGAGCTAGGTCTCAGACCCCTGACCGTCGCCCCGGGCCCGTGGAACAGGAGAAGCCTCCAAAAGTACCTCGTGTGGAGCCGGAGTCTGCTGGACACGTAAGTCCTGTAGTCCTCGTGGACTCTCCTCCCAGAGAGCCGACGTCAGGCCTGGCGCCGCTGGGGCCCGAGTCGGGGGCTGCTGAGTCTCCTGAGCTGAGTCTCAGGCTTGACAGCCTTGGAGAGCAGACTGTCTGCTTTCATGGAACAGCAGTGGGCACTGATGACCAGCCTGTCTGGCGCATCTGCCCCGACCACCGGGACATCGACATTGAAGTCGACCCCGGAGACCGAGCCGATACTCGAGACCATAAAGGCTCGAGGTCGACCTCGGTCGCGGTCCGAGGGCGTCGACGCCGGTGCTCCCAGGCCCCGCGCGGTCAGACCCCGATTCCTCATCAGACGAGTCCGCCTGGGAGACGGAGGACGAGGAGTTCCCCGACACCTTCCAGACTCGGTGTGTCCCGTCGGACTCACCGCAGTCTGAGCCCCGGAGTAGATCTCTCCCCCCCCCCCCCCCCCGGAGGATACCCGGTTCTTGGAGTTCGTCCGGGATATGGCCACCGCGTTGGCTATCCCTGCGGATCCCGAGGAGGAGCCTCGAGCTGAGGAGCTCGAGGCCCTACAGTACGACTCTCCTCCGAAGGAGGCCTTTACTGTTCCGGTTCCTCCGATGCTGGAACGGCTCCTCTTCCGGATGTGGGAGGCACCGGCCTCGGCGCTGGTTCTAAGCAAGTGGGTCGATTCGATCTACCGACTCCGGAAGAGTCCTGGCTTTCCAAAGGCGCAGCTACCACACCATTCCATGGTGGTGGAATCGACCATACATCGCCTGAAAAGTCAGAAGATGCACTCCGTGGTGCCCCCTGGCAGGGAGGCCCGGAACCTCGATGGTTTTGGTAGAAAGTGCTTCCAGGGCTCGATGCAGGGCTGCAAGGGTAGTTTTAGCTCCCTAGGGCCTACCTCAGGAAGTTGAGGAGGTTGTCCTAGCCTCTAGGAAACAGTCCACTAGGAAAACCTATGCTTTCAAATGGAAAAGGTTTTCTGTGTGGTGTCAGCTACGTACAGAGGATCCCTTCTCCTGTACTGTACCGGTAGTGCTTCAGTACTTGCTGCACTTATCAAATCAGGGACTTAAGTCCAATTCTGTTCGGGTCCCCCTCTCAGCTCTGGCAGCTCACCACTCACTGGTGGACGGACATTCTGTCGGTTCACCTCTTGGTGTCCCGCTTTCTCAGAGGCTTGCTCAAGCCTCCAGTCCGTCCTGCTCCTGTGTGGGAGTTGAATGTGGTCTTGCAGCAACTGACTCACCCACCTTTTGAGCCGATGGCTACTTGCCCTCTATGCTTCCTGTCCTGGAAGACACTCTTCTTGATGGCCATAACCTCAGCCAGGCGAGTGAGTGAGCTTCAGGCCCTGGTCTGTGACAGGCCTTACACTCGCTCCTATAGGAACAGGGTAGTCCTTAAGACTCATCCAAAGTGCCTCCCAAAAGTTGTCGTCGTCTTCCACCTTAACCAAGAGGTGGTTCTTCCAACATTCTTCCCTAGGCCTCATGCAAGCCAGGCTGAAGCAGTTCTGCATACCCTGGACTGTAGGAGGGCCTTATCCTTCTACCTGGACCATACTCAGGGGCATAGAAGGGCTACTCAGCTCTTCCTATCTTTTGACCCTAATAATTTGGGGTTAGCTGTGTCCAAGCGTACCTTGTCCACCTGGGTGGCTGACTGTATCACCTGGGCTTACAGGGCGGCTGACCTTCCTTTGCAGGGTCGGGTCACAGCCCATCGTGTCAGGGCAATGACTGCCTCAGTGGCTCATCTCCGCTCTGTACCGTTGGTAGACATCTGCAGGGCTGCAACTTGGTCTTCAAGCCAGACTTTTGCAGCCCATTACTGTCTGGAAAGGGAGTCCCGTAGGGACAGTGCTTTTGGCCAGGCAATACTCCGGAATCTCTTTGAGGTTTAGGCAACTCCTGCCCTCCGTTGGGCTACCGGTGAATGTTCTGTCAGTGAAAAGCCTTTCTTTGATGCTGGGACTAGAGGGAGTTCTCTTGTTCAGCCTGGGTTCCCTGGTAGCCCAGAGCTAGGGAGTCACCCATATGTGAGGACTGACTTCCTGCTTGGTCCTGGAGAAAGAGTAGTTATTCACCTGTAACAGGTGTTCTCCGGGAGCAGCAGGAATCAATCCTCACAACCCTCCCTCCTCCCCTGGGAGTTGCAGTTGTACATAGTTCATTTTTTCATTTTGTGTGCTGTTTTTAGCTATGTCATTTGACTGAAGCAAGATGGCACCTTTAGACGGGAAGGGAACCGTGCATGCGTGCCTGCATTCCCAAAGGCTTTCATGAAAAGCTGGGGAAATGCTCCGCAAGGGTTCATCGACGTCAATGTCACCCTTATGTGAGGACTGATTCCTGCTGCTCCTGGAGAACACCTGTTACAGGTGAGTAACTACTCTTTCCTGGCTATTGAACACAGTCTGGTGGCTCTCCTTGCGGCATCGACACCCTCGGAACCGCGTCAGACATTTCAGCTGGTACCGGCAGCGGTATCGGTACCAGTACCGATAGCATCGACATTGATGTCCGCATTGCCGGCACCCAGTCACCCGATGCCCTCCGGTACCGATTCCCCCCCGGTACTGACTTCAGTCGGTATGGGTATCGGGCTCTACAAGAGCATCCGGACAGAAGCTACTTCGAGTCCTCTGAGGATTCTGATAGTTCTGTCGATACCGGAGCACTTCTTCCAGAGGAGCCCTCATCCCCTAAATGCAGGATGTCTCCTTCAGAGGATATCTTCTTTCAGGATTTCATCAGGGAGGTGGCCTGGGGTCTCTCCATTACTGTGGCTCCTGAAACAGAGCCAGAGCAAAGGAGTTGGAAATTTTACAATATCCCAAAACTCCTAAAGAGGTAACTACTTTGCCCATACATGAGATCTTGCATGATCTCATGCTAAGAATGTGGGAGACCCCTCTTACCACCTCTCCTCATTCTCGTAGACTTGACACTATGTATCGAGTCCCTCCTTGTCCTGGTTTCCAGAAAACTCAGCTCCCTCATCACTCTATTGTAGTGGAATCAGCTATGAGAAGGATCAGGAGTGCAAAGAGGCATGCCTCTAATCCCCCAGGACATGAGTGCAGAACCCTGGATGCTTTTGGACGTTGTACTTTCCAAGCTTCCATGCTTTCTGCCAGGATCAGTTCCTATATTTTATATATGGGAATGTTCCTGAAGGAAATCACAGGAGATTTAGAGGTTTTGAGTCCTCTTCTTCCTGAGGATAGGAGACAGGATTTTCTCACATGGGTCAAACATGCCCAGGATGTTTCCAAATTTGTCAACCGTTCAGCTTTTGACTGTTTTGAGTGCATAAGCAGAACCTCTGCCATTGTCATAGGTGCACGTAGAATTGCCTGGCTCCAAGCATCCGATTTGGAGCTCTGGGTACAAGACAAATTGGACAATATTCCTTTTACTGGTGAGAACCTGTTTGGCAAAGATTGGCAGGAAAAGGCCAATGTCATTGTTGGATGCTGACAACTCCACCTTGGACAGATTATCCAAGGGCACAGCTGATCCTGCAAGAAAGATCTTTCAAAAAACCATTCTTTTCCAAAAAGAAAAGGTTTTATCCTGCTTATTTCCAGCAGGGACACTCTGCAGGTTAACCTGTCCGGAAGGGTCAGCAACTATCCAGCAAAGAAAAGCAAAGACTGCTAAGCCTCAACCGCCTCAGCAGTCTCAGCCTCCACAAGGCCTTTGACGTGCATCTAGAGAACTTAGCCTTCCTGGCTCTAAATGGACCAGAGCCTTCCATCATTCCAGGAAGGTTGTGTTACTTTGCCCCAAGATGGGGGCAGATAACAGCAGAGAATTGGACACACTCCATCATAAAAGAGGGGTATAAGCTTCATTTCTTGAGCATGCCCCCTCCCACAATAGTAAAACTGTTCAATTCTCAGACCTCTCTCGTCAACTTGTTAGATCAAGAGGTCTCCATGCTTCTTGCCCAAGGGGCAATAGAAGAAGTACCCATTCTTCAACAGGGTACAAGGTTTTACTCCCCCTATTTTCTTATCCCAAAGAAAAACAGGAGGTCACAGACCTATTTTAGACCTCAGAGAATTGAACAAATTCCTGTTCAAGGAGAAATTCAAAATGGTTTCTCTAGGAACTCTGCTGCCTTACTTTCAGAGTCAGGATTGGCTATGTTCTCTAGATCTCAAGGATGCGTACACTCATGTTCTCATCCATCCATATCACAGGAAGTTCCTTCGGTTCCTTTTTGAAGGGAAGCACTACCAATAGAGGGTGCTCCAGTTTGGCCTGGCCTCAGCTCCAAGGGTGTTCACGAAATGCATGGCTGTAGTAGCAGCATTTCTCCGCACTCTAGGAATATTCGTCTTCCCCTACTTAGACGATTGGCTCATTCGAGCCCCATCAGAGTTAGAGGCCAGGATAGCTCTATCTTGCATAATGCGTATCCTTCAGTATTTGGGTCTAGTAATAAACATCCCAAAATCCAGCCTAACTCCCACTCGGTCTCTAGAGTTCATAGGAGCTGTGCTGGATACCAAAAAGGCAAGGGCCTATCTCCCTCAGAACCATTGCCTTCGCATGGTGCAGTTAGCTTCTCAAGCAGTGCTAAAATCCCATCTCACTGCTCGAGAAATGTTACAACTACTAGGCCACATGGCTTCTACTGTGCATGTGGTTCCTTATGCTCACCTCCATATGAGAGCAGCCCAGTGGACTTTATCCACCCAGTGGACCCAGGCATCAGGGTGCCTGTCAGACAAAATCGTAAACACAGATCGCCTTATTTTGTCTCTTCAATGGTGGCAGTCCACTCAAAACCTGTTGATAGGGTCCCCGTTCCAACAATCCTTACCCCCAAGCAACTCTCACAACAGATGCTTCTCCAGTGGGTTGGGGAGCTCATCTACAAGAGCTCTCCACCCAAGGCACTTGGACTCCACAGGAGACTCATTTACATATCAATCTCTTAGAACTCAGAGCAATTTTTCTTGTTCTTCGGGTGTTCCATTCCCTGCTCAGCTGCAAGATAGTCCTTATTCACACGGACAACCAGGTAGCCATGTTATATGTGAACAAGCAGGGAGGAACAGGCTCTCTGTCGCTCTGCAATGAAGCTTTGCGACTATGGGCCCTCACCAGAGAGCATCAGATTCATCTCCTGGCAGTGTATCTTCCAGGCATACAAAACTCTTGGGTGGACAGACTCAGTCGAGTTCTGCTTCCACACGAATGGTCTCTACATGTAGACCAGGTGGCCAAGATTTTTCAAATTTGGGGAACCCCGGACATAGACCTCTTTGCAAGTCCGTTGAATGCCAATCTTCCCCGGTTCTGTTCCAGAATTCCAGCTCAGGGATCTCAGGCCAGAGATGCTTTCCTCCTTGACTGGTGTCAAGACTTCCTGTATACCTTTCCACCCATTCCACCCATTCCCCTAATTCCCAAAACCCTATTCAAGCTTCAGAGAGACAGAGGCCATATGATTCTCATAGCTCCACATTGGCCACGGCAAGTGTGATACCCTCTGCTTCTACATCTCTCTCAAGCTCCTTCCCTGGAGTTAGGGTCTGCTCCAGATCTCCTGTCTCAGGAGTGGCATCCCAATCCCCAGTCTCTGCATCTCAGGGCTTGGTTGCTGAAGGCCTAGATCTTCATGATCTTAACCTTCCTCAGCCAGTAAAGGATATCCTTTATGCTTCAGGAAGCCTTCCACAAGACGCTCTTATGCTTTCAAGTGGAAAAGGTTTACCATATGGTGTTTGCAGAAGGGTCTTAACCCCCTTGCGATACCTCTGGAATCATTACTGGAGTATCTCCTTCATTTATCCAATGCAGGACTTAAGACTAACTCAGTGAGTGTCCATTTGAGTGCTATTGTAGCTTCTTTCAAGCCCCTAAATGGACAACCTTTTTCCTCCCATCCTCTTATAGCAAGATTTATGAGAGGCCTTCTGCTAACTAAGCCTCCCATTAGGTCACCACCGGTGGCATGGGACTTAAACCTGATTCTTGGTCAGCTCATGAAGCCACCTTTTGAACCCTTAGCTACTACCTCATTGAAATTCCTTTCTTGGAAGGTTATCTTTCTCATTGCAATCACATCACGCCGCATCAGTGACTTGCAGGCACTAGTAGCTGATCCACCTTATACAAGGTTCCATCATGACAAGGTAGTCCTTAGGACTCATCCACACTTTATGCCAAAGGTGGTCTCGCCTTTTCATTTAAACCAAGCAGTCTACCTGCCTGTGTTTTTTCCAAGGCCTCATGCATCTAATGCAGAAAGGAATCTTCACACCTTGGACTGTAAAAGACCTTTAGCCTTTTACTTGCAAAGTCTTGAAGGACTAGAAAGGGGGCCTGTTACTTCTGGAGAGAAATCTGCAACTGTGAGTATATACTTCTGGTAATTTTCTAAAAAGAATTCTTTGTATTAAAGCTACTTAATCTGTGAACCCACTGTTTTTTGTTTGATCAGTTAGGGCCTAGTAGCAGCAATTAAAGTTTGCATTTAAAACACAGAGGAGATCTTTCTGGTTACATTTCATACCCAGCAGAGAGCTTGTAGTTTAAATTTAATAGTCACTCAGGGCCAAGTAACAGCAAAGTACTTTTAGTTTAAATTTAACACACAGAAGAGAGCTTTCTGGTTAAATTTAGTACCCAGCAGAGAGCTTGTAGTTTAAATTTCATAAGAAGTTAGAGCCTAGCAGCAGCTAAGAGCTATAATTTAAATCAAATCAGAATTTAGCTTACCTCAGCAGCACACAGGGTACTGTGTAGCAGCCCTCTTTTAATAAGTGTTATTTCCCTCCCACCCCTGGGATAATCATAGCTTTATAGGTACTTACACATCTTAAAAGACAGGAGGTGCTTTCAGGTGAAGCTCATTACCCAAATCAGTCATACACTAAGGACCTGAGATTAATTAAGCTTCTGGTGAACAAGGTATATTAAACGTATTAGGTACAGTTTTATTGGTATAAATACCCATAGCTATCCCTAGTAAGTAAGAACTTAAAGATCTAGACACAAAATTAAAACTAAGATGCAGACAGCAGTCCAGCAGCGGGATGGGGGCTTTCCAGTCTTTTGCATTGAGTGTCACATGTATGATTTTCTCCCAGTTGGTGAGAGTTCTTACGTGTGCACTAGGTGCAAGGAGCTCTTTGCTCTCAGGGAACAAGTCCGTTCTCTAGAGGCTAAAGTAGCAGACTTGGAAAACAAAAGACAGACAGAGAGGTACATAGACGAGACCTACAGGGATATAGTCCTGAAGTCCCACCTCCAGTCTTTCAGCACCCCTGTTGCCATGGAGGAGAGAGGTCACGTGACAGGAGAGCATCACCCTGGTGTGGCAGGAAGTGATCCTGTAACTAGGACCTGTTCTCCCGGTGATGTAAAACCCTCTCGCACCGAGGAAGTTTCTCCAGGGCCAAGTGCCCATGAGGGAAGGGTTTGGACAGCCGTTATAGTTGGTGATTCGATCATTAGGCATGTAGATAGCTGGGTGGCTGGTGGACGTGAGGATCGCCTGGTAACATGCCTGCCTGGTGCGAAGGTAGCGGACCTCACGCGCCACCTAGATAAGGTCTTAGATAGTGCTGGGGAGGAGTCTGCTGTCTTGGCACATGTCAGTACCAATGACATAGGAAAATGTGGTAGGGAGGTTCTGGAGGCAAAATTTAGGCTTTTAGGTAGGAAGTTGAAATCCAGAACTTCCAGGGTAGCATTCTCCGAAATGCTTCCTGTTCCACGCGCAGGACCCAAAAGGCAAGCAGAGCTCCGGAGTCTCAATGCGTGGATGAGACAATGGTGCAGAGATGAGGGTTTTGGATTTGTTAGGAACTGGGGAACATTCTGGGGAAAGGAGGGGCTCTTCCGAAGGGATTGGCTTCACCTTAACTGGGATGGAACCAGGCTGCTGGCATTAACCTTTAAAAAGGAGATAGAGCAGCTTTTAAACTAGATATTAGGGGAAAGCCGACAGTCGCCCAAGAGCGGATGGTTCGGAAGAATGTATCCTTGAAGGATACTTCCAAAAGCAGAGGGGTTCCACAAAAGAGTAAAGTAGCCCAAATGCCCTCAAGTATGGAGCAGACAGAGCTTAAAGATCCCAATTTACCCATGTCTAACAATAGCCAAATTAACATGAATAAAATACATTCTCTAAAATGCTTGTATGCAAATGCTAGAAGTCTAAAGAATAAGATGGGAGAGTTAGAATATATAGCACTAAATGAAAGGTTAGATATGATTGGAATATCAGAGACATGGTGGAAGGAGGACAACCAGTGGGACACTGTGATACCTGGGTACAAACTATATCGTAATGATAGAGCTGATCAAATTGGTGGAGGGGTTGCGCTCTATGTTAGAGAGGGCATTGACTCAGAAAGGATTAAAGTTTTGCAGGAAACAAAATCTGCTGTAGAATCTATATGGATTGAAATTCCATATAAAAGGGGGAAGTCAATGGCAGTGGGGGTGTACTATCGAGCGCCTGGCCAGAATGACCAAATGGATGATGAAATGCTCAAAGAAATCAAGGAAGCTAACAAAAGTTACAGCGCAGTAATAATAATGGGTGATTTCAATTACCCCTGTATCGACTGGATCAGTGTCACGTCAGGACATGCTAGGGAGATAAAGTTCCTAGATGAAATAAATGACTGCTTCTTTGAGCAGCTGGTTCATGAACCGACCAGAGGGGAAGCCATATTAGACCTAGTCCTTAGTGGAACACCAGATCTAGTGCAAGAGATAAGGGTGTTGGGGCCACTTGGCAATAGTGATCATAGCATGATCGCCTTTGATTTAATTAGTGGAGGAGGGATAGTAAGGAAATCCACAGTACTACCTTTTAACTTTTGAAAGGGAGACTGTGTTAAAATGAGGAAAACAGTTAAGAAAAAACTAAAAGGAGCAGTTGCGAAGGTTAAAGACGTACATCAAGCTTAGGTGGTGTTGAAAAATACTATCTTGGAAGCCCAGACCAGCTGTATTCCACGCTTTAAGAAAAGTGGAAGGAAGTCCAAAAAACTGCCAGCATGGTTTAGAGGTGAGGTCAAAGAGGCTGTTGCCAAAAAAGCATCTTTCAGGAAATGGAAAAAAGAGCCAAACGACGAAACCTGGAAACAGCACAAGCACTGGCAAGTCAAATGCAAGGCGTTGATAAGGCAGGCAAAGGGAGAATTTGAGAAGAAGCTTGCTGCGGAAGCAAAAATGCGAAATAAAGACCTTTTCAAGTACATTCGTAGCAAAAAACCTGTGAGCAATGTTCCCTCTAATTTTCTGTAGGCTGTGTGCGCATAAAATATCAGCTGTGTGCAGCTTTTGAAGGAAGGTTAAATTTTTGTGCGCCACATAACGACACTCGAAGTTATATACTTTAAAATTTGACTACACGTCAGAATACAGTATGTACACCACATTGATTTTAATCAAATTAAATGAAAATAGACGATTACTAAATGAAGCAGGAAATTTCTAGTAATTACAATCATAACTTTTAAATTTTTAGACATCTGTTTTCTATCAGAATCAGAGCCATAATTTTTGTGCGCTCTGTTGTGTAAAGTATGTGCGCTCGCTCGGCGAAGTGTGTGCGCGCGCGCGCACACACGCACAGCTTAGAGGGAACAGTGCCTGTGAGAGAGTCAGTTGGTCCATTAGATGATAAAGGGGTTAAAGGAGCACTAAGAGGCGACAAGGCGATAGCGGAGAGACTGAATGAATTCTTTGCTTCAGTCTTTACTGAGGAAGATGTAGGGATGTTACCCATGACTGAAGTGGTATTTAAAGGTGCGGAAGAATTGAAGGAAATATCGATACATCGGGAAGATGTCTTACAACTATTCGATAAACTGAAGAGTAGCAAATCACCTGGGCCGGATGGTATACATCCAAGGGTGTTAGCAGTTCTGCAATCTCATATTTCAGTTCTATTATCAGTAATCTGTGAACTATCATTAAAATCATCTCTAATACCTGAAGATTGGAGGATCGCCAATGTAACACCAATTTTTAAAAAGGGTTCCAGGGGTGATCCGGGAAACTACAGACCGGTGAGCCTGACGTCAGTACCGGGAAAAATGGTAGAAACCATCAAAGAATAAAATTACTCAGCATGTGTAGATAGTCACAACCTAATGGGAGACAGCCAACATGGCTTTAGACAAGGAAGATCTTGTCTTACTAATCTGTTATGTTTTTTTGAAGGAGTGAATAAACAGGTGGACAAAGGTGAGTTGGTTGATATTGTATATCTGGACTTTCAGAAAGCCTTTGACAAGGTCCCTCATCAGAGACTTTTGGCAAAACTAAAGAGTCATGTATGGATAGGAGGCAGTGTACTATTGTGGATCAGGAACTGGTTAAAAGATAGAAAGCAGAGGGTAGGGCTAAATGGCCAATTTTCCCAATGGAGAAAGGTGAATAGTGGTGTACCCCAGGGATCTGTGCTGGGTCCGCTGCTTTTTGACATATTCATAAATGACCTGGAAAGTGGAATAACGAGTGAGGTTATCAAATTTGCAGATGACACAAAACTATTTAAAGTTGTTAAAACCCAAGAGGATTGTGGAAAATTGCAAGAGGATCTTGATAAATTGGAAGACTGGGCATCAAAATGGCAGATGAAATTTAATGTGGGCAAGTGCAAGGTTATGCACCTAGGGAAGAACAACCCAAACTATGGTTACACGATGCAAGGTTTCACATTAGGAACCACCACCCAGGAAAAAGATTTAGGCGTCATTGTGGATACCATGTTAAAACCCTCAGCCCAGTGTGCAGCGGCGGCCAAGAGAGCAAATAGAATGCTAGGTATGATAAGGAAAGGAATGGAAAATAAAACAAAAGATATTATAATGCCTCTATATCGTTCCATGGTGAGACCGCACCTTGAATATTGTGTGCAATTCTGGTCGCCGTATCTTAAAAAGGATATAGCGATTTTAGAAAAGGTACAGAGAAGAGCCACCAAAATGGTAAAGGGGATGGAAGGATACCCCTATGAAGAAAGGCTAAAAAGGTTAGGGCTCTTTAACCTGGAAAAGAGACGGCTGAGGGGAGATATGATAGAAGTCTATAAATTAATGAACGGAGTGGAACGGGTAATCGTAGATCGATTGTTTACCTTATCAGAATATAGAAAGACTAGGGGATATGCAATGAAGCTACAGGGTAAACTATTTAAGACTAATAAAAGGAAATATTTTTTCGCTCAACGTGTAATCAAACTCTGGAATTTGTTACCGGAGGATGTAGTAAAGGCTGTTAGTGTAGCTGGGTTTAAAAAAGGTTTGGGCAAGTTCCTGGAGGAAAGGTCCATAAACCATTATTAAGAAGTGACCGAAGATATCAATGCTTGACCAAGTACAAGCATCGCAGAACCTGTCTTTTGGGGAAACTGCTAGGTACATATGACCTAGATTGGCCACTGTTTGAAACAGAATACTGGGCTTGATGGACCTTGGTCTGACCCAGTATGGCACTTCTTATGTTCTTATGAAAGTCCTCTCAACTCTTGGTTGCTTTTGATCCTTCTCATTTGGGACTTCCAGTCTCCAAGAGAACACTGTCTGTCTGGATTGCACAGTGTATTTCCTTTGCCTATCAGAGTAAGAATCTTCCTCTGGAGGGCCATTTAACAGCTCACAATGTGAGAGCCATGGCAGCCTCAATGGCTCATCTACACTCTGTGTCTATCGACGACATCTGTCGAGCAGCCACCTGGGCCTCGGTTCATACCTTCGCAGCCCATTACTGCTTGGACAAGGACTCCTGCCGGGATGCCTTGTTTGGTCAGGTTCTTCTCCAACACCTGTTCCATACCTAATCAACTCCTACCCACCATCCCTGGTTGGATGCCAGAGATCCATTGGGGGAAGTGGAGCCCTTTTTCAGGGTCACACAACTTCTGGGGTCTCTCTCTGGCATCTAAAGTTAGGGAGTCCCCATATGTGAAGACTACATTTCTGCTTGTTCCTGGAGATAGCATAGTTACTTACCGGTAACAGGTGATCTCCGGGAACAGCAGGAATTTAGTCTTCACAACCCACCCACCTCCCCTAGGAGTTGTATCTCTCTATCTCTTTCCTTTCCCTCTCTCTCTCTTTGTCTCAGCTTTAATACTAAACTGGAGAGAGGCACTTGGGAAAGGCGGGAAGGTAGCACGCAGGCGCTTTGGGATGCTCCCAAAAGCTTTCTAATTGGGCGCTGGGGAGCGTTCCCGCGCAGGCTCCGTTTGTACCTATGATACCCTTATGTGAAGACAAAGAACATAAGATATGCCATACTGAGTCAGACCAAGGTCCATGAAGCCCAGAATCCTGTTCCCAACTGTGGCCAATCTAGGTCATAATGTACCTAGCAGTATCCCCAAAAGACACAGGTTCCACAATGCTTGTATTGGGTCAAGCATTGATATCCTGGGTTCCTTTTTAATAATGGCTTATGGACCTTTCCTCCAGGAACTTGTCCAAACCTTTTTTATACCCAGCTACGCTAACAGCTCTTACTACATCCTCTGGTAACAAATTTCAGAGTTTGATTGCACGTTGAGTGAAAAAATATTTTCTCTTATTTGTCTTAAATAGTGTCACCAGCAGTGGCTGGACTGAGGCTTAGGCAGCCAGTCACACTGCTGGGCCTGACCTTTCTTTATGAAAAGGAGTAGTTGAGACTGAGTGGTCAGGTTTAAGAAGGATTTTTATTCCCTTCCCGGGGTTTGGATTTTCAAAAACAGTACAAAACACAAGAACTCAAAATGTAGTAGCCATGCTTCTGGCAAAACTGAAGGTGAAAACAAAACACAGCTTCTCGCTTGAACAAAAACAGGAATAATAATAAACAGAATCCAAATGAAAATGCTGACAGTCTCTTCTGTGCTCATTCAGCTCTCTACAAGGCACTCTTGTCTTTAGCTAGCACAGCGAACTTATATCAGCCATTAACAAAGAGCAATCCATGTCCTCAATACAGGGATTTAAGCTACTTGGCTCTGTAATCATTGGTTCTTCAACCACATTATTTTCTCTGGGACAGAAAGTTTGAAACATCCTCCAATCTGAGCTTTCAACACAGCCCTCTCCACAATAAGGCAGGTAGTTATCAGACAGCTTGTAAAAGCAGGACGGAGAAACAGCTCTGTTTAAACCTGCTTTCTCTTTGTAGCTTTTCAATCTCCTACCTCTTGTGACTGGCATTAGCTCATAACACTGTCCTGTTCTGGTCCTGACAGACTTTTCTCTTGGAAGTCTTCTGCAGGGTTTTAGAGACATACATTCATCCTCATCACTTATACAAATATCTTCAACCGAATTACTTTCCCTTTCACAGGGTTGCAAGTATTTCAAGCAGCTCTGCTTTCCAATTATATATGGCTTCTTACCAGCTGCCTCACGTTCCTTCCACTGAGCTCTGTGCCTGGGAAAATCACACTGCGTCAGAGGTGAGTGTTTCCTGTAACTAATCCCTCTTGTTGCAGGTAGGTTTGTTTCTCCAGGACCAAGCAGGAAGTCAGTCCTCACTTATGGGTGACGTCGGCGCCGACGGAGCCCTCGCGGAGCAATTTTCCCCAGCTTTCAAAGAAAGCCTTTGGGAATTGCAGCGCGCATGCTCCTTCCACTGAGCTCTGTGCCTGGGAAAATCACACTGCGTCAGAGGTGAGTGTTTCCTGTAACTAATCCCTCTTGTTGCAGGTAGGTTTGTTTCCCTTTGCAAATTCCTCCTTGGCTTTCCGCTCCAAGGGTCAGGTAATTCAGAGTCAGTATAGGAATATTCTGAACCTCCGTCTGAGACCTGCAAGTTTCTTCTTACTTGCCAAGCTTCTGCAGCTTCCTTTTCCTCATGAACTTCCTGCTCTCCGAGATCTCTCTGGTCTCTCTGGTCTAACTCTGTTTGCTTTGGCCATTCTTTATACAGCCTTAGGGGCGTTTTCTTGCCCATGTGAAAACTGTTTTCCAGATTAACTGGGGAGTTTGCTAGCTAGACGTGCCTTCAGACCTCGTGTCTCAGCCTGTTTTGGTTGCCTATGGTAACTGGAAAGCTTTTGATCTCCCTGCCTGTCAGAATCTGAGCTAAACCCAGCAGATTTCTGTCTTTTAAAGGCACAGGACAGATCTTCCGTGTCACAATAGTTTACCCTGTAGCTTCATTACATGTCCCTTAGTCTTTCTATATTCTGATAGCGTAAACAATTGATCTACGTTTACCCGTTCCACTCCATTCATTAATTTATAGACCTCTATCATATCTCCCCTCAGCCGTCTCTTTTCCAGGTTGAAGAGCCCTAACCTTTATAGCCTCTCTTCATAGGAGTAGCCTTCCATCCCCTTTACCATTTTGGTGGCTCTTCTCTGTACCTTTACTAATAACGCTATATCCTTTTTAAGATACGGCGACCAGAATTGCACCCAATATTCAAGGTGCGGTCGTACCATGGAACGATACAAAGGCATTATAATATCCTTTGTTTTATTTTCCATTCCTTTCCTTATGATACCTGGCATTCTATTTGCTTTCTTGGCCGCTGCTGCACACTGGGCGGAGGGTTTTAACATGTTATCCACGATGACTCCTAAATCTTTTTCCTCGGTGGTGGTTCCCAATGTGGAACCTTGCATCGTGTATCCATAGTGTGGGTTGTTCTTTCCTAGGTGCATAACTTTGCACTTGTCCACATTAAATTTCATCTGCCATTTGGATGCCCAGTCTTCCAATTTATCCAGATCCTCCTTCAGTTTTCCACAGTCCTCTTGGGTTTTAACAACTTTAAACAGTTTTGTGTCGTCTGCAAATTTGATAACCTCACTAGTTATTCCCTTTTCCAGGTCATTTATGAATATGTCAAAAAGTAGCGGACCCAGTACAGATCCCTGGGGTACTCCACTATTCACCTTTTTCCATTGGGAAAATTGGCCATTTAGCCCTACCCTCTGCTTTCTATCTTTTAGCTATTTCCCGATCCACAATAGTACACTGCCTCCTATCCCGTGACTCTTTAGTTTTGTCAAAGGTCTCTGATGAGGGACCTTGTCAAAGGCTTTCTGAAAGTCCAGATACACTATATCAACCAACTCACCTTTGTCTACATGTTTATTCACACCTTCAAAAAAACATATCAGTTTAGTAAGACAAGATCTTCCTTGTCTAAAGCCATGTTGGCTGTCTCCGATTAGGCCATGACTATCTATATGCTGTGTAATTTTGTTCTTTGATGGTTTCTACCATTTTCCCCGGTACTGACATCAGGCTCACCGGTCTGTAATTTCCCAAATCACCCCTGGAACCCTTTTTAAAAATTGGCGTTACATTGGCAGTCCTCCAATCTTCAGGTATTACAGATGATTTTAATGAAAGTTCACAGATTACTAATAGCAGGTCTGCAATCTCATATTTCAGTTCTTTCAACACTCCTGGATGTGTACCTTCCAGTCCAGGTGATTTGCTACAGTATATCGAATAGTTGTAATACATCTTCCCGGTGTAGCGATATATCTCCAGGAACAAGCAGGAATGAGTCTTCACATATGGGTACGTCGGTACCGACGGAGTCTGCGCGGGAACGCTTCCCAGCGTCCAATCAAAGAGCTTTTGGAAGCATCCCACCACGCCTGCGTGCTGCCTTCCCACCTTTCCCAACTGCCTCTCCTCAGTTTGTTTTTCCGCGGAGCCGGCAGGATGTCGTCCTGTCCCTGCAGAAAATTCTTGTTTTAAATTTCTTTATTTTTCTTGTGGTCGCGGCTGTCTTCCCGACATCACCGGTACTGCCGGTGTTTTCTTTTCTTTTCTTGTAAAATCTTCCTTCTTCAAGGAATATTTTTTTTCATAGTGTCTCACGGTATCTTAGGCCTTTTAGGCCTCTTTTTTTTTTTTTCCTTCATGGAACCGCCAGCCACTTTCTCCAAGAAATGTTCACACTGTGGCGGTACAACTTTATTTTTAGACCCTCGAACTCGGTGTCTAACCTGCTTGGGTCCTGACAACACTTTGGTAAGAAGAGGTCTTCAATATCGAGGTTCCCTCGATACACGGTTTCCCTCCAGCTTCGGGGCACCGTCCCCTCCTACACAGGATCAGGTAACCCACAAACAGTTTGTTAAGACTAGCCAGCCCTCGAGTGGTAGGTCTCATGCACAGCATGTAGACTGCTCCGGCCTTGCCCTCGAGGGCCTACTGGCTTCCAAACCCTGGCCAGAGACTTCGGTCTCAAAAGCCTTTCAGGTTGTTCCTGGGGCTCACCCCTCACAGAACATACCTGAGCCGTGTCAGGTGGTGGCATCCGCTTCGAGCGGTACCGATACCCCGACATCGGCACTGGTGTTCGATGAAACACTCCTCACCAGGGATGGTCATCTGGCGTCCTCAGTGCCTTCGGGACTGGTGGATACACTCCAGACTGACCTTCCATTATCGGTACCAGCACCGATACTACCACCGACGTCGGTACCGTCCAGACGTGCATCGATAGCCTCGCTTCCTTAGATGCCGTCTGGAATCGATCTCCAGTCTGGAGGACTGGGTACAGACTCGCCTTGGTACCAGATCTCGGCGGTACCGAAGGCTCGGTTCTGATGATTCGGATCCGCAACTCTCGGTTCCCTCGAGGCCCACTGAGTTGCCACTGGTTGACCTTCATTCACCGGTATCAGGCACGGTACCAAAGTCGGTGCCGATGTCCTCATTACCCTTACGGTCGGTGTCTTCCATGCTTCGCTTATTGATGCCGAGTTTAGAATCGCTCTCTAGTCTGGAAGACTTGGTACCAATACACTTCGGTACCGACACCGATCGATACCAGTGGCTCGGTACCGAGGATAGCACCTGGAGGTTTTTGGTTACCTCGGTACCGATTGAACGGTCTCCTATGACTGCTCCGATGTCTTTGTCTGGCTCGACTCTGACATTGGTACCGGTATCCACAGTAGCATCGTGGCCAACTCCTGCCATGCTTTTTTCAACAGGATCGCTCCCTTCTATGCCAAGCTTGGAGTCGATTCCTGGCATGGACAATGTGGTAATGTCGGTCGCTGCTCCTGACAGCCAGTACCGGCGACCATCCTTTAAGCATTCCACACTGCACTGTGCAGGATCTTCTATTCCTATATATCTGGATAGCTCTGTCGGTGCTCAGGCTAGTGCTTCAGATCTAACCTGTCCAAGGGAAATTCCTGTTGGGGAAACCTCTTTTCAGAGTTTCCTCCTGGATATAGCAAGATCTCTTGCCATTCCTATCCCAGGACATGATCCTGCACAGGCCTCTCTTTCTACCAAAGCAAAGGAGAACATAATGCTTCCTTTGCATCATTCCTTGCAGGATCTCCTTCTAGGAATGTGGGAAACACCTTTTAAGGGTACCCCCACCCTCCAGAGCAACTGATCTCTTATATCAGGTGCCCCCTCTCCAGGGTTTCAAGACTCAACTTCCTCATCATTCCATAGTTGTGGAATCAGCAATGAGGCGGGTAAAGAGCAAGAAAAAGCACTCTTCTTATCCGCCAGGTCGTGAGTCTAAGACACTTTTGATGCCTTTGAACGTCAAACCTTCCAGACATCTATGCTCTCTGCAAGAATTCTCTCATATATTTTCTATGAGTCTATCTCTTGAGGAGGTCACAAAGCAATTGCATCTTTTGACTCCTTCCCTTCCAGAGTCCAAGAGTGCAAACTATTCTTCACTGCTCAAGCATCTCCAGAATATCTCTTGGTTTCTTACTCGTGCTTCCCTAGACTCTTTTGAGTCTGTTAGCAGGACTTCTGCTATAACTATAGGGGCACGACGTAGAGCCTGGCTCCAAGCTTCAGACTTGGATAAATGGACACAACACAGACTGGGACATACTCCTTGCACTGGAGACGATCTTTTCAACAAGGAGTCTTTACGTCAGGTTACTCAGTTCTCCACTGACTTACCTGTTCCTAGGAGCTGTTTTGCACCTTCTTCTGTCCCAGTAGGTAGGAAATGTCCTGCCAAACTTTCTTCCTGTAGGAGAAGAAGGTTTTATGCATCATCTGCCCATCATACAGATGTTCCCAAACAGGGGAAACATCATCCTGGTCTGCAGAGTTCAACCTCTCACCAGGCTCAGCAAACCCAGTAAGCACAGGGTTTTCTGATCAATCCATCAGATGCTTGTGACTCTTGGGTTTAGAATCTGCAGTTGCTTCTTCTCAATATAGACAGTCCACTGCTGTCATTCTAAATCCTAAACATGGATCTCGTCCCAAAAGACATCCATTCTTCCTATGTTCTATGAGCTGTCAGGATGTTCATGCTTCTAGGTCACAGGATTTTCCTCTTTTTCCTACTAAGGAAAGAGGTCTATCCACTATGAAACGATAGTTTCCTGTGCCAGCATGTCTTTTTTCCTTCCTATAAACTTACAACTTTGTAAGTTTTCTTCAGCTCTATTTTCTTTACCCTCTTACTAGGTTTTTCCCCTGTAAGAGCGGTATTGCTTCACTGGAGGGCTTTTTCTTCAGCCTCTCTACTTTTCTTACTTTCTAGTGCGGAGTTCTCTTTTCTGAGTTCACTCCTCTTTTTCAATCTTGCTTGAAGCAGTTCATCAGACACGTCCAGAGTTTTCTACTCTTGTTTTGTCTGTTCTTTCTGTTTTTAAACAGTACCATTCTTCTGCTGTCTGGCAAGCAGCTGCCAATGCAGGAGCCTTAATGTTTGGACCACTGGTTCTTGTTCACCAGCAACCAGATTTGTCCTCCACTAACATTCTGTCTGGTCTTAGTAGTGACTCCAAGTCAGTGCTGTCATCTGTCTTGAAATGTTTTCACTATAAGCTTTTTGGATTGTCTTCTCTTTCTGCCATCTCCATTCCACTGGGTTTGGCAGCATAGTTGACATAGGTACTGGCTCTCCAGCAGCCAGTTCTATCTCCTCATTCTCCTGCATCATGCTCTCTGCAATTCTACAGAGAAGCTCTCTACTCTGGGCCCTTGCTAGAGAGCATGGGGGGCTTTTTCTCCAACAGCTATACCTGATGGTTGAAAAAGGTTTTTCAGTCATGTCTCCCATGACTAGAAAAGTTCTCCTTTTTAATATAAAGGACATAGGCCTCCTTTTACGTGAAAGCTTAAGGAGTTGCTAATTCCATGCTTTGGTCCATAGTATTTTCCAATAGGGAATATGTTTTCTCCTTCCAGCTCGTCCTCATGGTAAGAACGCATGATACCTTTTTGCCCTTAAGCAGGGCAGCATGGTATCTCATTCCTATGCGTCTTTTGTTCACTTACCATGCTAGAGGTCTAGAATACTCCAGACTTGCTGGCTGCAGACTGATATCATCCTCTGCTTGTCACGTAACCATCCTGGTTATTCTACTACCTAGCATCCCTGTAGCCATAACCAGTGGAAATTGATTCTCTATATATCTTCTCAAGTAGGTTCCACCTTCTTGTTCTAAGATGAATCTTTCCTCTCCACATTTTCCTATGTGAATACCTTTTTGTAGGCATATATCTATCTGCTTCTTGCAGATTTCCATATAGAGGCCTATATATTCATACCTATAGCACACATCTTACAGATATCTTTTATTTATTTATTTATTTAATTCACATTTATATACCGCATCTTCCAAAGTTCAGTTGCGGTTTACAGGTAACAATAATTAACAAATCAAGTTTGTTTTACATGGAACAATGGAATATAACAGAACTTATTTACAAGGAACATCAAATGAAATATAGAACAAATAATGTGGTATAATACCGAACAGTGTGAAAAACTATATACAAGTTATATATGAATATATATATATATATGGAATACTTGGGGGGAGGTCAAAGGATCATCATTGGAGAGTGCTAACTGTGTAGGTTAAAGGTTTATTGCATGGAGTAACCGATTGTCTGTTTAACCTTTGTCTAGTGTAGATGATGAGTTATCTATGTTATAATGCTTGGTGAACAAGTAGGTTTTCAGTTTCTTGCGGAGTTCTGTGATCTCTGTTAGCTTTCGTAGCTCCTCTGGAAGGGAATTCCAGATGATAGGGGCTATGTGCGAAAATGCTCTATTGTTTGTTGATTTGTGAGCTTTTGTAAAATCTTTCGGGATTTTTAATCTGTTTAGTTGTCCTTTTCTGTGTGTAGGCTTAGATGGTTCTTTGTGTATTAAGTTACATAACATGGATGGGGCCAGATCATATAAAGTTTTGAATGATGTTATTATTATTTTGTAAATTATTCTACTTTGAATTGGTAACCAATGAAGGGAGGCTAGTATTGGTGATATGTGTTGAAGGGAGTTGATTTTCAATGTGATTCTGGCTGCAGCATTTTGTGCGAATTGCAATCGTTTAATACTTTGTTTTGTTAAGCCTATTAGGATTAGATTGGCAAAGTCAAAATGTGGGGTTATTGTGGCCTGTATTATGTTGATAAAGTCCTGTGTGAAAACTAGTGGACGAAGTTGTTTGAGAGTTTTAAGCTTGAAATAGATTTTCTTTATGGTATTGCTGATGTGTGTTTCCATTGTAAGGTGTGTATCTAGTATAACACCTAGATATCTTATTTCCTTTTTTATTTTGATTTCTTGGTTTTGAAGTCTTATGTGTGATGGAGGGTTATAGGTTCTGTTCTTGGTTACAATTAGAACTTCGGTTTTAGCATGATTGATGTGAAGGTTTTGTGCTTTTAGCCAAGTTGTGACTTCATTATAGCAGTCCGATAAGAGTTGAAGCGGTAGGTTGGGAATTGTGAATGGAATATACAGCATAATATCATCTGCGTAGAGATGATATCGTACTCCGAAACTTTTGAATATGTTGCAGACTGGTTTTATGTAAATATTGAAAAGTAGAGCTGACAGCGCTGAACCTTGTGGTAATCCAATTTCTTGCTTGTAGGTGGTGGAGTTTTGATTTCCAATTCTTACATTTTGTGTTCTATCAGTTAGGTAGGATGAGAACCATTTGTGTACTGTAGAGTTTAGTCCTATTTGTTTTAAGTTATTAAGCATTATTGTGTGGTGTACGCTATCGAACGCAGCTGATCTGTCATTTGTGTGTATTTTATGCCCTTCATATCTCACTATAGATATAATTTCATATATCTATATGTTATATATATGTATATATATGTATGTATATGTATCTGAGATATTTCACTATCGGTAGATAAGTATTCTGCTTTATCTACCTGACTGTCAAGGCTCATATAGCTATATGATTCTGACAGATGGGCTTTACCCATACTTCTGCTATCCAGCATGTTTTGGGGTCCTACACTCACAACCACTTGCGTGGTAGTTAACACCTACCATAACCTTAAGGTTAGGTACCTCTGAAGATCTCCATGTTCCAATATCTCTCCCACCTGATTTCAGTTAGGAGAGACATTGCGGATCTTCAGCTAATCACAGGCTCTAATGCCTCCGGCGTTTGTCCTTTCTTTAGGATACAAGGGGTTCCCATCCCCTTCCTCCCCACAAGGACTGGGCCTGTTTGTCCAAATCGGTTAGCCTTTCTCTTTTGTTCCTAAGAGTGAGCCACTCTGCTACCAAAGGAGTTCGGCTTTTATCATAAAGCCTTCCGCTAAAGGCCCATCATTTTTGTACTACCCCAGTTTTTCTGCTGGGGTTACCTGTTACCTTTCAGGATTCTGACCTCCATTGTTTTTCCTACAGGTTTACTACCTCCACTTACAGTGAGGTCCTTCTCGAGGTTCCTCTACTGGGTTCCCCAGTAGATCCCATGAACCTCCATACTCTGCAATCCTGTTAGGGGAGGTCCATATTGCAATATTTTTTCTTTGCAATATCATTGATGACAATTATCATCCACACATGGATTCCTTGTCTGCAATCCTATGCTAGGTTAGCTGTTTCACACAACCTTTCTTTCTTCAACTCCTACCCTCCATCCTCAGGATGCCTGGTGTTGTGGGGGATAGCATGTTCCAACCTATGACATGCTGAGACGCTAGGCATCTCAGCTTGGGAGTCCCCATATGTGAAGACTCATTCCTGCTTGTTCTTGGAGATAGCACAGTTACTTACCTGTAACAGGTGATCTCTGGGAACAGCAGGAATAAGTCTTCACAACCCACCCACCTCCCGAGGAGTTGTGTGTCTATCTTTCCTTTCCTCTCTCTCTCTCTCTTTGTCTCAGCTTTAAAACTTAACTGAGGAGAGGCAGTTGGGAAAGGCGGGAAGGCAGCACGCAGGCGTGGTGGGATGCTTCCAAAAGCTCTTTGATTGGACGCTGGGAAGCGTTCCCGCGCAGACTCCGTCGGTACTGACGTACCCATATGTGAAGACTTATTCCTGCTGTTCCCAGAGATCACCTGTTACAGGTAAGTAACTGTGCTTTCTCTCAGTTCCTCTGCAGTATCACCTTTAAATACCACTTCAGTCTTGGATAACATCCCTACATCTTCCTCAGTAAAGATCGAAGCAAAGAATTCATTCAGTCTCTCCGCTATAGCCTTGTCTCCTCTTACTGCCCCTTTTACCCCTCTATCATCTAATGGTCCAATTGACTCCCTCACAGGCCTTTTGCTACGAATGTACTTGAAAAAGTCTTTATTTCGTGTTTTTGCTTGCGTAGCAAGTTCCTTCTCAAATTCTCGCTTTGCCTGCCTTATCAATGCTTTGCATTTCCTTGTGCTGTTTCCAGTTTTCGTCGTTTGTCTCTTTTTTCCATTTCCTGAAAGATGCTTTTTTGGCAGCAACAGCCTCTCTGACCTCACCTTTAAACCATGCTGGCAGTTTTTGGACTTTCTTCCACTTTTCTTAATGCGTGGAATACAGCTGGTCTGGGCTTCCAGGATAGTATTTTTAAACACCCAAGCTTGATGTAAGTCTTTAACCTTTGCAACCGCTCCTTTTAGTTTTTTCTTAACTATATTCCTCATTTTATCATAGTCTCCCTTTCGAAAGTTAAAAGGTAGTACTGTGGATTTCTTTACTCTCCCTCCTTCACTAATTAAATCAAACACGATCATGCTATGATCACTATTGCCAATTGGTCCCAACACCCTTATTTCTTGCACCAGATCTGGTGTTCCACTAAGGACTAGGTCCAGTATGGCTTCTCCTCTGGTCGGTTCATGAACCAGCTGTTCCAAGAAGCAGTCATTTATTTCATCTAGAAACTTTATCTCCCTAGCATGTCCTGCTGTGACACTGACCCATTCGATACCGGGGTAATGGAAATCACCCATTATTACTACTCTGCTGTGACTTTTGTTAGCTTCCTTGATTTCTTTGAGCATTTCATCATCTATTTGTTCATTCTGGCCAGGCGGTCGATAGTACACCCCCACTGCCATCACCTTCCCCTTCATACATGGAATTTCAATCCATAGAGATTCTACATCAAATTTTGTTTCCTGCAAAACTTTATTCCTTTCTGACTCAATGCCCTCTCTAACATAGAGCGCAACCCCTCCACCAATTTGGTCAATTCTATCATTACGATATAGTTTGTATTCAGGTATCACAGTGTCCCAGTGGTTATCCTCCTTCCACCATGTCTCTGAGATTGCAGTCATATCTAACCTCTCATTTAGTGCTATATATTCTAACTCTCCCAGCGTATTGTTTAGACGTCTAGCATTTGCATATAAGCTTTTCAGAGACTGTATTTTATTAATATAAATCTGGCTATTAGTAGGCATGGGTAATTTGGAATCTTTATGCTCTGTTTGCACCATTCTCAAGGGCATTTGGGCTACTTTACTCTTTTTTGGAACCTCACTGTTTTCGGTAGTGTCCTACAAGGATACCTTCTTCCGAACCATGCGCTCTTGGGCGACTGTCGGCTTTCCCCTATTTTCTAGTTTAAAAGCTACTCTATCTCCTTTTTAAAGGTTAATGCCAGCAGTCTGGTTCCATCCCAATTAAGTTGAAGCCCATCCCTTCGGAAGAGCCCCTTCTTTCTCCAGAATGTTCCCCAGTTCCTAACAAATCCAAAACCCTCATCCTTGCACCATCGTCTCATCCACGCCTTGAGACTCCGGAGCTCTGCCTTTTTTTTTTTCAGATTTTGCTTTCTCTCCCGCTGCCAGGAATGTTGTGTATAGGCTGTAGTATTTGAACCTTGCGGCTGCTGGTAAGGGTAAAGTTGGAAATGCCTTAAAGGATGGAATTGTTAAAAATTCTGGTGGTGATATGCCCTTCGGTATTGAGGGAGCTGCGTCCTGTGACCTTGCGCCGGGGCTCTGCCAGTTGAGCTGCTAGTTCCCAAACTGTGGAGCAGTGATCTTTGACCTCAGAGAACTTCCTACGCTTGGACCTTAGATATAAGGGTACTTCCAGTTTTTGAACCAAAAAGGCCTTCCCCAAGGCATGGGGCACCTGCCAGATGGCCATAGAAGTCCTCTCGGAGTCCAGATAGCAAGGCTGTATGTCACGAAGAGATGGCGGTGGCTGATGAGGAAGCCATGGATCAAACGCATCATATGTTGTGCAGATGTGGTATAGTGATTTGTGTAGGTTCGATGATAGTTGTGTGGTCCTCCGTAGGCATGGTAGAAGACTCATCTATTTGCAGGAGGAGGTCATGATGGTATTGTAGGATTTGTAGCTGATGGGCAAGGAGTTGCACTGCTAAGAGGCCACTTTGATAGGACTTCCGACTGATAGCATCCAGTGTCATTTGGTACGATTTTGTACTCTTAGACTTAGAGGACCACTTCTGAGATGACTAACTGATGAGGCAGCTGCTGGCGTTGGAACCCTGGAACTGGGAGTACCTTTTTATCTGAAGGTGTAAGAGTTGAGAGGTCACACAGGGTTTTTCCAGATAGAAGCTTGCAGATCTTATAGAATAGGAGGAACTGGCAAGGCAATAATCTCCTTGGGAGTACTGCATGCTTTGAGGATGGACTGAAAATTTCTTTTGTTAGTGGGGTCTGAGAGTGACTGAGAACAAGGGCTTAGGAGATTTTTTGGAGAAACCTGGGATATAAGTAGTCTTCAGGTGGTTCCACTGATTCATGCTCTGGTGGAGAAGTGTTCCTGGGTGGCTGTGCATTTGATGCCTGGGAGAAGGGGGCTCACCAGAAGGAAGAAGCGGAGTTTTCCAATTGAGGTGGGCCTCCATTGGACTGAGGGGGGAAACTGGACTGGGGAAGAGGCTGTTTCTATATTTTTGTCTTGTCAGTGGGTCCTAGCGTCTGTCCTTACCCAGCTCCTGCCCTCTGCAGTGCTGTCTTCCTCTCAATACTTTATTGATTCTGTTCTGACTAGTACTATCTAACTGCACCTTTAGGAGTGTGTTTTTCTGCTTTGTTTCCTCCTTCCTATTCCTCTGCAAGGCTTGTCTAGTAGGTATTTAAAGTCTTAGTTTTTTTACCTTGCCTGAGTTTTACTTGGGCACTTCTGGTAGAATCTTCCTGCTCCGCTTCCATTCAGCACTTGCCCTGACCCTCCCCCCTGCTGGGGCATTGTTCAGCAGCTTTCTTCTGTGAGCACATGAGCTACTTAATCCTCCATTTGCTACTGGTTCTTGCTTGGGTGACCACCCTCTGAGCAAGCCTCAGCTAACTTGTAATCTTAACAACAAATATGTACTTCTACATCTCAGCAAGATCATTCAGTTACTAACTCTCAAGCTATATGGAATAAATTTTCAGCTGTATCTGCGGATCATCTAGAAACAATTATGGGAATCAATACTACCAATTCCCCTTAGATCCATGCCCAATCAGATGGATCAAGGCTGCTTGTAATGAATTAATATCCTGCTCATCAATCTCTCACTTTCTCAAGGCTATATGCCTATTAAATATGGCATCTATTTGCCCAGTCAAAAAAGGGTGCTACTATAGACACAACTCAACCTTGCTCTTTTCATCCTATTGTCAGTTTACCTTTTTTTGTGGTGAAACAATCTATATTAGGTCAATTCTTCAGAGTGGAGATATTATGTCAATATCTTTGTCTGCTTCTCACTCTACTTCTGTCAGCAATTGATATTTGCAGTTTCTACAAACAAATGTGTATAAATAATAACTCAAGGAGATGGTCTCAGACTAATTTGGCATGTAATTCAGACTATTGGCAAAAATAATAGATGTTTGTGTTAATTCAACTCCAAGATGACATAGACACCCACTTCCCCCCTGATCCTCAGCACACATGGAGGCAGTAAAGGCAACATGGAGTGGACACCTTGTTAGCTGTCTATCTCCAGGAACAAGCAGGAATGAGTCTTCACATATGGGTATCGTCGGTACCGACGGAGCCTGCGCGGGAACGCTCCCCAGCATCCTGAAAGAAAGCTTTTGGGAGCATCCCACAGCGCCTGCGCGCTGCCTTCCCGCCTTTCCTAACTGCCTCTCTCCAGTTCTTCTTTTCCGCGGAGCCAGCAGGTCGTGTTTCCTGTCACTGCTGAAGAATTTCTTATTTTCTTCTATTTTTCTTTAGTCGCGTGTCTGCCTTCTCGATTCCGCACCGGTACTACCGGTTCTTTTTCTTTCTTTAAAAAAAAAAAACAAAAAAAACCTTCTACTTTTTTCAGTGCATTTTTCTTCTGAGGCCTTAGGCCTACAGAAATTTTTCCCTCATGGAAAAACCTGCCTCTGGTTTTAAAAAATGCACAAAGTGCAGTAGCACTATTTCTGTCACCGACACCCATGACTGGTGTCTATAATGTTTAGGTCCTGACCACTCCATTGCGGATTGTGAGTCTTGTTCCATGATGGTCCAAAAGAGGGTTACAGAATCAGGCAGCTAAGCTCAGTACCCTGTTTCCCTCCGATGCAGCTTCCGTGGCATCGACGTCTTCCAGGGCTGCTTCTTCATCCCATGGATCTCTGGTAACCAAACTTAAATCTGGCCGGTCCTCAAAGAGTTCATCTCCCTCTAAGTATCAAGATGCCCCCGGGCTTACTCTTGAGGGGATACCACACCAGCAAATTTACCCCGGCGGGAGGCTCTGGCTTCCAAAGCACTACCTATGGGGTCACAGGTTGACATCGATGGCTCGGCCTCGACCGATCACCTGTTACAATGTTCTGGGGTACCGGCAGTTTCTACCGGTACCGATATCCAGACATTGGTGGCGTCAATGGATAAGAATATTCTGACCATGCAGCGTGCCATCACGGCATTCATTCAAGCTGCAATGCCTACGGTACCTCAACAAACCCCGTTGTCGGTACAGGATCCGATTCCGGTACAGGATCCGATTCCGGTTCCGATACCAGTACCGCTTGCATCGACATTAGCATCGACAGCAGCGGTACGTTATCCAGTGATGCCTATCAGTACCGGCCCGGTACCGATTACTCCCGATGTTGATACCTCCTGGTACCCGTATCAGGCTCTACGAGAGCATCCAGACAGTCGATACTTCGATTCTTCTGAAGACTCTGACTCTTCAGAGGCCTCAATTGAAGCATCGGGGATCCTTCCTTAGGAACCCTCTTCTCCAAAAAGGAGAATGTCTCCTCCTGAAGACTTGTCTTTTCAGGACTTTATTAGGGAGGTGGCCAAAGGCCTGTCCATCTCAGTGACCTCGGAGACTGAACCTAGAGCCAAAAAATTAGATATCCTACAATATCCTAAGGCTCCTAAAGAGGCAGCCACCTTACCAATACATGAGATTCTTTATGAACACATGCTGGGCATATGGGAGACTCCTCTCACCACCTCCCCTCATTCCAGAAGGTTGGACACCATGTATCGTGTTCCCCCTTGTCCTGGGTTTCATAAGACTCAGCTTCCTCACCACTCCATTGTGGTAGAGTCTGCTATGAAAAAGATCAAGAGTACAAAAAGGCACTCCTCTGCTCCTCCAGGAAGAGAATGCAGAACCCTAGATGCCTTTGGCAGGAAAATCTTCCAGGCCAGTATGCTTGTAGCCAGAATCAACTCCTATAGTCTCTATATGGGGATGTTTCTAAAAGAAGTTACAGATCATCTGCAAACCTTATCTCCTTTTATGTCAGAAGATAAGAGAGAAGAATATATCACCTGGCTTAAACAGGCACAGGATGTATCCAAGTTTTCCAACCGTGCAGCCTTTGACTCTTTTGAGGGGGTCAGTAGAGCCTTGGCTATTGCCATAGGTGCACACAGAGTTGCTTGGTTGCAAGCCTTTGATTTGGAATCCTGGGTACAGGATGGTCTAAGTAACCTTCCCTGTACAGGCGAAAACCTGTTTGGCAAAGATTGGCAAGCAAATGCCAAACAGATGGATGCTGAAAATTCTGCTTTAGATAGACTTTCAAAGTCTACTACTGCTCCTTTCAAAAATAGGCTGTTCAAAAAGGGATCTTTCCCAAAGAAAGGGAAATTTTCTTCTTATGGTCAGGCCTCTTCTCAAGGTCGTTTTGCTACAAAGAGGCAGCAACAACCAAAACAGACCAAAACCCAGGCTGCGAGGACTGCTACGGCCCAACAGCCTCAGCCTCCTCAGGGCCTTTGACTTTCCACTAGAGAACTTAGCTTTCTGGCTCTAGAACATCCAGAGCCCCTCACTATCCCAGGAAGGTTAGCTCACTTTGCTCCCAGATGGGAACAAATCACAGCAGAGCAGTGGACCCTCTCCATCATAAGGGAAGGGTACAAACTTCATTTCTTAAATCTTCCTCCTCACACCATGGTGAAACAGTTCAATTCTCCAACATCTCTCCTCAACCTTCTAGGTCAGGAGATTGCTACCCTTCTTGCCCAAGGGGCAATAGAAGAAGTACCCCTTCTTCAACAGGGCTCAGGGTTCTACTCCCCCTATTTTCTCATCCCAAAGAAAACAGGGGGCTACAGACCCATATTAGATCTCAAGAGAATTGAACAAGTTTCTATGCAAGAAGAAATTCAAGATGACTTCTCTCGGAACTCTCCTTCCATACCTCCAGAGTCAGGACTGGCTTTGTTCTCTAGATCTCAAGGATGCGTACACCCATGTTCTCATCCATCCAACACACAGAAGATTCCTTTGCTTCCTGTACCAAGGAAAGCACTACCAATACAAAGTGCTTCCTTTCGGTCTGGCCTCTGCTCCAAGAGTGTTCACAAAATGCATGGCAGTAGTAGCTGCATTCCTACGCACTCTAGGAATATTCGTATTCCCATATCTGGACGACTGGCTCATCCGAGCTCCATCCCAGTCAGAGGCCCAGACTTCTCTAGCCTGCACAAGGCGTGTTTTTCAGTATATGGGACTGGTAATCAACATTCCAAAATCCCATCTTATCCCTACTCAGTCTCTAGAGTTCATAGGGACCTTACTGGATACCAAAACTGCAAGGGTCTATCTTCCCCAGGCCCGTTGCCTTCGCTTGTTGCAGTTAGCCTCCCAGATTCAGTTAAAATCCCATTTAACTGCTCGAGAGATGTTGCAACCTTTAGGCCACATTGCATCCACGGTGCATGTGGTTCCCTATGCTCGCCTTCACATGAGAGCAGCTCAGTGGACCCTATCCACCCAATGGACCCAGGCATCAGGTTGCCTGTCAGACAAAATAGCAACCTCCAGTCGCCTATTTTCGTCCCTCCACTGGTGGAAGTCCACTCAGAATCTGTTGCTGGGGTCCCCCTTTCAATAGGTGTTACCCCAAGCAACCCTTACAACAGATGCCTCTCCAAAGGGTTGGGGGGCTCATCTACAACATCTCTCGACCCAGGGCATCTGGTCTCCACAGGAGACATATCTTCATATCAACCTCTTAAAGCTCAGAGCAATCTTTCTGGCTCTGAGTCTTCCACACCCTGCTCAGCTACAAGACAGTCCTCATCCACACGGACAACCAGGTAGCTATATTCTACGTGAACAAGCAGGGAGGAACTGTCTCTCTCTCGCTTTGCAACGAAGCTCTGAGATTGTGGGCCTTCGCCAGAGAGCATCAAATCCATCTCATGGCAGTATATCTTCCAGGAGTTCAAAGCTTTTGGGCAGACAGACTCAGTCGAGTTCTGCTTCCGTAGGAATGGTCCCTCCATGTGGACCAGATAGCCAGAATTTTTCGGATTTGGGGTACCCCAGACATAGACCTGTTTGCAAGTCTGTGGAATGCCAAACTTCCCCGGTTCTGTTCCAGAATTCCATGTCAGGGAGTTCAGGCCAGGGATGCCTTCCTCCTTCATTGGGGGCAAGACTTCCTTTATGCCTTTCCACCTATTCCCCTCATCCCCAAGACTCTGTTCAAGCTTCAGAGAGACAAAGGGACTATGATCCTCATAGCACCACTTTGGCCACGCCAAGTGTGGTACCCTCTACTTCTGCATCTCTCTCAAGCTCCCTCCCTAGACCTGGGTTCTGCTCCAGATCTCCTCTCCCAGGAGGAGGGAACCTTGTGGCACCCAAATCCTCAGTCTCTTCATCTCAGGGCCTGGTTGCTGAAGGCCTAGACCTTCAAGATTTACAACTTTCTCAGCAAGTGAAGGATATCCTTCATGCTTCCAGAAAGCCTTCCACCAGACGCTCATATGCTTTTAAATGGAAAAGGTTTTCCATTTGGTGTGCAGAGAAGGGTCTCAACCCTCTTGCAATACCTTTGCATTCTTTACTAGACTATTTACTGCATTTATCCCATGCAGGCCTTAAAACAAATTCAGTCAGAGTCCATTTGAGTGCTATTGCAGCATCCCTTAAGCCTCTTAATGGACAACCTATTTCCTCTCATTCTCTTATAGCAAGATTCATGAGAGGCCTTCTTTTGACTAAACCTCCCATTAGACCACATCCAGTGGCCTGGGACTTAAATCTGGTTCTTGGCCAGCTTATGAAGCCACCCTTTGAACCCTTAGCCACTACCTCCTTAAAATTCCTTTCTTGGAAGGTTATTTTTCTCATTGCAGTCACCTCAGCTCGCCGTATCAGTGAATTGCAAGCTTTAGTGGCTAATCCTCCTTATACAAGGTTCCATCATGACAAGGTAGTCCTCAGAACTAATCCACACTTTATGCCTAAAGTGGTCTCACCTTTTCATCTGAACCAGGAGGTCTTTTTACCTGTCTTTTTTCCAGGACCTTATGCATCAAGTGCAGAGAGGAATCTTCATACCCTGGATTGTAAAAGAGCACTTGCTTTCTACTTACACAGGACACAGCAACATAGAAAGTCCTCTCAACTTTTTGTTGCTTTTGATCCTTCTCATTTAGGACTTCCAGTCTCTAAGAGAACTCTGTCCAATTGGATTGCTCAGTGTATTTCCTTCGCCTATTAAAGTAAGAACCTTTCTCTGGAGGGCGATGTCACAGCTCACAATGTGAGGGCCATGGCAACCTCTATGGCTCATCTAAACTCTGTGTCCATCGACCAAATCTGTCGAGCGGCCACTTGGGCATCAGTTCATACCTTCACAGCCCATTACTGCTTGGACAAGGACTCCCGCCGGGATGCCTTGTTTGGTCAGGCTGTTCTTAAACACCTGTTCCATACCTAATCAACTCCTACCCTCCATCCCTGAACTGGATGCCTGAGATTCATGGGTAGAGGTAGAGCCCTTCCCAGGGACTCACAATCTGGGTGATCTCCCAGGCATCTCTAGCTGGGGAGTCCCCATATGTGAAGACTCATTCCTGCTTGTTCCTGGAGATAGCACAGTTACTTACCTGTAACAGGTGATCTCTGGGAACAGCAGGAATAAGTCTTCACAACCCACCCACCTCCCCTAGGAGTTGTATCTCTCTATCTTTCCTTTCCTCTCTCTCTCTTTGTCTCAGCTTTAAAACTCGAACTGGAGAGAGGCAGTTAGGAAAGGTGGGAAGGCAGCGCGCAGGCGCTGTGGGATGCTCCCAAAAGCTTTCTTTCAGGACGCTGGGGAGCGTTCCCGCGCAGGCTCCGTCGGTACCGACGATACCCATATGTGAAGACTTATTCCTGCTGTTCCCAGAGATCACCTGTTACAGGTAAGTAACTGTGCTTTACTGACACTATTATCAGGGATCTGGGCTAACCAAACTCCATTTTTGTCCTCATCTTCCTAGATATTAAAGCAGCCTTTGACTCGGTTCCTCACAACTTGCTATTACGTCTACAAGCACTAGGATTAAGAAATTGGTTTAAATCCTATCTTACTGATTGGCAAATGTAAGTTAAAGTTGGTTCAATTAAATCTTCCACCTATGTACAACAGCAAGGAGTTCCTCAGAGTTCTGCATTGTCTTCCTTACTTTTCAAACTCTATCTTCAACCGATATGTTCAGTCATAATGAAACAATATTTATCACCTTTGTGCTGATGATATTATGCTATACGCCCCTATTAACACTAAGAGCACAGAAATTTCATCTTTAATTAAATGTTTTAGTGCTGTTATCCATTGGCTCAATGAACTTAACTTTGTTAACTACAATAAGACCCAAGTCCTCTATATCTCTAAGGACATCAGCTTTACACCGCCACTATTTATCACTTTTGATAACATTCAACTACAGGTGAAATCTGAGATACGCTACCTTGGTGTTATATTGGACTAACATCTCTTTTATGTCTCGCATTAATCACACTATAAAGAACATATATTTCAAGCTCAAGACTATTCAGCACCTAAAACCGCTTTTGAAACATTTTCAAGCTCAAGACTATTCAGCACCTAAAACCGTTTTTGGAACATGACTTTCGCTCTGTAATAGAGGCGCTTATTTTCCTACATCTCGACTTTTGTAACCTTATACTCCAAGGTCTACCTAGCTATGCCATTCACCCTCTCCAGCTTGCTATGAATACAGCTGCTCGTCTCTTTTGCAATGCCTCAAGGTCTGCACATATTATTCTGATTCTCAAGCAGTTACATCGGCTATCAGTCTCTCGACATATTAAATTCAAGCCCTTTTTTACAATATTTAAAGTTTATCATGGTCTTTCAGCTGTTTCACTTCAATCTCTGATCCAGAAAATTCCAGATAACAAACAGGAGATCAAGCTCACTTAATATATTACACGTACCTTCAGCATATATCAAGACAAGCTTCACTACATCTAGAAGAGTTTTCTCTTTTTTTGCACCTACTCTTTGGAACCCACTCTTAAATGATCCTCGCACTACCTATGACCACCTAGATTTTAAAAACAAATTAAAAACTTATCTCTTTATGGGCCATTTTTCTAATTAAATTATTTTACTCCTTATGTAGTATTATACTTATGTATTAACTCCTTTTCTTTTTGTTCTATGTAAAGCCTACTTGGCATGTTTGTTTGTTGTAAACCGCCTAGACTCTTATGGGTCTGCAGCTCCGATGTCGCACAGTGCTTAGTAAACATACCCCTTAGATGGGTGGTATATAAGACTAGCTAAATAAATAAATGTTCTGTGCCATTTTAGAATCTAGCTTTATTATTCATTGTTCTGCCTATATTTCTGTTTTGTCAGTGGGTCCTATCTTCTGTTTGTCTTTACCAAGCTTCTACCCTCTGCAGTGCTGTCTCTCCCTCTCAACACTTTACCACCCACCCCTGGTCTGACACTCTTTCATAGCCTTCCCCTGCTTATCGGCGCAATTACTCAGGTGCACCTGCAGCCATCAGGACTTTCTCTCCCCACTCCACCTATATCTTCGTTGATTTGCATTTCCTCCTCCCCCTCCTATGGCTCCACATCACTTTGTGTTATTGATGTTAACTCTCCCTAATCTTTTCTACTCATTCCCACGGTTCCATGGTTTTACTTCTCATTACCCACTACTTACTGTCCCTGCCTTCCCTTCCATTTTGTCGTCTTCCTTATCTGTCTTTGAGCTTCACCTTTTTTCTTCCTCTCATTCAGCCATCTCCACTCTCACTGTGGGAACCTCATCTTCACTTCTGTTGTTTCCCCCCTGCTCTCTCCTACTTCTCATCTGGAGATGTCAACTCGAACCCTGGCTCCCTTAGACTTGCACACTCCCAGGGCAGGTCAATAAGTAACCTTTTTAATCTTGTTCATATCTCACTCTCTCTTCCCTTTTTCATGCGCATTGTGGAATGCACATTCTCCAGGAACAAGCAGGAAGTCAGTCCTCACATATGGGTGACGGCGCCGACGGAGTCTTCATGCCGAACAATTCCCCAGCTTTCAAAGAAAGCCTTTAGGATTGCATCTCGCATGCACGGTCCCCTTCCTGCCCAAGGGCGCCATCTTGCTCTTTCTACCTTTTTCCGCAGAGCCCAATGGACGTTGTCCCTAATTCCTCACAGAAAATGTGCGTCAAAACTTCAGAAGAATTTCTCTCTTCGACCGGTTCGACGCCGGTTCCCCTTCCTGCCTACGGCTCGGTACACCAGTATCGAGTCTGGTCAATTTTTTTGTGTGTTTGTCCTTAGTGACTAGCGTTCGCGCTCTTTATTTTTCACTGGCAGCCCAGTCCTTCAACCTTGCAGGGGCCATTTTTCCCCCGATGGCTGCCAGCGGGTTTAAAAAGTGTGATCGGTGTAAGAAGTTAATGTCCCTCACTAACACACATGACTGCTGTCTCCGATGCCTCGGGCTCCACCATGACCCGAAGGTCTGTGGCCCATGTGGGAAGATGTCCTCTTAAGGCACTTCGAAGTAGGCAGCAGCAGCGTGAAAGGATTTTCTGAGTCCGCATCCCCCCCTGGATCCGAACCTCATCAGAAGCCTCAACGTCTCGGGAGCTGTCTGAACCCGAGCACCATCGGGGGTCTTCTGAGCGGGGGTCTCCCTCCCAGGAACACTGGAGGAAGAAGAAACCCATGAGGGTGTCGTCGTTGGATGCCGCCGATCGCCCTGGGCCCTTGAAGGCCAGGTGGTGGAGTCCTGACCGCCGCCCCGGGTCCTCGGAGTCTGAGCAGCCTGCAAAGATACCTCGCATGGAGCCGGAGATGCCGAGAAGGGTAAGTGCTGTTGTCCGCGTCGATTCCCCTCCAGGAAAGAGCCGGAGGCTGCGGAGTCTTCTGAGCTCGGTCTCAGGATGACGGCCCTGGAGCGCAGCATGTCTGCCTTCATGGAGCAGCAGCAGATGCTGATAGTCGGTCTCACCGGTTCATCTGCCCCGACCACCAGGACCTCGACATCCAAGACTATCCCGGAGGCTGAGCTGATCCTCGAGACTCTTTGGACTCGAGTTGATCCTCGGCCAAGGTCTCCCTCGAACTCCCACTCGGGACCGAGGTAGTCTATGCTGGTGCTCTCGGCATCGGGGCAGTCGGGGCCGAAGCCGCTTGATTCCTCCTCGGAGGGATCAGCATGGGAGACGGAAGATGAAGAGTCCCATCGGACTCACCGGGTTCAGAGCCTCGGAGAAGGTCCCCTCCGGAGGATATCCGGTTCTCGGACTTCGTCAGGGACATGGCCAAGGCTTTGGCATTCCCGACGGATACCGAGGAGGAGCCTCGAGCTGAAGAGATCGAAGCCCTCCAGTATGACTTTCCCCCGAGGGAAACCCTTACTGTGCTGGTTCCTCCGTTGCTGGAACGGCTGATGCTCCGCATGTGGTAGTCGCCGGCCTCAATGCCGGTGCTCAGCAAGTGGATCGATTCCATCTATCGAGTCCGCAAGAGCCCTGGGTTCCAAAAGGCACAGCTGCCGCACAACTCCATGAACATAAGAACATAAGAACATAAGAAATGCCATACTGGGTCAGACCGAGGTCCATCAAGCCCAGTATCCTGTTTCCAACAGTGGCCAATCTAGGTCATACGTACCTAGCAGTTTCCCCAAAAGACACAGGTTCTGCAGTGCTTGTACTAGGCCAAGCATTGATATCCTGGGTCCCTTTTTAATAGTGGTTTATGGACCTTTCCTCCAGGAACTTGTCCAAACCTTTTTTAAACCCAGCTATACTAACAGCCCTTACTACATCCTCCGGTAACAGATTCCAGAGTTTGATTACACGTTGAGAGAAGAAATATTTTCTCCTATTTGTCTTAAATAGTTTACCCTGTAGCTTCATTACATGCCCCCTAGTCCTTCTATATTCTGATAGCGTAAACAATTTATCCACGTTTATCCGTTCCACTCCATTCATTAATTTATACACCTCTATCATATCTCCCCTCAGCCGCCTCTTTTCTAGGTTAAAGAGCCCTAACCTTTTTAGCCTCTCTTCATAGGAGTAGCCTTCCATCCCCTTCACCAATTTGGTGGCTCTTCTCTGTACTTTTTCTAATAACTCTATGTCCTTTTTAAGATACGGTGACCAGAATTGCACACAATATTCAAGGTGCGGTCGTACCATGGAGCGATACAGAGGCATTATAATATCCTTTGTTTTATTCTCCATCCCTTTCCTTATGATACCTAGCATTCTATTTGCTTTCTTGGCCGCCGCTGCACATTGGGCGGAGGGTTTTAACATGTTATCCACGATGACTCCTAAATCTTTTTCCTGGGTGGTGGTTTCTAATGTGGAGCCTTGCATCTTGTAACTATAGTGTGGGTTGTTCTTTCCTAGGTGCATAACTTTGCACTTGTCCACATTAAATTTCATCTGCCATTTGGATGCCCAGTCTTCCAATTTATCCAGATCCTCCTGCAGTTTTCCACAATCCTCTTGGGTTTTAACAACTTTAAACAGTTTTGTGTCATCTGCAAATTTGATTACCTCACTAGTTATTCCCTTTTCCAGGTCATTTATGAATATGTCAAAAAGTAGCGGACCCAGTACAGATCCCTGGGGTACTCCACTATTCACCTTTTTCCATTGGGAATATTGGCCATTTAGCCCTACCCTCTGCTTTCTATCTTTTAACCAGTTCCCGATCCACAATAGTACACTGCCTCCTATCCCATGACTTTTTAGCTTCGCCAAAAGTCTCTGATGGGGGACCTTGTCAAAAGCTTTCTGAAAGTCCAGATACACTATATCAACCGACTCACCTTTGTCTACCTGTTTATGCATGGTTGTGGAATTGGCCATGCACAGGCTCAAGAGCCAAAAAACGCACCCCTCGGTGCCTCCTGGCCAGGAGTCCCGGAACCTGGACGCCTTCAACAGAAAATGCTTCCATGGCTCGATGCTGTCATGCCGTGTCCAAACCTACCAGCTGTATTTGAGCATGTACCTGAGGGACCTGGCAAAGGAGATTGCCGGGTTCCCAGCTGGCCTCTCCGAGGCACCCTTGCAGCGCTTCAATGCCTTGTCCACCGGGATTCGGGCGTGCTCGAAGTTCATATCTCGAGTAGCCTATGACTGCTTCGAGGCTTCGGCCCGAGTAGCCGCGGCCAGGCCTGGCTAATGTCGTCTGATGTGGAGCCATGGGTTCAGGTCAAGTTGGTCGATGTCCCTTGCCGAAGTGACAACCTCTTTGACAAACCCATGACTGAGAAGGCTGCTGAGCTCGAGTTTGAGTACTTGACCCTGGACAAGACTCTCAAAGAAGACTTCTGCCCCTTCTAAGAAGAAGGGCTTGGGTAAAAAGCCCTTTTTCCCGAGGAAGGGTACTGCTTACCGCAACTACCCCCACTTACCAGGCCACCCCAGCTCCCCAACAGGGGCAGCAGGTCAAGGGACAGGGGCATGGCCCGCATAAGCAGAAGACCTCCAGGCCACGGCTCCCACCCAGCCGGGAGGGGGGTTTTGACTCCCAAGGCATAGTCTCTCTTCCGCCAGTGGTAAGGCCTTGCACAGGAGGCAGGCTAACCCTGTACGCCCACAGGTGGCCAGCCATCACCTCGGATATCTGGGTCCTGCAAATAGTCCAAAGGTGCTATTTGCTTCACTTCAGCCAGATACCACCCTCCTTTCCAGGAGAGCCTCTCAGACCCCTTCTTCACAGGGACCTCCTTGTGCAGGAGTTGGCAGGTCTTCTAGAGGATCAGGCGGTGGAACCGGTGCCCCACCACCTGCAGGGCAAGGGCTTCTACTCCAGGTATTTTCTCATACCAAAGAGAATAGGAGGCCTCAGACCCATCCTCGACCTGAGCAATCTAAACAAGTTCCTGGTGAGGGAAAAGTTCAAGATGCTTTCCCTTGGAATGTTGCTGCCTTACCCCTCCATCAGTGAGATTGGCTATGCTCCTTAGACCTGAAGGATGCCTATACACGCATCCTCATACATCCAGACCACAGACAATATCTGAGATTTGCAGTGGGAGGAAAACATTTCCAATAGAGTTCTACCCTTTGGCCTAGCCTCTGCTCCCAGAGTGTTTACAAAATGCCTGGCTGTAGTGGCGGCCTTCCTCAGAAGTCAAGGAATTTTTGTCTTCCCTTACCTGGACGACTGGCTCATCAGGGGCCAGTCGCCTCAGGAGGCCCAACAGGCCACTTCTCGCACTATCAACATATTGCAGCGTCTAGGCTTTGTCATAAATCATGCAAAGTCTACTCTGCTCTCCACTCAAAACTTAGAGTTCATAGGAGCGAGACTAGACACCCTGCAGGTGAAGGCTTACCTGCCGGAGGACAGGGCACAAAGGCTGCTAGAACTGGCACAACAGTTCAGGCACAGGTCTCAGCGAGACACTACTTATGCCTTCTGGGCCACATGGCCTCCATGGTGCATGTGACCCCAAATGCCTGTCTCGACATGAGAACAGCTCAGTGGTGCCTCAGAGATCGGTGGACACAAGCCACCAGCAGCCTCAGATAGGATAACAGTATCCAAATGACTGGTGAAATCGTTGCAGTGGTGGCGTCAGCCACCCAAACTGCTTGAGGGAGTGCCCTTTCAGACTCCCTCACACAAGAGTACTAATGACAGATGCCTCCTTGCTGGGCTGGGGAGCCCATTGCCAGGGATCATGCACTCAGGGGTTGTGGTCTCCTCAGGAGTATGCAGACCAAATCAACCTCTTAGAGCTGTGGGCGATTCGCCTAGCTCTTCAAACCTTTTGTGTCATGTCCTTTCACATCAGTCTGTATTGATACAGACTGACAACCAGGTAGCAGTGTTCTATGTGAACAAGCAGGGAGGTACAGAGTCTCGTATCCTATGTCTGGACCTCTGCTTATTTGCCATTAGGCAGGGTATGTCTCTCAAAGCAGTGTACCTGTCTGTTCAGGAGAATTCCCTCTAATTTCTTAGATTATGATTTCCGTTAATCCCTTCTTTCATATTTTTATTTATTTATTTATTTACATTCTCTTATATACCGCGCTATTCTGCATCAGTGCGGTTTACATTGGACAAACTGAAATTACATTGAACAAGGCATTATAACTTGGAGATAACTATTTTACAGGGAACATGGGCTATGGAGGGTTAAGTGGCTTGCCCAAGACCACAAGGAGCACCTGTGGGACTAGAAACCCCAGTCCTTCCGGCCCAAGGTTGCTGTCCTCTAGTGGGATTTGAACCCCCGACCTTCCGGCCTGAAGTACCTTGCCCCAACCACTAGGCTACTCCTCCACTCCACTTCATACTTCTGAGCATTTAATGGATTGTATCAGAATGGTTTAGAACACTGGGTCTCGGACATACACCGGCTCTACTCGCAGATTTCTTAACAAGTAATGAGCCGCCTTAGCATCAGCGACCCGTACTGCTCTTAAACTGATTTCTTTACCAATCCTTTGTTAATTCTCAATTTCCAACGAATACCAATAATATGGGATTATCTTGAATCACTCAAATTTTATCAAACAAGTGAAAAAGTGCTTATCTTCAGTTCTTCTTAATATAGACCCCAACGCCACCATTCAGGTACCATCCTTGCGTTTCTGCTCTTCAGGGTTTTTTTTTTCTCAAAATCAACACTATCTTACAGTCTGTTCATCAAATGTATCTTACAGCGCGTTGCTTCAGGCGTACCTTCGCGGCGTTTTTGTGAAAGCCGGTAGGCTTCCGAAGGTACGCCTGAAGCAACGCGCTGTAAGTATGAAAGAAAGGATTAACGGAAATGATCTCAGAAATTAATTAGAGGGAGGCAATTGTTTGTGGTGATATTTTACCCTCTGTGAGTGGACCAACGTAGTTAAGTGTTAAGGAGAACTGCCTAGCAGACAAACTAAGCAGGATTCTCCAACCTCACGAATGGCAACTGGATCCGGTGGTGGCTCAACGGATTTTCCACTGCTGGGGACATCCGTCAATAGATCTATTTGCCAGTCTTCAAAATCACCAGCTGCCCAGATTTTGCTTCAGACAGCCACATCCTCTGAGAGTAACTGCAGATGCTTTTCTGATCTCATGGTCAGGGGGCCTCATGTATGCGTTTCTGCCCACACCTCTGGTGGCCCAGACTCTGTTCAAAATCCTTCGGGACAAGGCCTCTGTCATTGTGGTAGCCCCCAGATGGCCAAGACAGCCTTGGTTTCTGCTTCTCCTCCAGCTGGCAGTGGAAACCCCACTCCCACTGGGGACGCAGCCCGACCTCTTGTCCCAGGAGCAGGGCTCTCTTGCACCCCAACCTCAGGTCCCTCAACCTGATGGCATGGCTGCTGAAAGGGTAGTACTGGCTCCTCTCCTCCTACCTCGGAATGTAGAAGAAGTGTTACTGGCCTTAAGGAGACAGTCCACTAAAACACAGTCCTAGTGGCGTAGGTTTGAAGTGGCGTAGGTTTGAGGTATGGTGTAACCAGAACAATGAAAACCCTTTCTCTTGCCTTGCACCGGTGGTGCTGTATACCTGCTTCACCTCTCAGAATTAGGTCTCAAGTCTCTCTGTCAGGGTCCACCTGAGTGCTTTGTCAGCAAACCACTCGCCAGTGGAGGGGCAACCTCTTTCGGCTCACCCCTGGTACCCAGATTCCTCAGAGGTCTGCTTCTGCTGAAACCCCCAGTTCGGGAAGTGAGTGGGATTTGAATGTGGTCTTGCAGCAGCTTACTCGCCCACCTTTTGAGCCGATGTCCTCTTGTTATCTGCGCTTCCTCTCCTGGAAGGTGCTCTTCCTGGTGACACTCACATCAGCCAGACGTGTGAGTGAGCTGCAAGCTCTCGTAACTGATAAACCCATACACATGGTTTTATAGGAATAGGGTGGTCCTCCGCACTCGCCCTAGGTTCCTTCCAAAAGTGGTTTCTTCTTTCCACCTCAACCAAGAGGTGATTCTTCCAACCTTTTTTCCCAGGCTGCATTCCAGCCAGGCAGAGGCAGTCCTGCATACCCTGGATTGTAAGAGGGCATTCCTCTACCTGGAGCATACGAGGGGACATTGAAGTGCTACTCGGCTCCTTCGTCTTATGACCCCAGTACATAAGAACATAAGATATGCCATACTGGGTCAGACCAAGGTCCATCAAGCCCAGTATCATGTTTCCAACAGTGGCCAATCTAGGTCATACGTACCTAGCAGTTTCCCCAAAAGACACAGGTTCCGCAATGCTTGTACTGGGTCATGCATTGATATCCTGGGTCCCTTCTTAATAATGGTTTATGGACCTTTCCTCCAGGAACTTGTCCAAACCGTTTTTTAAACCCAGCTAAACTAACAGCCTTTACTACATCCTCCGGTAACAAATTCCAGAGTTTGATTACACGTTGAGTGAAAAATATTTTCTTTTATTAGTCTTAAATAGTTTACCCTGTAGCTTCATTGCATGTCCCCTAGTCTTTCTATATTTTGATAAAGTAAACAATCGATCTACGTTTACCCGTTCCACTCCGTTCATTAATTTATAGACTTCTATCATAACTCCCCTCAGCCGTCTCTTTTCCAGGTTAAAGAGCCCTAACCTTTTTAGCCATTCTTCATAGGAGAATCCTTCCATCCCCTTTACCATTTTGGTGGCTCTTCTTTGAACCTTTTCTAATAACTCTATATCCTTTTTAAGATACGGCGACCAGAATTGCACACAATATTCAAGGTGCGCTCACCATGGAACGATATAGAGACATTATAATATCCTTTGTTTTATTTTCCATTCCTTTCCTTATGATACCTAGCATTCTATTTGCTCTCTTGGCCGCCGCTGCACACTGTGCCGAGGGTTTTAACATGTTATCCACAATGACGCCTAAATCTTTTTCCTGGGTGGTGGTTCCTAATGTGGAACCTTGCATTGTGTAACCATAGTTTGGGTTGTTCTTCCCTAGGTGCATAACTTTGCACTTGTCCACATTAAATTTCATCTGCCATTTTGTTGTCCAGTCTTCTAATTTATCAAGACCTCTTACAATTTTCCACAATCCTCTTGGGTTTTAACAACTTTAAATAGTTTTGTGTCATCTGCAAATTTGATAACCTCACTCGTTATTCCACTTTCCAGGTCATTTATGAATATGTCAAAAAGCAGCGGACCCAGCACAGATCCCTGGGGTACACCACTATTCACCTTTCTCCATTGGGAAAATTGGCCATTTAGCCCAACCCTCTGCTTTCTATCTTTTAACCAGTTCTTGATCCATAGTAGTACACTGCCTCCTATCCCATGACTCTTTAGTTTTGCCAAAAGTCTCTGATGAGGGACCTTGTCAAAGGCTTTCTGAAAGTCCAGATACACTATATGAACCGACTCACCTTTGTCCACCTGTTTATTCATACTTTCAAAAAAAAATAACAGATTAGTAAGACAAGATCTTCCTTGTCTAAAGCCATGTTGGCTGTCTCTCATTAGGCCATGACTATCTACATGCTGAGTAATTTTATTCTTTATGATGGTTTCTACCATTTTTCCCGGTACTGACGTGAGGCTCACCGGTCTGTAATTTCCCAGATCACCCCTTGAACCCTTTTTAAAAATTGGTGTTACATTGGCGATCCTCCAATCTTCAGGTATTAGAGATGATTTTAATGATAGTTCACAGATTACTAATAGCAGGTCTGCAATCTCATATTTCAGTTCTTTCAACACCCTTGGATGTATACCATCTGGTCCTGGTGATTTGCTACTCTTCAGTTTATCTAATAGTTGTAATACATCTTCCCGAGGGAAATAACACTTATTAAAAGAGGGCTGCTACACAGTACCCTTTCCTGTGCTGCTGAGGTAAGCTATATTCTTATTTGATTTAAATTATAGCTCTTTGCTGCTGCTAGGCTCTAACTTATTATGAAATTTAAACTACAAGCTCTCTGCTGGATATTAAATTTAACCAGAAAACTCTCTTCTGTGTTTTAAATGTAAACTTAAACTGCTGCTACTAGGCCCTGACTGATTTAACAAAAAATAGTGGGTTCACAGATTAATTAGCTTTAATAAAAATAATTCCTTTCAGAAAATTCCCAGAAGTATATACTCACAATTGCAGATCTCTCTCCAGAAGTAACAGTCCCCTTTTCTAGTCTTTCAAGTAAGCTGGGGTCACCTGTCTCCAAGCGCAAGCTGTCTACCTGGGTGGCAGACTGCATTGCCTGGGCATACAGGGCGACCGACCTCCCATTGCAGGGTCAAGTCATGGCCCACCGTGTCGGGGTTAAGGCCGCATCAGTGGCTCACTTACGCTGTGTTCCGCTGGCAGACATCTGCTGGGCTGCAACTTGGTCTTCAAGCCAGACCTTTGCATCCCATTACTGCCTGGATAGGGAATCCCGACAGGACAGTGCTTTCTGCCAGGCAGTACTCTGTAACCTATTTGAAATTTAGGCAACTCCAACCCTCCGACCCTTTGGTGTCAGGCTACTGGGGGGTATTACGTTCTCGGCTGAATTCCTATTGCAGCTGCTTCGGCTCTTCTAGAGGGAGCCATTTTTCAGCTATGGGTTCTCGGTAGCCTATAGCTAGGGAGTCCCATATGTGAGGACTGACTTCCTGCTTGTTCCTGGAGAAAGCGTAGTTACCTGTAACAGGTGTTCTCCAGGGACCTCAGGAATCAGTCCTCACGACCATCCCTCCTCCCTGGAGTTGCAGTCCTATTATTGATTTTATTCTTTTTGCAGTCTTTTAGCTATGTCATTAGACTGAGCAAGATGGCACCCTTGGGTGGGAAGGGGACCGCGCATGCGCGATGCAATCCCAAAGGCTTTCTTTGAAAGCTGGGGAATTGCTCCGCACAAGGGCTCCATCGGCGCTGACGTCGCCCATATGTGAGGGCTGATTCCTGCTGTCCTTGGAGAACACCTGTTACAGGTGAGTAACTACGCTTTCTGTCTCCAATAAACTCACCTTCATTCATGACCTCTTTATCTCTAATACTCTACATCTCCTGGCTCTTACTGAAACTTGGCTTCTCTCTGAAGATTCAGGTTCACTCGTTGCCCTCTGTCACTCGGTCATGGAGGATACCTATTTTCCCATACACCTCTGCCCACTGGTCATGGTGGCTGTGTTGGCTTCCTACTGTCATTCCTGGCAATTCCAGCCCCTCCTCCTGCCTTCACCTAATTCTTTTGCTTCCTTTGAAGTCCATGTCATCTGTCTATTTTCACTACTACCTCTCTGGGTAGCTGTCACTTATTGACGACCCCCCCCCCCCCCGTTACCCACCCCCAGTCCACCTCTACCTTTCTCACCAAATTTCAATCCTAGCTCTCCACCTTTTTGAATGCATCTTCCCCTTCCCTTATTCTTGGGGATTTTAAGATTCACAATGACTCTTCTAACCCTTATGTCTTAAAGCTCCTTCCCCTAACCACCTCATTCAACCTCCAGTTACACGCTACTACTCCTGCTCACAAGCATGGCCACTGCCTTGACCTTCTCTTCTCCTCAAACTTCTCCACCTCCGACCATCACCTGCTAACCTTCACCCTTAACTACTCCATCTTGGTCTTGCTTGATCTCCACCAACACATTTAGGAATCTTCACACTGTCCTCCCTTCAGCACTCTCCACTGCTGTAATATCACTTCTTACCTTCACTTTGTCATCAGAGTCTGTTGATGGAGCAGTATCCTTCTATAGCACTACTCTCCTCTGCTCTGGATGCATTGACTCCTCCCATTCCATGCCCTGTGAGGCATACCCTACCTCAACCCTGGCAGTCCTCGACAACCCTCTACCTATGTTCCTGTGCCCACTCAGCTGAGCACTTTGGCTTAAATCATGTACCCTTGCTGACTGCCTAATTTCTAATTCATGCTAACCTCTTTCCAGTCTGCCATAGAACTCTTGCATTGCAAGAGCTATGTCCATCTGACTCTAACTCTCTTGCTTCTGATCTCCTCGCCGTCTTTGCTGTACTCAACTCTCTTTAAGGTTCCTTCTCCCCACTCTCTCCTTCATTGACTGCCCAGAATTTGAAAAGAGGGGTTATTTTAGCATATCGAGGCTGGCGGAAGATAAGCCATGCAGCATTTTGAACAGATTGAAGGGTAGAGAGATGATTCAGAGGGAGACCAGCAAGGAGGAGGGTGCAATAGTCTAGGTAGGGGGTGACTAAAGAGTGGATAAATGCCTTAGTAGCATGTGTAGAAAGGAAGAGACTAATTTTGCCAATGTTATAGAGAAAGAAGTGACAGGTTTTATCTGGCTGTTGAATGTGTGCAGAAAAAGAGAGTGGCGTCAAAGATGACCCCAAGGTTGCAAGCTGAGGAAACAGGGAGGAGTGTAGTGTTATCCACAGAAATGGAGAAGGGGGGAGGGTGGGTTTAGGGGGAAATAAATAGCTCAGTTTTGGTCATGTTCATTTTCAGACGGCAGCGAGACAATCAGACAGCAGTGTCAGATAAGCAGGCAGAGATCCGGGTCTGGCTTTCTGGAGAGATTTCAGTCACAGAGAGATAGATCAGAGAGTAATCAGCATAAAGTTCTGAAAACCATGGGAGGAAATAAGAAGCCACATTAAGAAGCATGGGTATACCAGAACACCTGATCGTTCTCTTGCAAAACCTTTACATTGATTAAGAAGCAACAGTTCGAACGGAGCAAGGAGAAACAGAATGGTTTAAAATCATCAAATGTGTATGTTAAGGCTGAATACTTTCCCTCTACCTCTTTAATTTATATGGAGAACAGATCATTAGAGAAGCAGGACTGTATGAAGACAACTGAGGTATGAAGATTGGCGGAAGACTCATCAACAACCTTCGTTGTGCTGATGATACCACATTACTGTCTGAAAGTGAAGATGAATTGAAACATTTAAGAACATAAGAACATAAGACATGCCATACTGGGTCAGACCGAGGTCCATCAAGCCCAGTATCCTGTTTCCAACAGTGGCCAATCTAGGTCCTACGTACCTAGCAATATCCCCAAAAGACACAGGTTCCATAATGCTTGTACTGGGTCAAGCATTGATATCCTGGGTCCCTTTTTAATAGTGGTTTATGGACCTTTCCTCCAGGAACTTGTCCAAACCTTTTTTAAACCCAGCTATACTAACAGCCCTTACTACATCCTCCGGTAACAGATTCCAGAGTTTGATTACACGTTGAGTGAAAAAATATTTTCTCTTATTTGTCTTAAATAGTTTACCCTGTAGCTTCATTACATGTCCCCTAGTCTTTCTATATTCTGATAGCGTAAACAATTGATCCACGTTTATCCGTTCCACTCCATTCATTAATTTATAGACCTCTATCAAATCTCCCCTCAGCCGTCTTTTTTCCAGGTTAAAGAGCCCTAACCTTTTTAGCCTCTCTTCATAGGAGTAGCCTTCCATCCCCTTCACCAATTTGGTGGCTCTTCTCTGTACTTTTTCTAATAACGCTATGTCCTTTTTAAGATACGGCGACCAGAATTGCACACAATATTCAAGGTGCGGTCGTACCATGGAGCGATACAGAGGCATTATAATATCCTTTGTTTTATTCTCCATCCCTTTCTTTATGATACCTAGCATTCTATTTGCTTTCTTGGCCGCCGCTGCACACTGGGCGGAGGGTTTTAACATGTTATCCACGATGACTCCTAAGTCCTTTTCCTGGGTGGTGGTTTCTAATGTGGAGCCTTGCATCGTGTAACTATAGTGTGGGTTGTTCTTTCCTAGGTGCATAACTTTGCATTTGTCCACATTAAATTTCATCTGCCATTTGGATGCCCAGTCTTCCAATTTATCCAGATCCTCCTGCAGTTTTCCACAATCCTCTTGGGTTTTAACAACTTTAAATAGTTTTGTGTCATCTGCAAATTTGATAACCTGACTAGTCATTCCCTTTTCCAGGTCATTTATGAATATGTCAAAAAGTAGCGGACCCAGTACAGATCCCTGGGGTACTCCACTATTCACTTTTTTCCATTGGGAATATTGGCCATTTAGCCCTACCCTCTGCTTTCTATCTTTTAACCAGTTCCCGATCCACAATAGTACACTGCCTCCTATCCCATGACTTTTTAGCTTTGCCAAAAGTCTCTGATGGGGGACCTTGTCAAAAGCTTTCTGGAAGTTCAGATACACTATATCAACCGACTCACCTTTGTCTACCTGTTTATGCACACCTTCAAAGAAACATATCAGATTAGTAAGACAAGATCTTCCTTGTCTAAAGCCATGTTGGCTGTCTCCCATTAGGCCATGACTATCTACATGTTGTGTAATTTTGTTCTTTATGATGGTTTCTACCATTTTCCCTGGTACTGACGTCAGGCTCACCGGTCTGTAATTTCCCGGGTCACCCCTGGAACCTTTTTTAAAAATTGGTGTTACGTTGGCGACCCTCCAATCTTCAGGTATTACAGATGATTTTAATGAAAGTTCACAGATCACCAATAGCAGGTCTGCAATCTCATATTTCAGTTCTTTCAACACTCTGGGATGTATACCATCCGGTCCAGGTGATTTGCTACTATTCAGTTTATCAAATAGTTGTAATATATCTTCCCGGTGTAGTGATATTTCTCTCAATTCCTCTGCAGTATCACCTTTAAATACCACTTCAGTCATGGGTAACATTCCTACATCTTCCTCAGTAAAGACTGAAGCAAAGAATTTGCTTCTCAAGATCAAGGAATATGGTCTTAAAATGGGTCTGCACCTTAATGTTAAGAAGACAAAAATCCTGACAACTGGCAAAATCAGTGTTCATCACTGACGGAGAAGAAATTGAAATAGTTGAGAGTTTTAATTTAATTGGATTAACAACACAGGTACACTAAAAAAAAATTTTTTTAAACTGCCTCTAATGTTTCGATTGATTTTTACGTTTTTTGGTGCGCTGAATCCAAATCTGATAACCAATTTGCTCTATCACGTACAGATTTTTTGCTACATTGGGTTAGCAGTTTGAGGTGAACGTTTCAGATTGAGTGCGATCGAGATAAAAGTTTCTTGGATGAATTCTTTATACTAATTGTTTAGTAGTTATTCAAATAAGAATAAAGAAAATTGTAACAAGGCAGCACATAAGAATAGAGTAATGTCAACAAAACACACTGATGGTAGCAAAATTGTCTGCACTTAAAACAGCCACATACATGTGCACAAACATTGAGCATATAAGAGCGAGGTTAGACACAAAGCAAAGCAAAGAAATGTGCAAAAAATGTTGTACAGGTATGTATGTAAGTATAGAAAACACAAACCGCACCATTGCAATACATGAAGACAAACACCCGATGGTGTGAAAATAAAATTCTAATAAATGAGATCCGACACTGTGGTAATAACTAGCAAATTTTTATTTCAAAGTTTAGTAAAAACACGATATTTGTCAACACAGTTTAGATTTTAAAGTCATTCTTGGGTCAATCAATCTCCTGGTGGGCCCGTTTCTTCTTCCCCGAATGCTTCTCTTGGTGTGCTGCTTGGCGTATTTTTCATCTGGGGTTTCCCGCAGCAGCAACCAGCAGAAATCAGCCATCATAGTGGTGTTACATCTTCCTTGGTACCTTCTCTCTGCGTCCTTGATGTCCTGGTGAAACCTTTCACCTTGTTCTTCACTGTACGCCCCCAAGTTTTCGGGAAAGTAGTTCACATGGGAGTGCAAGAAATGGACTTTCAGGCTCATGTTACAGCCTTGTTCTTTGAAGGCATTGAGCATCCTGGCAACAATATCCTTATAGTTCTCATCCCGCCTGTTCCCCAAGAATTTGAGAACAACATCCTTGAAGGAATCCCAGGCTTCTTTTTCCTTCTCAGACATCGTTTCAGCGAATGCTCCATCTGAAATGAGTTTCCTTATATCAGGGCCAACAAACACTCCTTCCTTTAGCTTTGCTTCAGAAAGTCGGGGGAACTTTGAGCAAAGGTACCGAAAGCACTCACCATCTTTTGGAAGGGACTTGATGAATTGCTTAATGAGACCCAACTTAATGTGGAGAGGTGGTAATAGAATTTTATCACGAGGTACCAAGCTCTCATGAAGAACATTTTTCTCACCGGGTCTCAAATACTCCCGAATTGGCCAGTCTTTTTTCCCCCAGTGTAGGTCGCGGGCCCGGCTATCCCACAAGCAAAGGAAGCAGGGATATTTGGTGAAACCGGATTGCTGCCCTAATAGCATGGATAGAATTTTAAAGTCTCCACAAATCATCCACTTATGCTCATCATAACGAATCTTCTGAAGAATCAGGGCCAAATTCTCGTATTTTTCTTGGAGAATAACAGAGTGAGCAATAGGAACTGAAGCGAATGTGTTGCCATTATAAAGAAGAACACCTTTTATGCTGTCTTTTGACGAATCAATGAACAGCCGCCATTCAGCAGGATCATACTTGAGTTTAAACTTTTCCATCCATATATCGTTGCAAAATACCAAATCTTCCTCTTTGCTGAAATACTTCAAAAATTGTGTCTCGCGGTTGCGGTACCAATACAAAGTTGTTCCTGGTGACAATAGATTTTTCTGTTTAAGCCGAGAACCTAGCAGTTGGGCAGCATCTTTTGGGAGTCCTAAATCCCGGACTAAATCATTCAATTCAGCTTGAGAGAAAAGTTCAGGTTTCGGATCTGGTTCAGTTTCAAACTCGGAAGTACTGGACTCATCGGGAAAAGCCATCTGATGAGTCTCATCATGATCAGAACCGTCCACACAAATATGATTCAAAGATTTTGGTGGTTCAGGCACAGGTACTTCGTTGCTATGAGGCATAGGCCTAATTGCTGAGGGAAGGTTGGGGTAACTTATTACGTTCTTATTTTTTAAGTTGTATCCCTTCACAATGCAAGAGCAAAAATAGCAGTCATTGCTGTGGTCTCTTTGTTCACGCCACATCATAGGTATTCCGAAACGAAATGCTTGTTTTTTACCTTTCATCCATAAGCGTAGATCTTCCTCACATGTCTTGCACACTTTGTGAGGAGCCCACGGTTTGTCTTGATCGCCTAACTTCAAACCGAAATAGGCGAAATATACTTTTTTAATAAATGCAGAAATGTTCCTCTGCCGCTTTTTCACGGTATATTCCCCACAAATAAAACAAAACTGTCCGGAGAGCTGACGCAACCTCTGGCTCTGTGAGCCATCACAAATACACAGCACTGCAAACTACAACTGTAGTGAACCACTTCGGAATAAAGCTGGATTACGACTGAGCAAACAAAAGGTAATAATGAACTTGCAAGAAACTGAAATTTGACAGGAACGTTCATGTCGCAACCACCGTGTTTGAGCGAGCGAACGAGGCGAGGCGAACAGGCAAGAACATGCGCCAGCGCGAGTACTGGATTTAGCCCCCCGCCTCCAAATTGTCCTGTTAATGTATAAAATGAATACAAAACACTCTAAAATATCATGAGGGAGTGTTTCTAGTTAGTTAACCATTACAACCTCTATTTTGGGCCAAGAAAATAAACTGCAGTCGGCTAAAAAGAAATGATGTAAACATTCCTTATATGGGTAAGAAATCTAATTTTGCAAGAAAACGTGATGTGATGGAACATTTTGGCTATTTTTCCTGGATTCAGCACCCCAAAATCTATAGGAATCAGTTGCAAAACTGGAGGCAGTTTTTTGGTAGTGTACCTGTGCAATCAATAAAAAAGGACTAGTAGTCCAGAAATCCAACAACATATTCCTCTTGGTAGAATGGCTATGAAGGACCTAGACAAGATTCTCAAGGTGATCCGGGAAACTACAGACCGGTGAGCCTGACGTCAGTACCGGGAAAAATGGTAGAAACCATCATAAAGAATAAAATTACTCAGCATGTAGATAGTCACAACCTAATGGGAGACAGCCAACATGGCTTTAGACAAGGAAGATCTTGTCTTACTAATCGGTTATGTTTTTTTGAAGGAGTGAATAAACAGGTGGACAAAGGTGAGTCGGTTGATATTGTGTATCTGGACTTTAAGAAAGCCTTTGACAAGGTCCCTCATGAGAGACTTTTGGCAAAACTAGAGAGTCATGGGATAGGAGGCAGTGTACTATTGTGGATCAGGAACTGGTTAAAAGATAGAAAGCAGAGGGTAGGGCTAAATGGCCAATTTTCCCAATGGAGAAAGGTGAATAGTGGTGTACCCCAGGGATCTGTGCTGGGTCCGCTGCTTTTTGACATATTCATAAATGACCTAGAAAGTGGAATAATGAGTGAGGTTATCAAATTTGCAGATGACACAAAACTATTTAAAGTTGTTAAAACCCAAGAGGATTGTGAAAAATTGCAAGAGGATCTTGATAAATTGGAAGACTGGGCATCAAAATGGCAGATGAAATTTAATGTGGACAAGTGCAAGGTTATGCACCTAGGGAAGAACAACCCAAACTATGGTTACACGATGCAAGGTTCCACATTAGGAACCACCACCCAGGAAAAAGATTTAGGCGTCATTGTGGATACCATGTTAAAACCCTCGGCCCAGTGTGCAGCGGCGGCCAAGAGAGCAAATAGAATGCTAGGTATGATAAGGAAAGGAATGGAAAATAAAACAAAAGATATTATAATGCCTCTATATCGTTCCACGGTGAGACCGCACCTTGAATATTGTGTGCAATTCTGGTCGCCGTATCTTAAAAAGGATATAGCGATTTTAGAAAAGGTACAGAGAAGAGCCACCAAAATGGTAAAGGGGATGGAAGGATACTCCTATGAAGAAAGGCTAAAAAGGTTAGGGCTCTTTAACCTGGAAAAGAGATGGCTGAGGGGAGATATGATAGAAGTCTATAAATTAATGAACAGAGTGGAACGGGTAAACGTAGATCGATTGCTTACCTTATCAGAATATAGAAAGACTAGGGGACATGCAATGAAGCTACAGGGTAAACTATTTAAGACTAATAAAAGAAAATATTTTTTCACTCAACGTGTAATCAAACTCTGGAATTTGTTACCGGAGGATGTAGTAAAGGCTGTTAGTGTAGCTGGGTTTAAAAAAGGTTTGGACAAGTTCCTGGAGGAAAGGTCCATAAACCATTATTAAGAAGTGACCGAAGATATCAATGCTTGATCCAGTACAAGCATTGTGGAACTTGTCTCTTGGGGAAACTGCTAGGTACATATGACCTAGATTGGCCACTGTTGGAAACAGAATACTGGGCTTGATGGACCTTGGTCTGACCCAGTATGGCATATCTTATGTTCTTATGTTCTTATAAGAGCAAAGATTTGACTTGTTCAAGCCATGGTATTTTCAATAAGGTCATATGGATGCGAAAGTTGGACAATGAAAAAGATGACAGGAAGAAGATTGATGCCTTTGAATTATGGTGCTGATGATGAATACGGTGTATCATGGACTGATAGTCTATAAATTAATGAACGGAGTGGAACGGGTAAACGTAGATCGATTGTTTACGTTATCAGAATATAGAAAGACTAGGGGACATGCAATGAAGCTACAGGGTAAACTATTTAAGACAAATAAGAGAAAATATTTTTTCACTCAACATGTAATCAAACTCTGGAATTTGTTACCGGAGGATGTAGTAAAGGCTGTTAGTGTAGCTGGTTTGGACAAGTTCCTGGAGGAAAGGTCCATAAACCATTATTAAGAAGGGACCCAGGATATCAATGGTTGGCCCAGTACAAGCATTGTGGAACCTGTGTCTTTCGTGGAAACTGCTAGGTACGTATGACCTAGATTGGCCACTGTTGGAAACAGGATACTGGGCTTGATGGACCTTGGTCTGACCCAGTATGGCATATCTTATGTTCTTATGTTCAAAGAACAGACCAGTCAGTACTAGAGGAGATCAAAACTAAACTTCCCTTAGAAGCTCAGATGACACGATTTTGACTTTCATACTTTGGCCACATCATGCGGAGAGAGAGATGATTGGAGAAAGACAAAATGCTTGGCAAGTTAGAAGGTCACTGTAAAAGAGGAAAGCCGTCAATGAGATGGATCGATACAATAACTGCAGCTATGGATACCACTCTATCAACATTGAGCCACTTGGCTGAAGACCGAACAAAGTTTAGGTCAATTATCCAAAGGATCACCAGGAGTCGACACCGACTCAACGGCACTTAACTAACTACTCACATTTCATCACTGGCTCCCTGTTCGTTTCTCTGTCCAGTTCAAATTTCTTCTACTGACCTATAAGTACACTCATTCTGCTGCTCTCCTTTCTATTTGTGCCCTTCTGTTCTGCCAACGCCAGACTTTGTTCCAGGCATAAGGAGCAGCGAAGTGGAAGGATCAGACTACTTGAGTCTGCTTCAGGCATCATCTCTGGCCCTTTTCAAATCCAGACTGAAAACTCACCTTTTCGAGACCGCTTTGGAATTCTGATCCGCTTAGTCTCCAATGTGTTTCCTTACCATTTCCCTAGATATATCCTTGTCATCCGCTGTTGTGTGGTCTGTCTTGACTAGATTGTAAGCTCTGATGAGCAGGGCCCATCTTTTACATGTGTTTGTACAGCACTGTGTACACCTTGTAGTGCTATACAAATCAGTAGTAGTACATCCCCCATCCACCCTCACTACTGGCATGCTCTGCTTCAAGTTCAGAGACTAGCATTATTTATTTATTTATTTAACTGTATTTATATCCCGCTTTTCACCGGGTCAAAGCGGTGTAACACAAAAAGGGGGGTGGACAGGATCAGCTTTTGGGGTTGGAGCCATCACCAGGTGGCCAACAGTAATGATTTCAACAAACATTTGGGACATACAGGGACATTGTGACGCAGTCTCTTAGAGCATAAGATTATTGGGGGGGGGGGGGGTAGGGGGTTGGGGGTAGTCAGTGGTGCATGCTCGCGTCTGTTCCGAGGTATTCCTGGAATAGGATGGTTTTCAGTTGTTTTTTGAATGCTAAGGGATCTCCGTTGCTTCTAATGTGGCTTGGTAGAGAGTTCCAGAGGGATGGTGCATATAGTTCAAAGGCTCTGTTGCAGGTCCGTTGATTGTATTTGGTTCTTTTATGGGGGTTGGTGAGGGAGTTGCTGGTGGTTTGTCTGGTTGTTCTGTTGTGGGCTGGTTGAGGCAGTAGTGTGCGGAGCTGGGAAGTTTGAGTTTGGTAGAGGGTGTTGTGAGTGAGTAGGGCAGCTTTGTATTTGATTCTTGCTTCGGGAGGGAGTATGTGAAGCTCCCTCAGGATTGGGGTGATGCAGTCGTGTCTTTTTGCTTTCTGGATAATCCTTGCTGTTCTATTTGCGGCAGTTCGAAGTGGGTTGATATGAGTGGCTGGCAGTCCGTGGTAGATTATATTGCAGTAGTCTAGGTGGGGGAGTGTCATGACTTGCATCACTGTTCTGAAGTCTTGTGGTTCTAGGAGAGGTCTGAGGCGTTGTACTGTTTTAGCCTTGTGAAATATTGTTCCGGTGTTTTTTTTGATTTGTTGATTGAGTGTGAGTGCTTGGTCTATGATAATTCCCAGATACCTTATGTGTGGTTGTATTTGTGTGGTTCCAATGTTGAGGTGTGTGGGTGGGGTGAAGTCTGGGTCCTTTGTTACAATGAAGGCTTCTGTTTTCTTTATGTTGATGGACAGGTTGTTCTGTTGTAGCCAGCTGGATACTTCTGTAAAGCAGGCTGATAAGTGTTTATTTGTTATTATGAGTACCAAATCTTTCACTTCGGGCCTCTAGGTCGCCCCACGGGTCTTTCCCATGTGTCTAGCTGTAGTTGCAGTGCATCTGCGCTGCCAAGGCCATGTGTTTATCCCTACCTTGACGACTGGCTTGTCTCTGCTTCCTCCAATGTGGCGACTTCACGTCCTGCAGATCACCATCGATGTACTACAAGCCACAGGCTTCCTTGTCGACACAAAAAGTCCAAACTGGAGCTCCAGCAAAGTCTTGCCTTTATAGGGGCCGTGATCAACACTGTTGGTCACAGCATACCTCCCAAACAGGGCCATCATCCTTCAACGCCTCAGCACCAGTCGGCTCGGACCCTCTTACAGCTGCTGGGCCACAAGGTGGCATCTGTGCAAGTTGTCTCCCTCGCAAGGCTCTACATGCCCTTAGTGGCACCTCGGGTTGAACTGTAATCCGTGCACACAGTCTCTTCACAGAAATATTCCCATTTCGGGAGGCAATTATTAGTATCTGCACCAGAGCCTCCAGTGGTGCAACACAACCAACCTTATGAAGGGCTGCCCCTTCCACCCACCACATACCACCTCATCCTCACAACCCATGCCTCCATGTATCACTGGGGAGCACACCTCCTCCATCTGACCATACAAGGGGAATGGTCGGTGATGAAGCGATCTTTTCACTTCGGAGTCGTGGAGCTGCAAACAGTCTTTTATGCCCTTACTGTATTTCGATCCCTCCGACTGCCAGGAAGCTGCACATCTCTGGTTCTTAGCTCGTTTCATGCACACCTCCCTCAGGACAATGTATCTTCCAGGGGCCCAAACCCAACTGGCAGATATCCTTGGCCATGGGCTGGATCTGCACGAATGGTCCCTGAACCTATAAGTAGCTCACAGGATCTTTGACATGTGGGGCACTCTGGAAGTAGATCTCTTTGCCACTGCCGAGGATGCATAGTGCCCCCTCTTTTGCTTCCTCTGCCCATCCGTACCGATGGGCCCATGATGCATTTACCATCAGTTGGAGCCACCACCAGCTGTATGCTTTCCTTTCATTCAGTCTCCTCAGCAAAGTCCTGATCAAACCTCAGGAGGACAATGTGGACCTCATCCTCATACCTTCCAGTGACCTTATCAGATCTGGTTCCCACATCACATAGCCTTAATAGAAGGGGTCCATACCTGCTTGGGACAGATCTCTTCCTCCTCACACAGAATCGCGGAGTCCTACTGCACCCCAACCTCACCAGCCTCTCCTTAGCAGTCTGGAAAGTGTGCCTCATCTAGTGAACGAACTTACCCTGTCAGAGGAGGTGTGAGACGTCATATCGGCTTCCAGGAAACCCACAGCACGGTTCTCTTACAGTCAGAAGTGGTCGTGCTTCACTGCCTGGACAAAAGACACTTGAACCCATTCCACTGCTCTCTAGGTCAGATCGTCATCTTCCTGCTCTAGCTCTCACTCTTGAGCTCCAGGAACAGGCAGGAATGTAGCCTTCACATATGGACGACGTCGGTACCGACTGAGCCCATGCAGGAACGCTTCCCAGCATCCAGTAGGAAATGTTTGGGAGCATCCCACTGTACCCGCGTCACTGCCTTCTTGTGTTCCCAACTCTCCCTCAGTTCTTCATTTTCTGTGGAGCCAGCAGGAAGCAAATTCTGTCACTGCAAAAAATGTGTTTCTCCAGGAATAAGCAGGAAATCAGTCCTCACTTATGGGTGACATTGGCACCAACGGAGCCCGCGCGGAGCTATTCCCCAGCTTTCAAAGAAAGCTGCATGCGTGGTCCTCTTCCCGCCCAAGGGTGCCATCTTGCTCAGTCTTCCTTTTTCCATGGAGCCCTTCAGATGCACATCCTCGTCCCTCGGAAAAACTGTATCATTTTCCGGCCTCTGGCCTACTGTTTTCCGGTTGCGCTGGTCCTCCACCTGTCCTCCCCCTATCTCTATTGAGCAAAGGGGGCATTTTTTTCTTAATTTTTCTTGTTGGCAGGCTTCGTGCCCTTTCTTCTCCTAACCGCTGGCCATGTGGGTCTTCGACCTCGTGGGGGCCCTTTTTGCCCCGATGGCCACCGGTTTTAAAAATTGCGATAGATGCTCCAAGAACATATCGCTTACGGACGCCCATGATTGTTCTCTATGGTGTCTCGGAGCCGACCATGATCCAGAGCTTTGTTCGCTTTGTAAGAAAATGCCCTCCAAAGCCCTGCTCAGTCATAAACAGAAGTCCGTGGACATTTTCTGAAAGGCTGCCTCGGAAATCCCCAGTGGCACCCTCGGTCGTCTCTCTGCCGGTGGGGTCCCCCACCTTGGCTCCGCGCTCAAGACGGCACTTCGACCAGGGGTCCCCTGAAATGGAGCGACATAAGAAGACAACCTCGAAGTAGCTGTTGGGGGCTCCTGACAAGCGTGAGCGCTCCCACACTCGGTTGCTTAGCACCCCCCCCCTCGGTGTTCCTGAGAGTCGGACACGAAGCGGCCTCGTAAGGTACCTCGAACAGACTCGGAGGCCCCAGGCAATGGCTCCAGGTCTCCCGAGGGTCGTCCTGGCGAGGACCCCCCTCTCCTCGACGCTCAACCCGGTGATGGCGTTGCAGGGCCCCACACCCATATGGGAGTCCTGTATGCTGGCACTAGAACATAACGTTTCTGCGTTCATAGCTTCCCAGCAGGGGCTTGTATCCAGCTTTGCTGGTCCACGCCTAGACCGAGGTTCTCTCGAGAGGGACACCAAAACCTGCCCTGGAAACCCCCGAGAGCCATGGACCTTGTGAGGGTCCTCAGCATCGGTCTCGCTCACCTTCCTGTTCCTCGGGGATGAGATCTTCCAGGGCCTCTGGCTTCAAACAGGCCTTGGCCTCTGAGCGAGGCGACCAGCCGGAATCTGACTCCTCTTCTGAATTTTCAGGCTGGGAGTTGGATGGGGGATACTTCCCCTGAGATCCGTACCCATTGGGACCTCCCATCAGACCCATCCCCCGCCTGCCTTTCCGTGGCATTCGCCACCCGAGGACACCTCTTTCTCGGTGTTTGTCTGGGATATGGCACGGCCTCTCAACCTGGCTACGCAGGCAGAGGAGGAACCTTGAGCTGAAGAGCTCGATATCTTGCAGTATGAGTCCCCTCCTTGGGAATCTCTTGCTGTCCTGGTTCCTTCTATTTTCTCCAGTCTACTACTCCGCATGTGGGAGACCTCTGCATTGGTCCCCATCGTGAGCAAGCACCTTGATGCGATGTACAGGGTCCAGCGCGGCCCTGGGTTCAGGAAAACCCAACTCCCCCACACTTCCATGGTGGTGGGGTCGACTATGAGAAAACAAAAGAGCCCGAAGTCACATTCTTCGGTTCTGCCGGGCAGGAAGTCCAGAGCCCTCGAAGCCCTAGGCCCCAAAGCTTATCAAGGGTCCATGCTCTCATGCCGTATTCAGGCATACCAGTTGTACACGAGTATGTTTTTGTGACCTAGCCAAGGAACTTGGGAGTTTCTCCACGGTCCTCATGGGCAAACCTCTCAACAGGTTCTGGACCCTCCTGAAGTCCGTTGCGGAGTGCTCAAAATACCTCCCCCCGCGCAGCCTATGATGGATTTGAGTCTTTGGCTTGAGTTGCAGCCGTAGGCATATGGCTTCCATCGTCCATGTGGTCCCACATCCCCGCAAGCACATGTGGGACCACTCAGTGGAGCCCGGCCATATGTGTGGACCACTCAGTGGAGCCCGGCTCTGGTCACCTCAGGGACTCTATTCAGGTCTCCCTCAACCTTCTGAGGTCCTTAAACTGGTGGCAGGACCCCCACAACCTTCTTCAGGGGCTGCCCTTCCAAACCCCCAGCACGAACTAGTTCTGACAAGGGACACACTTCCCTGTTGGGATGGCGAGCCCACTGCGGTGCACTGTGCACGCAGGGGCAATGGTCCTGAAGAGTCTCAACAGCAAATCAACTTGCTCGAACTTCAGGTAGTCCAATGGGCCCTGAGGGCCTTCGAGGACCATCTCTAGGGAAAGTCGGTACTCGTGCAGACCGACAATCGAGTAGCGATGTTCTACATCAACAAGGAAGGGGGCACGGGATCACACCTCCTCTGCCGGGAAGCGGTCCTCTGCTCCTTCGCCTTCCATTGAGGGATGACCCTACGAGCGGTCTACCTCCAGGGCCTTGAGAACATCCTTGTGGACAAGCTCAGCAGGATCTTCTGCCCTCACGAATGGCGGCTGGACCCGGAGGTGACCCGCTGGCTGTTCCATCAGTGGGGGACCCTGACCATGGACCTGTTTGCCAGCCCGGCGAACACTCATCTCCCACGCTTTTGCGGCCCAGGCCCGCACCCGATCAGGGAAGGCGTGGGATGTGTTCCTCTTGAGCTGGACCTCAGGGCTTCTGTACGCATTCCCTCCCAGTCCTCTCATTGTGAGGACTCTCCACAAAGCTCAGCGGGAACGAGCATCGATGACACTCGTTGCTCCCTCGTGGCCTCAGCAACTGTGGTTTCCACTCCTGCTCCGGCTCACGTCCGAGCCTCCGATTCTAGTGGGCTGTGCCCCAGGCCTGCTAACGCAGGAGGAGGGGCAAGTGCTATACCTGAACCTGGCCTCGTTGTCCCTCGCAGCCTGGCGGCTGAACGGGTCACCCTAGCCACACTAAACCTCCTGGAGGAGGTCCTCCTTGCATTGAGGAAGGACTCGATGAGATGAGCTTACACCTTCAAGATGCAATGCTTCTCTGTCTAGTGCTCTGACTCCAGATCGACCCTTTCTCGTTTCCCACTCGGTGGGTCCTCCAGTACCTTCTCCATCTCACGAAGGAGGGGCTGAAGTCGGACTCTGTCAGCGTACACCTGAGCGTCATCTCGGCGTATCACTTCCCTGTAGAGGGCAAACCCCTCTCGGAGCAGCCCTTGGTCTCCTGCTTTATGCAGGGCCTCTTGGTGTCCAAACCTCCCATCTGGCCTCCTCCGGTGGAATGGGATCTGAACGTAGTGCTCATGCAGTTTACGCATTCACCCTTTGAGCCGATGGCAGCGTGCTCGCTTTGGCACCTGTCCTGGAAGGTGGGCTTCCTGGTGGCTTTGACCTTGGCCTGTTGAGTCAGTGAACTCCAGGCTCTCATGGCTGAAGCCCCTTACATCAGGTTCTGTAGGAATAGGGTGGTCCTCTGTACCCACCCCAAGTTCCTGCCAAAGGTTGTCTCGGATTTTCATCTCAATCAGGAGATAGTCTTGCTGACCACCTTCCCAAGAACCCATGCCGACCAGGCATCGGCGGTTTTGCATAACACTCAACTGCAAGAGGGCTCTTGCCTTCTATCTGCAGTGCACCAAGAGGATCTCCAGGAACAAGCAGGAATGAGTCTTCACATATGGGTACGTCGGCGCCGACGGAGCCCGCACGGAAATGCTCCCCAGCATCCAATCAGAAAGCCTTTGGGAGCATCCCTCGCGCCTGCGCGGTGACTTCCCGTCTTTCCCACTGCCTCTCCCCAGTTTTCGTTTTTCCGCGGAGCCAACAGGACGTACCTCCTGTCACCGCAGAAACTTTTTTCTTTAAAATCCTTATTTTCTTGTGGTCGCGGCTGTCTTTTCCGCCGATACCGGCACCGCCGGTGCTTTATTCTTTTCTTTTCAAACTTAGAGAAATAACTTCTCCTCAGTTTTTTCTTTTATCTCATCGAGGCCTAACAGTCCTTTCCAACATGGAGCCTTCTTCCCCTAAGAAGTGCCTTCACTGCGGAAACTTAGTTTTCTTTTTAGACTCCAGTGCCTGGTGTCTATCCTGTTTGGGTCCTGACCCCTTTTCCCAGGGTCCATCAGGCTTTAGTATCGGGAGAAGACCTTCTCTTTTTCGGGTATCCCTCGATGCCGTTTTTCCTCCTGAGGTGAGGACACGGGTTTATTCTTCCCTCCAGGATCAGGTAACCCACAAAAAGTCTGTTAAGACTAGCCAATTCTTATAGCACCCTATGTCTACCTATCTCCCTGACTGTCGGTGCTTAGGTTTTTATTTTCTTATGGGGTCCGGACAGTCAACTTGCCTATTATCTTACGGCTCAGTGACTGGGACGGGTTATACTAACCATTACTGCTGTGACGTCAACAGCTTCTATTTTTGTTATACATCTCCCTATCTGTGCAGTCTCAAACTTCAATGTCTTCCTATCGCTTAACAGCTAGGAAGGACAGTGTACATCTTCAGTGTTCCTGAGTACACTTCTGTTCTCCTTGGGAATAGGGCCTTTTTTTACATACCCTCTCTTCCCTTCCGGACTGGGCTAATTTTCCAGATCGGTTAGTCGTCTTCGTTTAGTCCTCAATGTTTATGACTCTGTACCTAAATGAGTTCTCAGCTTTCCCATAAAGCTTTTCATTGGAGACCTGCCGATCTTCTCCTGCCCCGGCTGACACCTGGGTCACCTGCCCATTCCAGATTGGAACTTCTTCCTCACTGCTGTGGAGTCACCTTGAAGATTCCGCTACTGCATTTACAGTCTACTTCCTACAATCCAGTAGGTAAGCTCTATATTGTGCTAGTTCATTAAATATTTTGATGATACTTGACATACCTTCTAAAGACTTTTTTCCCTGTAGTCTTTAGATTCGCTGTTCCTCTACAGCTCTGCTCTATTCAACTCCTACCCTCCATCCCCCAGGGGATGCCGGAGATCCAGGTTTGGGAAATGCCGTCCTGTTCCAGGGATGCGTATTTTATGGGATCTCCCCTGGCACCCACAGCTAGGGAGTCCCCATATGTGAAGACTCATTCCTGCTTGTTCCTGGAGATAGCACAGTTACTTACCTGTAACAGGTGATCTCCGGAACAGCAGGAATTAGTCTTCACAACCCACCCACCTCCCCTGGGAGTTGTATCTATCTATTTCCTTTCCTCTTTCTCTCCTTCTGTCTCAGCTATGAAACTCAACTGGGGAGAGGCAGTGGGAAAGGCGGGAAGTCACCGCGCAGGCGCGAGGGATACTCCCAAAGGCTTTTCAAAAGCTTTGAAACACCATCTGTTCACAAAATGTTACCCAGAAGTCATCCCGGACACTCACACATCTGGCAAGCTTCCCACATACCCCAGACGCCTTAGCACCTTAATACAACCAGAAAATGGTTAGCCTACACGATAGCCCACATGATAACCATTTACCTGCACCATCCACACGAAATCACTTACAATATCCAAACAAGTTTAGAGTATTGTATATAGTTTAAAGTATATAGTTAACCTGTACATAGTTCTCCCGGTTATCCCATGTGTTATTTTTCCCTGTTCTTTGTAAACTCAATGTTGCCTGTATGCATTGCAGTATGTTTTGTTCAATGTACACCGCGCTGATTTTAATAGCGCGGTATAGAAGAAATGTTAAATAAATAAATACATTTCTGATTGGATGCTGGGGAGCATTTCTGTGCGGGCTCCGTCGGCGCAGACGTACCCATATGTGAAGACTAATTCCTGCTGTTCCGGAGATCACCTGTTACAGGTAAGTAACTGTGCTAAATTGCAAGTCTGGCTGGCTTTTTGTGACCTACGATCCCAATCACCTGGGGCAGGCAGTCACAAAGCGCACCCTCTCCATTTGGGTGGTGGACTGTATTGCCTTCGCTCATGCGAAGGCGGGTGCCTCGCTGGATCGGCGGGTCACCGCACACAGCGTCCGAGCTAAGGCAGCTTCGGTGGCTTCGCTGCACTCAGTGCCGCTATCGGACATCTGCCGGGCGGCGACCTGGGCTTTGGCCACACTTTCGCCTCACTACTGCCTGGAGAGGGAGTCCTGCCGGGACAGTGCCTTCGGCCAGGCTGTACTCTGTAATCTGTTCAGGGTATAAGCAACTCCTGCTCTCCGACCCTTCTCGATGGTGTAAAAGGGGGTGCTTGTTATGAAGGTACCACCATCTTGGCAAGTATGTAAATTATAACTGTTTTGCAAAGGATTGTGGTTATTGAAGTCCATTCACACAAAGCTTGCCTTTTTAAAATAATGAAAATTCTTGTAGTTGGTCGAGTGTAGACAAAATTAGAGTTTATTTATGGGGTGATTATCCCACACACCGATATGCTTGGTAACACCTTCCAGATAACTTCTCCAGGTTTTTATTCAACACAAAATAAGGCAACTGAAATATCTTATGCAAATAAGAATCAAAGTCCTTTATAGAACAGAAAGGCTTCTTTCAGCCACTGCTAATAAACTCCTTAGCAGTGCTGGGGAAAAACAAATCAGAGGGAAACGTCTTTATACAAAAACAATGCTCACTTTCTCCATACAGAAAAGAACTTTTTAAACCTACGTGTGCACGGCTTGTGCTGGGCTCTCCTCTACCAACAGGTGGCAATTAACTGCAATCAGTAGCTTGATTTCAGCACACGTGCAAAACTTTCCCAAAAGCTTTTTCTTTTCAACAAAACTTTATGGGAAGCTAATATTTAGAATTTCCTTTTGATGTTTGCTCTGATATTTAGGATTTTCTTTAAAATAACTTACTCAAAGAACAGTCCATATAATTATCCTCAGTATCAGATATTAAACCTTGCTCTTGAAATTGCATAGATTCTGTTTCTCCGTCTGACTCAGAGGGCTTTAGGAACTGACCTCTGCACAGAGAGAAACTATTTCCTTGCTGTTTGCACTGCTCAAAGCTAGAGAAACGTTCACAGTTCCTACCTGAATCCAGGTAAGGGTCAGGCTGCTTCTTCTGGTATTCTGTCCAGTATGCAATAGAGCTTCTTTGTCCTGTCCTCTAGTTGGTATCTCTGGACCTCACGATCCTTTCTCCAGACGTCCTCCAAGAGGTATTTGGACTCCTTTCCTCCTTAGCTGCAACAGACCTCTTCCTAGGTGTTGCTTGAGGGTCCCCTGGCTGTGGATCTACAGACCACCTGGCTTTTTCCAGTCCTCTGAACCTTTTCCCCAGGTATCTCTCCAGGCATAGGTACTTTTCTTAGCTCCTCTCTTGGACCGTCTGCTTCCTTGTCCTTGTTCCTTCAGGTTCTGGTTGTTCTTCCTTCGGTTCTCGGACTTCGTCTCCGTCTCCTCCTCCTTCTCCTTCTGTCTTCCTGAAGATTCCCCTCTAGCTTTAAAGGGCTTAGATTGCAACTCCACCCTTGCATTCTTCAGGTGTTGTGGATTAAGCATTCTTCTAGAGGCTGTTTGATTAGGGATGACATAATGCTTTCTCTGATTAGACTCATGCTTTTCCACTCTAGCTCCCCTAGGGACTTTCTGCATACAGGTGCATTCTGGAACATGTAGTCTTTTAGGGAAACAATTTGTCTTAGTTCTATAACCTGCAAGCACAGGTCCCTTGATCAGAGTAAACTCTCCTCTTTTGTCATTACTCCCTGAGCTTTGATAAGCTTCCTTATCACAACGGCTACTGAGGGTTTCGCCCCGGGGACCCGAAGACTAGGGCTCCTTCGAGCATCGGCTGCTTCTCACGGCCTCACAGAGGCATTTTTTGGTTACAGGTTCGGTAGCCTGTAGCTGGGGAGTCCCATAAGTGAGGACTGACTTCCTGCTTGTTCCTGGAGAAAGCGTAGTCACCTGTAACAGTTCTCCAGGGACAGCAGGAATCGGTCCTCACTATCCTCCCCTGATGAGTTGCTGGCTTTTTATCCTTCCCTTGCCATCTGCTTGGTAGGGCTTGAGCTAAGGGACCTGACTGAGCAAGATGGCACCCTTGGGCGGGAAGAAGACCATGCATTGCGTGGTAGCAATCCCAAAGGCTTTCTTTGAAAGCTGAGGAATTGCTCCGCGCGGGCTCTATTGGTTCTGACGTCACCCATAAGTGAGGACTGATTCCTGCTGTCCCTGGAGAACACCTGTTACAGGTGAGTAACTACGCTTTATAATTCTTTTGTTTTTTTTTTTAGTTGTCTGCCTACCCGTTGACACTGGAACAGACTACTGTGGGTTCTTTTCTTTTCTTCTAAACCCCCCCCCCTCCCTAAAAAAATAAAGTAGAACTTTCTTAGGTGCATCGACACCATTTTAGACCTTAAGCCTTCTGGCTTAATGGAAAAACCAGCTAGTGGTTTTAAGAAATGTTCTAAGTGTGGTGGTACCGTCTCAGCTAAAGATACTCATGACTGGTGTCTCAAGTGGGCCCGATCACCAGCCTTCGACTTGTCCTTTGTGTAGGAAGATGACAAAGAGAGGCCTGCAGAATTGAGCTGCAAAGTTAGGCACTCTCTTTGCCTCAGACGCAGTGTCTTTAGCATTGACGTCATTGAGGGCATTGTCATCTTCTCATAGTTCTCAGGTATCAAAATGTAAGTCGTCTTTTGAAGACACACCAATCCCCCAAGGGTAGATCTCTTTCTAAGAATCGAGATGCCTTGAGCTTTGCTCTAGAGGTTGATTGGCTATCCAAATTACCCCGTCGGGAGGACCTTTCCTCCAAAGCCATCGAGGGGTCCCAGGATGCTTCTGAGGCCTTCACCTCTGGAGAGCTCTTAACATAAGAACATAAGAACATAAGATATGCCATACTGGGTCAGACCAAGGTCCATCAAGCCCAGTATTCTGTTTCCAACAGTGGCCAATCTAGGTCATACGTACCTAGCAGTTTCCCCAAGGGACACAGGTTCCACAATGCTTGTATTGGTTCAAGCATTGATATCCTGGGTCCCTTCTTAATAATGGTTTATGGACCTTTCCTCCAGGAACTTGTCCAAACCTTTTTTAAACCCAGCTACACTAACAGCCTTTACTACATCCTCCGGTAACAAATTCCAGAGTTTGATTACACGTTGAGTGAAAAAATATTTTCTTTTATTAGTCTTAAATAGTTTACCCTGTAGCTTCATTGCATGTCCCCTAGTCTTTCTATATTCTGATAAGGTAAACAATCGATCTACGTTTACCCGTTCCACTCCGTTCATTAATTTATAGACTTCTATCATATCTCCCCTCAGCCGTCTCTTTTCCAGGTTAAAGAGCCCCAACCTTTTTAGCCTTTCTTCATAGGAGTAGCCTTCCATCCCCTTTACCATTTTGGTGGCTCTTCTCTGAACCTTTTCTAAAATCGCTATATCCTTTTTAAGATATGGCGACCAGAATTGCACACAATATTCAAGGTGCGGTCTCACCATGGAACGATACAGAGGCATTATAATATCTTTTGTTTTATTTTCCATTCCTTTCCTTATCATACCTAGCATTCTATTTGCTCTCTTGGCCGCCGCTGCACACTGGGCCGAGGGTTTTAACATGGTATCCACAAGGACGCCTAAATCTTTTTCTTGGGTGGTGGTTCCTAATGTGGAACCTTGCATCGTGTAACCATAGTTTGGGTTGTTCTTCCCTAGGTGCATAACCTTGCACTTCTCCACATTAAATTTCATCTGCCATTTTGATGCCCAGTCTTCCAATTTATCAAGATCCTCTTGCAATTTTCCACAATCCTCCTGGGTTTTAACAACTTTAAATAGTTTTGTGTCATCAGCAAATTTGATAACCTCACTCGTTATTCCACTTTCCAGGTCATTTATGAATATGTCAAAAAGCAGCGGACCCAGCACAGATCCCTGGGGTACACCACTATTCACCTTTCTCCATTGGGAAAATTGGCCATTTAGCCCTACCCTCTGCTTTCTATCTTTTAACCAGTTCCTGATCCACAGTAGTACACTGCCTCCTATCCCATGACTCTTTAGTTTTGCCAAAAGTCTCTCATGAGGGACCTTGTCAAAGGCTTTCTGAAAGTCCAGATACACAATATCAACCGACTCACCTTTGTCCACCTGTTTATTCACTCCTTCAAAAAAACATAACAGATTAGTAAGACAAGATCTTCCTTGTCTAAAGCCATGTTGGCTGTCTCCCATTAGGTCATGACTATCTATATGCTGAGTAATTTTATTCTTTATGATGGTTTCATGCTCTGGTGCCATGCTCTGGGATGGTAGCCCTCATGTCCGGTACCAAAACCTAAGCATCGGTGGGCTCTATGGATCAACATATCCTCGCCATCGAGCACAGCTTAGCAGCCCTACTAGTGGTGTCTGTTTCGATCAAATCCAATTTATCTGTACAACAGACACTGGCACCGTCCATGGTACCATTGCGGACTGCATTGGGGTTTGTACTGCTACCATCCATGCCTGCCCTCTACTCCATTCCTGGTACCGTTGGCTCCTCCAGACAACTTCCCCAGTCTGATGCCGATTTTGATCGGAACCAGGCCTTAGTGGAGCACAGACATCACTCTTGTTGATACTTTGAATCTTCCGATTCCAATTCATCTGATGTTGAATCAATCGATACCTGAGGACTTCATAGTATACCGGAGGATCCATCTCCCTCTTCGGAACGGCGCATGTCCCCTCCTGAGGACATGTTTTTAAGAATTCAAATTGGGACTTGCCCAGGGGCCTGTCCATTACAGTAACATTCGAAAAAGAGCCTAGAGTTGAGGAATTGGAAATCCTCTAATACCCTATGGCTCCTAAAGAGGCTGCCACCCTTCTGGTTCACTGCATTCTCCAGGACCTCATGCTTCGGATGTTGGAAATCCCCCTTACCATATCTACTCATACTCGATGACTTGATACCATGTAGCGAGTACCGGAGTCTCCTGGATTCCAAAAGAGACAATTGCCTCATCACTCAATGGTTGTGGAATTGGCAATGCATTGAATTAAAAGTTCAAAGACACATTCTTCAAACCCTCCCGGTAGAGAAGCGAGGACTCTCAATGCTTTCAGGTGTCGATGCTTTCAGGCAGAATAAGTTCATACATACTCTATATGTTTGTTCCTCAAGGAGGTTACTAGGGATCTTGAGTCAATGGCTTCTCTTCTCCCCAATGATAAGAGAGCCGACTATCTCACCTTAGTCAAACATGCCCAAAACAAAGTTTGTAAATAGGGCAACTTTTGACTGTTTTGAGTGTATCAGTAGAGCCATCTCAATCTGCATTGGAGAACGCAGGATTGCTTGGCTTCAAGTGTCAGATCTTGAACAATGGGTTCAAGATAAACTGGGTAATATTCCTTTTACAGGTGAGAACCTTTTTGGCAAGGATTGGCAAGATAAGGAGTCTCAGTTGGTATTTGAGAATACTACCCTGAATAGGCTTTCTAGAACCACTGCCAACCCGGCTAAGAAGAAAGCAGCTGCAAAGAAAACTTTCTTCAATAAGAAAAGGTTTTACCCTTCTTACACACCTGCTTCACAATACCAATCTCAGGGTGCTCAGAAGAGGCAACAGCCTCCCAAGCAGCCAAAGAAGCCACAGCTCCTAAAAAACAACCAGCTCTGATGACTCAATCTGTGCCTGGGTTTTGACTTATTCCTAGAGAACATAGCCACTCTCTCTGGAGACCACCGCCCCCCAATATTACCGGCAGACTCTGTCACTATGCCTACAGGTGGCATCTAATCACTTCAGAGCACTGGATCCTCACCATAGTGACAGAAGGGTACAGACTTCACCTGCAAACTCTGCCCCCCTCCATACTGATAAGGGAATACTTTTCTCAGCCTCTTCTCACTGCCCTTCTGCTACAAGAGGTTACTTCCCTGCTATCAGGAGGTGCCATAGAAGAGAAACCAACATCCTAATAGGGAATAGGTTTCTACTCTGTACTTTCTAATACCAAAGAAAACCAGAGGATACAGACCCATTCTGGATCTCGGAAACCTAAACAAGTATCTTGTCCACGAGCCCTCCTACCCTATCTCCAGAGTCAGGACTGCTTCTGTTCTCTAGATCTAAAGGAAGCGTGTACACATATCCTGATTCATCCAAAACACAGGAAATATCTGCACTTCATGTTTCAGGGAAAACATTATCAGTACAAGGTCCTGCCATTCAGACTCGCCTCTGCCCCAAGAGTCTTCACAAAGTGCATGGCGGTCGTAGCCATATTTCTAAGATCTCTAGGGATATTAGTCTTCCCTTAGACAACTGGCTTATAAAGGCAAAACCCTCCCAAGAGGCTAAAAACCTCTCTTGTTCCATGCGGGTACTTCAACACTTGGTTTGTGATAAATCTCCAAAAGTCACATCTCGCTCCTACTCAGCCAATACAGTTCATAGGAACTCTCTTAAATACTCAAGGGCATTTCTACCTCAGCCCTGCTATTCTCATCTAATTCAGCTAGCATCTCGGGCCCGTGTCAGAGACCACCTTACTGCCCAAGAGATGCTTCAGCTTCTAGGTCATATGGCCTCAAAAGTACATTAGTACCACATGCATGCCTGCATATGCGCACAGACCAATGGGCTTTGGCCTCCCAGTGGACAAAGGCCTCAGGCCGCCTCACAGACAAAATATCAGTGTCTGCCCCTCTGGCCACATTTCTTCTATGGTGGTGTTCCCCAGAGAATCTCCTCGTTGGATCACCTTTTCAGATCTCTCCACATCAGTGTACCCTCACAACGGATGCCTCCAAGCTGGGGGTTGGGGGGGGGGGGCGGCGGCGGCGGCAGGCCCATCTTGGGACCATCTCTACTCAGGGCCTCTGGATGGAAGAGGAGGCCAAGCTCCAGATAAACTTGCTGGAACTTCGGGCAGTCTACAATGCCCTCAAGGTTTTTCCGGGATATCTGAACTCCCAGAAGGTCCTCGTCCATGCAGACAATCAGGTGGCCGTGTTCTATGTGAACAAACAAGGTGGGACAGGATCTTGATCCCCTCTACAGGGAGGCCCTCCATCTCTAGTCCTTTGCCATTACTCGTCAGATATACCTCCAAGCGGTATATCTTCCAGGGGAGCAAAATGTCTTAGCAGACAGATTGAGTTGGATCCTTCTTCCCCCGAATGGTCTCCATATGGAGACAGCATTCTTCATTTTTCAGACCTGGGGAACTCCAGCGATAGACCTGTTTGCCACGCCACAGACTACCAAACTTCCCTGCTTCTGCACCAGGACTCCCATGTCGGGCAACCAGGAGGTGGATGCTTTTCACCTCCACTGGGGTCGAGAGTTCCTGTATGCCTTTCCACCTATTCCCCTTAATCCCAAGACACTTTTCAAGCTCCAGGCGGATGGGTGCTTCATGATACTCATAGCCCCACATTGGCCACGTCAACCGTGGTTTCCTCTCCTACTTCGTCTGTCTCAGACTCAACCCCTAGATCTCAGATCTACTCCATCCCAATCCGCAGTCTCTCCATCTCATGTCATGGCTGCTGAAAGCATAGTATTATAGGATCTTAACCTTACTTGGGAAGTAAAAGAGATCCTCTTAGCCTCTAGAAGCCATCCATCAGATGTTATGCCTTCAAATAGTGTATATTTTCCCTCTGGTGTTCCCAGAAGAACCTTGATACCTTCCCTGCTCCAGTGGAGGCGCTCCTTCAGTATCTCCTCCACTTATCCACATCCGGTCTCAAGACCAACTCGGTAAGAGTTAACCTGAGTGCAATCGCAGCCTCTTGCCATCCACTGGATGGACAGCCAATTTCCTCAAAGCCGCTTGTAGAGCGCTTCATGAGAGGGACTCTTGCTTGCTAAACCCTCTCCATAACACCACCACCAGTGGCCTGGGATCTTAATGTTGTTTTGGGACAACTTCTCAAGCCCCTCTTTGAACCCTTAGCCACTACCTCGCTAAAGTATCTAACATGGAAGCTCATCTTCCTTGTTACATTAACTTCAGCTAGATGCATTAATGAGCTTCAAGCTTTGGTGGCAAACCCACCTTACACACGGTTTCACCATGACAAGGTTGTCCTCAGAACTCGCCCCCATTTCATGCCAAAGATGGTGTCTCCTTTTCATTTTGAATCAGTCAGTTTACCTTCCCATCTTTTTTCATAGACCACATTCGTTTAGGGCAGAGGCAACCCTCTATACCCTGGACTGCAAACATGCCGTAGCATTCTATCTTCAAAGGGCAGCTGAACACCATAAAGGCTCTCTTATTCATCTCCCGGGCCTGATCGCAGCATCTGGGATGGAAGTGGGAGCTCCAGGCCCTCCCGCTCCCCCCACCAAGGCCCAATTGGCAAGTAGGAAGACTTTTAAAATCCAGCATGCTGTGACCGAAGATCCTCTGCCTGCCGGACTCTCCACTCTCCCAGACCTGATTGCAGCATCAGGGGTGAAAGCGTGAGCTGCAGGCCCCTCCCATTCCCCCCACCAAGGCCCAATCTGAAAGGAGGATGACTTTTACAATCCAGCAATCCATGCCTTGCGGGCCCACACCTGAGGGCCCTTTGAATGGCCCTTAGGCGCTGAAATTAAGCGCTTTAGGAAAACACCAACCAAACAAGAAGCAACACCAACCCACTCAACTAAAGGAATCAACAAAACAGCATCGAAAAGGTGATATCCTTGCAAGAAAAGACCACCACAAGGTACAGAAGCCGACAGAACTGTGAGTAAACACTATCACTATCTGTCCGTCTGACTAGCCAGCACACACACAGCCTCACCCTGGAGGCCACTCTCCTCTAAATATATATCAAACCAAGCATACAAGATGGTTAAATATAATACTCATACTCCTCTTACTCCTGCTCTTCCAAAGCAGGTACTCAGTTGCTGGTGGAACCAATCTACCAGCTCCTACCCACCTGATACCAATTATACAAACAGGTAGATATACAGCACACAGGATAAATATAAGGATAAACCTGAATAATCATAACCGGCCACGAAGAATAATTCGCATAACCCCTTCTATCAGGAAACAGATCCTACCAAGAAACCACTTCATACTTCCCTCAATTGTGCTCTAGTCAATGCTCGATCAATTCAGAACAAATTCACTACTATAATGGATTACTTATAGAACAAGAACATAGATATTGTGTATCACTGAAACATGGCTCTCTGATTCAGAAAACGTCGTCATAAACCAAATCACCTCGCAACAATACACAATACATAACGCCACAAGACCCTCACGTAGAGGTGGAGGTGTGTTAATTATTGCAAAGTCACAACTAAAATTCGCTACCATCTCCTCCTCCCAGTCTAACGGAAGCAACACAATAACTACCTCAAATAAGCACTTAGAACTATGCCTCATATATAGAGCCCAAGTGCAAACTATGAAGATCTCTCGACCATTCTAGAACGTCTGCTCCCATGCTGCCCAGAATAAGCCTCTCATCCTAGGGGACTCCAACCTCCCATCACTGCCTGCTCATGATGGTGATGCCTTCCTGGATGCAATGAAAGTCCTTCAATATAATCAATTAATAAATACACCAACCCACAAGAAGGGGGAGGGGCCCTTGACATTGTCTTAACACCAAATAATTAATACATCAAATACCTGGTAACACACAAGTCATCCCAATCCCATGGGCAGACCATAACATGATCAACTTCTCCATTAACTCTCCCATAATTAATGAAACAGAACCAACCCTCAAGGAAAGGATATTTCGAACCTTTGACAAAGATAAATTCCTGGAAGAAGTACTGCTACCAGAATTGGAACAAAACACACCAGACCTTGACACCACCATTGCAAACTGGAACAAAACTTTTCATAATGCAGCAATTGCACCAGATAAACCAATCCATAACAGCGGAAGGAAACACAATGCCTCTTGGTATTTGAGTGAAGTAAATGAACAGAAGAAACAACTAAGGAAAGTGGAAAGACTGTGGCGTCAGATCAAAAGCCAACACCATTTAGCAAAATGCAAACCATATACATCAATATGATAACAGCGAAGGAATATCACTCAAACCTAATAATGAAATCCATTAACAAACCAAGGGAACTCTTCACCATAGTAAACGGATTAACAAAAGAAACAGTGGAACCAGAAGATCTGAACTCCATATCCCCACAAGAATTGGTGGACTTCATACAGCTGAAATATACAGTTACCACTTGAAAAGCCAGCCAAATCTAATTCGCAGCGTAACAAGGATGAAACATGGGACACATTCCACACCCCAACAAGAAAGCAACTGCACTTTTATAGCTAATATTAACTCATCACCACCTATAGGCCTCTGCCCAGTTAACTGGATTAAGCAAACAAAAGAATACCTAATACCATACCTACAAAAGATTGTTGAATCATTGACTCAAGGTTATCTTTCCCCACAACTCAAGCAAGCATCAATTAGACCAAGCCTTAAAAACAACAACTTCAATAAAAAGGACCCAAGCTCCTTCTGACCAATATCAAACCTCACATTTGTAACCAAAATAATAGAAAAAATAGTGCAGTACCAACTACAGGACCACATAGATACCTACCCCCACCAGTATGGATTAAATCAGAATCACAGTGTAGAAATGCTTATCACATCGCTGATGGACACCCTTATAACAGGCATGGACAATGTACTCCAAGGCTTTGTCCTATGCTTCATAGATATCACAGCTGCTTTTGACTATGTTAACCACAACACTCTGCTACAAAGACTTTGAGATAAAGGAGTAAATGGTACAATACTAGATTGGTTTCTCTCATACCTTTCTCACCATATCCAGCGAGTGAGAACCAAGAACCAACAGTCTAAACCCTTCACCCAACACCAGGATGTTCCACAAGGATCAGCCCTCTCAGCACTGCTATTCAATATATATATATCTATATATATCTATATATATCTATATCTTCAATCCAACCAATATGTAACATCATAAGACAACACAACATACATTACAGAATATATGCGGACAATATCATGATATTCACCCCATAAACATCAAATGCCTGGATTATTCTCAAATTATAGCATATCTCAAATCGATGGCAAAGTGGTTCCAAGGACAAAATCTATCCATAAACTTCAAAAAATCCAAATTAATGCATATAACCAGGAACAATATATTCTTTCCACCTGACCCAATAAAAATCCTTGATCACACCCTAACCAACAAACAGGAAGTCAAATAACTCTGGGTTACCTTCAACCAGCACCTCAGCTTCGAACCTCACATAAAAAGAACAACCAGATCAGCTTACCACAAGCTGCAAACACTAAACAAGCTCAAACCACTGTTTGACGACAGTGACTGCCGAACAGTATGCCAGGCCATAGTAACACCCATAATAGATTATTGCAATGTAATCTACCATGGTCTTCCTAAAAAAACAATACTCCCCTGCAACTGGTGCAAAACACTACTGCAAGAATCATTACTGGAATAGCAAAATACAGCCATAACACACCTACTCTCCACCATCTTCATTGGCTCCCTGTCACCCTACACACTAAATACAAGAGCATAATAATTTTCAAAATCTTAAGTAACCTATCTCCATCCACTCCTCAACCACTGATCAGAAGTACACGTCCAACCACAACCAGAAGAGGAACAGACAACATCCTGGAAACCCCATCAAGCTTCTGAACAGCAAAACAATCCACCTGCAGTAGAGCCTTCTCTCCCTGTACGCTCCTCAGCTGTGGAATGACCTACCAACCTCAATACACACAATCAGGCCTATTGAATTTTAGGAAAGTCATAAAGACTCGCCTCTTCCTGGAATACTATGGTCCCATCCTATAAGAATAGGAACTATAAGGAATTGATTGGATAAAACACATCAAACTGCTGATCCCAGTAACATCATTCCGTGACCATTGTGATTAATATTCTGACTAAAACTCAAGGATATGTGCACAACCCTAACCACAACAATATATCTGTTTTAAATAACAACTGTTAAATGTAACTGCTGTACCCCATCATTCCACAACAATGTAAATGTATATAGCAAAGCAATATTTAGCAAAGTTAAATGTAACATGTGTACCCCATCTAATCCTCCAAGTTTGAATTCCCTGTTCTATCTAAAGGCTGGTTGCTGTAATTGTTTTCTGTAAACCACTTTGAATTAATGATAAAGCGGTATAGAAAACCTGTTAAACAAATAAAAATAAAATAAAATAAATCTCCTTTGATCCCAGTCACTTAGGGTTCCCAGTATCCAAACGTACTCTGTCTAAATGGATAGATTGCATCTTATTTGCTTATGATAAAGCAGGTCTATCCCTTGAGCGTCATGGTCACTGCCTGTAACGTTCGTACCATAGCTACCTCAATGGCAAATCTACGCTTTGTAGCCATTGACAAAATCTGCAAAGCAGCAACTTTGTCATCAGTACATACCTTTGCTGCTCACTATTGTGTGGACAAGGACTCCTGCTGGGATGCCATATTTGGTCAGGCTGTGCTTCAGCACCTCTTTCAGACTTAAGTTCCGGGACGGAGGGTAGGAGTTGCCCTAACGATACCAGACATCCATGAAGGATCCATAGCCTCTTCAACTCTGCCCTGAGGCAAACCTACCGGTTCTGAGGTCATTCTCTCTGGCATTTAGGAGCTAGGGAGTCCCATATGTGAAGACTACATTCCTGCTTGTTCCTGGAGATAGCATAGTTACTCACTTGTGACAGGTGATCTCCAGGAACAGCAGGAATTTAGTCTTCTCAATCCCCCTCCTCCCCCCTCCCCTATGAGTTGTAAGTTCTTCGGGAACAAGCAGAAAGTCAGTCCTCACTTATGGGTGACTGATTCCTGCTGTCTCCGGGGAACACCTGTTACAGGTAAGTAACTACACTTTTCCCTCCTTTTCTCTCAGCTACAAACTCAACTGAGGAGGGGGAGTTTGGAAGGTGGGAAGGCAGTGATGCAGGCACAGTGGGATGCTCCCAAAAGCTTTCCTATTGGAAGTTGAGGAGCATTCCTGCGTGGGCTCCGTCGGTACTGATGTCACCCATATGTGAAGACTAAATTCCTGCTGTTCCCTGAGATCACCTGTTACAGGGGAATAACTGCTTTGCCCCCTATCTGTACCGTTCCCTTGAATTTTTGCAGCCCAGATGCATGACCTTACATTTTTTAGCTTTAAAACTTAGCTGCTGAATTCTCGACCATTCTTCAAGCTTCACTAGATCCCTCCTCATGTTATCTAACACCTTTGTGGATGTCTATTGCAGATTTTGGTATCATCCGCAACGAGGCAAACCTCATCCGATAGCCTTTCTGCAATATCATTTACAAAAATGTTAAAGAATTGGACCAATAAACTCGATCCAGCGAAAACTGACTCATATCGTCCAATTTCAAGTATACCCTTTCTAGCCAAAATCATCGAGAAGGTGGTTCAAATTCAATTGCAGCAGCACATAGATATTTCAGCCCCTCTGGGTCCCTGCCAACACGGGTTCCGTGAGTCCCACGGCATAGAGACACTACTCACATTACTTATCAACACCTTATCAAGAGGGATTGACAAAATTGAAAATGGGTTCATTCTTATCTTCCTTGATATCTCGGCAGCTTTCGACTCGGTTAACCATGTGCAACTGCTCCACCGTCTTCAAGAAAAGGGAGTTCAGGGATCAGCTTGGGAATGGTGTAGATCCTACCTAACTAACCGCTGGCAACAGGTTCGGATAGGATTCTCAACATCTGATCCCTTCCATCAACAACAAGGTGTACCTCAAGGATCTTCCTTATCTCTACTATTTAACATATATATGCAACCAATCTGTGAAATCATCAGAGCATTCAACGCCTCCAGTTTGATCTATGCAGATGATGTACTGATATTCACTCCAATAAAAATCAATGCCCCCGACTTCTCCCCAATAATCGCTTGCTTTAACGCGATTACAGACTGGCTCTTATCCCAGAACCTGCGAATAAACTTCAAGAAAACTGAAGTCCTATTCGTAACCAGGAATAAGAAATTCTCCCCTCCCACAATATTGAAGGTGAGAGACGCGGAACTACCGTGTAAATCATCGATTCGCTACTTGGGAGTCACCATAGATCAAGAACTTACCTTCAAAGATCACATAAAGCAGACCATCAAATCCATTTACAACAAAATAAGAACGCTGAAACCCTTAAGACCTCTACTCGCCCCTAATGACTTCAGAACAATCTTCCAATCCCTTGTAACACCACATTTTGACTACGCTAACGTCATCCTTCATGGTCTGCCCAAGAGCACCCTCAACCCTCTTCAATTGGCGATGAACTCAGCAGCCCGCATCCTCTGCAGCCCGCATCCTCTGCTGTACCTCCAGAAGAGACCACATCACTCCCATTCTAACAGAGCTTCACTGGCTACCCCTACAAGCCAGGATAGCTTACAAAGCACTATTGCTGTCCTTTAAAGCAATCAATCAGATAGCCCCACTTTCCCTCTCATCACTTCTTATCAACACCCCCACGAACAGGCTCAGAAGATCCGCAGCCGCTAATACCCTTGTTGTACCAAAGGAGTACACTAAATGTAACCAAGCAACCAGAGACAGGGCCTTTACCTTATTCGCTCCAACTTGCTGGAACAATCTCCCTCCACATATCCGATCAATAAAAGACCTCTCTCAATTTAGAAAGGTCCTTAAACACTACCTATTCTGTCTTCACCTTTTAGGCCCTAACCCTACGCCTCCTCCCCCCATTTCTCAAATCACTTACTCAGCCTCTGACACTCCAACAACATAGTCCTGACAGAACACGAACCAGGCTCTCTGCACACCCAAAGCCATGATCCCCAATATGTAACCTGAACTGTAAATTATCCACAGGCGAAATATCTGTTTGTATATAGTTTGTATATAGTTTCCCCTGTTTCTCCAAGTTACTGACCCTGTTATAATGTAAGCAAAGGATTGTTCCAATGCGAAAATTTATCTGTAAACCGCGCTGATACCAAAGAGCGTGGTATATAAGAACTGTAAATAAATAAATATCCTGAAGCGGGTGTGGCTTTGAGGGCCCAACCAGGAATTCTTGTACTTATGTATCTACGTCTGTTTCGCTCTTGGTGAATTGTACAGTATGTCCCTCTCCTTGTTGGTTAACTATATGTTCCTCCTCTGTTTCCTCTGTCCTGCCCATTGTATGACGTTCCTTTTCTTTTTATCTTTTACCTTTTATTTTTGAGCTTTGTAAACCGTTTTGCTTATTGGGAAAGACAGTATAGAAATCACTGAATAAACCATTGATAAAGTAGGCAAAGTAAGAAATTGAAAACCGTACCATGAAAGCAAAAATGCACAATACTCTTCAAATACATTTGTAGCAGAAAACCTGTGAGTCATTTGGACCCATTAGAGGATAGAGGAGTAAAAGGAGCACTAAAGGAAAACAAGGTCATAGCAAAGAGACTTCTTTCTTTGCTTCGGTCTTTACTGAAGATGATGATATCTAAGCAAGGAATGATATTTAAAGGTGATATATCAGAGGAATTAAAAGAAATCTCAATAAACCGGAAAGAAGTAATACAGCAATTTACCTGGACCAGATGGTATATATCTCAGGGTGCTAAAAACTCAAAATGAAATTGCAGACCTAGTATTAGAAATTTGTAAACTCTCATTAACAATGTCTAAAGTACCTGAATATTGGAGAGTGGCCAACATAATGCCAACTTTTAAAAGGGGGGGGGGGGGCTCAAGGCTGATCAGGAAACTATAGACCGCTAAGCCTGATGTCTTTGCTGAGTACAATAGTATAAACTATTATAAAGAAAAAAATTACTGAACATACAGAGCAGTGGTTCTCAACCCAGTCCTCTGAGACCCCCCCAGGCCAGTCAGGTTTTCAGGATATCCACAATGAATATGCATGAGATAAATCTGCATTTGTTGCTTCCATTGTGTGCAGATCTATCTTATGCATATTCATTGTGGTTATCCTGAAAACCTGACTGGCCGGGGGTCCAGAGGACTGGGTTGAGAACCACTGATATAGAGTCATAGTTTATGGGAGAAAACTATCGTAGATTTAGCCAAGGGCAATCTTGTCTCACTACTGTTAGTTTGTTTGGTTTTTTTTTTGCTTGTTTGTTTTGAAGGTGTGAATAAACAAGTAGATAAAGGTGAGCCAGTTGGTGTAGTGTATTTGGATTTTCAGAAAGCGTTTGACAAGGTCCCTCAGACTCCTGAGGAGGCAGTATACTATTGGTAACAAGATAAACAGAATAGGCTTAAATTTTCTCTAAGGAGAAAGATGAATAGTGGAGAACCCCAGGGATCTGTGCTGGGCCTGCAGCTTTTTAACATAATCATAAATTTTCTGGAAATGAGAAAAATGAGTGAGGTGATCAAATTTACAGATGACACAATTATTCAAAGCTATTAAATCACACGAGGATTGTGAAAAATTGCTTGAGGACCTTGGGCATCCAAATGACAGATGAAATTTAATGTGGACAAGTGCAAAGTTATGCACTTAGGGAAGAACAACCCAAACTACGGTTACATCATGCAACGTTCCACATTAGTTATCGCCACCCTGGAATAGGATCTAGGGGTCATTGTAGAAAATATATATTTAAACCCCTGTGCCCAGTGCGCAGCAGCAGCCAAGAAAACAAATAAAATGCTAGGAATCACAAGGAAAGGAATGGAGAATAAAACCAAGAATGATGATTTGCCTCTGTATTGCTTCATGGTGCAACTATGTATTTAATATTGTGTGCGGTTCTGGACGCCATCTCTAAAATTTAAAAAAAAGACAGAGAAGAGCGACCAAAATGTTAAAGGGGGTGGAATGATAGTCATCAGAATTATAATGTTATAAATATTCTATCTCCAGGAACAAGCAGGAATGAGTCTTCACATATGGGTACGTCGGTACCGACGGAGTCTGCGCGGGAACGCTTCCCAGCGTCCAATCAAGAGCTTTTGGAAGCATCCCAGCACGCCTGCGTGCTGCCTTCCCGCCTTTCCCAACTGCCTCTCCTCAGTTTTCGTTTTTCCGCGGAGCCGGCAGGACGTCCTGTCACCGCAGAAAATTCTTGTTTTTATTTTTTATTTTTCTTGTGGTCGCGGCTGTCTTCCCGATGCCACCGGTACTGCCGGTGTTTTCTTTTCTTTTCTTGAAAAATTTTCCTTTTCCACGGGATATTTTTTCTTCATAGTGTCCCACGGTCTCTTAGGCCTTTTAGGCCTCTTCTTTTTCCTTCATGGAACCGCCTGACACTTTCTCCAAGAAATGTTCAGACTGTGGCGGTACAACTTTATTTTTAGACCCTCGAAGTCGGTGTCTAACCTGCTTGGGTCCTGACAACAGTTTGGTAAGAAGAGGTTTTCAACATCGAGGCTCCCTCGATACACGGTTGCCCTCCAACTTCGGGGCACCGTCCCCTTCTTCGTCCACACAGGATCAGGTAACCCACAAACAGTCTGTTAAGACTAGCCAGTCCTCGAGTGGTAGGTCTCATGCGCAGCATGTAGACGGCTCCGGCCTTGCCCTCGAGGGCCCACTGGCTTCAAAACCCCGGCGGGAGTCTTCGGTCTCCAAAGCCTATAAGGGGTTTCGTGTTGTTCCTGGGGTTCACCCCCCACAGAACATACCTAAGCCGTGTATGGTGGTGGCATCCGCTTCGAGCGGTACCGATACCCCGGCATCGGCACTGGTGTTGGATGAAACACTCCTCACCAGGGATCGTCATCTGGCGTCCTCGGTACCTTCGGGGGACCGGTGGATACCCTCCAGATTGACTTTCCATTATCGGTACCAACACCGATACTCCAACCGATGTCGGTACCCTCCCGATTTGCATCGATAGCCTTGCTTCCTTCGATGCTGAGTCTGGAGGACTGGGTACTGACTCGCCTTGGTACCGGCTCTCGACGGTACCGAAGGCTCGGTTCCGATGATTCGGATCCGCAACTCTCGGTTCCCCCGACGCCGATTGAGTTGCCACTGGTTGCCCTTCCTTCACTGGTATCAGACACGGTACCAAAGATGGTACCGATGTCCCTCATTACCTTCACGGTCGGTGCCTTCCATGCTTCGCTTATCAGGCTCTTTGCCCTCGATGCCGAGTTTGGAATCAATCTCTAGTCTAGAAGACTGGGTACCAATAGATTTTGGTACCAACACCGATCGATACCGGTGCTTCGGTACCGAGGATAGCAGCTGGAGGTTTTTGGTTACCTCGGTACCGATTGAACTGTCACCGATGACTGCTCCGATGTCTTTGTCGGGTTTGACTCCGACATCGGTACCGGTATCAGCATCGGTACCGGTACCCACAGTAGCATCGTCGCCAATTCCTGCCATGCTTTTTTCAACAGGATCACTCCATTCTATACCAAGCTTGGAGTCGATACCTGGCATGGACGATGTGGTAAGGATGGGGGCTTCTCCTGACAGACAGTACCAGCAACCATCTTTTAAGCATTCCACACTGCACTCTGCAGGATCTTCTATTCCTATATATTTGGATAATTCTGTGGATGCTCAGGCTAGTTCTTTAGATCTATCCTGTCCAGGGGAGATTCTTGTTTGGGATCCCTCTTTTCAGAGTTTCCTCCTGGATATAGCAAGATTTCTTGCCATTCCTATTCCAGGACATGATCCTGCACAAGGCTCTGTTTCTGCCAAAGCAAAGGACAACATAATGCTTCCTTTGCATCATTCCTTGCAGGATCTCCTTCTAGGAATGTGGGAAACACCTTTAAGGGTACCCCCACCTCCCAGGGCAACTGATCTTTTATATCAGGTGCCCCCCTCTCCAGGGTTTCAAAAGACTCAACTTCCTCATCATTCCATAGTAGTGGAATCACCAATGAAGCGGGTAAAGAATAAGAAAAAACACTTCTTATCCGCCAGGTCGTGAGTCTAAGACACTAGATGCCTTTGGACGTCAAACCTTCCAGACATCTATGCTTTCTGCAAGAATTCTCTCATATATTTTTTATATGAGTCTTTCTCTTGAGGAGGTCACTAAGCAGTTACATCTTTTGACTCCTTTCCTTCCAGATTCTAGGAGTAAAGACTATTCTTCACTGCTTAAGCATATCCAGAATATTTCTTGGTTTCTTTCTCGTGCTTCCCTAGACTCTTTTGAGTCTGTTAGCAGAACGTCTGCTATTGCTATAGGGGCACGACATAGAGCCTGGCTCCAATCTTCAGACTTGGACAAATGGGCACAACAACGTCTGGGACATACTCCTTGCACTGGAGAAAATCTTTTCAGCAAGGAGTCTTTACGTCAGGTTACTCAGTTATCCACTGATTTACCTGTTCCTAAGGTTTGTTCTACACCACCTTCTGGCCCACTAGGTAGGAAATCTCCTACCAAACTTTCTTCCCACAGGAGAAGAAGGTTTTATTCATCACTTGCCCATCATACAAATGTTCCCCAACAGGGGAGGCATCGTCCTGGTCTGAAGAATCCAACCTCTCACCAGGCTCAGCATACCCAGCATCTGCAGGGTTTCTGATTAATCATCATCAGATGCTTGTGACTCTTGGGGTTAGCATCTACAGTTGCTTCTTCTCAATGGAGGCAATCCACCGCTTCATTCTAACCCCTACACATGGATCCCTTTCCAAAAGATATCCATTTCTTCTATATTTCTATGAGCTGTCAGGATATTCATGCCTATAGGTCACAGGTTTCTCCTCTTTTTCCTGTTAAGGAAAGAGGTCTAACCACTATCAAATGATAGTTCCTGTGCCAGCATGTATCTTTCCTTTCTATAGACTTCCTACTTCGTAAGTCTTCTTCAGCTCCATTCTCTCCACCCTCTTACCAAGTTTTTCCCCTGTAAGAGGGAATTACTTACTGGGAGGCTTTTTCTTCAACTTCCCTACTTTTCTCACTTTCCAGTGCAGAGTTACCTCCTCTGCTCAATCTTGCTTTGGGGAAGCTTATCAGACATGTCCAGAGTTTCCTACTCCTGTTCTGTCCTTTCTGTTTTTGAACAGTAAGATTCTTTCTGCTGTCTTGCTAACAGCTGCCTCTGCAGGAGCTTTAATGTTTGGACCACTGGTTCTTGTCCACAAACAACCAGATTGTCCTCCACTAACATTCTGTCTAGTCTTAGTAGTGACTTCAAGTCAGTGCTTCATCTCTTTTGGAGATCATCTCACTACAAGCTTTCTAGATTGTCTTCTATTCTGCCATCTTCATTTTCCTGAGTTTGGCAGCATAGTTGGCAGAGATACTGGCTCTCTAACAGCCAGTTCTATCTCCTCATTCTCCTGCATCATGCTCTCTGCAATCTACAGAGAAGCTTTCCACTATGGGCCCTTGCTAGAGAGCATGGGTTTTTTTTTTCTCCAACAGCTATCCTAGCTGGTTAGAGAAGGCTTTTCAGTCATGTCTCCCATGACTAGAAGGTTCTCCCTTCTTTTACTATCTCCTTTTTTGATATAAAGGACATAGGCCTTCTCTTACGTGCAAGCTCAAGGAGTTGCCAGTTCCCTGCTTTGGTCCATAGTATTCCCAATCGGGGATATGCTCGTCCTCATGGTAAGAACGCATGATACCTTTGCCCTTAAGCAGGTCAACATGGTATCTCATCTCTAGGTGTCTTCTGTCTACTTACCATGCTAGAGTCCTGGAAGACTCGGGACTTGCTGGCTGCACATTGACATTGTCCTTTGTTTTTCACGTAACAGTCCTGGTTATTTTTCACTAACTAGCATTCTTGCAGATCATGACCAGGAGGAATAGATTCTCTATATGTCTTCTCAAGTAGGTTCCACCTCCTTGTTAGATGAATCTTTCCTCTCCATATATCCTATGTGATCACTGTGCTGTAGGCATATCTCTGTCTGTTTAATTGCAGACACCCATATGTAGGCCTACATATCCATATTTATTTTTTGGTGTATATTTTATGCCCTGCCATATCTCACTATAGATATATTCTTATATGTCTGTCTGTCTGTCTATCTCTCTCTCTATCTATATCTATATCTCTATCTATCTATCTATATATATATATATATATATATGTATCGAGATATTTTATTATAGATAGATATGTATCCACATACTTATCTATATCACTGTCTATCCTCATATAGCTATATGATTCTGACAGAGGGGCTTTACCCATACCTATGCTATCTAGCAGGTTTGGGGTTCTACACACACAACCACTCCTGTGGTAGTCAACAATTTTTATACCATAACCTAACGGTTTAGGTACCTCTGAAGCTCTCCGTGCCCAATATCTCTCCTAGCTTACCCCAGTTAGGAGAGACATTGTGGATCTTCAGTTAATCACAGGCTTAACGCCTCAGGCCTTTGTCCTCTCTTTTTAGGATACAAGGAGTTCCCACACCCTTTCTCCCCACAAGGACTGTGCCTGTTTGTCCAAATCGGTTAGCCTTCTCTTTTTGCTCCTAAGAGTGACTCACTCTGCCTCCAAAAGAGCTAGGGTTTTTCTTATAAAGCCTTCCGCTGAAGGCCCACCATTTTTGGACTACCCCAGTTTCCCTACTGGGGTTACCTGTTACCTTTCAAGATTCTGACCTCCACTGGTTTTCCTACAGGATTATTACCTCCACTTACAGTGAGGTCCTCTTCAAGGTTCCTCTACTAGGTTTCCCAGTAGATCCATGAACCTCCATACTTCTGTGAAATCCTGTCAGGGGAGGTCCATATTGCAATATTATTGATGACCATCATCATCCACACATGGACTCCATCTCTGCAGTCCTATGCTAGGTTAGCTGTTCCACAGCATCCTTCTTTCTTCAACTCCTACCCTCCATCCTCAGGATGCCTGGTGTTCTGGGAGATAGCATGTTCCAGCCTATGACATGCTGGGACTCCAGGCATCTCAGCTTGGGAGTCCCCATATGTGAAGACTCATTCCTGCTTGTTCCTGGAGATAGCACAGTTACTTACCTGTAACAGGTGATCTCTGGGAACAGCAGGAATAAGTCTTCACAACCCTCCCACCTCCCCAGGAGTTGTATCTCTGTCTATCTTTCCTTTCCTCTCTCTCTCTTTGTCTCAGCTTTAAAACTTAACTGAGGAGAGGCAGTTGGGAAAGGCGGGAAGGCAGCACGCAGGCATGCTGGGATGCTTCCAAAAGCTCTTGATTGGACGCTGGGAAGCGTTCCCACACAGACTCCGTCGGTACCGACATACCCATATGTGAAGACTTATTCCTGCTGTTCCCAGAGATCACCTGTTACAGGTAAGTAACTGTGCTTTATTGTTACAATTACTAAAAGGTTCCATGTAAAGCCCAGTTGGCCAATTCTGTTATGTAAACCGCTTAGACTTTGAGGTATAGCGGTATAGAAAAACTGTTAAAGGCTTAAAAGATTAGGTGGCTCTTCAACTTGGAAAAGAGATGGTTAAGGGGAGATATGATAGAGGTCTATAAAATAAGTGGCATGGAACAGGTAAACATAGATTGGTTGTTGACATCTTCAAAAAGTAGAATTAGTAGGGGACACATTGAGCTTCAGTCTACTACGTTTTAGACTAATCAGAGAAAATATTTTTTCACTCAGTGTGTAATCAAACTCTGGAATTCATTGCTGGAGGATGTAGTAAAAGCTGTTAGTGTATCTGGATTTATAAAAGGTTTCCAGAAGGAAAGGTCCATTAACCATTATTAAAGCGGACTGGGGAATCCACTGCTTACCCTGGGATAAGCAGCATGGAATCGGTCTACCTTTTTGGGAACCTGACAGGTATTTGTGACCTGGATTTGTCGTTGTTGGAAACATGTTAGTGGGCTCAATGGACCTTGGTCTGATCTTTATTCTTATGTCCTTAAGTCAGCACTGCAAGTATTCAAGAATACAGGAAGAGGGGCAAGGAGACATTTCCTTGGTCCCCGTGAAAGGATAAGAGGAAGGATCCTTACTCCGCCTCCCAGCACTCCCCATCTTTCATCCACTTCAAGGCAGGGTTAGACTGGAGGATCTTCAATGTGTCTATTGATATCTCTGGCTGTTGACATGCCAGCATTGAACACTTTGACTCAGCTTTGTACATCAGTTAGGCTTCCGCTTCAGCACAGAGAATGTGGTTAGTATGAGAGATATGCTACTACTTTCTCCATAATTCAGTATCTCCAGGAACAAGCAGGAATGAGTCTTCACATATGGGTACGTCGGTACCAACGGAGCCTGCACGGGAACGCTCCCCAGCTTCCCAAAAAGGAAAGCTTTTGGGAGCATCCCACAGCGCCTGCGCGCTGCCTTCCCGCCTTTCCTAATCAACTCTCCTCAGTTCGTCTTTGCTGTGGAGCCAGCAGGTCGAGCCCTGTCACCACTGAAGAAGTTCTTTATTTTATTTTATCTCTTTGGTCGCGTGTCTGCCTTCCCCGACTCCGGACCGGTACCGCCGGTCTTTTCTTTCTTTCTTTAAAAAAAAAAAAAAAAAAAATCGATATTTTTTTCTCACTTGGTGTATTTTTTCTCTTAAGGCCTCAGGGCCCACAAGAAAATTTCCCTCATGGAAAAACCAACCTCCGGGTTCAAAAAATGCACTAAGTGTAGCGGTACTATTTCTGTTACAGATACCCATGAATGGTGTCTTAAATGTTTGGGTCCTGAACACTCCATTCCGGATTGTCCGTCCTGCTCCTTAATGTCTAAACGGGGGTTACAGAACCGAGCAGCTAAGCTCCATGTGCTGTTTCCCGCTGAGGCACCGGCAGTAGCATTGACATCTTCCAGGTCTTCTTCTCCTGAAGGATCTCAGGTAACCAAACATAAACCTAGCAGGTCCTCGAAGGGTAGATCTCCCTCTAAGCATCGAGATGCCTCCGGGCTTGCCCTCGAGGATCCTGCACCAGCCAAACAACCCTGGCGGGAAGCTCCGGTTTCCAAAGCTCCTCCTATGGGGTTATAGGTTGACATCGATGGCACGGCCTCGACCGATCACCTGTTAGAATGCTCTGGGGTACCTGCACAATCTACCGGTACCGATCTCCAGGCATTCATGGCGTCGATGGATCAGAATGTTCTGTCCATGCAGCAGGCTATTTCAGCCTTCATTCAGGCTGCGACGCCGGCGGTACCGCAACGAGCTCCGTTGTCGGTATCGGCTCCGGTACCGGCACCAGCGCCGATGTCAGTACCGACTGCATCGACATCGACCAGGATACCGACTGCTGCGGTTCCTTGTCCAGGGCTACTTCTCGGTACCGATCCGGTACCGGGGACGCCCGATGTCGATACCGCTCGATAGCGTATCGAGCGTTAGAAGAGCACCCTGACAGCGATACTTCGATTCCTCTGATGATTCTGATACATCAGATGAGTCTCCTGAAGTATCCATAGCCCTTCCTGAGGAGCCGCCTTCTCCAAAAAGAAGAATGTCTCCTCCAGAGGACTTGTCCTTTCAAGACTTCATAAGAGAAGTAGCTAAAGGACTCTCTATTTCAGTAACCTCTGAATCAGAGCCTAGAGCAAAAAAATTAGATATTTTAGGATACTCTAGGACTCCTAAAGAGGTAGTCACCTTACCAATTCATGAGATTCTTCATGAACACATGATTGATTTATGGGAGACTCCTCTCACTCTCTCTCCTCATTCTCGCAGGTTGTACACTATGTATCGTGTCCCTCCTTGTCCTGGGTTCCAGAAAACTCAGCTTCCTCACCATTCCATTGTGGTGCAGTCAGCTATGAAGAGGATAAAGAGTACAAAGAGACACTCTTCTGCTCCTCCAGGAAGAGAATGCAGGACCTTGGATGCTTTTGGTAGGAAAATCTTCCAGGCCAGTATGCTTATTGCCAGAATCAACTCATATAGCCTTTAAATGGGTATGTTTCTGAAAGAAGTGGCAGAAAAGCTGCACACTTTCCTCCCTTTTATTCCAGAAGACAAAAGGGAAGAATTCCGCATGTGGCTTAAGCATACTCGGGACATCTCCAAGTTTTCGAACAGGGCAGCTGACTCCTTTGAAGGTGCCAGTAGAGCCTCAGACATTGCCATAGCTGCTCGCAGAATTGCTTGGCTCCAGGCTTCTGATTTAGAACCCTGGGTTCAAGATGGCTTAGGAAATCTGCCCTGTACAGGTGAAAATCTGTTTGGCAAAGAGTGGCAAATTAAAGCCACTCAAATGGATGCAGAGAATTCTGCTCTGGATAGACTTTCAAGGTCTACCTCCATTCCTGCCAAGAAAAAGACTTTTAAAAAGTCTTTTTTCAAAAAGGGCAGGTTTCCTTCCACTTCTGGCCAACAATCTTCTACAGGTCGCTTTACCGCTAAGCGTCAGCATCCTAAGCAGGCCAGGCCTAAGTCTACAGGGGCTGCTGTAACCCAGCAGTCCCAACCCCCTCAGGGTTTTTGACTTGATGCTAGAGAACCTCTCACCATTCCAGGAAGGTTAGCTCATTTTGCTCCCAGATGGGAGCAAATCACATCAGAGCAGTGGACCCTCTCCATCATAAGAGAGGGCTACAAACTTAATTTCTCAGACCTTCCTCCCCACACCATGGTGAGACACTTCAATTCTCCCACATCTCTTCTCGACCTTCTAGGTCAGGAGATAACTACCCTTCTTGCCCAAGGGGCAATAGAAGAAGTTCCTCTTCAACAAGGGTCAGGGTTCTACTCCCCCTATTTTCTCATTCCAAAGAAGACAGGGGGATACAGACCCATTCTAGATCTCAGAGAATTGCACAAATTTCTATGCAAGGAGAAGTTCAAGATGCTTTCTCTGGGCACTCTCCTTCCATACCTTCAAAGTCAGGACCTCAAGGATGTGTACACACATGTTCTCATCCATCCATCTCACAGAAAATTCCTACGTTTTCTTTTCCAGGGAAAACATTACCAATACAGAGTCCTTCCTTTTGGTCTGGCCTCTCCTCCGAGAGTGTTCACCAAATGCATGGCAATAGTTGCTGCATTTCTACGCACTCTGGGAATATTTGTCTTCCCATACCTGGACGACTGGCTCATCCGAGCTCCATCTCAGTCAGAGGCCCAGATTTCCCTGGACCGCACAAGGTGCATTCTGCAGTATCTGGGACTGGTGGTAAACCTCCCAAAGTCCCAGCTCATCCCTACTCAGTCCCTGGAATTCATAGGGGCCTGGTTGGATACCACCACTGCAAGGGCCTACCTTCCTCAGGCCCTTTGCCAACGTCTAGTGCAGTTAGCCTCCCAGATTCAGTCAAAGAGCCACTTAACTGCCAGGGAGATGCTACAACTGCTAGGCCACATGGCTTCCACAGTACGTGTGGTACCCTATGCTCGCCTACACATGAGAGCAGCTCAATGGACTTTGTCCACCCAGTGGACTCAAGCTTCAGGAGCTTTCTCAGACCAAATAGCAACCTCCAAATGTCTCTGTTGGTCTCTCCAATGGTGGATGTCCAATCAAAATCTGTTGCTGGGGTCCCCCTTCCAACAGTTGTTGCCCCAAGCAACCCTCTCAACAGATGCCTCCCAGACAGGTTGGGGAGCTCATCTACAGGACCTCTCCACTCAAGGCACTTGGTCCCCTCAGGAGACCTCTCTTCATATCAACCACTTGGAGCTTCAAGCAGTTTTTCTAGCTCTCAAGGTCTTCCATACCCTCCTCAGCTACAAGACAGTCCTCATCCATACGGACAATCAAGTAGCTATGTTTTATATAAACAAGCAAGGAGGAACTGGCTCTCTGTCGCTTTGCAATGAAGCTCTAAGATTGTGGGCCTTCGCCAGAGAGCATCAAATCCATCTCCTGGCAGTATATCTCCCAGGAATCCAAAACTCTCGGGCAGACAGACTCAGTCGAGTTCTGCTTCCACACGAATGGTCCCTGCACATGGATCAGGTACTCAGAATCTTTCAAGAATGGGGAACCCCGGACATAGACCTCTTTGCAAGTCCGTGGAATGCCAAACTTCCCTGGTTCTGTTCCAGAATTCCGTGTCATGGAGTTCAGGCCAAGGATGCCTTCCTCCTTCATTGGGGTCAGGGCTTCCTGTATGCCTTTCCACCCATTCCCTTGATTCCCAAGACTCTGTTCAAACTCCAGAGGGATCAAGGATCTATGATCCTCATAGCTCCATGCTGGCCACGCCAAGTGTGGTACCCTCTGCTTCTGCATCTCTCCCAAGCCCCCTCTCTGGACTTGGGAGCTGCTCCAGACCTTCTGTCTCAGGAGGAAGGGACTTTGTGGCACCCAAACCCCAAGTCCCTTCACCTCAGAGCTTGGTTACTGAAGGCCTAGACCTTCAAGACTTGAATCTTTCTCAGCAGGTGAAGGATATCCTCCATGCTTCCAGGAAACCTTCCACCAGGCGTTCCTATGCTTTTAAGTGGAAAAGATTTTCTATTTGGTGTGCTGAAAAGGGTCTTGACCCTCTGGCACTACTTTTAACTTTGTTAGACTATCTCCTGCATCTTTCCAATGCAGGACTCAAGACAAATTCAGTAAAAGTCCATTTGAGTGCTATTGCAGCATCCCTTAAGCCCATCAATGGACAACCTATCTCCCCTCATCCTCTTATTTCAAGATTCATGAGAGGCCTATCTTTAACTAAACCTCTCATTAGGCCTCCTCCGGTGGCATGGGACTTAAATTTGGTTCTTGGTCAGCTTATGAAGCCACCTTTTGAACCCTTAGCCACTACCTCCTTGAAATTTCTTTCCTGGAAGGTTATTTTCCTCATTGCAGTCACTTCTGCTCGCCGCATCAGTGAACTGCAGGCCTTAGTGGCTAATCCACCTTATACAAGGTTCCATCATGACAAGGTAGTCCTTAGGACAAATCCACACTTTATGCCTAAAGTGGTCTCACCTTTTCATCTTATTCAAGAGGTATATTTACCTGTATTTTTCCAGCTCCTCATGCATCCAGTGCAGAGAGGAATCTTCATACTCTGGATTGTAAAAGAGCTCTTGCTTTTTACTTACATAGGACACAGCAACATAGAAAGTCTTCCCAGCTTTTTGTTGCTTTTGATCCTTCTCACTTGGGACGTCCAGTCTCTAAGAGAACACTGTCCACTTGGATTGCTCAGTGTATTTCTTTTGCCTACCAGAGTAAGAACCTTTCTCTGGAGAGCCATGTCACAGCTCATAATGTGAGGGCCATGGCTACCTCTATGGCTCATCTAAATTCTGTGTCCATCCACCAGATCTGTCGAGCAGCCACCTGGGCCTCTGTTCATACCTTCACAGCCCATTACTGCTTGGACAAGGATTCCCGCCGGGATGCCTTGTTTGGTCAGGCTGTCCTCAGACACCTGTTCCATTCTTAAGCAACTCCTGCCCTCCTTCCCTGGATGGATGCCTGAGATCCATAGGAGGACGCAGACCCCTTTCAGGGTCTCATATCCTTGGGGATCTCCCAGGCATCTCAGCTAGGGAGTCCCCATATGTGAAGACTCATTCCTGCTTGTCCCTGGAGATAGCACAGTTACTTACCTGTAACAGGTGATCTCTGGGAACAGCAGGAATAAGTCTTCACAACCCACCCACCTCCCCTAGGAGTTGTATCTCTTTTCTATCTTTCCTTTCCTCTCTCTCTCTATTGTCTCAGCTTTAAACTCGAACTGAGGAGAGTTGGTTAGGAAAGGTGGGAAGGCAGCGCGCAGGCGCTGTGGGATGCTCCCAAAAGCTTTCCTTTTTGGGAAGCTGGGGAGCGTTCCCGCGCAGGCTCCGTCGGTACCGACGTACCCATATGTGAAGACTTATTCCTGCTGTTCCCAGAGATCACCTGTTACAGGTAAGTAACTGTGCTTTTGGTGAAAACAACTTTAGTTTCTTTATGGGGAAACCAGTCCAGTTGGGAATGTCCTCAGTTCTAGTCATGCACCGTCAGGGAGAGATTCTACCCCAGCAATGCATTTAGATTAAATTACTTGCCTTTGGAAGTTTGAGTTTGTTACAGCGTCAGGAACAGTTTGTATGTGTTAGCAACAGAGGTCTTAAAGACTAACTGTACTTGAAGCAGTGGAAGGTAAAGTAACAGCAGTGAGGGAGCAATGCGCAAAGGTCAAGGTGAGTGAAGTGTCCAGCCCTTCATTGAGGGGGAGGCAGGGGTGCCCACTACTTTCTGGAAGTTTCCCTTTGTGGGACCAAAGATACTGGATTTCTCTCTTTGTAGCCATGTTGGAGTTGTATTACAGGTCTGGGCTTCAGAGCTGTTTTGCTCTGCCTTCCTCTGCATAAATGGGCGGTTGTCCCATGACTATATTTAGTCTGCAGCTGAAGTGAAGCAAAGCACAGGCAGCTTGAGCCAGGCCTCTGTCCCAGTCTCTAGCTGTTGCATAATCCCTCTGTAAACGGGTAAGTTGAGTTATTTCTTACTGATCGGCAGAAGGCTCTGGGGAACACAATTGCTGTGAAATATTTTGAGAAGAGCCTTTAGTTGGAGCTGTAACCTTGAAGAAATGTTGCTTAGGGATGGTGGGGTAAGACTGTAAGCCAAGTGAAAAGTGCCTGCTAGCTGATCCTCAGCATGCTTATGCTGTGCACTCTGGCTCTTTGGCCTTGTTCTGTATATGCACTTCGTACGTTGACACATTTATTGTGACCTTATTGGTCAGATCTGAAGTATGCATGGCTTATTGGAGCTTCAGTTCTCTTTCTTCACAGAAAAGGGAACAGGAGATCATGTAGCAGGGAGGTGGGGCTAACCCCACTCCTTGTGGAGCGCTGGGGAGCAGAGCAAGGCTCCTTCCTTGGGGAGTAGGGAAATGTCTCCTTGCTCCTCTTCCTGATTCTTGCAAAGTACTAGGAGGTATGATGTCTCTCTTAAAGGCTGCTGGGAGGTGCAGTGTAAATTCCCACCCCTTATAAAATACTGGGAAGCTGGACCTCCTTTCTCACTGCCCCCCCCCCCCCCATATGGCAGGTACACCTAGATTGTGAGCCCTTTGGGGACAAGGGAATGTATTTAGTTCCTGCTTATATAGTGATTGTAAACCACTCTGATACCCTTCAGCCTGGGCGGTATATCAAAAATTGCATAAACATAAAACATAAACATAACATAAAACATGTCGTGTCAGCAGGCAGAGCATCTGCTCCCTTGCCTCCCTCATGAAGCAATGAAACATTAACTCTTCTATCCTTTCACGTGTCATCCTTATAGCACATACTTAGTAAAGTACTTAGGAAAATACTGAAATTGTGATGAAAATGTTTGACATTTTCTGGATTTTCATGTGTTGACCTAATTTTTCCACTCTGGGAAGGAGTAGCCTAGTGGTTAGAGCAGTGGGGCTGAGGACCAGGGAAGCCAGGATTCAAATCCAGCTTCTCCTACTGATGCTCCTTGTAAACATGGGTAAGCCAATTGACCCTCCATTACCTGAAGTGCACCTTAGATTTTAAGTCCACTGGGCAGGAAAATAACTAGTGTGCCAGATTTTAACATCTTGAGCTCAAATTTAAAGAAGTTAAGAAATTTAAAAAGCCAAATGATTAGAGAGAGATGCGGGTTTTGTGCTACTCCTTGCAATAGCCAGCTCCCAGCAGGTATGATTCTTTTGCTTGTCTCCGTTCTGTTAATAGCTTGAGATAGGAATTAGGACATAGCAGTCTGACTGGCTTTTAGGGGTGTTTTGTTTTCTGCAGAGTGCTAATACATTTCTTATGGTGCCTGATAAATTTCAGTGAGAGCTGCTGCCTCACTTAAGTGCAGACCAGAGTCTAAATTTGTTCTCTGTGGCCTGCCATAAGGATAGACATAGCCTGAAATGTTTTACTGTCTTCTCTTCTTTGCAGCTGGTGCTTACTACCCTGCTCAGGGAGTGCAGCAGTTCCCACCAGGTGTTCCAGCAGCACAGGTAATGATGAACCAGCCCCAGCAGATCCCAACCAAGCGAGAGCGAAAGACGGTAAGAGTTTAGCTGAAGAGTGCTGTAATTATACAGGCTTAAGGTACCAGTTTGATGTATTTGCCTAGTGAGTGTGTACCTGTGCAGTGTGTGCATATCTCGTCTGATCTTCATATATTTTGTCAAAGTTATCAGAAGCACAGAGTATGTGCATTTCCTTTGCTGCTGTTAATGTGAAGAGAAGGCGTACATGTCTTTATCTAGGAATGATGGCAGGTGATGACTGCAAGGTCCTTCCCAACGGTCTATTCATTTTCTGTACCTGCTGAAATTCTAACATTACTTGGTCTATGGTGGTTCTTCCAAATCATCCCTCCAGACCAGCCTAGACCAGGCGAGTGGGTTATGCTCATCCATCAGCAGGAGGATCCCAAAAGTAGCTTGTGCCCCTTGCTTACAAACAGTATTTCTCAGTCTCCACCAGGTGCGGTCTGGTACTGGAGTTGGGCTGCAGATTTGGCTAACAGGCACAGGGTGCAAAACCAGGTCCCTCCCCCTTTCTCCTCTAGTCACCCCCCTTCAGCAGGCTCTCTTTCCTTCCCCCATCTTATGAGAGGGGTCCAGGGGTAGAATGGGTTCCTGTCACTTTAAATTTGTATCTTTATCTTTATTTATATGCTTGATATACCGCACGGGCATCAGGGCAGTGTACAAGACATCAATACAGGCTGCAGGTGAAAACAAAAGGGAGAAAAGAACGCCAATGTATAACGGGAAAGAGATAGAGGTAGACAGAAGAACAGAGAGAGCAACAGGTGTACGAGGGGGGAAAGGTCTAAGCCAGAGTGGGGCTCAGACTGAGGGAAGAGGGGTCAGGGAGGGGAAGGTCAAAAGCCTGGTGAAAAAGATGTGTTTTGAGCAAGCCTTTGAACCTGTAAAAGGACAGCTTAGTACGAAGGGAGGGAGGGAGTTCCAAAGAGCAACATGAGGACCGACTACAGGGAACAGGAATGAGCCAAGTGAGGACTGGCCGCAGGGAACAGCAAGTGATCTTTAGGAGATGACTGCCAGGTAAGTCCCATGTTCAGTGTCAGTAGAACTGCAGTGCACAGAGGAGAGTCGGCAAGGCCGACGGGGCCATGCAGCACATGGCCTCTCTGCATTGTAGCCGATGCATGTACTTTGACAGCTTCCAGACACAGCTCTCCACTGTCAGGCTCTACCGTGGCTGCATTGGAGATAATGTGACTGCCACGTATCTGTGTGGGAGTAGCCTGGGGGTGCTGGAGGCTTGCGGGGAAGGTGACCAGGAGTAGGATTGCACTCCTGGGGACAGTGGCAATCCTGCAATTTTGGCAGCAACCACTGCCATTTTGAATGCTGCAAGTTCTTCTGTTCTGGAGGGAACTGAGGCCCCCCCCCCCTCTTCCTGGTGTTTCAGCCTGTGGCAAATTATTCCCCTGGGACCACAGCTGAGCTCCCTGGGGGTAGGAGGAGGTCCTTCTCCCTCATCATGCCTTTATTTTGAAGCCAGGCTTGCGTGAAGGGTCCCCGGTCCTTACTAAGTTTCCCTTGGCTAGGGGGCAGGACTTCCCTGTGGCAGCTAAGCGCCTGCATCTTCAGCATTTGGAGGTTGACTCTGAGGGATCAATGGATTCCCTGGATCTGTTGGAAGGGACTGCAGACCTCCTGGAGGAGCAGTCTCTGGAGGAGCTGGAAGAGTGAGAACTGGTGGGGGAGGATCCGACGGCAATTCAAATTTTTCACTGGGAGGAGCTTCCTTCTCTTATCTCAGAATCCCTGGTGGCTTTGCATATGGGATCTGTTGGAGTTGGTATTCCAATGGATTGTGGAGCATTGGAGTTCTGGCAATGATGTCTGGTGAATGCCAAGGTCAGCCAGATTTTCACTCGTTGCAGAGCACTCAAATTTGAGGGGCTTTGATGCTCTGGTTCAGCCCTGGTGAAATACAGATCGTTGTGTTCCCTCCATGGTCTTTGATCGCTCAAGTTCTGCAGATGATAGAATCTCATCGGGGACGTGTGGTACTGATAGTGCAAAACTGGCCTTGACGTTCTTGGTATGCGAATCTGGTTTTGCTTCTAGTGGAGGAACCATTTCCCTTGCTGGCGAAGACAGACCACCTCATTCATAGAAACATAGAAATATGATGACAGAAAAAGACCACATGGCCTATCTAGTCTGTCCTTCCATTCTGGGGCCAGTGCAGATGCCAGATGTTGTCGGTTCTTGCTTACGGCTTGGCTCTTGAGAGAACTCAGAGACATTGAGGCTACTCACCTCAGGTTATTGCCACATTACTGCAGGCCTGTTGATGTTAGACTTTGTTGGCCTACTTGTGAGTCTAGAGTGGAGTTTGAACCTTCGGGGCTTCAATTCCTGATATTCCAGTGTTTTTGCAAGTGGGGTTGGAGAAAGGTCTGGCCTTGGGTTCCTTCATTTAGTGGCCTTGGCTTGTTTCAGGGGCCGTGTTCAGGGTCACAGCCTGGCTGGCCATGGGAACGTCATTAGTTTCCTTCAGGGAATTAAACATCTTTGTCCTCCATGTAGGCCTGTAGCTCTCTCTTAGGATCTCAGTTTTGGTGCTTTCTGCTTTGGGGCACCTCCCTTCAAACCGCTTTGGGGGGGGGGGGGGTCTGTGAAGGATTTGACATTGCTACTAGAAACACCACCTTCAATCTGTTCATCCTGCCACATTTCCGAGCTCCAGGCATTGTTTTGCAGGAAACCATACTTGGTGTTCTGCAAGGAAAAGGTTAGCCTTTCCTATGAAGAAAGGCTAAAAAGGTTAGGGCTCTTTAACCTGGAAAAGAGACGGCTGAGGGGAGATATGATAGAAGTCTATAAATTAATGAACGGAGTGGAACGGGTAAACGTAGATCGATTATTTACGTTATCAGAATATAGAAAGACCAGGGGACATGCAATGAACCTACAGGGTAAACTATTTAAGACTTATAAAAGAAAATATTTTTTCACTCAACGTGTAATCAAACTCTGGAATTTGTTACCGGAGGATGTAGTAAAGGCTGTTAGTGTAGCTGGGTTTAAAAAAGGTTTGGACAAGTTCCTGGAGGAAAGGTCCATAAACCATTATTAAAGAAGGGACCCAGGATATCAGTGCTTGACCCAGTACAAGCATTGTGGAACCTGTGACTTTTGGGGAAACTGCTAGGTACATATGACCTAGATTGGCCGCTGTTCGAAACAGGATACTGGGCTTGATGGACCGTGGTCTGACTCAGTATGGCATATCTTATGTTCTTATCCAGTCCCTTCCTTTTTACCAAAGGTGGTGATGGCTTCATCTCAATCAGATGGTGTCCCTGACAACCTTTTTAGAGTCGCAGGATGCAGCAGCTGCCAGTGTTTTGTATAAGCTGGATGTCTGTAGGCTTCTCAAGCAATACTTGAACATGACTGTTTTTGTTTTGTTTAGCAGTGACTTCTAAGGCTTCTATTTCTCAATGGATCAGGGAAGCTATTGCATCCGCCCCTCTGTTGAAAGGTCATCTGGTATCTGCTGGGTTGAGGGCTCAGTTGACCTGGGCTCAGGCATCGTTCTGGGCAGAGGTTGGTTTGGTTCCTCCCCAGGACATTTGTAGGGCAGCAACTTGGTGGTCTCTTCATTCCTTTGTGCGGCATTATCGTCTGGATGTGCAGGCCCGACAGTATTCGGCTCTTGGTGTGTATTGCAGGCTGGTGTTTCGGTCCTCACTGTCGTTAATACTGCTTTGCTATGTCCCACTTGTCTGGACTAGACTTAAGGGACGATAAGGAAGGTGAAATTTAGACCTTATCTGCTAATGTTCTTTCCATGTTTGTTAGTCTGTTTTACTGTCTCTAGTTTGCTCTTGAAGAATCAGATGCTTGAGCAGGCGATTCTGGGACAGTTGGCGCTGGAACTTAAGATTTTTTTTCTCTCATTTGAATTCTGTTGTGATCTTTGTTCCTTGTGTCGGGGTCTTCACCTTTTTCTGGTTGAAGTTTACAAAAAAAAGAAAACGGGGGAAAGAGGAGAGAGCCTATCTGTGGGTACTCAGGAGTGTTATGTTGCCTTCTCCAGGAACAAGCAGGAAGTCAGTCCTCACATATGGGTGACATTGGCACAGACTGAGCCTGTGCAGAGCATTTCCACAGCTTTCAAAGAAAGCCTTTGGGAAAGCCACCATGTATGCATGGTCCCCTTCCCACCCAAGAATGCCATCTTGACCAGTCTCCCTTTTTCCACGGAGCCCTTTAGACGCACGTCCTGTAGCTTGGAAAAAGTCTCAAATTTTTTCTCTCTAATTGCGGTTTCCTGGTCCTCTTCCCACCATCCCCCAGTGCCCTTGCTTCAGCAGCGGGCCCCGGGACTTCGTCGTTTTTCATTTTTTCTCAAGTTTGGTCTCCAGCATGTTTTCATGCCCTTTTCAACAGCTGGCTGCAAGGTCTTTGAACTTGCGAGGTTTCTTTTTGCCCCCATGGCCTCTGGTGTGACAGATGCTCTAAAAATATGTCACTCATGGACACCCACGACTGTTGTCTTAGGTGCCTAGGAGCTGACCACAACCCGGAGCTCTGCTGCCTTTGTAAAAAGATGTCCTCCCAGGCCATACAGAGCCTGTAAGTAGAAGCTGGACTATATTTTCCGCAAGACAGCCCTGTTGTTCCCAGTAGCTTCCCGCTCCACTGACCTACAGCTTTTGGGATCCCCCATGGTTGCTCTGTGGCCTCTGCGTCACTCTGAGCAGGGTTCGCCCGAAAGGGAGTGGAAGAAGGTGGCCTTAAAGACCCTGTTTGAGGCTCTGGACAAGTGTGAGCATTCTCGCGCTCGATCCCACAGGCCCCCTTGGCAGTCTCAGGAGTCGGAGAGGAAGCGGCCTTGAAAGGTACCTCACACAGAGGTTTCCGGCGATGGCACCCAGTCCCCCGAGGCTCATCCAAGCGAGGACCCCCTCTCCTCCTCGACGCCAGACCCGATCACTCCAGCATCAGTGTTGCAAGGCCCCACTTCGAGTGGGAGGCCGGAATGCTGGCACTGGAGTGCAGTATTTCTGCCTTCCTTGCTGCCCAGCAGATGCTGGTGCCAGGCTCCATTGGCAGGCGCCCTGAGACCTCGGGAGCGATGTCTGTGATGGCTCCCCAGACCGCCGTGGCAACCCCTGAGAGCCAGGGGCCTCATGAGGGAACCTGGCAGAGGTTTCTATCTCCATCCCGATCGTTGGGTGTGAGATCTTCTCGAGCTAGCGCTTCCAGCTCCAGGCGGGAGCTCAGCACAAGGCACAGACTCTGCTCGAGCAGCCTAGCTCCAAGTCCTCCTCAATACTTGGGCTGGGAATCAGAAGGGGATGCTTCTCCTGAAACCCAGGCTCATCAGGACCTCCCCTCAGACCCTTCTCCGCCTGTTCAGAAATGGTGGTCCCCTCCCGAAGATACCTCCTTTCTGGAGTTTGTGCGGGACATGGCTCGGGCCCTGGCTCTCTCCACACAGTCCGAGGAGGAGCACCATGCAGAGGAACTCGATATTTTACAATATGAGGCCCCGCCAAGGGAATCCCTCACGGACCAGGTTCCTCCCATCCTAGCCTGGCTGCTCCTCCATATGTGGGAGACGCCTGCATCTATCCCCATTATCAGCAATCACCTGGACACCATGTACAGGGTCCAGCAAGGGCCCAACTTCCGGAAGGCCCAGCTTCCCCATACCTCATTGGTGGTCGAGTTCGCTATGCAGAGGCAAAAGAGTCCAAAGACCTACTCTTCGGTCCTCCGCCGGGTAGTGAATCTCGTGTCTTCAGGTGTAAGGCCTACCAAGGCTGTATTGAGACTTACCAGCTATACATAGGGATGTTCCTCCGTGACCTCGCGAAGGAGCTCTGGGGTTTTCAGTTGGGTCTTCACGGTGATTACCTCTGCCATATCCAGTCCCTCCTGAAGTCAGTGGGGGACTGTTCAAAGTTCCTTGTTCGCGCTGTATGCGACAGCTTTGATTCCTCCACCCAGTTTGCGGCTGCTGGCATCGGGGCCAGGCAGCAGGCTTGGCTCCAGTTCTCGGATCTTGAGCAATAAGTCCAGGAGAAATTGTTCGATGTTCGGTGCCTGGACGAGCAATTGTTTGGCAAGCCAATGGAGGACAAAGCAGCGGAGATTGAAACAGAGTACATCACCCCCACCCATCACTCCCGAAAGACTTCCTCCTTTCTGTGGAAGAAGCAACAGGGCAAAAAGCCCTTCTTCCAGAGGAAGGGTCTCCCCTACAGGGGCTACTGACCTTAACCTCCGGCAACGGCTCTGTCCCAGAGCGTACAGAGCAAGAGCAGGCTACAAGACCCACGTAAGCCCAAGGGACCCAAGATCCAAACCCTGGCACAGGCCCAGTCAGCCCTGGGTTTTTGACACCAGGTGCATAGCTGCTCACCCTCCCCCCCAGACGACACCGCTACCGGTGGGAGGGCGCCTGTTCCACTTCGCTCCCAAATGGGAGTCTGTCACCTCAGACACCTGGGTCCTCCAGGTCATCCGGGAGAGCTGCCTCCTCCACCTGGGCCGGCTTCCTCCACCTTTCTGCCCCGCAGAGCCCCCTTGGCTCCCCACGCACCAGACCACCTTGGTGCAGGAGCTTGCCACTCTCCTCGAGGAACGAGTGGTGGAAGTGGTTCTGCCGCATCTCAAAAGTCGCGAGTTTTACTCCTGTTACTTTTTGGTGCCAAAGCGGACAGGTGGTTTCCGACCCATCCTCGATTTAAGGAATCTCGACAAATACCTGATGTGGGAGAGATTCAAAATGCTTTCCCTTGGAGCCTTGATGCCCTTCCTCTGTTAGGGCGACTGGCTATGCTTCCATGACCTTTGGGATGCGTATACTCACATGTCCATCCCAAATACAGGAAATACCTGCGCTTCAGGGTACAAGGGAGCCACTACCAATAACAGGGTACTTCCTTTCGGCCTCACAAACGCCCCGCGAGTGTTCACCAAATGCCTCGTGGTGGCTGTGGCCCACCTTCGACTGCAGGGCACCTTCGTCTACCCTTATCTAGACAACTGGCTTGTTACCGGAGGGATGGCTGACTAGGTGCAGCAGGCCACAGCCTGCACTGTCCACCTCCTCGAGCATCTCGGCTTCGTGGTCAGTTACCCGACGTCTCGCCTCACTCCAGTCCAATCCCTGGAGTTCATTGGCGCATGCCTCCGACACTCAGCGGGCAACAGCCTTCTTTTCCTAGGACAGTGCAGACCACCTTATAGCTCTGAAATCAACGGTCCAACACCGCGACATAGTATCGGCCCGAGTGATGCTCCGTTTCCTTGTCCATATGACCTCGACAGTTCGTTGTCCCCAATGTCTGACTGCACATGCGGGTGGCGCAGTGGTGTCTTTGAGCTCAGTGGTCTCAGGCAACGGGTTGTCTCCGAGACACCATCTTGGTCACTCCTCAACTGGCTGAGTCCCTCGACTGGTGGCGGGACACCCGAGTGGCATGCCGTTCCAAGCTCCACAAAGAAATTAGCAGGTCACTTTCAGAGTGGAGCAATATTTTAAAAAAACAACAAAAAAACCCCAAAAACCCCACTATTAACAACAAACATACAGGTAAAATACTTGGAGTCAAACACAAGAACTAGACAAAGAAGAGTGAAGGTCTCGGAATCATCATTGAACAGCATGGGGAAACTTCGGTAAGCCATCACCCTTACACATCCAATGACCTTTCTCACTCTCCTCTGCTAAAATATATTTCAACAAAATTATTATAAGAAAATAACTTTCGAGTGACAATTGTAGCAAATCCAATATTATCCAACTTAACTCAAGGCAAACAAAGGAAACAGTTTCATGCACCGATGGAAAACAGATCCACTGCACCTCCTTCGTAACCTGCAAAGCGTTTTGCTATAAAAGCTGCTTCAGGGGGAAATATAGCCACTGTCACAGGAAAAGAAAAAGAAACACATCAGTCCTGTACCTTCAGCAATACCCATACCACTAAATATCTATTTAAAAAGAACCCACACTTACTATTCCAAAGCGCATACTGCATACATGTACTCCACAATGGCCAGCCTTCACCACAGCCTGACAACACAAAAATGCCGCGCATGCGGTCTAATGCCGGTCCACTGCTTTAAATACCCAAAGGAAGGGAACGCATCACAGAGAAAAGCTAATCAACGAAAAAAAGAAAAAAGACCTGTCTACCAAACAGCAAAATCGCCAAGTACCTAACAGCAGGCACTCCAATCAATCTGCAAATTTAACCCACCGGGGATCACGGTCTGGAGACGGAAAATCCACTGTTGCTCCCTTGTTCATCCCTTACTCCCCCCCCTGATACAGCATCAATACAGAAACAGCACAAATCATTAAAAATATGCCCTTTCTCAAGACAGTGGTGTACTAAAGGGACTTCCTGTGTTTTACATTTCAACCTGCTTCTATGTTCACACATCTGTGTTCTAAAAGACCTGATGGTCTTACCCACATAGAGCAAGCCGCAAGGACATAAAATACCATACACTACAAAGGAAGATCCACAAGAGGTCTCCCTTCTAAGTGTGTAGTTCTTCCCATGATAAGTAAAAGTAAAAATATCACAAGACGCAGAACAAATGGAACAACTACCACACTTTCTATGTCCAACCCTATTTTGTATAAGGGGAATGCAATTTGCAATGTGTGCCTTCGAGTCAGTCCTGACTCCTGGCGACCCAGAAGCTCCTGGGTTTTCTTGGCAGTGTCACCGGAAGTAGATTGCCAGGCCTTTCTTCCGAGGCAATGGAGGGTTAAGTGACTTGCCCAAGGCCACAAGGAGTGCTAGCGGGAATCGAACCCTGGTTGCTTGGTTACCAAGCCAGTGATAAGGGGAATAAGTGGACGTAAACATGCTGGGCTTAATTTCTCCTTTAAATTCTGATCACGGAGCCACACACAGCTAGTCCATTTACCCGACAGAGCAGGAATAGCCCTTAAAACATTAGCATGTTTACCAACAATCCGTTGTATGCGTGTACTAAATGGGGAGTATTTAGAAATAAAATTTACACAATCTCCTTCACCTTCCTCCTTCTGACGTGAATTAAACAGAAGAGTTCTATTATTAAACAAAGCTCGCCGATAGGCCTCATTAATCACTTCAGCTGGGTAACCTCTATCCCTAAAGTCCTTCATCAAAGATTTGAACTTTCCCTTAAAATCCAAAACATCCGAACAATTCCTACGGAATCTAATGAACTGAGAGAAGGGAAGCCTATCCCGTAACTGTAAGGGGTGTGCACTAGAGTAATGGAGAAAAGTATTCCTATCAGTCACGTTTCGATATATAGAGGTATCCCATCCCATCCTCCAACGTTTTACCAGAACATCCAAAAATGCTAACTCTTCAGTGTGATTTATTTATTTATTTACATTCTCTTATATACCGCGCTATTCTGCATCAGTGCGGTTTACATTGAACAAACTGAAATTACATTGAACAGGACATTATAACTTGGAGATAACTATTTTACAGGGAACATGGGCTATGGAGGGTTAAGTGATGAGTATATGTAAACTGTATACACAGTTCTAGACCATTCAACCAACTAAAGAAATCCTCCAAAGATCCCACAGGCCCTTGCCAGATAACAAAAATGTTGTCTATATATCTACATCAGAGCTTCATATACTGCCTATAAGGGGAAACTGATAGCCACTTCTCTTCATACATTCCCATAAAGAGATTGACCACAGATGGAGCAAATATAGCTCCCATAGCCACCCCAGAGACCTGATGATATAGAGTTCCCTCAAAAAGGAAATAATTATGAAATAAGGCCAATTTAGCTAACCCCATTACAAAAGCCATCATACACTCAGACAAATCGCCTCGATGATGCAAGGCCGCTTTCACCACCTCACAAGCTGCCTGTTGGGGAATGCTGGTATACAGTGTGGTAACATCAAATGTAACCAGCACCACATCAGGTTCCAGAGCCCATTTTGAAGCTGCCTCTAAAATTTGTAGAAAATGTGTTCTCTTACATATGAGGGAATATCCCTCAATAAAGGAATAAACAAAAATTGATAATGGCTCCGGAACTGTCCCCCTTCTAGAAACCATTGGTCTTCCACAGCAGGACGTGGTTCTGACCATGGATGCTCCACACACATGGGACTTGGTCCCCGGAGGAGTCCTGGCAGCCAATCAACCTTCTCAACTCTAGGCGGTCCTCTGTGCCCTCCAGGCATTCAGGCACCGCATTCATCATTGGGCGGTGCTCGTCCAGGCGGACAACCGGGTGGCAATGTTCTCTATGAACAAGCAGGAGGGCACTGGCTCTTACAGCCTCTGCTTGGAGGCGGTAACCCTATGTTCCTTCGCAGTTCGCTAGGGCATAGCCCTATGGGCCATCTATCTCCCGGGCCAGGACAACATCCTGGCAGTCAAGCTAAGCCGACTCCTCCAGCTGCACGAGTGGTGCCTTTGCCCGCAGATGGCTCAGCGGCTGTTCCGGTGTTGGGGGACTCCGGTCCTAGACCTCTTCGCTAGTCTGGCGAATTCGCAGCTCCCATGGTTCTGCGGCCCAGTTCCCCACTCAAACAGGGAAGCCCCTGATGCTTTCCTCCTATTGTGAATGCATGGCCTCCTGTATGCATTTTCCCCCACTCCGCTCATAGCACAAACTGTCCTCAAGATACAGCGGGGACAGGTCCTTGGTAATTTTCATGGCCCCACGGTGGCCTCTGCAGCCCTGGTTCCCGCTGCTCTTCCGCCTCTCTTCGGAACCTAGGCAGCACACTGGGCTTGTTGACACAGGAGGGGGGTCTGCTACTTCACCAGAACTTGAAGTCCTTATCCCTCACGGCCTGGCGACTGAATGGGTTGCTCTAGCCACCTTCATCTCCTGGTGGATGTTGAGGACTCAACCAGGGGGGGCTTACGCCTTTAAGTAGCATTGGTTCTCGGTGTGGTGCTCGGAGATATGGGCTGACCTATTCCCCTGCCCTACCCATTTGGTCCTGCAGTATCTTCTCCATCTCTTGCAGGCAGGCTTGAAGTCCAACTCGGTCAGAGTCCACCTGAGCGCTATCTCGGCTAACAACCACCCTGTTGGGGGCAGACCCCGCTCAGGTCAACTGCTGGTTTCCCACTTCATGCGCGGGCTGCTTCTTTCCAAGCCCCCCATCTGGCCACCTCCAGTGGAGTAGGATCTCACTGTCCTCACGCAGCTAACTCAGCCGCCTTCGAGCCTATAGCGTCCTGCTCGCTTCAACACCTTTCCTGGAAGGTGGTTTTTCTGGTGGCTCTCACCTTGGCCCGGAGGGTCAGTGAACTTCAGGCCCTGATGGCTGATGCCCCCTACACGAGATTCTACGGGAACCGGGTGGTTCTCCGAACGCACACCAACTTTCTTCCGAAGGTTGTCTGATTTCCACCTCAATCAGGAGATAGTGCTGCTGACCATCTTCCCAAAGACCCATGCCAACCGGTCGTCGGCAGTTCTCCATACCCTTGACTGCAGGAAGGCTCTCCTTCTACCTGCAGCATACGCGGGTTCACTGCAGGTCTGAGTGGCTTTTCGTCTCCTATGACCCTGCCCGCGTGGGCTTGTGGTCACTAAGCAGACCCTTTCCATCTGGGTGGAGGACTTTGCCATTTCTGACTCTCAGGCCTGACTACCCCTGGACCGCCGAGTAACAGCGCACAGTGTTAGTATGAGGGTGGCGTCAGTGGCCCACCTGTGCTCTGTGCTGCTGGCAGACATCTGCCAAGCCGCCACCTGGTCCTCGGCTAACACCTTCGCGACACACTACTGCCTGGAGAGGGAGTCCTGTCAGGACAGCGCCTTCAGCCAGGCCATACTCCGTAATTTGTTTTGGGTTTAAATAACTCTTGCCCTCCGATCCTCTCCCCCCTTCTATGGCTACCGGGAGTGTGATTTTCCGGGGACCCGGGGTCCTCAGGCTATCTTCGGTTACCAGCAACTGCTCACGGTTTGCCGTGGCGCTTTTCTGTATGTCCTCCTGAAGTCTGTCATGGAGTGCTCGAAATACCTCTTCTGCCCCTCTTACGATGGATTCGAGTCCTCGGCTCGAGTGGTGGCTGCTGGCATTGGGGCCCGATGCCAGGCATGGCTCCTGTCTTCGGACTTGGAGCAGTGGGTCCAGGAAAAGCTCCTAAACGTATCCTGTTCAAAATGCTATCACTTGGCGTCCTGCTGCCCTTCCTCCAGCAAGGCGACTGGCTATGCTCCTTGGATCTCAGGGACGCTTACACCCACATTTTGATTCATCCCCAGCACAGGCAGTTCCTGCACTTCAGGGTGCAAGGGGGAGAATTACCAATACAGGGTGCTCCCCTTTGGACTTGCATCTGCTCTGCGGGTCTTCACAAAATGCCACACCATGGCTGCCGCCTCCCTCAGACAGCAGGGCGTACTAGTCTTCCCTTACCTCGACAACTGGCTCATCACAGGGCCTTCAGCTGGGGAAGCCTGCCTGGGAGCATCACGCCTGATCCTCCTCGAGTGCCTGGGGTTCTTGTTCAACTTCAAGTCCCACCTCGAACCGGTAAAAGCCTTGGAGTTTATCGGCACAGGCCTCGACACTCAATGGACGATCGCCTCTCTGCCAGTAAACCACGTGACTCACCTCCGAGCCTTGGCGACCCAGAACCAAAGCAACACTCGGGTCATGGCGAGAACTATGCTGCGCCTCCTAGGGCACATGGCCTCCACCGTCCATGTGGTTCCACATGCCCGCATGCACATGCGATCAACCCAGTGGTGCCTTAGCACTCAGTGGAGCCCCACCTCCGGTCACCTCAGAAACCCCATTCAGGTCTCCCACAACCTTTGCAGGTCCTTAGACTGGTGGCAGGACCCCCGCAACCTTCTCCGGGGGCTGCTCATCGAGACCCTGCAGCACGAACTGTACTGACAACGAACGCTTCCCTGCTGGAGTGGGGAGCCCACTGCGGTGTACTGTGCACGCAGGGACGATGGTCAGCTGAGGAGTCTCAGCAGCAGATTAACTTGCTTGAGCTTCGGGCGGTTCGGTGGGCTCTGAGGGCCTTTGAGGACCATCTCCAAGGAAAGTCTGTGCTTGTGAAGACAGACAATCGAGTGCCAATGATTTACATCAACAAGGTGGGGGTCCTCCTCTGCTCCTTCACCTTCCGTCGAGGGATGACCCTACGAGCGGTCTACCTTCCAGGTCACGAGAACGTCCTTGTGGACAAACTCAGCAGGATTCTCCGCCCTCATGAATGGCGGCTGGACCCGGAGGTGACCAACTTGCTGTTCCATCGGTGGGGGACCCCAACCGTGGACTTGTTTGCCAGCCCGGCGAGCACAGAGCTCCCCCGCTTCTGCGGCCCAGTCCCGCACCCGAGCAGGGTGGCGCGTGATGCGTTCCTCTTGAGCTGGACCCTCCGGGCTTCTCTGTGTTCCCCCTACCACTCCTCTCATTGCGAGGAACCTCCACAAAGCTCAGCAGGAACAATCATCGATGATACTCGTTGCTCCCTCGTGGCCTCGGCAACCGTGGTTCCCACTCCTGCTCTGGCTTGCGTCCAAGCCTCTGGTTCCCCTGGGCTATGCCCCAGGCCTGCTAAAGCAGGAGGAGGGGCAGGTGCTACACCTGAACTTGACTGCGTTGTCCCTTGCAGCCTGGCGGCTGAACGGGTCTCCCTAGCCACTCCAGATCTCCCGGAGGAGGTCCTTCTCATGTCGAGGAAAGACTTGACGAGACGAGCTTTCACCTTCAAGTGGCGATACTTCTCGGTTTGGTGATCCAAGCTCCAGATTGACCCTTTCTCATGTCCCACTCAGTGGGTCCTCCAGCACCTTCTCCATCTTTTGAAGGAGGGGTTGAAGTCGAACACTGTCAGGATTCACGTGAGTGCCATCTTGGCGAATCACCTGCCCTTAGAGGGAAAACCCCTCTTGGAGCAGCCCTTGGTCTCTTGCTTTATGCGGGTCCTCTTGCTGTCCAAACCTCCCATCCGACAGAGTGGGATCTGAATGTAGTGCTGGTGCATCTTACGCATTCACCCTTTGATCTGATGGCAACGTGCTTGCTTTGGCACCTATCCTTGAAGGTAGTCTTCCTGGTGGCTTTGACTTCGGCCCACCAAGTCAGTGAGCTCCAGGCTCTCATGGCTGAAGCCCCTTAAACCAGGTTCTATAGGAATAGGGTAGTCCTCCGTACCCACCCCAAGTTCCTGACGAAAGTTGTCTCGGATTTTCATCTCAATCAGGAGATAGTCTTGCCGACCTTCTTCCCGAGACCCCATGTCGACCAGGTGTCAGCAGTTTTGCATTCACTCAACTGCAAGAGGGCTCTTTCCTTCTATCTGCAGCGCACCCAGCCTCATCGCAAGTCTGGCCGGCTCTTCGTGACCTACGATCCCAATCGCCTGGGACAGGTAGTCACAAACACACCCTCTCCATCTGGGTGGCAGACTGCATCAAGGCAAGCGCCCTATGGATTGGCGAGTCACTGCACACGGCGTCCGAGCCAAGGCAGCTTTGGTAGCTTTGCTACGCGCAGTGCCTCTGACTGACATCTGCTGTGCGGCGACCTGGACTTCGCGAACACTTTTGCCTCGCACTACTGCCTGGAGAGGGAGTCCCTCCGGGACAGCGCCTTCGACCAGGCTGTACTTCATAATCTGTTTGGTGTGTAAGCAACTTCTGCCCTCCGACCCTTCTCGACGGCTACCGAGGGTTTCACCCCGGGGACCCAAGGACTCGGGCTCCTTCAGGCATCGAACTCTGCTTAAGCCTTGGCAGAGGTGTTTTTTGGTTACTGGTTCGGTAGCCCTGTAGCTGGGGAGTCCCATAAGTGAGGACTGACTTCCTGCTTGTTCCTGGAGAAAGCGTAGTTACTCACCTGTAACAGGTGATCTCCAGGAACAAGCAGGAATGAGTCTTCACATATGGGTATCGTCGGTACCGATGGAGCCTGCGCGGGAACGCACCCCAGCGTCCAGCGAGGGAGCTTTTGGGAGCATCCCACAGCGCCTGCGCGCTGCCTTCCCGCCTTTCCCAACCGCCTCTCTCCAGTTCTTCTTTTCCGCGCAGCCAGCAGGTCGTGTTCCTGTCACCGCTGAAGAATTTCTTTATTTTTTTTCTAGTTCTTTGGTCTTGCGTCTGCCTTCTTTGATGTCTGACCGATACCGCCGGTCTTTTCTTTCTTTCTTCTTAAAAAAAAACAAAAAAAACCCTACCGTTTCCCACTTCTGTGCAATTTTTTTCTTCGGCCTTAGGCCTAGGAAATTTTTTTCTCATGGAAAAGCCCGCCTCCGGGTTTAAAAAGTGCACGAAATGCAGCGGTACTATTTCTGTCACCGACACCCATGACTGGTGTCTAAAATGTTTGGGTCCTGACCATTCCACCACGGATTGTGCGTCCTGTTCCATGATGTCTAAAAGAGGTTGACAGAACCGAGTGGCTAAGCTCAGTACCCTGTTTCCCTCTGATGCAACTTCGGTGGCATCGACGTCTTCCAGGGCTGCTGCTTCCTCTCATGGATCTCAGGTAACCAAACATAAGTCCAGCCTGTCCTCGAAGGGTAGATCTCCCTCTAAGCATCGAGATGCCTCCGGGCTTGCCCTCGAGGATTCTACACTGGCAAAATTACCCCGGTGGGAAGCTCCGGCTTCCAAAGCTTCATCTATGGGGTCCACTGGTATCGACATCCAGACATTGGTGGCATCGATGGATCAGAATATTCTGATCATGAAGCGTGCCATTACGGCATTCATACAAGCTGCGACGCCTCCGGTACCGCAACAAACTCAGTTGTCGGTACCGGTTCCGGCACCGGCACCGATATCGGTTCCGGTACTGGGACCGCTTGCATCGACATCAGCTTCGGTGTCGACTGCAGCGGTACCCTTTTCTATGATGCCCATCGGTACTGAACCGGTACCGATCACTCCCGATGTCGATACCACTCGGTATGCGTATCGGACTCTGCAGGAGCATCCAGACAGACGATACTTCGATTCCTCTGAGGACTCTGATGAATCAGAGGCTTCTGTCGAAGCATCGGTACTCCTTCCTCAGGAGCCTTCTTCTCGAAAAAGGAGATTGTCTCCTCCAGAAGACTTGTCTTTCCAAGACTTCATTAGGGAAGTGGCCAGGGGCCTCTCCATTTCTGTGGCCCCTGAGTCAGCGCCTAGAGCCAAACAATTGGATATTTTACAATATCATAAAGCTCCTAAGGAGGCAGCTACTTTACCAATTCATGAGATCCTTTATGATCACATGTTGGGCATATGGGAGACTCCTCTCACCACCTCCCCTCATTCTCGCAGGTTGGACACCATGTACCGTGTTCCTCCCTGTCCTGGCTTTCATAAGACTCAACTTCCTCACCACTCTATTGTGGTGGAGTCTGCCATGAAGAAGTTAGAGTGCAAAAAGGCACTCATCTAATCCTCCAGGAAGAGAATGCAGAACCTTAGATGCTTTTGGCCGGAGAATTTTCCAGGCCAACATGCTTACTGCCAGAATCAACTCCTATAGTCTCTATATGGGGATGTTTCTAAAATAAGTTACAGATCATCTGCAGACTTTAGCCCCTTTTATTTCAGAAGATAAAATGGAGGAGTTTCTCACCTGGCTTAAACGTGCTCAGGATGTTTCCAAATTTTCCAACCGTGCAGCCTTTGACTCTTTTGAGTGTGCCAGCAGAGCCTCGGCTATTGCCATAGGTGCACGCAGAGTTGCTTGGTTACAAGCTTCTGATTTGGAACCCTGGGTCCAAGATGGATTAGTAAATCTTCCTTGTACAGGTGAAAACCTTTTTGGAAAGGATTGGCAAGCAAAGGCCACTCGGATGCTGAAAATTCTGCTTTAGATAGACTTTCGAAGTCTACTTCTGCTCCTGTTAAAAGGTTGTTCAAAAAGGCTTTTTATCCCAAAAAAGGGAGATATTATCCTTCTGCAGGTCGTTTTGCTGCAGGTCGTTTTGCTGCAAAGCGTCAGCAACAACCTAAACAGGCCAAGCCTAAGGCTGCAAGGACTGCTATGGCCCAACAGCCTCAGCCTCCTCAGGGCCTTTGACTTACAACTAGAGAACTTAGACTTTCTGGCTCTAGAAGAACCAGATCCTCTCACTATTTCAGGAAGGTTAGCTCACTTTGCTCCCAGATGGGAACAAATCACAGCAGAGCAATGGACCCTCTCCATCATAAGGGAGGGGTACAAGCTTCATTTCTTAAACCTTCCTCCTCATACCATGGTGAGACAGTTCAATTCTCCAACATCTCTCCTCGACCTTCTGGGTCAGGAGATTGCTACCCTTCTTGCCCAAAAAGCAATAGAAGAAGTACCCCTTCTTCAACAGGGCTCAGGGTTCTACTTCCCCTATTTTCTTATCCCAAAGAAAACAGGGGGCTACAGACCCATTTTAGATCTCAGAGAATTGAACAAGTTTCTATGCAAGGAGAAATTCAAGATGATTTCTCTCGGTGCTCTCCTTCCATACCTTCAGAGTCAGGTTTGGCTTTGTTCTCTATATCTCAAGGATGCGTACACCCATGTCCTCATCCATCCAACACACAGAAGGTTCCTTCGGTTCCTTTATCAAGGAAAGCACTACCAATACAGAGTGCTTCCTTTCGTTCTGGCCTCTGCACCAATAGTGTTCACAAAATGCATGGCAGTAGTAGCTGCATTTCTACGCACTCTAGGAATATTCGTATTCCCATATCTGGACGACTGGCTCATCAGAGGCCCAGACTTCCCTAGCCTGCACAAGGCGTGTTCTTCAGTATCTGGGACTTGTAATAAACATCCCAAAATCCAATCTCACCCCTACTCAGTCACTAGAGTTCATAGGGGCCTTGTTGGATACCACAACTGCAAGAGCCCATCTTCCCCAGGCCCGTTGCCTACGCTTGGTGCAGTTAGCCTCCCAGATTCAGTTAAAGTCCCATTTAACTGCTCGAGAGATGTTACAACTGTTAGGCCACATGGCATCCACCATGCATGTGGTTCCTTACGCTCGCCTTCACATGAGGGCAGCTCAATGGACTTTATCCACCCAATGGACCCAGGCATCAGGGTGCCTATCAAACAAAATAGCAACCTCCAGTCGCCTTTTTTGGTCTCTCCAGTGGTGGAAGTCCACTCAAAACCTGTTGCTGGGGTCCCCCTTTCAACAGTTGTTACCCCAAGCAACCCTTAAAACAGATACCTCTCCAAGGGGTTGGGGAGCTCATCTACAAGATCTCTCCACCCAGGGCATCTGGTCTCCACAGGAGACTTCTCTACATATCAACCTCTTGGAGCTCAGAGCAATTGTTCTAGCTCTGAGTCTTCCACACCCTGCTCAGCTGCAAGACAGTTCTCATCCACACGGACAACCAAGTAGCCATATCCTACGTGAACAAGCAGGGCGGGACTGGCTCTCTGTCGCTTTGCAACGAAGCTTTGAGATTGTGGGCCTTCGCCAGAGAGCTTCAAATTCATCTTCTGGCAGTATATCTTCCAGGCATTCAAAACTCTTGGGCAGACAAACTCAGTCGAGTTCTGCTTCCACACGAGTGGTCCCTCCATATGGACCAGATAGCCAGAATCTTTCAGTTTTGGGGAACCCCGGTCATAGACCTCTTTGCAAGTCCGTGGAATGCCAAACTTCCCCGGTTCTGTTCCAGAATTCCGTGTTAGGGAGTTCAGGCCAAGGATGCCTTCCTCCTTCACTGGGGTCAAGGCTTCCTTTACGCCTTTCCACCCATTCCCCTAATTCCCAAAACTCTCTTCAAGCTTCAGAGAGATCGAGGGTCTATGATCCTCATAGCACCACGTTGGCCACGCCAAGTGTGGTACCCTCTACTTCTGCATCTCTCTCAAGCTCCTTCCCTGGACTTGGGATCTGCTCCAGACCTCCTGTCCCAGGAGGAGGGAACTTTATGGCATCCAAATCCCCAGTCTCTCCATCTCAGGGCCTGGTTGCTGAAGGCCTAGACCTTCAAGATTTGCGTCTTTCTCAGCAGGTGAAGGATATCCTTCATGCTTCCAGAAAGCCTTCCACTAGACGTTCCTATGCTTTCAAATGGAAAAGGTTTACCATTTGGTGTGCAAAGAAGGGTCTTAACCCCCTTGCAATACCTCTGAATTCTTTACTAGAGTATTTGCTGCATTTATCCCATGCAGGCCTTAAAACGAATTCAGTAAGAGTCCATTTGAGCGCTATTTCAGCATCCCTCAAGCCTCTCAATGGACAGCCTATTTCCTCTCATCCTTTTATTTCAAGATTCATGAGAGGCCTTCTTTTAACTAAACCTCCCATTAGACCACCTCCAGTGGCTACAAGACAGTCCTCATTCATACGGACAATCAGGTAGCCATGTTTTACATAAACAAGCAAGGAGGAACTGGCTCTCTGTCGCTTTGCAACGAAGCTCTAAAATTGTGGGCCTTCGCCAGAGAGCATCAAATCCATCTCCTGGCCGTATACCTTCCAGGAATCCAAAACTCTTGGGCAGACAGACTCAGTCGAGTTCTGCTTCCATACGAATGGTCCCTGCACATGGACCAGGTACTCAGAATCTTTCAAGAGTGGGGAACCCCGGACATAGACCTCTTTGCAAGTCCGTGGAATGCCAAACTTCCCCGGTTCTGTTCCAGAATTCCGTGTCAGGGAGTTCAGGCCAAAGATGCCTTCCTCCTTCACTGGGGTCAAGACTTCCTGTATGCCTTTCCACCCATTCCTTTAATTCCCAAGACTCTGTTCAAGCTCCAGAGGGATCAAGGATCTATGATCCTCATAGCTCCACGCTGGCCACGCCAAGTGTGGTACCCTCTACTTCTGCATCTCTCTCAAGCTCCCTCCCTAGACTTGGGAGCTGCTCCAGACCTTCTGTCCCAGGAGGAGGGGACTTTGTGGCAACCAAACCCCAAGTCCCTTCACCTCAGGGCTTGGTTGCTGAAGGCTTAGACCTTCAAGTTTGGAATCTTTCTCAGCAGGTGAAGGATATCCTCCATGCTTCCAGAAAACCACCTACTAGACGTTCCTATGCTTTTAAATGGAAAAGGTTTTCCATTTGGTGTACTGAGAAGGGTCTTGACCCTCTAGCACTACCTTTGAATTCTCTATTGGAATATCTCCTGCATCTCTCCAATGCAGGCCTCAAGACGAATTCAGTAAGGGTCCATTTGAGTGCTATTGCAGCATCCCTTAAGCCTCGTAATGGACAGCCTATTTCCTCTCATCCTCTTATTGCAAGATTCATGAGAGGCTTAACCTTAACTAAACCTCCCATTAGGCCTCTTCCGGTGGCATGGGACTTAAATCTGGTTCTTGGTCAGCTTATGAAGCCACCTTTTGAACCCTTAGCCACCACCTCCTTGAAATTTCTTTCCTGGAAGGTTATTTTCCTCATTGCAGTCACCTCAGCTCGCCGCATCAGTGAATTGCAGGCCTTAGTGGCTAATCCACCTTATACAAGGTTCCATCATGATAAGGTAGTCCTTAGGACCAAGCCACACTTTATGCCTACAGTGGTCTCACCTTTTCATCTTATTCAAGAGGTGTATTTACCTGTCTTTTTTCCAGGTCCTCATGCATCAAGTGCAGAGAGGAATCTTCATACCCTGGATTGTAAGAGAGCTCTTGCCTTTTACTTACAAAGGACACAGCAACATAGAAAGTCTTCTCAACTCTTTCTTGCTTTTGATCCCTCTCATTTGGGACTTCCAGTCTCTTAGAGGACACTGTCCAATTGGATTGCTCAGTGTATTTCTTTCGCCTACCAGAGTAAGAACCTTTCTCTGGAGGGCCATGTCACAGCTCATAATGTGAGGGCCATGGCCACCTCTATGGCTCATCTAAATTCTGTGTCCATCGACCAGATCTGTTGAGCGGCCACCTGGGCCTCAGTTCACACCTTCACAGCCCATTACTGTTTGGACAAGGATTCCCGCCGGGATGCCTTGTTTGGTCAGGCTGTTCTCAAATACCTGTTCCATGCTTAATCAACTCCTGCCCTCCTTCCCTGGATGGATGCCTGAGATCCATAGGAGGAGGTAGAGCCCTTCTCAGGGTCTCATAACCTTGGGGATCTCCCAGGCATCTCTAGCTAGGGAGTCCCCATATGTGAAGACTCATTCCTGCTTGTTCCTGGAGATAGCACAGTTACTTTCCTGTAACAGGTGATCTCTGGGAACAGCAGGAATAAGTCTTCACAACCCACCCACCTCCCCTAGGAGTTGTATCTCTTTTCTATATTTCCTTTCCTCTCTCTCTCTATTGTCTCAGCTTTAAACTCGAACTGAGGAGAGTTGGTTAGGAAAGGTGGGAAGGCAGCGTGCAGGCGCTGTGGGATGCTCTCAAAAGCTTTCCTTTTTGGGAAGCTGGGGAGCGTTCCTGCGCAGGCTCCATCGGTACCGACGTACCCATATGTGAAGACTTATTCCTGCTGTTCCCAGAGATCACCTGTTACAGGTAAGTAACTGTGCTTTCCCTGCAACAGAGAGATGTAACCCATCAACACAATATAGCCTCTTGTTCATCTATTTCCCCATTTGCCTATATATCTAAACTCTTCTTGTTTGCACCAGGTTTGGAACCATGTGTTAAAGTTGATTATGTGATACAGCCTTTCTGCCCCCTTACCAAGAACAGGTAGAACTTCTGAAAATACTGTAGCAGTGGTTTTGAGTTTCTCTCCTAGAATCTGGAAGTGCCTCTGAACTGTAGAGGCACAGTTTCTAGCCAGGTCATTTGTACCCAAGTGGATGATATCAATTTTGGAATGCTCACTTTCTGCACTAACTATGCCAGTAGATTGCTTCGTATTCCTGTTGACTGAAGAGCTTGGGAGGCATTTGATCATCTTCTCTCCTCCTTTGAACTGCTTTCCCACGTTGGTGCCTCTGATGTTGTACTCTCCAAGTAGTAGTAGTTTCCTATTTTGTGATAGTTTATTCATGTTTAGTGCATTATCAGTAGATTGGGCATTAACCGTCTTGTTTAAGGGCACTTCAGTTTCCACTAATTGGGCACCCAAATTTCCCAAGGCAGAGAAGGCATTATGCAGGGATATATCTTGATGGAGAGGCTGTCTCCATTTTAGAGGTCGCAACCTACGATAGCCCACTGTGATCCATCTGTTCCTGGGCTGCTTGTTTCTTTGTGGGAGTGGTGGTGGATTTGTTTTCAATTTGTACTCTAGAGAAGGTGTGTTTAATTGCAACTAATTCTTCCCTTAATAGTATCAATTCTTTATGTATGGCAGATAACTTGAGACATATAGAGCAAGCTCTTAGGCTCCAAATGTGGTGCCTTCCTTCTAAGAAAAATCAACTATTGCATTAAATATCCGACATGCTGATTTTAAGATAGTTATAAAGCAGTTCTAGGACAAGGAGAAAAGGTGGGTGTTACACCTAATTGGGGGGACAGATGTCAGTCTATATGATGACTATATAAGCAATGCAACCCTGGGGTGGATGAGGTGAGTGGTAGGGTGGGCAGGAATTTAAGTGTCCCAGGCCATTATACCATCTATGAACTGAAGGTACATTCAGATCTAAGAGACTATAAAGAGGTAAATAGGCAAGGAACATTTATATCAAAACCAGCCAAAATAGTAAATTTAGAAGCTTAGACTCTTGCGGTTGTGATGGCAGTTGCTGGTTCAGGACGCCTGCTCAGGCAGCAGAGACTTTAGCCAAGGAAGGTCTTGTCTTACTAATCTGTATATTTTTTTGAAGGTGTGAATAAACAGGTAGATCAAGGTGAGCCAGTCGATATCATGTATCTGGATTTTCAGAAAGCCTTTGATAAGGTCCCTCATGAGAGACTCTTGGCGAAGTTAAAAAGTCATGGTTTAGGTGGCAGTGTGTACTATTGTGAAATCAGAAACTGGTTAAAAGATAGAAAGCAGAGGGTAGGGCTAAATGGCCAATTTTCCCAGTGGAGAGAAAGGAGTGGAGTACCCCAGGAACTCTGCTAGATCCGCTGCTTTTTAACATATTTGTAAATGACCTGGAAATGGGAATAATGAGTGTGAGAGAGTCAAACTTTTAGATGGCACAGAATTATTCCAAGTTGTAAAACTCAAGAGGATTGTGATAAATTGGAAGACCTGGAAGTTCAAATGACAGATGAAATTTAATGTGGACAAGTACAAAGTTATGCACCAAGGAAAGAACAACCTAAACTATGGTTATACGATGCAAGGTTCCATATTAGGAACCACCACCCAGGAAGAAGATTTAAGTGTCATTGTGGATAACACGTTGAAACCCTCCTCCCAGTGTGCCGTAGCAGTCAAGAAGACAAATAGAATGCTAGGTATCCTAAGGAAAATGGAGAATAAAACAAAGGGAGGAGTGGCTGGGACAGGTTACCTCAGGCCGGAGGGCCAGGGGTTCAATTCCCGCATGGGGACAAGCAACCTCAGGCCGGAGGGACTGGGGTCTGTAGTCCCATGGCCACTCTTTAATCCTCCATTGCCTCAGGTACACTTAGATTGTGAGCCCTTCAGGGACAAGGGAATAAAATGTACCTGTTAGTATACATGTAAACCACACTGATTCTAAAGAGTGCGGTATAAAAAACTAAATAAATTAAACAAAAGTTTAAAAAAAGGATGATATAATTGCTCTGTATCATCCCATGGTGAGACAGCACCTTGAATATTGTGTGCAATCCTGGTCACTGTATCTTAAAAAAGGATATAGTGGAATTAGAAAAGGTACAGAGAAGAGCCACCAAAATGGTAAAGGGGATGGAAGGGATACTCTTATGAGGAGAGTTTAAAAGGTTAGGACTTTTCAACCTGGAAAAGAGATTGCTGAGGGGAGATATGATAGAGGTCTATAAATTAATGAATAGAGTGGAAAGGGTAAACTTAGGGGGGGAGAGATTAGTGTGCACAGACCAAGAGGAAGGACCTCAGTGTGATTGTTTCTGATGATCTCAAGATGGTGAAACAGTGTGACAAGGCGGTGGCAAAAGCCAGAAGGATTCTGGGTTGCATACAGAGAGGAATTACCAGCAGAAAGGAGAAGGTACTAATGCCACTGTAAAAGTCACTGGTGAGGCCTCACTTGGAATATTGTGTTCAGTTTTGGAGACCATATCTCGCAAAGGATTATAAAAAGACTGGAAATGGTTCAGAGTAAGGTGACCAAAATGACAGGGATAGGAGGGACAGGGGAGATATGATTCAGACCTTTAAATACTTAAGAGTATTAATGGACAAACAAACCTCTTCCAAAGACGGGGAAGCTGTAAAACCTAGAGGGCATAAGATGAAGCTGCAAGGGGGTAAACCGAAAGGCATTGTCAGGAATTACTTTTTCACTGAAAGGGTGGTGGATGCTTGGAATGCCCTCCCGATAGAAGTGGTGGGGGCAAACACAGTGACAGAATTCAAAATGGCATGGGACAGACACAGTGGATCCTTTTATAGCAACAGAATAAAATAAAAATAAACATAACTCTCTCTTATATCTGAACAAATAGGGGTGACCTACATGGAGCGGTGAGTACACCCCTAAACAAAGGCATGGGGAGGGGTGACCTGCACGGAGCAGCAAGTGCACCTACTCTTGCCGCCTTGCTGGGCAGACTAGATGGACCATGCTGGTCTTTATCTACTGTCATATACTATGTTACTATGATTCTGTATGCCATCAAAAAGTAGAAAGACTAGGGGACATGCAATGAAACTACAGTGTAACCCGTTTAAGACTAATAAGAGAAAATATTTTTTCACTCAACACGTAATCAAACTCTGGAATTCATTATCGGAGGGTGTAGTAAAAGCTGTTAGTGTAGTTGGGTTTAAAAAAGGTTTGAACAAGTTCCTGGATGAAAGGTCCATAAACCATTATTAAAGAGGACCCCAGGTACTGCTTGCCCCAATACAAGCATTATGGAACCTCTGTTTTTTTGGGAAATTGCTAGGTACTTGTGACCTGGATTGGCCACTGTTGGAAAAAGGATATTGGGCTTGATGGACCTTGATCTGACCCAGTATGGCATTTCTTATGTTCTTATGTTATGTTCTTAACTACTTTAGATCTAGTCCTTACTGGAACTCAGGACTTGATGTGAGGGGTGGCGGTGGTGGGGCAGTAGTAAAGATGCATTCTAATTATAGAAGGGGGAAAGAAAACTACTGTTGCAACATATAATTTTAGAAAGGGGGATTGATAATATGAGTTAAACAACAAAAAAAAGTGGTAACCAGAATCAAAACTTTGCATGAAGGAAAGGAGCTGACAGGGTGGGAAAAGATATAGGAAGTAGAAAGGCAGTGGGCTAAACTGAGAGACCATAACAAGGGCAATAGATCTACAGTGTATATAAAAACAAGAGGAGAAGGAAACCAATATAGTTCTCCAAAGAAGTGGCTGCAAAAATAGTCATAGATATTAGCATTCACAATTTTCAGAGGACCACAAAAAGAGGAACATGGGAAAAAGTACCAGATAAAGTTTAAAGAGGCAAAGAGAGAAATCAGGATGGCAAAAGCGCATTAAAGAAAAAATGGCTACAGATGTGAAGAGAGGTATTAAGTCTTTTTTTTTTTTTTTGCAGGTTGATTGTAGAGGACGAAGGCAAAAGGTGGAATTGCAAGATTCAAAGTTGCTGAGGACAGATTTGTGGAAAGTGATAGGGAAAAGCGGGAATGGTAAACAAATACTTACGTTCTGTGTTCATAGAAGAAAATCCTAGAAAAGGCCCACATGTGACTAACAAAGGTAACAAGTGGAACAGAGCAGATGTAACACCATTCATGGAAGATGTTTATGAACAGCTTACAAAACAAAGTGGACAAGATCATGGGACTGAATACTGAAGGAGCTAAGGGACTTCTTTTTTGCAAGACTGCAAACTATAGGCCAGTAAGCCTTACTTCGGTGGTGGGAAAAGTAATGAAGATGTTGCTGAAAGAAAGAAGAGTGTTTGTTTTTTTTCTGGAAGCCAATGGATTGCGAGATCGGAGGCAACGTGGATTTACCAAAGGTAGATCGTGCCAAACAAATCTGATTGAGTGCTTTACTGGGGTGACCAGAGAACTAGATCAAGGGTATGCGATGGATGTGGATGACTAAGGTTTCAGCAAAGCCTTTAACACTGTTCCTCGTTTGAGGCTTATGAATAAACTGAGTGACAGAATTCAGAAAGACATGGACAGACGCACAGGACCAGCTGGTCTTTATCTGCCTTCATTCACTATCAAGTCGAAGCAGAAAGTTGGTGCTGAAGTAACGCCTTACTAGCTGTGTGTATGACTTAATAGCGCACCAGTAGCGCAGAAGTTAAACAACAATATGCAACAAGGGGTATATATGTAAGTGAGATGCACAAAACCTTGGTGTAAAGATGGGAGGGAGGGGAGCAACCTATGCACAAACGAGAGACACTGCCGGCAGATTTCACTTGCTCATGATAGCGTTGTGTTCTGCGCATGGAGGAGAAGTGTCTTTTGTCTACATTCTCTTCTTAGTCTGTCATTTGAGGGGTTCCTTATGAGTTTGGTTAGTTACGATGGTGATAATTCCCTTATTAGTTTGAATGTGGTCATTAGTATTTTATACTTGATCCTGCTATGTATTGGCAGCCAATGTAGCTTAGAATGGTTGTAATGTGTTCTGATGGGTTTGCTTTGAGAATAATCCTAGCAGCAAAATGTTGAGCTATCCTAAGATTATTTATAGCTTGTCTCTGGAATCCTTGTAGGATGCTATTACATTAGTCAATACCATACCTTGGGGTATGAAAACCATAGCTTGGGGTATGAAAACCATAGCTTGGGGTATGAATACCATAGCTTGGGGTATGAATCTAAAGTCCTGGTGTGATAGCAGGGGCTTCAAGTGTTTAAGGAGCCTTAATTTGTTGTAGATTATAGCAGCTGTTTTCAGTTGGATTGTTAAGTTTAGAGATCCATCTAGGATCACACCGAGATACTTTACCTCATTCTTTGTTAGTGACACATCCTCAACCTTTAGGTTTGGTGGTGGGGTAAAATTTTGGTTTCTTGTTACAAAAAAAGACCTCAGTTTTCTTGTAATTGATTTTGAGGTTATGGTAATTTAACCATTGTGAAACTTTGATAAAACGAGCTAATTCTGGTAAAAGTAGGTTGTGCTATATCAAAGGGGAGGAGGAATAGCATTACATCAACTGCGTCAATGGAATATTCGACATTGAAACCTTGAATAATGTTGCAGATTGGTTGCAAGTATATATTAAATAACAGTGCAGAAAGGGCAGAGCCTTGAAGTATTCCTTGTTTCTGTAGGAATGACTTTGAAGTTTGTTGGCCTATTTTAACCTGCTGGAATTGATCAGAAAGGTAGAATTGAAACCATTGCAAAGTGGTGCCATTTAATCCAATTTGCTTAAGCCTTTTGATAAGGATTGCATGACTAAGCGAGTCAAAAGCAGCTGCAGTATTAAAAATAGTAGGAGGACTGCTCTTTTAGGCTTATCAATTATCTTTATCAGGTTATCAAAGAGCCCAGTAAGAAGGGTCTCAATACTATGGTATGGTCTAAAACCATATTGGTGCCTTTCCTAGTGAAGCATGAATGTGGTACTCAATGAGCTTTTGCTCATTATGTGGTGGAGAGGTTATAGGTGTAATGTATGTGAGCCTGTGTCTCTGCCCTCTATTTTGTTGTGGTTTGTAAGCTTTTCTAGCAAGGGTTTTGGACCTTTTAGTGGTGAATAATTGGGATAGTGTAGCGTACATTTGAATAAGCTTGGGCGTAAGTATGGACAATTGGAGAAGACGACAATAGTAGATATGACAAAACTCTAGCATTAATGTTAACCGCCATGATGGAAGAAGATAAGCACACAGTGGAAGGTTTTTTAATGGATATACCTGCAGTGTTCAGGTTTCCTGATAGTGGTTGGTGATGCTCTTTGCCTGAGGCCCAATGGAAAGACCCACTCAGTCTCCCTGCTCAAGGGCCACTTCTAAGGACCCTTTGGTGTGAGGCCCTTAGGCGTGGGCCCACCAGGCATGAGCGTGCCAGAAGTGCAGCAGTCTTTATGGGGATAATGAGGCATCAGGAAGTGGAGTCAAAGCAGGTGGATCAGAAAGCAATGTGTATTTGGCATAGGAAGGGGTATTCGCCTGCCTACCCTTAGAAGGAAAGCAGAAGTCTGGTGCGGAGAGCCTCAAAGCCGAGCCCCGATTTTAGCTGCAGAAACTGGTGCGGAGAGCCCTGACTCTGAACCCCGATCCAAATTGCAGATGATCTGGTAAGGAGAGCCCTGATGCCAAGCCCCAGTCCCAATGATGTTGATCCGGCTTAGAAGAGGCTGATCCTCTGAAGTGCAGTGGTGTTTATAGGGATAATGAAACAGCAGTAAGTGGAGTGAAAACGGGCGGATCAGGAAGCAGCATATATGAGGGGGAATTCCCCTGCCTGTCCTTAGAAGGAATGCGGAGAGCCTGAAACTGAGCCCCAATTTTAGTTGAAGAAACTCAGTCTGGTGCGGAGAGCCCTGACGCTGAGCCCCAATCTAAATTTCAGATCTGGTGCAGAGCGCCCCAATGCCGAGCCCAGTCCTAATGATGCTGATCCCATGATGTACCGGCTTAGAAGAGGGATATCCTTCCATCCCCTTTACCATTTTGTTCGCTCTTCCCTATACCTTTTTCCAATTCTGCTATATCTTTAAGATATGATGACCAGAATTGCACACCATATTCAAGGTGTGGTCATACCATGGAGCGATGATGTAGGCAATCTCCAGGAACAAGCAGGAATGTAGTCTTCACATATGGGTATCGTCGGTACCGACGGAGCCTGCGCGGGAACGCTCCCCAGCGTCCAATAGGAACGCTTTTGGGAGCATCCCTCAGCACATGCGCGCTGCCTTCCTGCCTTTCCAACTGTCCCTCTTCAGTTCTTCATTTTCCGCGGAGCCAGCCGGATCCATACCCTGTCACCGCAGAAAATTCCGTCTTTAAAATTGTTTTCTTGTGGTCGCGTTTGTCTCCGCACGACGCGTACCGGTACCGCCGGTTCTTTTCTTTTCCTTTCCAAAAAACCCCCCAAAACTTTATACTTTGAACTGTTTCTCTTCAGAAACTTTTCTTTTTTGGTGCTAGGCACCATTTTGGGCACTAGGCCCCATATTCCTAAAACATGAAAAAAAACCTACTAGTGGTTTTAAAAAATGTACTAAGTGTGTCGGCACCATTTCTGTCACTGACACCCATGATTGGTGTCTTAAATGTTTAGGGCCTGAACATTCTCCATCTGAATGTCTCTCCTGTATGGGGATGACTAAAAGAGGAAGACAGAACCGGGCTGCAAAGCTCGGTACCCTCTTTTCTTCGGATGCCATATCCCTTGCAGCATCCCCCTGAAGCAGCGTCTGCGAAACGCTAAAAGGGACGTCTGAAGTGGCATCGGGGTTGACACTGGCACGCTTATCCTGGAGGGGTTGATATTGGCACAATTATCCTGGAAACCTGTTGTTGATACTGGAACGATTTCCTTAAGATCTGGTTGGAGATGGTGGATACGAACTGATGGGCTTTTCATAGTATAAGTGGTTTTGACAGATTTATACACTTCTGTAGAATATTGTATATTATTTGCTAAAGTAGTTACTGTTTTGAGGTTGTACACTATTGTAGAATACTGTATACTATTTGTTAAAGCAGTTACTGTTAAATTCTATCAGTTACTATGTTTCCAGTATTATAGCACTATTGGCGGACGGATGGGCTGTTCACAGACCATTGATGTAATTTGCCTCGATTTGAAATGCTTACGACATTTTTTGGCTTTAAGTGTTCAGTGGTGATCTGAGGTTTGTTCTGAGGTCTGTGCTCTCCGTTGTCATAGTACTAGAGACTAACAAGTGCCAATAATTTAATGCTACATTGTTTAATTAGTAGAGCTGTTTTTGTATTATGAAGTATCATTATTAAGCTCTGGTCTAGGCCTATATTTATTTGTTAGATCCCTTGCATCGACATATTAAAGGGCCTCCTCTTCCTCCCATGGATCTCGGGTAACTAAACATAAAAGCCGGTCCTCAAAGGTAGCTCTCCTGCTAAGCATCGAGAGGCTATTGGCATGTCCCTTGAGGGAACCACGCCGGCAAAGCAGCCCCGGCGGGAGGCTTCGGCTTCCAAAGCATCAATGGGGCTCTAGGATGTTCTCGAGGCCTTGACCTCACAAGAACTTCCTGTGCCATGCTCAGGGGTCCTGGCCATTTTCACCGGTACCGACACCCAGGCATCGGCAGCGTCGATGGACCAGAGGTTCCTCGCTATCAAACGCAGCATTGCTGCTCTTCTCTGAGCTGCGGTACCGTTGGTCCAGCAGGCACCGGTATCGATACTCATGCCGGTACGTATACCAGTGCAGACACCGGTACTGGTACCGATGGTACCGGCCACGGTGGGAATTCTTCCCACCCCATCTTTGGCTGGAATCAACAGATCGGTACCGACTTCGATCGATACCGGGACCGTGCTTTGCATGAGCATCGTGGTCAGGAATACTTCGAATCCTCCGATTCCGAAGACTCTGACAATTCTGCTGGTACTAGAGGGTTTCTCCCAGAAGATCCCTCTTCTCCCCAACGCAGAATGTCACCTCCAGAGGACATGTCTTTTTAGGATTTTATTTGTGATATGGCCAAAGGCCTTTCAATCATGGTGGCTCCTGAAGAGGAACCCAGAGCAAAGGAATTGGAAATTCTCCAATATCCTAAAGCTCCAAAGGAGGCAGCCACTCTGCCCATCCATGAAATTCTGCATAACTTGATGCTCAGAATGTGAGAAACACCTCTGACTACATCTCCTCATTCTAGGAGACTTGATACCATGTATCGAGTTCCGCCATGTCCTGGATTTCAAAAGACTCAGCTGCCACACCATTCAATAGTGGTGGAATCAGCCATGCGTAGGATGAAAAGTGCAGAGAGGCATGCATCCAATCTCCCAGGTCGTGAATGCAGGACTCTGGACGCTTTTGGGCGCCAAACCTTTCAGGCTTCCATGCTTTCAGCTAGGATCAGTTCATATATACTGTATATGGGAATGTTCCTCAAGGAAGTCACAGGAGACTTGGAACTTATGAGCCCATTTCTCCCAGATGACAAGAGACAAGACTTTCTTGCTCCTAGTTAAGCATGCTCAAGATGTTTCCAAGTTTGTCAATCGTGCAGCCTTTGACTGCTTTGAATGCATCAGCAGAACCTCTGCTATTGCCATTGGCGCACGACGGATTGCCTGGCTTCAGGCATCAGACTTGGAGACTTGGGTACAGGACAGGTTAGGCAACATTCCTTGCACGGGAGAGAATCTTTTATCAAGAACTGGCAGGAAAAGGCTAACGAGTTGGATGCTGACAGTACTACTCTAGATAGATTGTTGAAATCTACAGCCACTCCAGCCAAAAAGAAGCCTTATAAAAAACCCTATTTCAGCAAAAAGAGGAAATTTTATCCTTCCTATACCCAGCAGAGTTGTACTCGGGGTCAGGTTGCCCAAAAGGGACAAACTAGACAGCAAAAGAAGCCAAAATTCCCAAGAGCCCAACCAGCTCCCTGCTGGTTCAGCCCCCTCAAGAGCTTTGACTCCTTCCTAGAGAGCTTAGCCTTCCTGCCTCTGATGGGTCCCCAACCCCCCAATATCCCAGGCAGGTTATGCCACTTTGCCAACAGATGGCATCAGATAACAGCAGAAGATTGGACTTTGTCCATTGTAGGAGAAGGGTACAAGCTTCATTTTCACAGCATGCCCCCTCCTACAGTTCTAAAGCAATTCAATTCTCAAACCTCCACAGACGATCTGCTAGATCACGAGGTCTCAACACTTCTTGCCCAAGGGGCAATTGAGGAGGTACCCATTCTTCAACGGGGTGCAGGGTTCTACTCCCCCTATTTTCTTATTCCAAAGAAAACAGGAGGACACAGACCCATTTTAGACCTCAGAGAATTGAACAAATACCTGTTTCGAGAGAAGTTCAAAATGATTTCTCTAGGAATTCTGCCATACCTTCAAAGCCAGGATTGGCTGTGCTCTCTAGACTTCAAGGATGCATACACTCACATTCTGATCCATCCAGATCACAGGAAATTCTTACAATTCCTTTTCAGGGGAAAACATTTCCAGTACAGGGTTCTTCCCTTTGGTCTGGCTTCAGTACCAAGGGTATTCACGAAATGCATGGCAGTAGTAGCTGCATTTCTGCGAACCCTGGGGATATTCGTCTTCCCTTACTTAGACGACTGGCTCATTTGAGCTCCTACAGTTGCAGAGGCTGGCACTGAACTGTCTCGCACAATGCGAATCCTCCAATACTTGGGGTTGGTAATAAACTTCCCAAAATCCCAACTTGTTCCTTCCCAATGCCTGGAATTCATAGGGGCCTGTCTGGGAGGCAGATAAAATGCATCCCAGCTGGGGACGCCAGCAGCAGGACCGTGCTCCTCCCGCTGACCAGAAAAGCTCCCCGATCCAGGGTAGAGCGCCTGAGCGGGAGGCCGTCCCGCTCAGAGGCTCCTACCCAATCGGGGCAGTGGGAGGCAGATCAAGACGCGTCCCAGCCGGCCGTGCCACAACACCAAGAAAGGCCCCACAAACAGCGACATCAGACCACACGAGAGGACCCTAGAAGCAAAGATAAAACGCCAAGAGCTACAAAACACCCTAAAAGACTCACCAACGAGTACCAGAAAGACCCACCTACAGACAACCCACAGCCCACGGACTCCAACAACAACAGCCACATTCACCACTTCATCAGACCAGTCCTAAGCACCAGCAGAGGAAGAGCCCATCTTGAGCAGCAGTAAGATAAGAGACCTGGCACCCAAGGAGCCCTGCACAGCAGCACACCCCACGACTCCCAGGTATGCCTCAAGCCATGCCACCATTCCTAGCTCCAATATACCCCCAAACACTGATCCCAATCCCAATTAACTACTACCTCATTAGCACCAGCACACACCAAGCACCATAACCACCCAACACACAAACACCTCCAATTCCTCCCCCCCCCCTACAAGGAGCACTCACACACCTCCCACACAAACCCACACCCCCAATCCCTCAAATGGCAAACCTCTCTCTGTCACACTAATAAACACACGCTCCACACGCTCAGTCTGAAACAGACACCACATGCTCCAGGACCTGATCACAACAGAAAAGATAGACATCCTCTGTATAACGGAAACATGGCTAACAGACACTGATACAGTGATCATGAACCAACAAACACCTAATGGATACAGTCTTCACAACTGCTCCAGAGCCCATGCCAGAGGAGGAGGAGTAGCTATCATTGCAAGATCCAACCTTCACCTCAGGAACCATGCGTCAGAAACAACCAACGAAGCGGACATACTCACCCTCACCAACAGACACCTCTCCGTATGCCTAATCTACCGAGCACCCACACCAAGCACCGATCTATCAGACGTACTAAAACATGTATCAGAGAGCGCCATCTCCACAAAAGAGCAATTAATCCTTGGAGACTTTAACCTTCCCTCACTACAAGATAAACCTGCCGAAACCTTCATCAACGCCATGGAAGCAATGGACCTAACACAGATTATACATGACCCAACACACGAAAAAGGGAACACACTTGATCTAATATTCATGAATTCCCACAGCACCTCTACATCTACGAACCCAAAAATCACATACGTGCCATGGTCTGACCACCATCTCATCAACATTACCCATATATACAATCACACCAACATCAGAGAGAACAACCAATCTAAAAGAAGATTCAAACCATTCAACAAAGAGGACTTCCTAACACATGTATTACCCAAACTCCATCAAACTCCTCCAACCTTGAAGACCTGATCAACAACTGGAACACTACAATCGCTTCTGCATCCTGTGCAACAACAACCAGCACCAAAACAAGAACGACTGTGACAAAAGCAAGATGGTACACCCCAATCCTACAGAAGCTAAAGACTCAACTCAGAAGAACCAAAAGAAAATGGAGAAAGACCAAAAAGGAAGCGGACAAAGCAAAATACATAAGCAACCTTGACACATACCACACAGAAACTGATAAAGCAAAAAGAACCTACCACTCAAAAATCATACATACCTCACTAAACAAAACACGCAAGCTCTTCGAGATAGTCAAGAAGCTAACAAAAGCACCCAGCCACTCCGATCAGCTACCGAACATACCGCCTGAACTACTAGCACGCCAATACAAACAGCTCCAACTACCAAGCAAACCACAACAGAATGCAACATCAACAACCTACCATGCCACCAAAGTCACGGATTGGAGCACATTCGAAACAATCACAACAGAACAAATAGAATCCACTATCTCCTGCTTAAACACCACCACCTCTCCACTAGATCCCTGCCCAGCAGATTGGATAAAGAAATCCAAAGAAGACATAAGCACACCACTAACCCACATTGTCAATGAATCCCTCAAGCAAGGACACATACCAGACATCCTCAAGACCTGTATCATCCGCCCGACCCAAAAAAAACCCAACCTAGACCCACTCGACCCAGCCTCTTTTAGACCAATAGCAAGTCTCCCATTCACCACCAAAATTATGGAGAAGATAATTCAACGACAACTCCAAGACCACCTAGATACCAACAACATATTGGACCCGCAACAACACGGATTCCGCCCATACCATGGAGTTGAAACCCTCATGACGATGCTACTGAACACCCTTATCAAAGGCACACAGACCAAACACTCTGGATACGCCATGCTCTTCCTAGACATATCCGCAGCCTTTGACACCATCTCCCATGGCATTCTCCTACACAGACTCCAGGAGATAGGCATTAAGGACACCGTACTACAATGGTTCCGCTCCTACCTGACAAACAGACAACTGATCTGCACAAACACAGCAACCTCCCTCCCTTTCAACAACATCAAGGAGTACCACAGGGTTCCACACTATCCGCCATGCTCTTCAATATCTATCTAAACCACTCTCCTCGATCATACAAGAGCATAACATCAACTGCCATATATACGCAGACGACATAATGCTCTATGGACCAATCGCAACCACCAACCCAACAAATGACCACCTGTCAGACTGCTTCATTGAGGTCTCCGACTGGCTACAAAGGAACAATCTATCAATCAACATCAAAAAAACTGAAGCCCTCATAGTAACAAAGGACCCAAACTTCACCCCACCACCACACCTCATATTGGGAACCACCCAAATAAAGATTCAACCCCACATAAAATATCTGGGAATCACTATAGACCAGGCACTCACATTTACTCCACAAATTAAAAAAACTATCAGGACAATAGTCCACAAAGCAAAAATGATACAACGGATCAGACCACTCATTAATCCACAGGACTTCAGAACTGTCATGCAGGCTATGATGCTCCCCCACCTGGACTACTGCAACATAATCTATCACGGACTTCCTGCAACCCACACCAACCCACTACGGACTGCCCTGAACACCACTGCAAGAATCATCCGGAATGCAAAAAAACACGATCACATCACCCCAGTCCTGAGGGAATTACACATACTGCCACTCGAAGCAAGGATCAAATAAAAAACTGCCCTGCTTATCCACAAAGCCCTCTATAAAACACAGACTTCCCACCTCCGCTCCCTACTACCCCAGCCCTCCCACAACAGACCAACCCGACAGACCACCAATAACATCCTTACCATCCCCTATGAACGAACAAAATATAATCAACGAACCTGCGACAGAGCTTTCGAACTATACGCACCCTCCCTCTGGAACTCATTACCGAGCCAAATCAGAAACACTGGTGATCTATCCGTGTTCCGGAAACAGCTAAAAACCATCCTCTTTCATGAATACCTTGGACCAGAAACAGACAACCTTCACTGAGAACCCACAGTCCTTCTGCCAAATCCCCAAAATACCCTATAAGAGACTCATGTCTATTGTCTAAGTCTTTACTATCTGTTTGGATCATCAGTGTTGGCTCTCCCCCCCTCTCTATACTCTTTTGTTAAACTGCTTTGACCCGGTGAAAAGCGGTATATAAATGCAGTTAAATAAATAAAAATAAATAAATTCATTTAAATCAATTTATCTTCCTGTATCTTTTCCGAGGCTTCACACCTCTAATGCAGAAAGAAACCTTCATACTTTGGACTGTAAAAGAGCCTTAGCCTTTTACCTACAGAAAACACAGCAACAAAGAAAGTCCTCCCAACTTTTTATAGCTTTTGACCCTAGTCATTTGGGACTTTCAGTATCCAAAAGAACTTTATCTAAATGGATTGCCCTATGCATATCCTTTGCTTATGAGAGTAAGGGTCTTCCTCTTCAAGGCCATGTCACAGCTCATAACGTGAGAGCCATGGCTAATCTCCACTCTGTGTCTATCAATAACATTTGTCGAGCAGCCACCTGGGCTTCGGTACACACCTTCACAGCCCACTACTGCCTGGATAAAGCCTCCCATCGGGATGCCTTCTTTGGCCAAGCTGTTCTTCAAAATCTCTTTCAGACCTAATTCAACTCCTACCCACCAACCCTGGTGGAATGCCAGAGATCCATGGGAGGAAGGATTCCCACCTTTCTAGGGTGGCAGCTTCCTGGGGTCATCTCCCTGGCATCTTCAGCTAGGGAGTCCCCATATGTGAAGACTACATTCCTGCTTGTTCGTGGAGATAGCGTAGTTACTCACCTGTAACAGGTGATCTCTGGGAACAGCAGGAATTTAGTCTTCACAACCCACCCACCTCCCCTAGGAGTTCTCTCTATCTCTTTGTCTCTTTCCTCTCTCCCTCAATCCTTTCACTCAGCTACAAACGTAACTGAAGAGGGACAGTTGGAAAGTGGGAAGGCGGGAAGGCAGCGCTCATGTGCTGAGGGATGCTTCCAAAAGCGTTCCCACGCAGGCTCCGTTGGTACCGACGATACCCATATGTAAAGACTAAATTCCTGCTGTTCCCGGAGATCATCTGTTACAGGTGAGTAACTACGCTTTATATCTTTGGTTTTAGTTTCTCTTTCTTTCCTTTATGATTCTTATCATTCTATTTGCTTTCTTGGCTACCAGTGGACAGAGGGTTACGCTGCGCTATCCACGATGATACCCAGATCCTTTTCCTGAGTGGTGATTCCTAATGTGGAACTTGCATCGAATAACTGTAGTTGGGGTTGTTCTTCTCGAAGTGCATAACTTTGCACTTGTCCACATTAAATGTCATCTGCCGTTTTGACGCCCAGTCCTCTTGCAGTTTTTCACAATCCTCTTTCATTTTAACAACTTTGAATAATTTTGTGACATCTGCATATTTGATCAGCTCACTCATTATTCCCATTTCCATGTCATTATAAATGTTAAAAAACAGCGAGTCCATCACAGGTCCCTGGGTATTCCGCTATTATTCACCTTTCTCCATTGAGAAAAGTGTCCATTTAGCCCTATTTTTATCTTCTTACCAGTTCATGATCCACAGTAGTACATTGCCTCCTATCCCATTACGTCTTAATTTCCTCAAGAGCCTCTCATGAAGGGACTTTATCAAAGGTTTTCTGAAAATCCAGGTACACTATAAATAGTAGATGAAATTTCATGTGGACAATGCAGAGTGATGTACATAAGAAAAAAAAAATCCCCACTAGCAGTTCAAAATGCTGGGTTCTGGGTTAGCAATCACTAACTAAGAAAAAAATATTTGTCATTGAGGACATACGTTTGAAATTTTCAACCTAGTGTGCTGCAGTTGTCAAAAGGTTGAATAGAATTTGAGGATTATTAGGAAAAGAATAGAGAATAAACAGTGTATCATAATGCTCGTGGATCACTCCATGGTGTTGACCATACCTTGAGTATTATGCAGGTGCCATCGCCCCATCTCTTAAAGGATTTAGTGGAACTAGGAAAGGTTCATGGAAAAATGAGAAAAATAAGAACTCCCTTCTGAAGAAAGACTAAACAGACTAGTGTTGAGAAGTGATGTCATAGAATTTTATAAAGTTGAGTGGTTTAGAATAAAACAAAGGTGTTCTGCTGCTGCTCTCTTATTATGGTAACTACTTTGATTGCTTTTTCAACAGAGTTCCCAGTAAGATTTTGATGATCTCATTTAAAACAGTGTGTTACAATGGTCCTTACTTGAGAGAGAAGTTGTCCTGTTATGGTTCTCTGGGGGGGTCTTTTACAAAGGTGTGATAAGCAGTTTCCGTGGATTTAGCATGTGCTAAACCCCAGTGGTAACAGCTACTGCTGAGCAAGTGCACACAGTGCTGTCAAACTGCACTGTCTGCATTCATGGAAGGGTAGGATGGGGTGTGTCTGCTACTGACAATTAGCATGCTCCACGATGCTGTGCGCTAGATGTCATGACTGCCGATATGGTGATTTCAATCACTGCCCTCAAAGAGGCCCACCAATGCTGCTGTGTCAACAAGTTACCCTTCCCCCTCCAGGAACCTACCCAGGGTCCATCCGTGCCATCCCTGGTGGTCTAAGAGTGATTGGGCAGGAGCAGCCCCCCCTCCGCTCCTGCCCTATCTCTGGTAGTCTTCAAAATGGTGCTAGTCTCGCAACTCCCTAATGGTAGTACTGTGAGACTAGCACAGGATAATCCTGGCTGGAGCCAAGGTTGACCCGGTTAGACCCTGGATAAGGTTTTAGGTGGAGACTATGGCTCTGTTGGGGCTGAGGGGGAGAAGCTTGTTGACAGCAGCATTGGTAGGCCCCTTTGCAGGACCATGGTGGCCCTGAAAAGGGGTACTGTTGGGGAGGGATATCATGGAGTGCGGGTGGGCCTGCTCAGCCCCAGGTCTGTACTCGCTGCCAAGGCAGGACATACAGGCTTGTACGGTATTTGGCTGCCCTGTGTCCTAAATGCTGGACAGATGCACAACACACACCTGCACTGCACAGGCTTTGTGCCTACAGTTAAACTTGCAAGAGGTTGTCCATGTTCTAGCTAAGGAACCTTTTTACTTTCCGGGTGCTATTAGGCAAGAGCAATACTAAAGATTTTCTAAGCAAATTAAATCATGGATGTATCTGTTTGTGAAGTCTGCTCCTGATGCCATTTTGTTATGGTTACTGGTTTGGTTGATTTATTCTAGTGTGCTTCCTGTGTATCTCCAGGAACAAGCAGGAATGTAGTCTTCACATATGGGTATCGTCAGTACTGACAGAGCCTGCGCGGGAACGCTCCCCAGTGTCCAATAGGAAAGCTTTTGGGAGCATCCCACAGCGCATGCATGCTGCCTTCCTGCCTCTGTACCTCTCACTTCAGTTCTTCGTTTTCTGCGGTGCCGACAGGACGTGGTACCCTGTCACCGCAGAAAATTTACCTTTATTTCTTATGTTTTGTGGTCGCGTCCGCCTTCATTCGATGCCTACCGGTACCGCTGATTCTCCTCTTCTTCTTTCCTTAAAAAAAAACCAAACAAACAAACTTGTACTTCTTCAGGGATCTTTCCCTGCTTCTGGTGCTAGGTGCCATTTTGGGCACTAGGCCCATTTTTCTTCAAGCATGGAGAAATCAGCTAGTGGTTTAAAAAATGCTCAAAATGTGACGGTACCATTTCCGTCACACACACCCATGATTGGTGTCTAAAATGTTTGGGTCCTGAACATTGTCCAACGGAGTGTCAATCCTGCACGAGGATGACCAAAAGGGGCCTGCAGAATAGAGCTGCAAAACTCGGTACCCTTTTTGCTGCCGACACGATGTCAATTGCATCGATGTCTTCCAGGGCTTCATCTTCCTCCCATGGATCTCAGGTAACCAAATTGAAGTCTTCTAAGACTAGCCAGTCCTCGAAGGGTAAATCTCCTTCAGAGTATCGAGATGCCACTGGCGTTTCCCTCGAGGATACTTCACCGGCAAAACAGCCCCGGCGGGAGTCTTCAGGCTCCAAAGCACTAACGGGGCTCCAGGATGTTCCAGAGGCCTCCACCTCTGCGGAACTACTGGTGCCATGTTCTGGGGTCATAGCCGCTTTCACCGGCACCCAGGCATCGGCAGGAGCGATGGATCACAGAATTCTCTCTGTCGCACGCAGTCTAGCGGCCCTCTTAGCGGCTTCGGTACCGCTAAGACTGCAACAGACGGTTCAACATGTATCGGTACCGGTACCGACAGTACCTGCTTCGACAGGACTGCTTCCCCCCCATGCCGATCTCCGGTATCGGGGATCAGGAACCGAGACATTTCGGTACCGACACCATGCGTTAGAGGAGCACCCTTTGCTTCAGTCTTCCGATTACGATGACTCTGACGATTCTACTGGTACCAGAGCGAATCTATTAGAAGATTCGGTTCCTTCTCCTCAATGCAGAATGTCTCCTCCAGAGGATATGTCCTTCCAGGATTTCATACGTGATTTAGCAAAGGGTCTTGCAATCACTGTGATTCCAGAACCTAGGGCAGATGAATTAAGAATTCTACAATAACCTATGGCTCCCAAGGAAGCAGCTATGCTTCCCATTCACAAGATCTTACATGATCTAATGTTGAGAATGTGGAAAACTCCTTTAACAATATCTTCACATTCCCAAAGCCTTGACACTATGTACCGAGTGCCAAGTTGTCCTGGTTTTCAAAAAACTCAGTTACCACACCATTCAATGGTTGTGGAATTGGCCATGCGAAGGATCAAGAGTGCTAAAACATATTCTTCTAATCCTCCAGGCCGTGAATCCAGGACTCTCGATGCCTTTGGCCATCAATGCTATCAATTCTCCATGCTAGGAGCCAGGATCAGTTGCTACATTCTTTATATGGGAATGTTCCTGGAAGAAGTCACAAAAGACTTAGAGCTCCTTAGTTCATGTGTTTCGGAGGAAAAAAGAGCAGACTACCTTATTCTAGTCTAGCATGCCCAGAATGTCTCAAAATTCATGAACCGTGCTACCTTTGATTGCTTTGAATATATTAGCAGAACCTCTGCTATAGCCATAGGAGCATGTCGTATTTCTTGGCTTCAAGCATCAGACTTAGAACAGTGGATGCAAGAAAAACTGGGAAACATTCCTTGCACATGAGAAAATCTCTTTGGCAAGGACTGGCAGGACAAGGCTATGAGCTTGAATCTGACAATACTACTTTAAACAGATTGTCAAAGTCTTCAGCCAACCCAGCAAAGAAGAAAATACCATTTTTCAGTAAGAAAAAGAAGCCTTACCAATCTTACACCCATCATACTCACAGTTCACAGTTAGTGATGTAGCGGAAGGGCTGTCGGGTAAGGTTTGCCTCTTTGCAGATGATACCAAAATCTGCAATAGAGTAGACACCCAGGAAGGTGTAGATAACATGAGGAGGGATCTACCTTAGCTTGAAGAATGGTCTAGAATTTGGCAGCTGGGATTTAATGTTAAAAAATGTAATGTCATGCATTTGGGCTGCAGCAATCCAAGGTAGCAATACAGTATAGGAGGTGAAGTACTTTTGTCCACTAAAGAAGAGCGGGACCTAGGCATGGTTGTGTCTGATGATTTTAAGTAGCTAAACAGGTAGAAAAGGCGACGGCAAAAGCTAGAAGGATGCTTGGGTGCATATGGAGAGGAATGGCTAGCAGAAAAAAGGAGGTGATAATGCCTCTGTATAAGTCTTTGGTGCGACCTCATTTGGAGTATGGTGTGCAATTCTGGAGACCGCACCTTCAAAAGGATGTGAACAGGATGGAGTCGGTGCAGAGGGTGGCTACTAAAATGATTAGTGGGCTTCATTATAAAGCATATGAGGACAGACTTAAGGATCTTAATATGTACACCTTAGAGGAAAGGCGGGATAGAGGTGATATGATTGAGATGTTTAAATACCTCCGTGCCATAAATGTTCAGGGAGAGAGCCTCTTTCAATTGAAAGCAAGTTCTGCTACGAGGGGACATGGGATGAGGGTGAAGGGAGATAGATTCAGGAGTGATATGCGGAAATATTTCTTTATGGAAAGAGTAGTGGATCCATGGAATAGTCTCCCAGTGGAGGTGGTAGAGATGAGGACAGTAACTGAATTCAAAAAAGCATGGGACCAACACAGAGGATCTCTAAAGGTAAAAAGTGGACTGTTTTAGTTGTTGTTATGGAAGGACAGACTAGATAGGCCATGTGGTCTTTTTCTGTCATCATGTTTCTATGTTTCACTCCATCTTCCCCAGAAGGGGCAACAACAGAACAGACAGCAGAGAAAGCCGCAAGCTCAAAAAGCTCAACTGGCTCAACAGACCCAGCCCCCTTAGGGTCTTTGAGTTCTGTCTAGAGAACTTAGTCATTCTGCCCCTAAAAGGTCCAGAACACTTGACCATTCCAGGAAGACTATGCTTTTTTGCCAAAAGATGGCAACAAATAACATCAGAAAATTGGACTCTGTCCATTGTACAATTGGGGTACAAGCTTCATTTTCTCAACTTGCCCCCACCTACAATAATAACAGTTCAATTCTCAGGGCCCTGCCACTGGCCTCTTGTGGCAGGAGGTCACATCACTTCTAGCTCAAGGAGCAATCAAAGAAGTACCCATTCCCCAACAGGGGACAGGGTTTTACTCCCCCTATTTTCTTATTCCAAAGAAGACAGGGGGACACAGACCTGTATTAGACCTCAGAGAATTAAACAAATATTTGTTCCAAGAAAAGTTCAAAATGATCTCCCTCGGTACACTTTTACCATACCTCCGAAGTCAGGACAGGTTATGTTCTCTAGATCTAAGAGATGCATCCACTCAGATCACAGGACGTTCCTTTGATTCCTGGTCCAAGGAAGACACTTCCAGTACAGAGTTCTTTCCTTCAGACTAGCCTCTGCTCCACGAGTCTTCACAAAATGCATGGCAGTGGTAGCAGCATTTATGAGGACTCTGGGAATATGCGTCTTCCCTTACTTAGACGATTGGCTCATTCGAGCATCGACAGCTCCAGAGGCCAGCTTCGCTCTCTCTCGAGCAATGAAAATTCTTCAATACTTGGGGCTGGTCATAAACCTCCCAAAATCTCATCTCACCCCCTCTCAATCTCTAGAATTCATAGGGGCTCGTCTAAACACACGGCAGTCAAAGGCTTTCCTGCCCCAGCCATGCTGTCTACGTATAATACAACTGGCATCTCAAGCATCTATGAAGGTATTCCTTTTTGTTCGGGAGATGCTTCAACTGCTGGGACACATGGCATCCACTGTCCATGTAGTTCCCTATACTCGCCTCCACATGCGAGCTGCCCAGTGGACCCTTTCCTCTCAGTGGTCACAAGCCTCAGGTCGACTAAGAGACAAAATCAGAACTACCACACGTATGATTTCGTTTCTGCAATGGTGGTAATCCCTGGAAAACCTACTTGTAGGCTTTCCTTTCCAGCTGCCTCTATGCCAAACCACTCTGACAGGTGCGTCCAAGATGGGTTGGGGGGCCCACTTGCACGATCTCTCCACTCAGGGTCTTTGGACCTCACAGGAGGTTTCCATTCACCTAAACCTCCTAGAGCTGAGAGCCATTTTTAATGCTATTCAAGTCTTTCAGGGCCATCTCAGCAACAAAACCGTTCTGGTCCAAACTGACAATCAGGTAGCTATATGAACAAGCAAGGCGGAATAGGCTTTCTGTCGCTGTGCAACGAAGCTTTGTGAATATGGGCCCTTGCCAGAGAGTTACAAATTCACCTGTTTGCGGTATACCTTCCGGGCATTCAAAACTTATGGGCAGACGAACTCAGTCGAATACTGCTGCCACACGAGTGGTCCCTCCACTCATGCCAGTTTGCTTGAGTGTTTCGAATCTGGGGAACACCAGATATAGACCTCTTTGCAAGTCCACAGAATGCCGACTTTCCCTATTCTGTTCCAGAATTCCGGCTCAAAACTGTCAGGCACGAGATGCTTTCCTACTCCACTGGGGTCAAGACTTCTTTTATACCTTCCCACCCATTCCCCTCATCCCCAAAACACTATTCAAGCTTCAGAGAGACAGGGGTCGTATGATTCTCATAGCTCCACTTTGGCCACGGCAAACGTGGTATCCTCCTCTTCTGTGTGTCTCTCAAACCACTCCTCTGGAGTTGGGGAATGCTCCAGATCTCCTGTCACAGGAGGACTGATCTTTACTGCATCCCAATCCCCAGTCCCTACATCTCAGGGCCTGGTTACTGAAAGCCTAGAATTCCAGGATGTTATCCTTTGCCAACAAGTAAAGTATAGTCTCCTGGCTTCCAGAAAACCCTCCACAAGACATTCCTATGCTTTCAAGTGGAAAAGGTTCTCTATCTGGTGTTCACAAAAGGGACTTAACCCCCTTTTACTGCCTGTAGAGTTGCTACTAGAGTATCTTCTACAATTATCAACTTCTGTTCTGAAGACCAATTCAGTTAGAGTCCATCTTAGTGCTATTGCTGCTTTTCATAAACCTTTCGATGGCCAACCTATTTCCTCTTATCCACTTATATCAAGATTTATGAGAGGCCTACTTTTAACAAAACCTCCCATTAAACCACCACCTGTGACATGGGATATAAATCTTTTTCTTGGTCAGCTTATGAAACCGCCCTTTGAACCTTTAGTCACTTTGGACCTAAAGTTTCTTTCATGGAAAGTTATTTTCCTAATTGCCATCACTTCTGCAAGACGCATTGGTGAACTACAGGCGTTTGTAGCTGACCCTCCTTATACAAGGTTTCACCATGATAAAGTAGCCCTCAGGACTCATCCTCACTTTCTGCCAAAGGTGGTTTCGCCTTTTCATTTAAACCAGTCGGTTTATCTGCCTATATTCTTCCCTAGGTCTCATGCCTCCTGTGCGGAAAGGAATCTTCACACATTGGATTGTAAAAGAGCTTTGGCTTTTTATCTCCAAAGAACTAAACCACATAGAAAATCTTCTCAGCTTTTTGTGGCTTTTGACTCTAGTCATTTGGGACTTCCAGTTTCTAAAAGAACTCTGTCAAATTGGATTGCAGATTGCATATCCTATACATATCAGAGTAAGGACTTTCTCTTGAAGGCCATGTCACAGCTCACAATGTGAGAGCAATGGTAGCCTTAACGGCTAACATTCGTTCTGTCTCTATTGATGACATCTGCAAAGCAGCCACTTGGACTTTGGTACACCTTCACAGCCCACTATTGCTTAGACAAGGACTCCCGTCGGGCCGGGCTGTTCTAGAACATCTCTTCCATAATACAACTCCTACCCACCATCCACAGTTTGGATGCCTAAGATCCATGGGAGGAAGCATGACCCATCTCACCTGGGTTCGCAGCTAGCTGGGGTCATCCCTTGGTATCTTTCAGCTGGGGAGTCCCCCATATGTGAAGACTACATTCCTGCTTGTTCCTGGAGATAGCGTAGTTACTCACCTGTAACAGGTGATCTCCAGGAACAGCAGGAATTTAGTCTTCACAACCCACCCACCTCCCCTAGGAGTTGTCTCTATCTCTCTCTTTCTCTACTTCTCTCTTTTGGTCTCAGCTATAAACGCAGCTGAAGTGAGAGAGGTACAGAGGCGGGAAGGCAGCACGCATGCACTGTGGGATGCTCCCAATAGCTTTTCTATTGGACGCTGGGGAGCGTTCCTGCGTGGACTCCATCGTTACTGACGATACCCATATGTGAAGACTAAATTTCTGCTGTTCCCGGAGATCATCTGTTACAGGTGAGTAACTACGCTTTCTTTTATGGGTTGTTATACTATTCAGAGCAGTGTTTCTCAATCTGCTTTTGGAGAACCCCCTAACCCAGCATTTTCCAAATTGAGTTGACACAAAATTTGGTCACAAAATCCTCATTTGGGTTTTAGTGCAGAAGCAAAAAAAAAATGGGGGGGGGGGGGGGGTGTAAAAAGAATGGCATCAATCTGCACAGGCCAGCAGAGTGGCTCACTGTGAGTTATGATCTGCACTGACATTGCCAATCTACTCCAAGTTGGAGTGCAGAGGAGAAAGGGAGGAGTGGGATTGTGGGAATTTTTTTGTAGTGTAAAATAGGGTCACGGGCAAAAGAGTTTTAGAAGAGCGGTCTTCACCAATCTGGTTTTAGGATACCCCAGTGAATATGCATGTGAATTTGCCTGCAATAAGGGCACTGTAATCAGACCTCCCAGAGTATTCATTGTAGCTATCCTGAAATCAGTCTGCCGAGGGTCTTGGTCTTCACTTCACGGTAAGTTCTGCTTTTCATTGCTTTCTTTTTCGCCTCTTCCTCCTGTGCCTTGCTGCCCTCGCTGTCTGTCATTCCTGTTCACTGGGGCTGGCGGCCCACCTCCTTTGCCCCTGCTCCTGTTAGCCCCTGTGCACGGACTGTCTCCAACCTGATCCTCTGCTCTCCCCACCCCCCGGTCTCCCCTTCCCCCCCCCAGTCTCTTTTAACTCTACAACTCGCCCTCCTTAATTGTCGTTCTCTCCGATCAAAGTCCCTCCTGATCTAAGATATTGTTTCCCAACACACGCTTGATCTGTTCTTTCTAACCGAAACCTGGTTGAGGTATGGTGAGGAGCCCCTCCTCAACCGCTGTCTACCTCCAGGCTACTCTGTGCTTTCCACCTCCCGCCGGGGTAGGAGTGGCGGAGGAGTTGCGGCTCTATACCGCTCCTCCCTGTCCCTCCAAGAACAATCCTCTCCTGCACTCCAGTACCCAGAATCCTTGCTTCTTCGCTTAGCCACTTCTCCCCCTCTCCACTTTCTTCTTGTCTATGCCCCACCCTCCCTTTCAGCCCCCATGTGGGACACTCTTCTCTCCACTATATCCGAAGTTTCCCTCCTTTTTCCCCAGCTTCTGATTCTTGGGGATTTCACTGTCCACTCCAATTCCCCCTCCACTTCTCGAGATCATGCCTTCCTTTCCTTCCTCTCTGATCTCTCTCTTGCCCAGCTTGTCCCCTTCCCCACCCACATTGCTGGGCGCACACTCGACCTCCTCATCTCCCCTTTGGCCTCCCCCCTTGTTCTCTCCTCCATCTCCTCTCCCTTGATCTGACCATTTCTGCCTTTTCTTCTCCTACTCGCTTCCTGCTCCCACTTTGCCCCCCTCCCCCAAATGTTCCCCCCCCCCAGTAGTACCCTCCCCCCTCTCTATCTCGCTATATCATTGGTAATACACTCCTTCAGTTCCTCCCCTCCGATGCTCTTCTTCCTGCAGATTTTCATCTTCTCCCTGTGGACACTCAGGTGCACTCGTGGAACGCTACACTCTCAGCTGCCCTCGATGCCCTTGCTCCCCTTCAGCCTCGTCTTGTCTCTCGCCACCCTGGACACCACCCCTGGTTTCATCCCGGTCTCCTTTTACATCGTAGCACCTCCGTCGGACCGAAAGGCTCTATGCAAACACCCTGCTGCCTCCAACCTTGGACCTCTTTCGTACTTATCACCACCAATATCGTCTCCTCCTCCACTCAGCTAAAAAGGACTATTTTTCCACTCTCATCTCCTCTTCCACCAATTCCTCCCACCAGCTATATTCTGTTCTCCATGCCCTGTCTGCTCCTCATTTCTTCGTCCTCCCTCCCCCTCCTTTGTCCCCCCAGACCCCGCCTCTTTGGCCTCTTTTTTTCACCTCTAAAGTCGTCCTCCTGTCTCTTTTCCAGCGTGCCCTCCTCCCCTCTCTCCCCCTCTCCCCCCCTCCCCCTCTCCCCCCCTCCCGTAGACCCAGCCCCCTTCTCTCCCTTTTCTCCCTCCTCTCCCTCTCTTCCTTCCCCCCTCCCTCTTCCAAGTTTCCTCCTCCTCCTTCCTAGTTTCCTCCTCCTCCTTCCTAGTTTCCTCTCCCACCGCTGGTCCTCCTTTGAGTCTATTTCTGCTCCAGTCCTATCTAAGACCACCTGCTTCTCAGACCCCATTCCCTCCCTTTGACTTTTTGACCCTTCTTTGGCCCTCTCTCCCCACATTCTTTCCATCATCAACACTAGTCTCTCCTCCGGTATCTTTCCCACCCCCTGGAAGCATGCCATCATTCATCCCATTCCAAAAAAAGGGTCCCCGGATCAGTCCTCACCCTCCAGTTGGCGTCCAATTTTCAATCTCCCCTTCCTTTCTAAGCTCCTAGAAAAACTTGTCTTCACCCAACTGTCCTCCCATCTCGAAGCCTCCTTCACACTGCACCCTCGGCAATCTGGTTTCCGCCCCGGCCACAGCACAGAATACGTCCTTCTTTCTCTCCTCAATGAATTGCACACTGCTCATGACCATGGTTCTTTCTCCCTTGCTGTTGCACTCGATCTCTCTGCCGCTTTTGACCTCGTCGACAATCGCACCCTTATTTCTCATCTGCGCGTCGCTGGCCTCTCAGGTACTGTTCTTCGCTGGTTCCTCTCTTTTCTCTCAGGTCGTTCCTTTTCTGTTCACACTGGGCCCCTTTCTTCCCCCTCCACCCCTCTTCCCTGTGGTGTTCCCCAGGACTCTGTCCTTGCACCTCTTCTGTTCAATATCTTTCTTGCCCCCCTCAATTTTCTAGTTCAACAGCACGGAGTGTCTGCCTATTACTATGCAGATGATATCTATCTTCTCTACCACACCGATTCTGCCACTCCCGACATCTCTCCTCTTTACGACTGTCTCTCATCTGTGTCATCCTGGCTTTCTTCCAATTTTCTCCACATCAATCTTTCCAAAACATCAGCCATTTGGTTCACCGCCGGTAGCCCTGCCCCCCCTTCTCGTTCCCCAGTTTTCCTCTTCTCCTATCCCAATAGTCTCCTCCCTACACTATTTGGGTGTGACCCTTGATTCCTCACTATCCTTTAAAGCTCATATTTCCTCAGTTGTCCAGCGCTGTTTCTCCACCCTGAGACAACTCCGCTCTGTTCATCCTTTCCTCTCTTCCTCCGCTATGACCACTCTTCTTCTCTCCCTTGTTGTCTCCCACTTAGCCTACTGCAATGTTTCCATGGCTGGTCTTCCCCAATCCCAGCTTCTACGCCTGCAATGAGTTCAGAACACAGCCGCCTGTATTCTTACCTGCTCTTCACGCTTTGACCATGTCACCCCTCTCCTCATCCGTCTGCATTGGCTCCCACTTACTTTTCGGATTCAATACAAGTTCCTCATCTTTGTCCACAAATCTATTCACACCGGCACTCCCCTCTACCTCGCCGATTTGGTCCGCCTCCACATCCCCCACCGCTCCCTCCGTTCCATACATGCATTCTCCATCCCAAGCCCAACTAGAATATACCCACTCCTCCGCCTTCTTTTTCCTCTGCCCCTGACTCTGGAACTCACTCTCCCTAGCCCTCCATCTTGTCATCCCTCAAAAATTTCAAAGCCAACTTGAAAACCCACCTCTTCTGTACAGCATTCGACCTTCCCCTACCCCCATCTCCTCTCTCTCCCTCCCCTCGCTGATGCTTAACAGTCTTACCCTCACCCTCCATTTTTCTGCTCCTCATCTGTCCTCTACTAGCCACTATTCTATTCTTTCCTATCAAACATATTGGCGTTCCTTTCCTTATTCTAGCAGCTTTGTTTTACCTTTTGTGAACTGCTCAGACGCTATTGTGATGGGCTGTATATCAAGCTCTCTAATAAACATAAACATAAACTTCCAGACCTCAAGGGCAGCCAGCGGGTCAGGTTTTCAGACTATCCTTAATGAATGTGAATGCAAGAGATTTACATGCCTACTACCTCCATTGTATGCAGATTGCTCTTGTGCATATTCATTAGGGATATCCTGAAAACCTGATGTGTTGAAGGCCCCCGGACTGGGAGTGAAGATAAAGGAGGTGGGGGAGGGGGGATACTCTAGGACCGGCTTGAAAAACATAGGCTTACAGTGTATGTCACTCTGGGTAGGCTAAATTTAATACTTACTTTCATACTTAGGGGTAGTTTCTCCAAATGGGTTAGTTTTGCGCATATCATGGCAGTCGTGAACCTCACATCTAAACCAGGGTATGTGGAATATGATCTTAATCTCTCAAATTTACTGCTAATGCTCGGCGTAATACTTGCATCGTGCCAAAGAGAGCCTCCTGCTGGAGTTCATAAGATGTTTCTGCTTCCATTGTTTGAATTCTCTTTTGCAAGCCTGCTCCCAGGGAGGGCGTAATTAGATTCTTACAGCCTGCCACAAGTACCTGGTCATCTCCAGTCTTCACAGCTTCCAGAGCCTCCACACAGCTAAGCTTTCAGCTTTCTATCTTTTTTGGCTGTTGCTAATATAGAATTTAACTGTTGGTTGTGTATTACTTTTTGGGAATATTCTGACTGCCTACATTCCTTGTGTAGCCCTTAAATCAGATATGAGTGTGCACACTGTTCATGTAAGGCCTACTGGCCAGGGACACTTAGGTTCCCGCCCACACTACCCCTCACCCCACCCACCCCAGGGCTGCATTGTCTATATAGTGGTCACATGCGTTGCCATCTATCCTTTTTAATTTGATGTTAAGCTCACCTTTTCTTCTTCTTATCCTTCTAGAACTGCTTAATCAGCATGTCGTGTATTCAGTGCAGTAACTGTTGTGCTTTCATTCTGAGACAAATCATTTGGAACCTAAGAGCTTGTCCTATGTGACTCAAGTCAGCTGCCATGCATAAAGAATTGACTCTACTAAGGGAAGAACTAGCTGCAATGAAACACACCTCTTCTAGGATACAAATAGAACATAGTCCACCACCGCTCCCACAAAGAATCAAACATCCCAGGAACAAACGGATCACAGTGGGCTCGGGTAGATTGCGACCTGTAACGCAGAGACATCCTATATATCAAGAGATATCCCTGCATAATGCCTTCTCTGCTTTGGTTAATGAGGATCACCAATCCATGGAAACTGAAGGGCCCTTAAATGAGTCAGTCAGTGCCCGATCTCCTGCTAAAGCACCAAATATGAAGACAAACACACCAAACAGAAAACTACTACTATTTGGAGATTACATCATCAGAGGCACCAACTTGGGAACACAGTTCAAAGGAGAGAAGATAGTCAAATGCCTCCCAGGCTCTTCAGCCAGCAGGAATACAAACCAAATTTTTGATGTACTTAGCACAGAAAGTGAGCACTCCAAAATTGATGATGTCATCCACCTGGGTAAAAATGACCTGGCTAGAAACAGTGCCTCTGCAGTTCAAAGGGACTTCCAGATTCTGGGAGAGAAACTCAATCCCATTGTTAACACTGTAGCATTCTCAGAAGTTCTACCTGTTCATGGGAAGGGGGCAGGAAGGCTGCATCGCATAAACAGCTTTAATACATGGCTCCAGACCTGGTGCGAACGAGAAGGATTCAGATTTATTGGCGACTGGGGAAACAGATGGACCAGCAAGAGACTATACTGTGCTGATGGACTACATCTCTGTCACAGGGAAAAGAATCCTAAGTGAAAAATTCAGGCAGTATGTAGATATGCATTTAAACTAGAAAAAGGGGATGATGTATGGGGAAGGACTAGTTCAGGACATCACTCCTGGCAAATGTAGAACAACATCAGAAACAGCCACACTTTTAAACCACACATCAACGACAAGTGGGCAGAACAAAATCAATGCAAAATACATGCAAGCCAGTTAAATGCTGGAAAGCAATGAACACAAATGCTCAAAGCTTAGCCAACAAAGTTCCAGACCTGGAAGCCCTAATGGTGGAAATGGACTTGAACATTGTGGCCATTACAGAAACATGGTTTAATGAATCGCATGAATGGGATATAGCCATAGCTGGCTATAATCTGTTCAGAAGAGACCGAGAAAGTGGAAAAGGAGGATGAGTAGCCCTGTATGTAAAAAGCAGTATTAAAGCTACTACAATGCAAGGGGCATGGGGAAAAGAAGAAGCACTCTGGATTGTGTTGGAGAGAGGAGATGGCACTATCATCCATACTGCTGTAGTCTACAGAACTCTAACTCAAATTGAAGAAATAGATAATGAATTGCTTATAGATATTGCCAAGATAGCCACAAAGGGGAAAGTGATCATATTGGGTGACTTTAATTTACCTGATGTGGATTGGAGTACTCCTTCTGCGAATCTGGCAAGAAGAAAAACAATTGTGGATGCCTTTCCAAGATGCGTCACTTAAACAAATGGTGATGGAACCAACCAGGGAAAGCTCAATGCTGGATTTAGTGCTCACCAACAGTGAGAGCGTGTTGAATGTCTGGGTGGGTGCCCCTGTGAGCAGAAGTGATCATCACACGGTGTGGTTTGAGATAAAAGCCAAGGTGCAGTCCAATCATAGCAAGCTCAAAGTCCTAAACTTCAAAAACACTGACTTCAATATAATGGCCAAGTAGCTGAAGGAGGAGTTGGCAGGGTGGGAGGGGATAAGGGAAGTGGAATTGCAATGGGAAAAACTAAAGGTGGCAATAAAAGGGGCAACAGATAAATATGTAAGGAAAGTAAATAAAAACAAGAGGAGAAGGAATCCTATTTGGTTCTCCAAAGAAGTGGCTGCTCAAAGGCAAAAAACACAGCTTTCACAAAATTCAAAAGCTTGCAAACAGAGGAATACAGTAAGGAATACAGGATCAAACTAAGAGACAAAAAGAAAAATAAGGATAACAAAATCAAAGGTAGAGGAAAAAGATGTCTTAAGGTGTGAAGTGTGGCAACAAAACTTTCTTCAGGTATATTCGGGAGAGGAGGAAAATCAGAGATGGAATTGCAGGACTCAGAAGTGCTGGGAACGAATTTGTGGAAAGTGACATTGAAAAAGCAAAATTGCTAAACAAATACTTCTGCTCTGTTTTTACTAAAGAAAATCCTGGAGAAGGACCATCTGTGACTCCCAAATATAAAAATGGGAATGAAGTAGATACCACACCATTCACTGAAGATGTGTTAGAAGAACTTGCAAAACTGAAAGTGAACAAGGCCATGGAACCGGATGGGATACATACCAGGATACTAAAAGAGCTCAGAGAGGTTCTTGCAGGGCCGTTAAAGGATGTTTTCAACAGATCCTTGGAAACAGGAGACGTTCCTCAGGGCTGTAGAAGGGCGGATGTGGTACCTCTTCACAAAAGTGGTGACAGGGAAGACGTGGCAAACTACAGGCCTGTGAGCTTTTCTTCAGTGGCAGGAAAAGTAATGCAGGCGCTTCTGAAAGAGCGAATAGTGGACTTTCTCAAAACCAACAGGTTGCATGATCTGAGGCAACATGGTTTTACCAAAGGACGATCTTGCCAAACAAATCTGATTGAGTTCTTTGACTGGGTGACCAGAGAACTAGATCAGAGGCATGCGATGGATGTCATCTACCTGGATTTCAGCAAAGCCTTTGAAACTGTTCCTCATAGGAGGCTTATCAGTAAACTCAGTAGTTTGGGGATGGGTCCCAAGGTGGTGAACTGGATCAGAAATTGTTTGACTGACAGATGACAGAAGGTGATGGTAAATGGAGCTCGCTCGGATGAAAGGAGGGTGATTAGCGGGGTGCCCCAGGGTTCGGTCCTGGGCCCGGCACTATTCAGTGTATTTGTGAGTGATATTGCTGAAGGACTGCATGGAAAAGTCTGTCTTTTTGCAGATGACACGAAAATTTGCAACAGAGTGGACTCCCCTGAGAGAGTGGATAACATGAGGAAAGATCTACAAAAGCTGGAAGAATGGTCTAATGCTTGGCAGTTAAGATTTAATGCGAAGAAGGGCAGTGTCATGCACTTGGGAAGCAGAAATCCAGGAGAAATGTACGCGATAGGGGGCGAGAGGTTGGTGTGCACGGACCAGGAGAAGGACCTTAGTGTGATTATTTCTGCGGATTTCAAGGTGGCAAAACAGTGGAACCAAGGCAGTGGCAAAAGCCAGGAGGATGTTGGGTTGCATACAAAGAGGAATTACCGGCAGAAAGGAAGAGGTACTAATGCCACTCTGTAAATCACTGGTGAGGCCTCACTTGGAATACTGTGTTCAGGTTTGGAGACCATATCTTGCAAAGTATATAAAAAGACTGGAAACTGTTCAGAGGAAGGTGACCAAAATGATTTGGAGCTTGCGTCAGAAGCCTTATGAAAAGAGACTTGAAGACCTAAATATGTACACTCTGGAGGGGAGGAGGGACAGGGGAGATATGATTCAGACTTTTAAATACTTAGAGATATAATGAACAAACAAACCTCTTCCAAAGACTGGAAAGCTGTAAAACTAGAGGGCATAACATGAAGCTGCAAGGGGGTTAACTGAAAGGCAATGTCAGAAAATACTTTTTCACTGAAAGGGTTGTGGATGCTTGGAATGCCCTCCCGATGGAAGTGTTGGGGGCAAATACAGTAACAGAATTAAAAATGGCATAGGGCAGACACAGTGGATCCCTTTACAGCAGGGGTCTCAAACTCAAATTGCTTTGAGGGCCAAATGAGGACTTGTAGAGTAACCCGGGGGCCGCACAAGACGCAGGCCTCATTTGCATAAGGGCACCATTTGCATAAATATTTGCATAATGTTACCATACACTAACTTTTAGTAAACATGCCTCTTAATGAGTGTATGGATAAAGAAAGACTAAAAGATTTCTACATTACTATAAACCAGTGCCAACCGCCAGGCACATTAGGAACTACTAGAAACACTGCTCATTTAGAACCCATAGCAAACCTGCCGTGTCCTAACAGCACTACCAGGACTCACAAAGCACCATACCCTAACTATCAAAAGGCAACACTGCAAATATTAAATCAACACATTTCAGAGAATAACAGTACATGACCTACTCGGGAAAGAGAACAAGTGGCAATGTCAAATAGGAATTACATAAACAGAATACCTCAGCTCAGTTACACATGCAGAACATACACCATCACCAAACAAGGAATCACAATTTAGAAACAGGAAGACAATTAAACTGGGAACCCCAAAAGCCAAACTTAGAATGTACAACACTGTAGAAATAAAACTATACATTGATTTCCTCTTGTATTAAATAAAGTGCAGACGTTAAAGATGCACATTTCCAAGAGCTGACATATTTCAGTTAATAAATTCAAAATAAAGAGATATTTTTCTACCTTTTGTGCATTTTTTTTTCAGTTGCAATTGTTCCATTCACTTTCTTCTGGTTTCTTTGTGTCTTCTGCTAACTCTCCATCGTCTGCTGTCCATTTGTCCTTTCTTCTTTCCTAGTTTTTTTCCATTCTCTCTACATCTGCTTTAACATACTAATCATTCTCCTTTTGCTCTTTCCTCATTCCTATTTCATCCACTCAAATTTTACCCCTCCATCCTCAATCCCCACTTACTCTCCCAATACCCGGCCAATTGTAGATTTTTCTTCCCTCCCACACAAAATATATTTCCCCTCTCCATTTCACTCTCCCAGCCCCATCCCATTCTAATCGTCCCCCAACATCAACTCCCTTCTAGCTCCTGCCCCACCCAGCATCCGCTCCCTTCTAGTCCCCGCATCATCAGCCCATTTCCAGTCCTAGCTCCCTCCCCTCACAGCCCATTTCCTTTCCAAGCCCCCCTCCCCATCAGCCCATTTCCATTCCAAGCCCCCTTCCACTCAGCCCATTACCATTCCAAGACCCTGTCCCCATCAGCTATTTGCAGTTCAAGCTCCCCCTTCTACTCGGCCCATTTCCAGTCATAGCACACCCCCCCAGTCCATTACCAGTTCTAGACCCCCCCCTAGCCCATTATCGGTCCTAAGCCCCCCAACAGCCCACTTCCAGGCCTAACCCTTCCATCGCCCTATCTTCATTCTTAGCCCCCCCATAACCCCATTTCAGTCTTAGCCCCCCAATCAGACCACCTCCAGTCCTAACCCCCATCTGTCCATTACCAGTCCTAACCCCCATCACCCCATTTTCAGTACTACCCCCCCCAGCCACACATCAAGTCCTGCCCCCCTCCCACATCAAGTCCTGCCCCCCCCACATCAAGTCCTGCTCCCCCCCCCCCGGGAAAATTAAACTTAAAAAAAACCCCAGCTTCTGCTGCCGTGGCCGGCAGTAGCAGCAATATCGCAAGTCCCGCGGGCTCCGTCCCCCCCCCCCCTTCCTTCCTTCCTTCCTGCTTGCCTGCCAGTTCTCCGCTTCGGCTTTGGCTTTCAGAGCCGCGAAGGGAGAGCTTCTCCCTCGTGACTCTGTTCAGCCCGCTGGGGCAGATGGGAAATTTCCCATCTGCCCCAGCGGGCTGAACAGAGTCGCGAGGGAGAAGCTCTCCCTTTGCGGCTCTGAAAGGCGAAGCCGAAGCGGAGAACTGGCAGGCAAGCAGGAAGGAGGGGGGGGGAGCGGAGTCGAGCCCGCGGGACTTGCGATATTGCTGCTATTGCCGGCCACGGCAGCAGCAGCAGAAGCCGGGGTGTTTTTTTTTCCCCCCTATGCATCGCGGGCCGCACAAAGGTCTCTCGCGGGCCGCGTGTTTGAGACCCCTGCTTTACAGCAACAGGATAAAATCAAAATAAACTTAACTAATTTCTGAACATACAGGGGTGTCCTACACGGAGTGGTGGGTTCACCCCTAAAACAAAGAAATGGGGAGGGGTAGCCTGCACGGAGTGGCAGGTGCACCTACTCTTGACATCTTACTGGGCAGACTAGATGGACCATACTGGTCTTTATCTGCCGTCATTTACTATGTTACTATGTGTGGGTAGTTTGTCAAGGTGTGCTTGGAAATTCTTCTTTATCAGGCCTGTGGCTCACAGTACAATGGGAAATATTTCTGTAACTTTCTGCCACATTTTCTTGGTCTCTGATTGCATTTCTTGATACTTCAAGATCTTCTTCCTCTCCATGCGATTCACAGAATAATCATTTGCTACCGACACTTCTATTATCAATGCCGTTCTGGTGGTGTTCTCCTTTACCACTATGTCAGGTTTCCTGGCATCCAGTTTCTTATCTGTCGGTATAGGAATGTCCCAGGTGATCATAACCTATTCATATTCTGTTATTCTCTTAGGGTCATGATCCCGGTGCTTTTCAGGGACAGTGATGATGTAGTGTTTACAGAGTTTCCAGTGGAGGAGGTGTGCTACTTTGTTGTGCCTTTCTGTATAGAAATTTTCCGCCATCAGAGCTTCACAGCCTGCTATTAGGTGAGTCGCTCTTTCTTACAGAATCGGCATATGTCTGTGCCGTTTTTTTCAATACTCGCCGTAAACCATCTTGTCCGTAATCTGCTGTTCTGGGCTGCAACTATCAATCTTTCTTCCTTTGGTTTCAGTCTACCTCTGCTCAACCATTCGTGTGTCCATTCTTGATCGACAAAAGTTTCTTGGAGTAGCACTCTGCATTTTCTTCTGTGTTTGTGCATTTGACACTTGTTTTTCCTCGCCTGCTGATCTTATTCTTTGAAGAGTTTTTTTCTCTTGTTTTGCAAGTTCTGTTACTTTCTTTCTCATGCACGCCTGTGGATTCTCGCTCATTCCTGCTAATTGTCGGAACGCTTGTCCAAGTTGATGGAGACAGATTCTGGACATTTACTTTCATATTTCAGCACTTTTTGTGTATTTGGATCCGATGATGCTGTCAGATAGGTTTGGAGGCCTACAATAGTAGCTCTGTAGGTATAGTGAATCTCTATGTCCTAGCCCCCCTCCAGCTCTAGGGATGTGCAATCTTGGCATACACTGATTCTTGTAAATTACTTCATGAGCATGGAGGAGTTTTCTTGTTTGAAAATCCAGTTTTTCAAGCTCTTTATGAGGTCATTCCACAGTCCCAGAATTGTAGGAGATTACAGGAATTGCCAGCTGATTGATGGCTTGTATCTTATTTTGTGGTGATAATATTACTCCTGTAATATTCTTTACTGATCTTCTCTATCAATAGTTTCTGCTCGAGTGTCATTCCTTCCTCTATTCTGAGATACTTATATACTCCTTCCTGTTCAAGGTTCTTGATGTCACAGCCCTCAGCAAGGGAGATGTTTTTGTTTTTGCTCAATTTCCCTCTGAAAAAAGTTGCCTTAGCACATTTGTCAAGGCCAAAAGTCATCCTGATGTCAAAAGCTTTTCACCACACGAAGATGCTCTGCTAATTGTTGGTCGCTGGAACTATAGAGCTTCAGATCATCTATAAATAGCAGATGGGAAGTTGCTTCTGGGTTGGTACAGTCTTTAGAATTCAGATTAAATCCATACCCCAAAGAGTTGATGAGAGCACTCATTGGATTAAGCGCCAAACAAAACAGAAGTGGCGACAGGGAATCTCCCTGAAATATTCCTCCCTGGATCTCAATGTTAGGAATGATGTACTGACCATCTTCATATCTCAAAAAGAGCGTGGATTGCCACATTTTCATAGTGAACTTAATATACTCTATCAAACCAGAATTTATTTTATACGTTTCAAGGCAATGTATTATCCAAGAGTGTGGGATGCTGTCAAAAGCTTTCTTTAAAAAAGCTTTCATCTATGCTATACTGAGATTTCTGCCTTTCTTAGCACTGGCCCTAAAGGCCTTATTCAACGTTAACTGGTCTTTGGTTCCATATGCTCCTCTTATTGCCCTTTTGCTCTATTGCCATGATATTATTGAGCTCAATGTGATTGTATATTCTGTCTGCATCTATCGCAGTAAACAGCTTATAGATTGTAGGTAAGCATGTTTATTGGTCTATAATTTTTAGGAATGTTAGTCTGGTCTCCCTTGCGAAGGAGAAACGCACTTCCTGAAGTAAGCCATTGCGTTGTTAAATCCGGTTGCTCGAACAATTGATTTTTGCAGTTCACCAGGTCTTGGTGGAGTGATGTTAACTGTTTGAGCCAAAGGTTGGTGCTCCATCTGGGCCAGGGCTCTTTCAGTTTGGAGGTCGTTTTAACCTGCTTTCCAGCTCTTCCTTTGTTACTACAGGCCATTCCATAGATTTGATGATTATTTTTTTCTAAATGCTTCTATATGCTGGGTAGCCATTCTGCTTTGTGATTGTGCTGTATAGGGTCCTCATATAGCTTTCTTTAGAAGGCTTTGGCTTTGGTTGGAAGTGCTTTTACCATTATTAACTCTTCCTCAATTCCCTGTAGAGTTGTTTGGGGTTTTCTCTAAATAGTTTATTCTGATATCTTTCCTTTTTGCTTCATATCTTCAAAGTTTTTGCGGTTCTGCTGCTATTTTCAATTTATTGTTGGAACATATAAATTTCAGGTTGTCTTTTGTTAATGCAGCATGCTTCAGCTTGATATCTTGGATCTTCCTTAATATCTTTGATCTTAATCCTTTTAGAAACCCATCTATAAGGGATACCTCTGCACGCAATGATTGTATTTTTTGTTTGATGCGCTTTTTCCAAGGAGGAACTCTAATTCTCTTTTTCTTTTGGCCTTGCACTCTAGATTGTAGTATTCTTGCAGTAATAATTTTAGCTGCACAATATTTATTTATTTAATAGTGTTGATACACCACTTTTCGAGAATCAAAGCGGTTTACAAAGAACTTGAAAATAACGGAAAGTTGGTTAACAGTATAATAATTACAAAAAACAGATGAAAGAATTACATTTAACAAGAGTGCATAAATTTGAACTGAAACAAATGTTGCAAATTCTAAAATAGTCACATATGAATGTAACAATATTCTTAAATAAAATAATTATAAATATATTTAAGGATTTAATTCACCAAAGTAGTCCTTAAAAAGGAACGTTTTTAATGTTTCCTAAAGGACTTTGGATCATCAGTAGATCTAATTTGTTGAGGGAGTGGGTTCCATAAAAGAGGAGCAGAAAGAGAAAATTCCCTCTTTGATGTAGATGTGCTGCAGGATTTGAATTCAAAAGGGATTTTCAGCAAATTTTTAGATATGCTTCTACGCATTCTGTTAGGAGTGATTTGTATAAGATCTTTTAAAGTAAAAGATGAATCTGGATTGATTAGTTTAAAAATTGTATGGATGACTTTGAATTTAATTCTGCTTTCAGTAGGAAACCAATGTAGATGTTTCAAGATTGGAGTAATGTGCTCTTTGATAGGGATTTGTAGGATAACTCTTGCCGTGTTTTGAACCAGTTGAAGCCTATTAATAATTTGCTTCGGGAGACCCATAAATAAAGCGTTACAGAAATCCAGATGCGGAGAAATAATTGCCTGAATTACTGTTCTGAAATCATATGCAGAAAGCAACGGTCTTAAATGCTGAAACATCTTTAATTTGGAATAAATAGCCTTTGTTACATTGCTCACATACTTTAAAAAAAATTAAGCTGTTTATCAAGAATAACGCCCAAATATCTAACTTCCTTTTTAACTTGAATACATGCTGCTTTTAAATTGAGTAAATCTGGAGTTAAATATTGTATTTGATTAATTCCGGTGATTTCAATAAATGGTCCCTTTATACTGGATATGGCCTTGTTCATCTTAATTATCATACTTCTAGCCTTAGGTGTTAAATTTAGCTTGGGTAATCTTTCCCTTGCTTGGAACCCAGCATATTCATCTCTTTCCATATGGACTAGGAGTTCTATCTTGAATTCCTCCACCTCTTGAATTCCTCCACCTCTCTTCCCTTTCTTTGTCCTCCTTTGCTTCCTCCAATTCAATTGACTTGTTGACCCTTCCTTTATTCAACTCACACTCCTTGTAGTTCCAAATCTCTCATCTCCATCTCCCCCTCAACCTCTTTTTCCTTTTCTGTCTCTTCCTTTCTTTTGGTACTGTCACTTAGGTCTCCTCCTTCCTGTATTTCTTTGTCTGCGGAATCTTAGTTGCTTCACGATGTCATCATTCACATACTACTTTTCTTTGATCTTCAAAATTAAAGATCTTAAATTTGCATCTGTTACTTTTTGCAGTTTTTCTAATGGCAAATTTCCTCTTTCTTCCAGCTTTTGGTAGACTCCCTGTGTATAACCTCTTGATTTAAATATAGGGTTTGTAGCATAAAAATAGCAGTACATTCTCTCCTCTTTATCTGCAGAAGTCCACTTAACTGTAGTTAATCCTCTTAACTTTTTCATTAATTTCTGTGGTTTATCTCCTGTCACAGTGGGTCTGTGAACAGGCTCAAGGCCTTTATCTGTGGTAGGGATGTTACCCATATCTGCAGTGCTTGTACTATCGCAATCACCATTGTTAGCCCTACTGCGTAAGCTACAGGTGGACACCTTTTTATCCTGGGTGATGTGCGGCCAGCATGTATTTTTCTTCTTCGTTCCTAACATACTTTAATTGTAGTGTCGCCTTGCTGAGTTTTGGTATAGATGTTATACAACGGGGTCACCACGTGAAGGTACTCAGCAAGACTTGAGGAGGGAACTTTATTCTCTCCCCCTAAGAGATTCACATCAATTCAACAACTGCTGCACACCACTTTGACCCCTGTATGCGAGCACCCGCGCTTATGAATACATTGGGCTCAGTTTTTAGTTGAGGGGGCCACCTGAACCCAGGGATATGATGCGCAGCAGGAAATGATGTTTGTTTTGTTGTTGCTGATCCATTCTGTACCCTAAGGGCCAGTGACCCCATCAGTCCTCATTGCTGTAGGAGTTATTAGAAAGGAAATTTCTAATCCTTTTATTGCTGAAATTTATGGTATATCCAGGAACACGCAGGAATGTAGTCTTCACATACGGGTATCGTCGGTACCGACGGAGCCTGCGCGGGAACGCTCCCCAGCGTCCAATTAGAAAGCCTTTGGGAGCATCCCACAGTGCCTGTGTGCTGCCTTCCCGCCTTTCCCAACTGCCTCTCTCCAGTTCTTCGTTTTCCGCAGAGCCAGCAGGTCGTTTTTTTGTCACCGCAGAAATTATCCCATCTTTTTCATTCTTTTTTGTGGTTATGTCTGCCTTCCTCAACGCTATACTGGTACTGCCGGTTCTTTCTTTCTTTCCAACTAACTCTCTCACAGTTTTTTTGCTACGAATGTACTTGAAAAAAATCTTTATTTCGCGTTTTTGCTTCCGCAGCAAGATTTGAGAAGAAGCTTGCTGCGGAAGCAAAAACGCGAAATAAAGATTTTTTCAAGTACATTCGTAGCAGAAAACCTGTGAGAGTCAGTTGGACCACTAGATGAAAGACGAGTTAAAGGGGCACTAAGAGGCGACAAGGCGATAGCGGAGAGACTGAATGAATTCTTTGCTTCGGTCTTTACTGAGGAAGATGTAGGGATGTTACCCATGACTGAAGTGGTATTTAAAGGTGCAGAAGAATTGAAGGTGCAGAAGAATTGAAGGAAATATCGGTACATCGGGAAGATGTATTGCAACTATTAGATAAACTGAAGAGTAGCAAATCACCTGGGCCGGATGGTATATATCCAAGGGTGTTGAAAGAACTGAAATATGAGATTGCAGACCTGCTATTAGTAATCTGAACTATCATTAAAATCATCTCTAATACCTGAAGATTGGCGGATCGCCAATGTAACACCAATTTTTAAAAAGGGTTTGAGGGGTGATCCAGGAAACAACAGACCGGTGAGCCTCACGTCAGTACCGGGAAAAATGGTAGAAACCATCATAAAGAATAAAATTACTCAGCATGTAGATAGTCATGACCTAATGGGAGACACCCAACATGGCTTTAGACAAGGAAGATCTTGTTTTACTAATCTGTTATGTTTTTTTGAAAGTGTGAATAAACAGGTGGACAAAGGTGAGTCGGTTACATAAGAACATAAGATATGCCATACTGGGTCAGACCAAGGTCCATCAAGCCCAGTATCCAACAGTGGCCAATCTAGATCATACGTACCTAGCAGTTTCCCCAAAAGACACAGGTTCCGCAATGCTTGTTGTTGACTCTCACCCTGCTGGGGTCTGGAATCCCACACACACAATACCTGGATTCTTTATATCCCTTATACCATTCAACAGGAAGAAAAGACACGACACAATTAATTAATTAATTAATCAATCTCTATTGAGCTCTATAGGGAAGAGACGCATGGAGTCTAATTTGACATATCCATCTCACCTCTTCAAAGATGGTCCGATAGGGCTCTGTCTTTTATTGGGAGATATCAGCTGATTCAGTTAATCTTTAATTACATCTGGTACTTTCCAAATTCCACGTGTACATTATTTTTGCTAACATAGACAGCATTATTAATAAAAAAGCAGAAGTTATGTCTCATGACTATATTCACTAAATTCAGTAGGTGTCACTGTGATTTGATTTTTTAGTAGAAGCTGATTAGTTACTTATTGTATTATGCTGATGTTCTATTAGTTAAGCAAACTATATCCGTTATATTTACTAATTGACTTACAGCCAGTTTCACAAGAGCAGCACAACCTGACCCAGTAACTGTTTTAGCCTATCCGCTTGCAGGATGAGCAACTTCACCCTCTGTTCTATTTAATTAAGGAACTTCAATCTGACCTAATATCTATTGTTACACAAACTCTGTTTGCTAATGCCACAAGTTCCAGTTGCTAAATTCAATGTCCTAGCAAAAAGCAGAAATACTTTTTAAAGGGATAGTTTTAAATGCAATTCAGACCTGTATTTTCTAGGCTTATAGCAGGCTAGATTTTTATAATCCTGTTTCATGTATAGTTTCATGTATAGCTGTTTTTGGTTCTATTCCAATTGATGTCACCGACCCCGATCCGCTATCTGTTTCTGAATCTGATAGCTCCAAGTCTGCATATCCTGGATAAGTCATAGGTGTATAAATTTGTTTGTCTGCAGCCGTTTCTTCTACCTCACTGATTATATCCAATTTGCATTTGGGGCCTAGTAGAGTCAGTCCTCGTCTACAGTCCTCCCTGTGGTTCTGCCTAGAACCACATTCTTCATAAAAGGGCATTTCCCGAAGCAAGTCTCCAGTACTAGGAACACTTTTCAATTTCAGAACTGCAATAGTATTTGTAGTTTTGGACAAGTATGTAGTACAACACTTCATAAAACAAGCAAAACCAATTCCTAAAAGTAGGAGGGCCACTAGGAAACCAAACAGGCCTGTCAATATTGCTTTTACTGGACCTGACAAGCCACTCCACATGTTATCAAACCAAGGCCAGACAGAATCAGAAGTTCCTTCTATATTATCTTTAGAGAAGTGAGTTTCTTTCCTCACCTGTTCTAGGATACCTGAGACCCACCTTACTTTGTGAACTGATGAACGTACAGCAGTGATCTCTTATGATGTTACAGACTCCTCCTTCTTTGGCTAGCAAATAATCTAGGGCCATCCTATTCTGTGCAGAATAGGCAGTCAATTTATCTACAGTACCTTGCATGACTGTAATAGCATCAGTTAAATCCTGGGCTGTTACTTCAATTAGAGCATAAATTCACAATAATTGCTCACCATAACGTTGTGTAGGACGTATGGCACCAAAGGTACTTAGCCACACTGTTCCTGTGAAGGTGCTTACTTCTTGTTGGGTTAACATAGTGGTATCCTCTAATAATTTTCTTGCTGCACGTATATCAGCACTAGAGTCATCTGTTGCTCTGCGATGACGACTAGGGGGCGTCCCTAGTAAAGTTTCATAAGGGACTAGTTTCCATGGCAAGTCAAGGGTAGCTATGTAACAATTGCCAGACCAATCAGCAGGCAATTGAACATAAGCTAAAGTTCCACACACAAAATAGTGACCTACCAAGGCAAGTAGTCCATCAGGCCAAATTTTAAAATCTTTAGGTTCTGTGATTAGAACTTCAGCTCCAGGTCCCATATTTCTTAACCATGGGTGATAATATCCTAAATAGGGATACACATAATTGTCAACATACCCAGAGGACAAACCATCTTTGCTATTCTGCAATCTATACTTCCCATATGCTGGGAACCCATCCTGATCATAATATTGTAATTCATACTGATCAAGACGAGTCTTGGGGTCAGGAATGACATTGACTACCTTTAAATTTAAAAGGGCTTGTACAGAACTTGCTGTAGTAGACTCCAACACTAAATGGATATGGTTGTTAGTCATGACAGTCTGACATTTAGACAAAGGAGTTTCACCCACAGGATATGCTCCTTTTCTCTGGAAACAAATAGGAGGGTCAGCCATTGGCTGAGGGCTGTTAATTCTTGGAGCAGGGGTTACTCCTTCTGGCCTTGTTATAGTAAGATTAAAC